>CM060409.1:189403028-190603028 GCA_030545235.1 Helianthus tuberosus
TAACAATGCCGACATCGCTGCTCTTAAAGATTCCGGTGCCTTCCCCACCAGAACAGTCTTTCGCCCTTTTGATCGGGAAGCCCGATCAGATGCAATATCTGATGAGTGGGTTTGTTTCTTTGCCTACCCCTTCTCTCTTGGACTCCGGTACCCGTTTCCACCTTTTATTTCTAGCTTTTTCGACCTTACCGGCCTTAGTTACGCCCAGGTTATGCCAATGGTTTGGCGAGTTTTAATAGTGCTAGATCAAATCAAATCTCGTCATTTTCCTAACCTACTTGTTGAGGACCTTCCTATAGCATACCGGTTGAGATCCCACGGCAATCATCGATTTCTTCTGTTTTCTACCTCCAAGAACCCTCTGGTTCTTAAAGCCACCAAGAACGAGGATCGATGGCGACGAAAATTCTTTTTCGTAAAAAGAGACTCTATTGATAAGGGTTTCAATCTACCGGTTAAATGGTTAACCAAGGGTAGGATTTAGGGTTTTAGGAATATCCCCAATTATATCTTCAAACTGTATCCCAGACTTATATCCTGATGTTTTTATGCAGCGAGTTTCAGAGATTTAGTGCCTCCCAGTGCAGAATCCGAATCCAAGATCGAGGAAATCTACCGTCTTCCTGCTAGTGAAAGAACTTTCTCCCTGTCTCTTACCGATTCAAGCCAGAAATCAAGCTCAGAAATGTCTGGTAAGCACATTCTCAACATATATAAATTACTTTTCAAAAGTATGATAAGTTTAAGAACATCTTCCCTTGTGTAGTACCAGTCGTCAACCTTGAAGGTTTTGAACTTGATGAGTTGGATTGCTACTCCAGCCTTGAACCCATCAAATAAGAATCCAAGCCAAAGCTGTTTGCTACACCAAAGCCTACCTCCTCGAAGACTGTTTCCGCTCCCAAAGGCCCTCCGGCATCCAGGACCCGGGCATCCAGCTCTCGGAAGAGAAAGGAGACGGATTCCCTATCTGTTTCTGAAACATTCTCTCTCGAGAATCATGGGTTCAACGAAGCCACCTCATTCCTCAAACAGGTAGAATTTTCTTTTCGATATCCTGCACGAGTATGTTAGCCCTTATCCTGCTTATTTTTTTACATCAATACCTGTGTCTTTATTGATAGGGTCTGGATCGTCTTATGCACTTGTATGAAGACGCTTGTGGGCTTAACAAGATGTTGGAGATCAAGCTGGAGAAAGCTGAGGCCACCATAGCCGACCAAGGAACCATTGCAGCTGCTAAATCCCAACATTATGAAGACAAATACAAGGCAATGATCCGGGATCACCAGGCCGCTCTCCACAAAGCCAATGAGGATGCTCAAGCCAAACTAGACGCCGCTCTTCTTCAATATCAGCAGAATATGAGCTCATATCGGGATAGCCTAAAAGCATCTGTGGTCGTCTCTCTTCTCCAAGCCAGGATAAGGATGGCTTATGAGGCCATGGATTTGGGTTTTGAATGCCCCTCCTGGAATGTAAAGGCTTGGGAGGAGAAACTACAGGGCCTCGGAGGTCATCCCGTTGCTCATCCTGCAAAACAAACTGGTGAAGAGCCTTCTAAGGCGGCAGAGGAAGCGGCCAATGCTGGTGATGATGCCGAGAAGAATCCTGAGGCTGATGCTGGTGCAAACGCTGGGAAGGAGGTTGCTGTTCAAGAGGGTGCTGCCCTTTAGGCAGCGGAGTGGGCGATGATGGATATACGTGCCAAGGCCGGAGCCCACTTTTTAATTTCATGGTTGTGGTTGCATAAACAATTTACTTTTCCTGTCTTTGAACAATTTACATTTCCTGCACTAGAACAATGTGATGACCAAAGGTGGATGGGTCCTAGGTTTTAGGACGAAGCCCTTGGTCATCAATTAGTATAACTTGTTTTGAATGTGATAACGGTTGTAGGTGGACAGGTCCTATTTTGAGATATATCCTGCAACCGTTACACAAGTATGGTAAAAACTAATTGTGCTTTTGGCGGATGGGCCTCGGTTAGAAATCTACTGAAGGAAAGATCATAACAGAAATAGGATATAAACCTATTACCAGACTTCAATCCCTTTGCAACTCTTCCAATGAAGGTGTCCCCTGTGCATAAGCACAACTTTTGACTTGTTAATAATATAACTATCTTTTGACTTATTCGCTGTTGTCTTGCATTACTTAGTGTAACTCTTAGCTTTGTAAAAAATTTCATACTGTTATCTTATAAAATATCCTGATCAGTATGCTCAGCGATATACTGTAAAAACCTTTTATTAGATAGAACTTCCAAACGTTCCTTCAACTTTGTAAAAATTTCCGTAGAAAGTGAAAAACAGTCTATCTTTTTAAAACCAAGTTTTGATAATATTTAAATGATCAAAGTTCCAAACTAATACTAGTTTCAAACACCCTAATCAAGTATCCTGAAAAGGACTTTGAGAATATATCAGGATACTTAAAATAATGTTACTAAAAACTTAGACGATGTTTACAAAGGAAAGATCATACCAGAAATAGGATATAAACCTATTACCAGACTTCAATCCCTTTGCAACTCTTCCAATGAAGGTGTCCCCTGTGCAAGGTACTTAGTGCATTAATTCCGAGCCTCATCCTTTTAGCTTTAGATCACCATCTTGGCAGGGATGTCCCCTGTGTACAATGTCTTCAAATACTTTAGAAATCTACTGAATGTCAGTTTACATTGCATTGGCAATTTTTTACGTCCCAAGGGTAAAACCCAAGGATGTACTGGAGATAAATCCCTTGTATCCTGGGGAAAATCCCAAATTTTCATGCGCTACAGGCGGGAGTGTATAAACTCCAAGACTTAGAAAGGTGAAAACCTTTAAACCTTAGAGAGTATGAAAATACCCTTTCGTGAGAGAGGGTGATCAATCCTCATATACCTTTAGGATTCAGGATATAGCCAACAGTAACGAAATTGTCAGCCACTTTTACATGGACTGGTCCCGCCACCTTGAACTATCCCTGAATAACTTGCGCTCCAGGCGGGGTGTTTAAACCCAATTCAGAAGAAAGGTGAATACCTTTAAACCTGTGAAGGGATCAGTATCCCTTAAACGTGAGAGAGGGGGCCAATCCTCTAATCTTTCGAGTTATCCTGAGTACATATCCTAGAGCTATATCCTGAAACATATCTTGCAAAACAATTGTAAACTAAGGTGGGTGTTAGCTTGGCTAACACCCCTCCGATGCTTAAGTCAGTATTGGGTTACAAAGAACAAATTAAACCAAACATATTTAAAAAAAGGTAGAATTCATACCATCCTGAGTTAGAAATTAAATTCTAAACTCACTTGAAATAGAGCTTAAGGTGTATAGCATTCCAAGACCTCGGTAGCATATCCCCCTCCATATTCTTGAGTCTGTATGCTCCTTTCCCTGCTTCTGATTCAACTTCATATGGTCCTTCCCATTTTGGAGCTAACTTGCCATCGGCAGGATTAGTAGTATTCTGAAAAGCCTTTCTTAGCACCCAATCTCCAACCTTAAATCTTCTGGTCCTAATATTCTTGTTATATGCCCTGGATATTCTCTGTTGATATGCTGCTATCCTTAGCCTTGCCGCATCTCTCTTCTCATCTATAGTGTCTAAATCCTGACTCAAGGCTTCAGGATTCTTCTCAGGATCACTTAGGGTAGATCTTGCAGTAGGTATTGTCATTTCCGTTGGAATCATTGCTTCTGCTCCAAATACCAAGGAAAATGGGGTTTGGCCTGTTGCATTCTTTACCGTTGTCCTATCAGCCCATAAAACAAAGGGTAATTCTTCTGCCCATCTTCCTTTTTTGGCTCCGAGCCTTTTCTTTAAGTTATTGACAATTATCTTGTTTGAGGATTCTGCTTGTCCATTTGCTTGAGGATGTACCGGAGTAGATGTAATCATTTTGATTCCCCAACTTTTGCAAAAGTCAGTAGTTCTCTTGCTTATAAATTGAGAGCCATTGTCACAGATTATCTCGGCTGGTACTCCGAATCTGGTTAAGATATTCCTCTTTGTGAAGGATACTACTTCTTGATCTCTTACTTGAACAAATGCTTCTGCTTCAACCCACTTAGAGAAATAATCCGTCATTGCTAGCATAAAGACTTTTCCTCCCGGAGCTTTTGGTAGCTTTCCCACTATATCCATACCCCACTTCATAAATGGCCAAGGGGAAACAATAGGATATAATGGTTCAGCAGGTTGATGCAGTATGTTACTATGTCTTTGACATGCGTCACATCTTCGAGCATATTCTGCTGCATCCTTTCTCATTGTTGGCCAATAATATCCTGTCCTTAACACTTTTGAGAATAACGACCTGCCCCCAGCATGGTTACCACAATCCCCTTCATGTATATCCTGAAGTACTTCTTTGGCTTCAGGATCCTCCAAGCATCTCAAATACGGTCCTGCAAGAGATTTCTTGTATAAAATATTATTTATAATAGTGAATCGTGATACCTTCATCCTAAATGCCTTAGGATTCTCATTTCCAGGGATGTGTCCTTCTTTGAGATATCTCATGATTGGAGCCGTCCAGGATTTAGGATCCTCTTCAGGATGTTCTGCTCCAGGATCCTGAATACCAACTACTTCTTTATCCTGAGGATTCGTTGCAGGATATAAGACATGTAATATCGGTATTTGCGTCCCTTCAGGTATCCTGATCGATGATCCCAATTTTGCTAAGGCATCTGCTTCAGCATTATCCTCCCTTGGTACATGTTCAAGTATGAAAACATCGAAATATCCTGCTAATTTTTTGAGAATATCGAGATATTCGATTAATTTCTCACCCTTAACTACATAGGATCCATTAAAATGGTTAGTAATTAACAAAGAGTCAACATATACTTGCAAATTTTTGATACTCATGCTCTTAGCCAACTCTAATCCTGCAATTAAAGCCTCATACTCTGCTTCATTATTAGTAGCAGGAAATTCACACCTAATAGCCTGGGGTAATATGTCCCCCTGTGGCGATTTTAGTAGTATTCCTAATCCTACTCCTTTTACATTAGATGCACCGTCAGTATATAATGTCCAGGATCCTGAGGATTCTCCTAACTGTTGAACTTCTAGGTCTACCTCGTCCGGAATGTCACTACTAAAGTCAGCCACAAAGTCAGCTAAAGCCTGAGATTTTATGGCATTTCTAGGTTCATATACTAAATCATAAGCACTTAACTTTACTGACCACTTGGTCATCCTTCCTGACATCTCTGGTTTCCTAAGCACATTTTTGACAGAATAATTTGTTTTAACATGTATCCTATGTGTCTCGAAATAATGCCTAAGTTTCGTTGATGCCATGACTAATGCTAGTATTAATTTTTCTAAATGAGAATACCTAGTTTCAGCATCTAGCAAACTTTTACTAACATAATAAACAGGATATTGCTGACCTTCATGGTCTTTTATAAGAACGGCACTTACAGCATTCCCTGATACAGCAAGGTATAGGGATAGTGGTTCACCATTTTCAGGCTTCATCAATAGAGGTGCGGTTGAGAGATATCGTTTCAAATCCTGCAGTGCTGCTTCATGCTTCTCCCCCCATTCGAATCTTTTGTTCTTCTTCAGGATATCATAAAAGTCTTTGCATTTCTCTGAGGATCTCGAGATAAACCTGTTTAAAGCTGCTACTCGCCCTGTCAATCTTTGTACGTCCTTCATATTTGAAGGTGTTTTTATATCCAGGATAGCTTTGATCTGCTCTGGGCTTGCTTCTATCCCCCTTTTTGTCACCATATATCCAAGAAACTTTCCTACCCCCACTCCGAAATGGCATTTAGCAGGATTCAGCTTCATGTTGTATTGGTCCAGAATATCAAATGCTCCCTTGATATCCTGGAGGTGATCCTCAGCCTTTTTAGATTTCACCACCATATCATCGATATATACCTCCATGGTGTCCCCCAGTTTGTCTTTGAACATCATGTTTACCAATCTTTGGTATGTTGCACCTGCATTTTTCAAACCAAAAGGCATAGCTGTATAACAATAAATACCTGTTGGTGTCATGAAGGCAGTATCCTCCTGGTCAGAAGGCTCCATTTGGATCTGTTGAAATCCTGAGGATGCGTCCATGAAGGTCAGCATTTCATGCCCGGCAGTGGCATCTACCATTGCATCAGTGTGGGGAAGAGGAAATGAGTCTTTAGGACAGGCTTTGTTCAAGTCTGTGTAGTCTACACAAACTCTCCATTTCCCATTTTTCTTTTGTACTACAACCACGTTTGCTAGCCATCTTGGGAACTTAACCTCTCTGATCATTCTGGACTTTAATATTCTTTCAACTTCCTCTTGGATAATAGTGTTCCGCTCAGGAGCAAACTTCCTTCTTTTTTGTTGCACAGGCTTGAATGATTTATCAATTCCAAGCTTGTGAGTGATAATATCTTTGGATATGCCTGTCATATCCTCATGCTTCCATGCAAACGTTGACATCCTGCATTTCAAAAAGTTAATTAATCGTTCTTCAATATCCTGAGGGATATTGGTCCCTACGAGCACCGAAATATCAGGATTATCCTGGTCCAGGATAATTTTCTTCACATCCTGCTCCGGATCCTCCACGATATCCTGGGCCCGCGTCTTTAATTGCTATGCTGCACTAGGTTTAGTTGAGGATTTCATCGAGGATGAGTAGCATTCTTTCGCCTCCTGCTGATCACTATCAACTTTGACCACTCCCCAAGGGGTAGGTATCTTGATGCATTGGTGATATGTTGATGGCACAGCCTTCATATCGTGAATCCACGGTCTTCCCAATATGATGTTATAGCAGGATAGAGAATCCATCACACAGAAATGTTGTATCGAGTTGACTCCTTCAACGTATACTGGCAACTTTATCTCCCCCACTGTGTTTCTAGCCTCTCCACTGAACCCAACAAGCACGGTAGACTTTGAAGTGATATCCATTGGAGATACATTCATTCTCTTCAGAGTTTCTAGTTGGATTATGTTGACGGAGCTGCCATTATCAACCAGTATCCTGCGTACAAAATGGTTAGCCACATATAACGTTATTACCAGAGCATCATGATGAGGATCCTGGACAGTATCCCTGTCATCAGCATCAAAAGTGATCACTTTATCAGTTGTGAGTGTAGTCATCCTGACAGGTTTGTCTCCCCTTTCGGCTTTAGCTTCCTTTGCATGTCTCTTTGTTGCCGAATACGAAGTTCCACAAATGTCGGATCCTCCCGAAATGAAGTTGATTATCTTGGCATCCGCGGGAGGTGATGCTGCTCGCTCAGGATCCTTCTCAGTATCCTGACCCTTATTCTTCTTTCTCCCTAAGAGATCTTTCAAATATCCCTTGCTTAGAAGATAGCTTATTTCTTTCCTTAGAGCAATGCAATCCTCAGTTACATGTCCGAAATCTTCGTGGAAAGCACACCATTTTGACTTATCTTTCCAGTCAGCCTTTTGTTGATTCTTTCGAGGCCACCTAGCCTTGTCTCCCAGACCCTGCATGGCATACATCAATTCAGGAATGTTAACAGAAAAGCAATATTCAGACAACTCAGGATACTCTTCGGGATCCTCATCTTCGACGGCATTCACTCTCTTCTTTTCATTTCTACCATATGGCTTAGGCCGATATGACTTGAATGAGGATTCTGACTTCCTGTTAGTTGACTCATAAGTGTTAGATGAGTTCATCCTTTCTTGCATCTTCCTGTCATCTTCCAGACGGATATATCTCAAAGCCCTGTTACGAGCTTCGTCGAGATTCCTGCAAGGATTCATTACAAGATCCTGATAAAACTGAGAATCCTTTTGTAATCCCATCTTAAAAGCTTGCACAGCTGTTGCAACATCAAGATGTGGGATATCCAAGGATTCTCGACTGAATTTGTTCACATAATCCCTCAAGGATTCCTGAGGCCCTTGAGTTATCCTGTAAAGATCACTGGTTAGTTTCTCAAAACTCCGACTACAAGAAAATTGACTGTTAAATAAATTAACCAAATGAGCAAACGAAGTAATTGAGTGAGGAGGAACGTTTAACAGCCATTTTAAGGCTGATCCTATTAGAGTAGAACCAAATCCCTTGCACAAGCACGCTTCCTTGAGCTCCGGAGGGATAGGGTTAATCTCCATTCTTTCCCTATACTGAGCAATATGCTCTTCGGGATCCGTAGTCCCATCATAAAGCTTCATGTTGGGGGTTTGGAATCTCTTTGGGATCTCAGCATCACAGATAGGATATGCAAAACGAGATATCTTGTGGCTGTCCTGGGACACTTCCGGGATCGGCTGGACCACCCCTGGTACACTAGATATCATGTCCTTCAACTTCTGAAGTTCCCTAGTAAGTGCTGATGTTACACCTGCATCCTGCAAAGATCCACTATTGTTAGTAGCATGAGTATTATGATTATTTGACACGTTACCCGTTGGAGGATTTTGCCCATATCCTGAAGCATATCCTGAGCTCCTCATGGTTGACATCCTGACCGAGGAGGGTATTTCAGGAGTATGATTCTGAGGAAGACTGGGCACAATATTCCCCCTGTTATCCTCAGTATACACAGCTGAACTGAAGTTCAACGCTCTGGGGTGTAAGGGAGTGACGTTATCTTCAGCAGATCTGCTCGAGCCAGACTTCAAGAGTTGTATTTCCCTTAAAAGCATTTGGTTTGTTTCCTGTTGCTGCCTCATTTGTTCCTGCAAACTTCCAAATAAAGTAAGAATTTCATCATTAGAAGCTAGAACGGGAGCAAATTCCTGAACACTGCGGGTAGTGATAATATCCTGAGGTCGTGAAGAGGCTGGCATCCTTGGAGGAGGTGGTGGAAGCACCGGACCGGTAGTAGCAGAAGTCATAGCAGACACAGTAGAGGAACTCATGTTTGATCTTGAGGCCATTATGGACAATGTGGCAAAAAGTTTTGAAAATAGAAAGCCGATAAGCGATTTCACAAAAATTTTTAGTAAAGAGAGCACCACTTGCCACACGGTGGGCGCCAAATTGTTTTGGTCAAAAGTTACCGAAGCAATTTAGTGATCAAATTAGTAAAGTGAGGTAGTGTGCTAGAAAGTGTATTGAAAATGTGCTTGTTAAGTTGTTTAGAAAATCAGTATTCAGGATACGGCTCAGGATATCGAGCTGTATCTATGATCAAACAATGAGCAAAAGTAAAGTAAATGACACGAGATGTACGAGGAAAGCCCTTGATCAATCTAGATCGCCGGCATAAAACCTCGGGAGCTGACAATCGCAGCTGCCTTGTTCTTCTATTGCTTCAAATATCAGGATACAATGCAGGATGTGGTACGGATCGACTAAGTGTTACAACGAAATTTGAATACAAGTGTGGTGTTTGCAATGAGCTAGAAAGTGAAAGTATGCGAGTGTGTAAGTGGAAATTGTGTGCCTTAAACTGATCCGCCCCCATCTATTTATAGTAAAGATATAATAACAAACTATCCTAAACTTCCGGGATCCACCGAATATTCCTTCTTCGAACGTTGCAGACCTGGTCTTTCGGGCTCAACGTCTCTCCTTCAACAAACTCGTCCGAGTCTTGAGGAGAAGAAGTCCTCTTGACCGTTAGCAAGTCTCAGCCTTTAACCTGTACGTGGTTAATTCAATAAACCTCAGGATATCGCCCAAGATGTTAGCAATATCCTCTTCCAGCATCCTGGTCACAAATAAACAAACAAAGGCAGGATATTGGTCAGGATACGTATGTTAAGAAAATGACCCCTAACAAGACCCATGGTCCAAAGAGGACAAAGAAGAAGAGGAAGAAAAGAGAGCAGGTGAGAAGGAAGTAAGAGCTGATGATGAAGAAAATCATCAATGTGATTGTGCAATGATGGCTGCTGCCAAGGTATCTCCTCAAGTTCTTGAAAAACTGTGTTCTGACAATTGCATTATTGCTTTTGCTAACATCAAAGAGGTAAATGAAAACCTTCGGAATAAAATCTTAACTGATGAAGTCAAATTTGAAAGTTCTTTAAAAGAACTTAAAAACAAATTGACTGGAAAAGAGAAAGAGATCAGCAGTCTTAAAGAAGAGCAAAGCATAACCAAAACTCAACTCCAAACTATGGTAGAAAAATATCAAGTTTGCAAAAAGGAGTTGGAGTCCACCCAGATCACCTGTGAAAAATGGGTGGAATCATGCAAAGGGTATGAGGTTATGCTTGAAAAACAGATTAAAAGCAATGTAAAATTTGGTGTTGGTTATAGAAAACATGATGATGAAAACACTGCTTTTGAAAAATATGTTCAAACCACTGATGTAACAACTGAGTTCATCCCCACAAACAAGAATGGCCAAGAAGTGAAAATCACTGATAAACTTGGTAATAAAATCACACTTGACAGACCAATGGGATCCTCTACTTTTGAGGAGCTTGAAAATTATCAGTTTAAACCAAAATGGTCTGATGAGTGTGATATTCTTGAAAATTTCAAGCCTATGGACTTTACATCAACTGATGGTGTTAAAGCTCCAAAAGCTAAAGTCATTCCTCTCAAGGACATCCCAACAGAGGTTAAAACCTCTGCTGTAAAGGAGTCCGAAAAGAGAAAGAAGAACGAAAAGATCAATAACCTGTTTTGTGAATTCTGTGAGAAAAGGAATCATCTAACAAAAGACTGTTTCCATTTAAAAGCTTATGATTTGAACAAAACAAGTGTCATTGTTCCAGCTGAAAGCTGCATTGTTTGTGGTAAAACAAACCACAAAACTCAAGCATGTGTGTATCTAAAAAACTTTGATGTGAAAAAGAATGAGTACATTGCTAAAACATCCTTGAGTCCATCAACATCATCTGTCAAATTCACTAAAAACCAACCACTGTTTGTGCCAGTTCAAACAGCTGTCACAAAACAGCTGAACCAAACATCTATTAAAAGAGATGTTCAGGTTACTGATGCACCCCCTGCCAATCAATTCAGAAGAGGTAAGGGACAACCACCATACCCTAGGGTTCCACACATTTATGAGGCCTACAAAAGGTCCTCTAAACCTAAAGTGAACAGGCATCCTTTTGGGTACCAACAGGTGATTGGTCAAGACCCCCAACAGTGGTTAGCAAGACACAGTCCTAAAACTGTCCAAACCCCTGACCTAACCACTGTCCATCAATGTGCATCCATCCCAGACACTGTTGAGACCCCATCCAAAGCCTTATTGGCTTTGGAAACCCTAATGAACTAATCCTTTTACTTCATGTGCAGGGAGCTTCTGCCTGTTTAGATAGCCTTTGGTATGTTGATAGTGGAGGCTCCAGGCACATGACTGGATGTAAAGCCCTACTCAAAGATTTCAAAATTCATGGAGGGGGTGATATATCCTTTGGGAATAACAGTAAAGGGAAAGTTCTGGGGTCTGGTACAGTACAGTCTGGCAATGTAAAATTTGAAAATGTCAATCTGATAGACAGTCTAAAATTCAACCTCCTGAGTGTTTCACAAATGAGTGACAAGGGGTATGGGTCATTCTTCACAAAGGAGTGTTGTAGGATTGTTGGACCAGAAATGGTCAAAAAGATTGAAGCAATAATAAAAACTGGTCAAACAAAACTTGTTGCTCAAAGAAGTGGCAATGTTTATGTTGTTGATATGTCAAAAGAGTGTCCTAGAGCTGATGTCTGTCTGTTCTCAGCCGCCTCTAACAAAGAGACAGAACTTTGGCACAGGAGACTGGGGCACACAAATCTTAAGACAATCACTGAAATTTCAAAAAATGGTTTGGTAAGAGGCTTACCACAAAAAATGTTTTCATGTCCTGAACATTGCATTTCCTGTTTAAAAGGAAAACAGCATAAAAGTTCTTATAAGTCCATTGAAGAGTCCAAAACAACCCAGTGTTTGCAAATGCTACACATGGATTTGTTTGGCCCAGTTCAAGTCATGAGTCTCAAAAAGAAAAGATATTGTTTGGTTATTGTTGATGACTTTTCTAGGTTTACATGGACTTTCTTTTTACACTCAAAAGATGAGACTGCAGGCATTTTGCAAGACTTTGTGACACAGGTTGAAAAGCAATTTGACCTTCCAGTGAAAAGCTTCAGGAGTGACAATGGCACAGAATTTAAAAATAAGGAGTTGGATGCCTTCTGTGTGAAGAAAGGGATTGTAAGGCAGTACAGCATCCCTAGAACACCAGAGCAAAATGGGGTAGTTGAAAGAAAGAACAGAACTTTGATTGAGGCTGCCAGAACCATGCTTGCTGATTCAGGTTTGCCATTAACTTTCTGGGCAGAGGTAGTAAACACTGCTTGCTATGTCCAGAACAGAGTTTTAATAAACCCCAGGCACAAAAAGACTGCTTATGAAATTCTGTATAAAATCAAACCACTGATCTCATACTTCAAGGTGTTTGACTGCCCATGCTTTATTTTGAACTTAAAAGATTCTATTTCAAAATTTGCAGCCAAAATTGATTGTGGTTATCATCTGGGGTACTCAACCACTGCCAAGGCCTACAAAGTTTTTAATACACAGACCAAGGCAGTGGAGGAGACTTTGAATGTAAAGTTCAATGAACTTTCATCAATGAAAATTCCAGCAAATCCTGCAGATCTGTTTGATCTTGATAAATTCACTTTTGAAAATACTGCTGTCAAGACTAACAGTGCAGGTCCATCAGAGGATTCAACACCAGACTATGGGTATGAAATCATCATCCCTCAAAGGTCTGCCAAAATGGGAAGAGCATCAGATATTCAAAACAGCTATCAAAGCTCAACCACTGCTACCTCAACAGTTGTTGACCAAAGTAGCCCATCAACCACTGCTTCCACATCCTCAAACACTGCTGACAAAAGTCCCCAAACAGTGGATAAAAGTCAGCATGTGTCCACTTCATTACCTCCCATTCCACCACCTTTTGAAGCCACTGCTGGATCATCAAAGTCCCCAGCAGTGGTTAGCTCAGATGATACACATTTGCAGCCTTCACCAACAAATGCCATCATTCCATATCAAGGAGATTTAATCTACTTGAGATCTCATCCACCTGATCAAAACATTGGCAACATAAATGAAGGGGTGCTCACAAGAAGCCAAACCCAAAACATTTGTCTTTTTGCTGGTTTTCTATCACTCCATCAGCCAGTCAAGTACCAAGAAGCACTGAAAGACAACAGCTGGGTAGAAGCCATGCAAGAGGAGCTCCAACAATTTAAAAGACAACAAGTATGGGAGCTTGTACCACTGCCAGAAGAGGTTAGTCCCATTGGCACAAAGTGGGTCTTCAAAAACAAAACTGATGAAAGGGGTATTGTTGTCAAGAATAAAGCCAGGCTTGTGGTTCAAGGTTACAGACAGGAAGAGGGGATTGATTATGATGAAACATTTGCCCCTGTAGCAAGATTGGAAGCTATAAGACTGTTCCTGGCCTTTGCTGTCAACCACAACATGAAGGTGTTTCAAATGGATATCAAAAGTGCTTTCCTCTATGGGACAATTCAAGAAGAGGTGTATGTTTGTCAACCTCCAGGTTTTGAGGATCCATTTTATCCAGATCATGTCTACAGGCTAAACAAAGCCTTGTATGGCCTGAAACAAGCACCCAGGGCCTGGTATGAAACTCTTTCGACCTTTCTACTCTCAAATGGTTTCAAAAGAGGTACCATTGATAAAACATTGTTTCTAAAATGGAGAGGAAAGGATTTAATGATTGTCCGAATTTATGTGGATGACATTATTTTTGGAAGCACATGTAATAAAATGTGTGAAGAGTTTAGGGAACTCATGACAGCTGAGTTTGAAATGAGTGCAATGGGTGAGTTGCAATGCTTTCTTGGTCTCCAAGTTCAGCAAATGCAAAATAGAACTTTCATTCATCAAAGCAAATATGCAAAAGAACTTTTAAACAAATTTGATATGAATGATTGTAAACCATGCAGCACACCCATGGCAACAAATAAGCTGGTCATGTCTGATGAAAAGGATGAGCTGATTGACCAAACTCTTTATAGAAGCATGATTGGGTCTCTTTTGTACCTAACTGCATCTAGGCCAGACATCATGTTTGCAACATGTGTCTGTGCAAGAAGTCAATCAGCCCCTAGAAAATCCAATCTTATTGCTGTAAAAAGGATATTCAGATACATAAAAAGTGCTCCCACACTTGGTATCTAGTATCCAGCTAATGGGAATATCAAGCTTTCAGGATTTTCAGACAGTGACTTTGCTGGATGTAACACCACAAGGAAGTCCACATCAGGAGGGTGCCAGTTTCTAGGTGATTGCTTAGTTTCATGGCAAAGCAAAAAGCAAGCAGCTGTTTCCACATCCACTGCTGAAGCTGAATATATTGCTGCTGCAAGCTGTACAGCCCAACTCTTGTGGCTTCAAAATCAGTTGCTGGATTTTGGTATCACTGCCTTAAAGACACCACTCATGTTGGATAGCCAGGCAGCAGAAAATATCATCAAAAATCCAGTTTCCCATTCAACCACCAAACACATCAACATCAGACATCACTTTGTGAGGGATTGCTATGAAAAAGGTTTGATTTCTCTGCATCATGTTCCAACTAAAGACCAGCTAGCAGATGTGCTCACAAAAGCATTAGATACTGCCACCTTTGAAAGCTTGGTCTCTAGAATTAGCATGCTAAACATGGAATAACAAGCAAAATCTTGTTTTTCTGTGAATAAAAGCATTAAAATGTTTTCAGAAAATCAAAAATTCATCCTTAAAAATAGCTAAAAATGAAATTTTCATTAAAATCCTTAAAAGTCTGCCATAACCACTGATTGTTCAAAAGTCTGCTGCACTTCAAAGTCTGTCCACTGCTGAAAGCCATCCTCTGTTCACTTATTTCCTTGATAAACTCTGTTGTTCAAAAGCAGTGTCTTATCCACTAATATGCTATCCACTAATAGTGAAAATCATCCACTGCTTTCATTATACCGTTGTAACCACTGCCTTCATCAGTAACTTTCATAAAAGTACTGTCCTTCATTTCTTCAGAGTTTGGCATGTGGGCAGTACATTGTGGTCAGTACTTTTGTAACCGCTGCCACGTCAGCCTTCACTTTTTCCTCTATAAAACCCCCACTTCACACCAAAAACAGGGTTTTACTGTCGAATTGAATTCTCAAAAAATTCTTTTCTCAAAACAGTTTTTCTTCAAATTCCTTCACAAATCTCTTCGATCATCATCTTCAACATGACAAAATCGAAGTCATCTGCAAAACCCATTTCCAAATCAACGTCTAAACAAGCCTCTCAAAAGGCAACACCCACTGAAATTCCACACAAACCATCTCACAATCTTCTGGGTCTCCTCACAAAACCCGGCACTACAACCATTTTCGATTCCATCCTTGCTACCATCTCCGCATCAAAGTACAAAACTTTGTTAACAGCGGATGCACCAATATACTTGACAACCCAAAGAGAGTTCTGGAAAAATGCAACCCTTGAAAAACAAGGAGACACTGTAATAGCCATCAACTCATCTCTAAAGGGTAAAGCCGTCAAGATTACATCACAATCAATTTCCGAGGTCTTTCAACTCGATGATCAGGAAGGTAAAATTTCTTTCCCCAAAAACGAGTTAAAAAATGATTTTCTGGAAAGAGGGTATAATGCAGAGGTAAAAAAGGACACCTTACAAAAAGGTTACTTCCCTTCTGCAACAAGGTTTTTATTTCATACCCTCCTAATGTGTGTTTCAAATAAAACCACTTCTTTTAACGAAATACCATTAAAAATTCAAAATCTGGGATATGCTATTCTTCAAGAAGAAAATCTAAATTATTCTCGGGAAAATTTTAATGGTCTGGTTAAAAATGTTGAAACAAAGGCATTCTTACTATTTCCAAGATTTCTAAGTTATTATTTTCAAAAGAAATTCAGTAAGGATGATCTTTTTGCAATAAACCAAGGTGCATCTATTCAAATAAATTGCTTAACTGCTGAAACTTTTACAAGGATGTCAACACCTTGCAAAACACAAGCAGAGATGCCTGAGCAG
The DNA here is from genome assembly GCA_030545235.1 of Helianthus tuberosus. Taxonomy (NCBI): domain Eukaryota; kingdom Viridiplantae; phylum Streptophyta; class Magnoliopsida; order Asterales; family Asteraceae; genus Helianthus; species Helianthus tuberosus. The sequence goes on from CM060409.1 coordinate 189,418,983, forward strand.
ATTTTAGTAGTTACAACTGCTCCTCAGGTATCTGCTACTGAGCCCACTGCTCCAGGTGATCAAAGTAGCACAACAACTGCCTTGAAACCCACACCTAAAATCACCAAAAAGCCAACAAAAAGAAAAACTCAACCCCCCCCCCCCCAAACCCATCAAAAAGGCAACTCTGGAGGATGAGATACCAGAGCTACTGCTAGTGACAGCACAAAAGTCACAAGAAACCACTGCTGCTACTTCCTCACAGCAGTTGGTACAAATATCTCAACCCATAGCCGAAACCCCTCCTGCTTCTTCACAAAAAGAACAGGTTGTACAAATTGGGACACCACATCATGATGCTCTGGAAGCACTTGTTTCCATCATCCACAACCCACTTCCCGGGGCAAATCCTCTTTCTACACCAACCATCACATCCACAATTCCCATACCAACCAAACTTCTGTTGGATGCAATTGATTTGAACCAGGAACTAACCAGTCCTTCTCAATCACCTATCAATGAAAATATCCATCAACACATGACTGGGCCTGATGTATCAATCCTTGCTAACCCACCAACACAACCTGAGGAGGTTACACCCCTTGAGTTACAAATAACTCTTGGTGGTATTCCAAGTGAAGCAGCCACTACAAATGTTGAACCCACTGGTTTACATTTGGACAGTGGTTACATCAATAAGACTTCCTTGGAGGCAATTCCTTACATAGCACCTCTGCCAACCACCAGTGGATTTATTTTTACCACTGGCAACATCAAAAGGTTGTCAAGTGTTGAAGGAAAAAGACCCCAGTACCAAGAAAAAGGGGCATCAGTGGTTAATATTTGGAGTACATTCCCTACTTCAACCAATGATAAAACCACTGCTAGTGGGAAATCAGATGATCCCATTAAATTGGGTGATGGTTTAAAATATTTGGAATTGATGGAACGTGTTGATAAACTGGATACTTCAGTTGCAGATATCAAAGAGATGCTGCAACAGTTGTTGACAGTCCAAAAGATGCAATCCACTGTTGTTCCACCTCAAGCACCTGCTCCATCACAAGCATCTGCTACAAATGAGCTCTGGAACCTCTTCCAACCTTTTCTCCAACAACAAAAAGAAATGGCTGATCAGAAACATGAACTACATGTCAAAAAGCTGAGAAACATAATGGAGTCTAGGTACAAGAACACTCAAGCAGATATTAAGGCATTCAAGGCCTATTTATTGGAAACCACTGGCACTGCTCCTCCAACAGTACTTTTCATTGATCAACTTCCCCCAGATAATGCCAAAAAGGGGGAGAAAATTCAGGAGTGGAAGAAGAAGGGAATAGATGATGGTCTTTACATTGAACCAGAAAGGGATGCCATGACCAGAAAAATTCCTGTGCCAGATGGTAGTAAAAAGGTTGATGCTACCCAAGAAGCACTTGATGAAGGAGTAGCAAGTGTTAAAAGGGATAGAGTGGCAAAGGATATTTCAAGGTGGAATGAGGAGAAAAGAGCTTTCATGGAGCTGTATGCGCAGGGTTGTTCTGAGTCTAAGGATACTAAAAATCCTAAGCCAAAAAGGAAACCTAAGTCCATCCCATCCAGAATTCCAAAGCATATTCCAAAACCACCATCCAAAAGCCTTCAGCATCAAACCTCCACCCAAACAGTTGTTGTAACTCCTGCTGTATCAACTACTGCTGGTACTTCAGAGGTTTCAACATCTGTTATCAATTCAACACACACCACTTCAACACACACCACAACCACTGCCTTACCACCACCATCATCACCACCAAAAACAAACTCACCACCATCACCTCCTGCCAAAAAGCAGAAGACAACAGATGTTACAACATCTGTTGTAATGATAACAGTGGTTGAAACATCAGTTGTTTCAACAGTTGTTAGTCAATCACAAACCACTGCCACTCAATCTACCACCACTGTTCCACCCAAAACATCATCAGTCCCTCCTCAAACAAAAAGGAGAAGGCTAATCCTCAAAGATGATGACTATTCACCACCACCAACATCTTCAAAATCCCTGTCACTTGTCACCATTCCAAAACCTATACCTCTCTCTTCAGCTCAAATTCTAAAACCATTACCTCCTGCTGGTGTCTCATTTCCTCTAGAACTCATTGCAGTTTGGGAAGAAATCAAATCCTTTTACTATGAGGATGACCCAGCTAAAAGGAGTTTGCCATCAGTTGAAGGATATCCCAGGCCTAACAATATCGAAGAATATTTGAAACTCAAGGCCAAGCAAGCAGAGGATATCGCAATCAGAAACAGACAAGGGAAATCTGATAGAGAATTTCAGCAAAACTATCAGTTTCTACTCACACAGGTCAGAGCTATGGAGCAATTTGCCAAAAATGTATGTCAGCAAATCTCAGAAAGGGCAGATGAGTCCTTGAGAAAAGATTACATTGAGAACATCATGACCTACAAGAAATACAAGGGGGAGAAACACATGTACAAAAACTGGACCATTCCTGAGCTTGAAAAAGAGGTAGCCAGGATTCAAGAAATGATCAAAAATAAGGCCAAGCAGACTCCTCCTGAAAAGTTCAAACAGTTTGAAGCTGATAAGGCATTAGAGTTGAAGAGAATGAAAGAGGAGCTGATAGCAGCTGATTATGGGTCAAAGAATTCTGTGTCAAAGTGGGGAGAAGATAGGGTTAGGGCTACCTATAAAAGGTTGGAGGAACTTAGAAAGAAAGACCCAACAGTTCCTAAAAAGCCTGACTACTCTAAAGCAGAGGTCTCAAAAAGACCACCAAAGCTGCAAATCAAAAGAACCACTGCTCCAGCTGGTGCTGCCATCTACAAAAGAAGGAGCCAAAACCAGTCAGGGGCTGAAACAGTTGAAGATCTAAAAGCTGGAAATGCTGTTGTAAAAGAGGGCATTAAATTAATGATGAAAGAAGATCTTGAACTGGAACAATCTGCAAGTACTGCTCTGCCAGTCATGAATAGGCCAGCATCTCCAAACTCCTCTTCAAATAAAAATCTCCCAAGAAACCCACCAGGCTCAAAAGTACAAAAGTGGGAAACTGACAAACAGACCCATGTACTGACTATGTTCAGGTCTGATGGAGAAGTGAAGAAAATATCAAGGGAACAAGCACTTGGCCTAAGTCTTGAAGATTTGCAGGATCTCCTTGATCTTCCATTTAGCAGGGATGATGATGACACAGATGCCCTAGACTTTGAACTACAATTTAAAGGTCAGATAAGGGAACTATTGATGAGGCAATAAACTTCCACAATAATGAAGAGTTTTGGCATTATCTGTTCCAGGGGGAGATTGTTAGGATTGAACCCTACCAGAGGAACAGATAATAAAAGCCAAAACTGGATCAGAGCAGTGGATTCAGAATAAGCAGATGTTACATACAAGTCTCTCCCCTTGAAAGTGAATTCAACATCTGCTGACCTCCTATCTACTGATCGTGCAATCTGCTGATCTACAAACTGCTGATCAAGTAAAGACCTGATGAAAGACTAAAGCTCTGCTGCTCAATCTACTGCCTTGTTTCAAGCACTGCTGATCCAGACAAGTACTGCTGGGTTCACAGCAGTGGAGGGATGCAGCAGTTGTTTATTCTGTTTTTATATAAAGTAATGTAATAGCAGTAGTTAGCATAGCAGTGTTTGTATTGATCAGAGGTTAGAGTTTGTTAGGAGGTTAGATGTCACTTTCATGGTGACGTCAGCTTAGATACTCAGTGGTTTGCTAGTGCCTATAAATAGAACAGTGCTCTGTACTGTTCTATTAGCTCTTTGCAAAATCGTCTTCTCTGCACGAACAAACACTGAGCTCTGGCTGAGGGGGAGTTTGTATCAAGCATTGCTTTGTAATCGTTGTTGAAACTAAATTCAATCTTTCGGTTCATAGTGAAAAGTGTTTTGATTAAAGCAATACTCTCGTTTGATTGTATGCAAAGTTTGTTTCCATCTTAATTCCGCTGCACAACTCATTCATCTTCATTCTATTTCAAACGAAAAAATACAATCAAAACCAAACTCAGATCCAACAAAATGGGACTCCAAAAGAGGACCAGAGTACACTTGGGAGCTTGAATCAGAAATGCAAAGGAAATACCCACACCTATTCCAGTAGATCTCGAGGACGAGCTCTAAAACAAGGTGGGGAGGATATAACAACCTTCAAAATATTTTAAACACCCTAATATCTTTTAAAATGTCCCTATACGTCCTAAAACATACCCGTGTGCAAAAAACCGAGCCCAAAATACTTTACATATTTAAAAATTTATTAAAAACAAGAACATAAGGTCGTACGCGGGCCGCGAAGGCTAAGCCTTCGGCTTACGCGGGACACGACAGATGGAGAGTCAGGTTGCACCCAGTGGTGCCGCGTGGTGTACAAGTGTCGAGCCTATAGTGGTGATCCGGCCAAGCTAGGCCCTACGACCTCTATGTCGCGGGCCGCGAAGGATTGACCTTCGGGCTACGCGGGCCGCGAGGAACCCCAAATCTGCTCCTATAAATTGGGAGCTTCGGCAGTCATTGTCCGTCGCTCGTTTCTTTTCTCTCTCTCGAATTTCTGAAGAGTAAACATAATTTCCGAGTATAATACCCCCTAAATAACGAAGTTCTGCCTCGTTGTAAGTATCATAACCCCGGTTACGTATTAGTTACGCTGCCCGATTGATCCAGGGTTCCGTAACGGCTGTCGAGGTTTTGCCCGACGTAGTCGTTGGAATGCCATCTCGGGGAGGGTATTACTAATGTAAATATTGGGTTATTATACTAACGTGTGTGCATTTGTGTAAATTATAGATAATCACCAGGAAATCCTTAAGGAAAACCTAAGACAGCAATGTGAGTAATCTCCTTTTTGCAAACTGTTTTTACAAACCCTCACTTAATTAACAATATATTAAACAGTGATTGAGTATTTGTATTCTACAATTATCGTCGGTATATTGGGGTTTTGTATACAAAATTTGTTACTACCTTGCGAGGAGTAACATGACCACAAGTCGGGTTGATAGTACCGTGGGTGGTAATTAAAGTAGATGGAAACAAATGTAATTGCGCGACCGCCCTCCATACTGTACAATGGTTTTTTACTTAACTTGATTAAACTGGGATTCACTCACCAGTATTTCCCACTGTCAAAATGTTTTTAAACGCGTTTCAGGTAACAAAATGTGAAAGCCAAATAGAAGCCAGCTGGACAGCACTGAAGGCTTGGAAAAGTGGCTATAAAGTTACCTAAAATAAAGAGATGTTTTTATTAAATAAAATAGGGTTTATCCCTATGAAAATGTGTGTACTTAAAACTTGGGTTTATCCTTTTGAAATTATTAGAAGAACAGGACCTGTAGCTTATCAGCTATAATTGCCAGAGGAAATGATAGGAATACATGATGTATTTCATGTATCTAATCTTAAGAAATGCTTAGCTGATGAATCGCTGATGGTGCCTCTCATGGACATAGAGGTTAATGAACAGTTAAAATTTGTAGAAAGGCCTCTACAGATTGAAGACTGGAAAGTTAAGAACCTCAAGCATAAAAGATTAGTTCTAGTCAAAGTGAAATGGGACTCCAAAAGAGGACCAGAGTACGCTTGGGAGCTTGAATCAGAAATGCAAAGGAAATACCCACACCTATTCCAGTAGATCTCGAGGACGAGCACTAAAACAAGGTGGGGAGGATATAACAACCCTCAAAATATTTTCAACACCCTAATATCTTTTAAAATGTCCCTATACATCCTAAAACATACCCGTGTGCAAAAAACCGAGCCCAAAATACTTTACATATTTAAAAATTTATTAAAAACAAGAACATAAGGTCGTACGCGGGCCGCGAAGGCTAAGCCTTCGGCTTACGCGGGACGCGACAGATGGAGAGTCAGGTTGCACCCAGTGGTGTCGCGTGATGTACAAGTGTCGAGCCTATAGTGGTGATCCGGCCAATCTAGGCCCTACGACCTCTACGTCGCGGGCCGCGAAGGATTGACCTTCTGGCTACGCGGGCCGCGAGGAACCCCAAATCTGCTCCTATAAATTGGGTGCTTCGGCAGTCATTGTTCGTCGCTCATTTCTTTTCTCTCTCTCTCTCGAATTTCTGAAGAGTAAACATAATTTCCGGGCATAATACCCCCCTAAATAACGAAGTTCTGCCTCGTTGTAAGTATCATAACCCCAGTTACGTATTAGATACGCTGTCCGATTGATCCAGGGTTCCGTAACGGCTGTCGAGGTTCTGCCCGACGTAGTCATTGGAATGCCGTCTCGGGGAGGGTATTACTAATGTAAATATTGGGTTATTATACTAACGCGTGTGCATTTGTGTAAATTATAGATAATCACCAGGAAATCCTTAAGGAAAACCTAAGACATCAATGTGAGTAATCTCCTTTTTGCAATCTGTTTTTACAAATCCTCACTTAATTAACACTATATTAAACAGTGATTGAGTGTTTGTATTCTACAATTATCGTCGGTATGTTGGGGTTTTGTATACAAAATTTGTTACTACCTTGCGAGGAGTAACATGACCACAAGTCGGGTTGACAGTACCGTGGGTGGTAATTAAAGTAGATGGAAACAAATGTAATTGCGCGACCGCCTTCAATACTGTACAATGGTTTTTACTTAACTTGATTAAACTGGGATTCACTCACCAGTATTTCCCACTGACAAAATGTTTTTAAACGCGTTTAAAGTAACAAAATGTGAAAGCCAAATAGAAGCCAGCTGGACAGCACTGAAGGCTTGGAAAAGTGGCTATAAAGTTACCTAAAATAAAGAGATCTTTTTATTAAATAAAATAGGGTTTATCTCTATGAAAATGTGTGTACTTAAAACTTGGGATTTTTCCCACGTGTTTAATATTATGAAAGTGTGGTATTTTACTCTGATAAAATATTTTCTAACTACGATCCTGATGTGATTCTGCTGCCAAAATGATAAACACCTGGATACCACCAAAACTGGCCGCAGCCGCCCGTTCCCGTGTAGTATAGGGGACGGGGGTTGCGACAGTCTGTCACTTCCTCATTGGTCCAGTCAAATTACGATTTTGCCCTCAGTTCAAATTTACAGTTTGCCATTGTTTTTTTTTCTGTTAAATTACGATTTTGCCCTGGTGTAAAATTATAGTCATGCAATCGTTTTAGTTTTTTAACAAAACTATGACAATGTTTTGTTTTAATTAGTTGCCAGCCGGCTACCTAGCACACACTCATTTGCCCTGAAAAATGACAATTTTGCCTCCAGTTTAAAATTATAGTTTTTCCATGGTTTTAATTTTTTTAGCGGAAGTATGGTAGTGTTTTGTTTTAACTGGTTGACTCGATATAATTTTTCGAGATTGTGTTATAAGTAGTATGTACAAGTAACCGAAATACAGACGTATATATTATAAGAGAGAAATATCCGGCTTAATGCCTCGCAGCACAAACGGGCAAAAACTAGTTATCTATCATGGCGATAAAACTTGGTATATTGATATTAGGTTCTGTTTGCCCTTCAAATAAATGCATGTATTAGTAAAAGCATACAAACCTAACATTTCTTTTATCTAAATCTTATCTAAGACTCGGAAGTAATGTTCTTTTACCTCATTTGGCTCACATCACCTTTTTTTAACGAAAAATTTGTATCACTGACGAACCACTGAAGTATAGTCGTTTTACTAGTGAAACCATCCGATTATATCCATCTTCACTAGGCTATAATGCCTATACAACAAATCAGGAGTAAATCCAATAAATTTGATAAAAACCCCTTGTGAGAATCGAACACAAAACCTAATGGTTCTTAAAGCGTATACCACCCAAAAATGTCAGTAGACTTCATCTTCTTCTTATATTTCTTTTTTTCTTCACTTGAAAACCATAGTATCTTCTCTACTTCCTTTTTTTAATTATTATGACATATGTGCGTGCCATATTTTTTATATGCTTATTTTTTTGGGATATGTATATTGTTATTGTTTGATCTGTAACACACTATTATGTGCTTTCAATGTTGATTTGTGTTTTCTTGATTCGTTATGACTTGTAAATATATGACACCCAGATGTGTGTGGTAACCAGGGTCAAGTAAAAATCCTAAAAAAGATGAGGAGGAGTTTCGATCATTGACAATATCTAATATGAAGAGGGTAAACAGATGAACTTAAAGAAAATTATTAACGGTGTGAGGGCTAAAATGAGAGTAAAACCACTCATATTAACTTTTATAGAGTTTTATTATTTTTAAAATGAGTTTATTATTTTTAATATATATATATATATATATATATATATATATATAGAAAACGCTAAAAAGTGTGAGAACGGTGAGAACGCTTCCTGGCCTAACACGTGTCCTGCGTCATAGAGAAGGGCGGAGGAGTTTTTTTGTCTTTTCATTCTTCTTTTATTTTCCCAACGCGGTATAATATTTTATGGCGTCTAAGGTTTTTTTTGGCGTTAATCGTATTTTTTAAACTTTTTGGCGTTGAATTAATTGTTTTTGTGTCACATATATAATTTTTTGGCGTTATAGAGTTTTCTGGTTAATTTTTTTGGCGTTATGGCGTTTTGTATAATAATTTACTACGAGTCTCTAATATTTGCATAAGATTACAATAAGACCAATTTTTTTTTGGCGTTTAGTGAATCTTTTGGCGTTTAATAACCTTTACAAGGATTTTTGCCAGCAGCTTTTCTCCCAGTTTCCATACTTCTAGCTTTTTGGTGTTTGTAGTTTTTGGCGTTTTATATAATAATGTTATTTTTTTATAGAGAACTAGTTAACAAATCAACATATAACTTGATATCAAAACAATATAAAATGAAATCTAAAATAATAAAAATTGTAATCTAATTTCTCTTCCGAATCTTCACTGTCATCAGGCTCTATCTTCTTGAATTTGTTTTGGCGTTTTGAACCTTTTTTGAATAGTTTTGCTAGTTGCCAACTTTCCTACATAAACCCCGTCTTTTTTAGAAGAAGCTGCTTAGTGGCATCCTGTTTTTTGGTGTGATTTTATTGTTTGGCAGCATGTCGTTGAAGATCAACTCTTGTTTGATGCTATTTGTAATAATGGAGTCCAAAATAGCATTTTACACTTTAGTTGAACCATTTCTTCCATGCCTATAATCATCAAGAAGAAAGCTCACATGATGGTATATCACTGTCATAAGTCTCTTTTTTTTGAATATTTGTCCATCTCATCCAGCAAAATATTATTGAGTTAACCCCCTCAGAAAAAGGATGCATTTCAGTGAAAGCTTTGACATCTGTGGCGTTTTAAAGGGAGTGGTTTCTAGAGGAAATGACGTTTTTGTGTGTGATTAATTTCATTGTGTATAGGCCCCTCTCTTATAGGAGTTTTTTGGCGCGTAGTTTATGCGGGATTTGTTATTGTAATAAATGATAGTTATAAAGTAATTGTCTTTTCAGTTACTGTATTTTTGTATTTACTGTGTTGATCAGCTTTTATCAGTTTTATAGGTTATAGTCGTCCCATCTTCTAAGTTTGGCGTTTTTTAAATGGCCTTATTCAGACTATCATGACAAAATACAATAACGGAGTAAATAAAATAGTAAGGAGGAAAATATTTTTTGTTATTTATGGCGTTTTGTTAGGGTAAACAATGTTTAGTATTATTTTGGCGTTTTGTTAATAAAGATAGTAATATATCATTTAATTATCTTAAAAAAAAGATTACATAGAAGAAAAAATAAAGAGGAAAAAAAATTAAAATCCTTAGTATTATTTTGGCGTTTTGCTTAAGTTGGCGTTTTTTGTTAACGATTTTTTTTTGCAGAAAATGGATAGATTGAAGTGATTTTGGAAGCTATGTTCACGTTTGTTTATATAATGATGTTTTGGCGCGTAATTTAGGAGGGAATTTCTTCTAATAAATGATAATAACTGAAATTCAGTTATTTGTGTTGTTTCATCTTCCTGTAATATTCAACACGTTTTATTTTTAATTTGTGGCGTTTTGTTTTTAATGGCGTTTTATTTTTGTATGGCGTTTTATCATATGATGGCGTTTTGAATGTGAGGGTAAAAAGACCATTTTACCCTTAATGAAGCGCGTCCCACCTAATAATATTGATGTTATTTACGAAAACGCCACCACGCAATCTAGTCCATGGATTGTTTTGATCGGACGATCTATAATCGTTCTCACCGTTCTCACACTTTTCACCATTTTCTCCAAATTCCGACCCTATATATATATATATATATATATGGAGGCCTGTTAATGTACAAAATGCCTTAACGTACGACGCGTACATGATGCATTATCAACATGCGAATACTTGTAACTAACATGCGAATTTGGGTTCCAATAATAACATGTGAAATTGTAGTTTTATTTGAACATGCAAATTGGGTTTCCATAACAACTTGCGAATTGGGTTTTTGTTTGAAAATGCGAATTGTATTTTTTTTAACGTGCGAACTTTCGTTTTTATAACATGTGATATTTTCTTTTACGGGTTTATAACATACGAACTTGCCGTCACGTACACGTCGTATATTAAGGCATTTTATACTATACATTTTTTCTATACATACATGTACCATATTTTTTTTATTTTAATTTGAATATATGTTATTGCTCTATTAAAAGAACAATCTATTTCTATAATGTTTTGATCTTCCTTTTTTTTTTTTGAACGGCAAATAATAATGTTTTAATCTAGGTGGGTACAACAATCAACCTAGCATTATTTATTTACTCTTTTTATGATGGTGTATTTACAGGGCTGGCTCTTAGGCTGGTTAACCTGTGTTGTCGCTCGATGCCTAAATTTTTAAAGGGTTCGAAAGGTTTCTATTAACTTTTATATATATACTTAATTATATATTTAATATAAGTATTTACTCATTATGCAAAAAAGTGTTGGTGGTGAAGTGGAAAAACCATCTCAAAATAATGTAAAGGTCTCAAGTTTAAGTCATGACTCCACCACCAAGGGTTTGTTTTTTTTTATTCATTTCCCCAACCACAATTTTGGGCTAAAAATTTTTTGTCGCCCGAGGCCTAAATTTGTTTTTGGAGTTCTCAGCAGGGCCAGCTACAAGCAAGTGCAGGGTGGGCCTGTGCTCAGGCTCCAAATCAATATAGGGCCCGAAAAATTTTTAAAATTTATATATATGTATATATAGGGGAATGTTTAATTAAAAACTCATTTTATCGCCAGAACTCGAAAACTAACTAAAAAAGCTTAAAAAACATACCAATTTTTTTTACCAATTTTCGCTAGTTTTTGTGTATAAAAAAAGAACTTTTAAAAAAAAATTGTAGTGCACATGTGTAATAATACACATGTGCACACATGTGTATTATTACACATGTGCATTACATAATTTTTTTTGTTTGAAAAAAAGTTTTTTATATATAAAAAATAGCGATTTTTAATAAAAAATTGTAAAAAAATTTGTATGTTTTTTTAGTTAGTTTTCGAGTTCTCGCGATAAAAGGAGTTTTCACTTGAACCCTCCTATATATATATATATATATAGGGGAAGGTTCAAATGAAAACCACTAGTTATTGTGAAAACTCGAAAACTAATTAAAAAAAGCCAAAAAAACATACTAAATTTTTTTTTTTTTTTTGCAACCTAATTTTCGCAGCTTTTTCTATATAAAAAAAAAATTATGTAGTGCACATGTGTAATACTACATATGTGTATGTGTACTACACATGTGTACTACAAATTTTTTTTTTTTTTTTTGAAAAAAAGTTTTTTTATATATAAAAACTAGCGATTTTTATAAAAAAATTGAAAAAAAAATATTTTGGGTGTTTTTTAGGCTTTTTTAGTTAGTTTTCGAGTTTTCACAATAAAAGTGGTTTTCATTTGAACCATCCCCTATATATATATATATATATAGGTACGGGATCAGGAGAAAACGCCCTAAAGTGTGAGAAGGGGAACGGATCCTGGTTGAACACGTGGCGCGCAATATAATTAGGGTGTAGGGGCTTTTTTGTCATTTTATCTTCCGATTTTCCAATTCGTTTTCACAATACTGCTTCATTTTTTGCGTTTAAGATTTTTTGGCGTTAATCAAATTCAATAATTACCTGTCGTTTTATTGGTCTCATTGTATTAATCTTTTTGTTTCACGTAGATAATATTTTGCCGTTTCTGGCGTTTCCAAATCGTCGGCCATTGGAACCCCAAGGGTCATAATATCTCTATGAATGGCTTCATCCATACTAAGTATGGTACGACTTTTTTAGGATGATGGCCCATTGTTTGTTCTTAGAATCAATGGCGTTTAGATTCAATGGCTTTTTAGACAAGATGACCCATTGTTCTATTATTGTTTATATATTTTTTGGTGTTTGTAGTATATTGGCGTTTACAAGCATTTTTTAAGAGAAATAATGTATTTTTTCATAGCGGAAAATTATATTACAACCACATGAGAAAAAAATAGAAGCGAAAAAAAATAAATTAAAAATCCTAATCGGATCTCTATTCACAATCTTCACTGTCATTAGTCTCTTTCTTCTTTAATACTACAAGAACTGTCACCAAATATATGGCGTTTTGTTTTTGGTCTGATTATTTGTTTGTTCGTTTTGTTGAAGTGGCTTTGTGAATGTTGGGGACATAGATCGATGTCGTGTGAGTGGGATTTTTCGCTTTGCTCTTCATTGATCTCTTCTCCTGATCCAAGTCTTCTTCAAGAACAAAGAACCCAAAATGACATATGACTGTCATCAGTCTCTTTTTTTAGAAAATTTATCCATTTCATGCAGCAAAATCTTACTGAGTTACACCCCTCAGCTAACAATCCATTCAGTGAAACTTCACGCAGAACAATATTGAATATCCAAGAAAGCATGTTAGCCATCTTTGATTTTTTTAAATTTTTGGCGTTTTACAGTGAGTTGTATTTAGGAACATTGGCGTTTATTTTTTGGTGTGATCAAATTGAAGTTGCTGAGAGGTATCATTTTATAGGGTGTCTTTGGCGCGTGGTTTAGGCGAGATATTATTATAATAAAGTATTCGTCGTTTCACTTACTGTTTCTAATTACTGTTTTTGCTAAGCTTTATCTCTGAAGTCTGTAACACGTCTCATCTTTCAAGTTTGGCGTTTTATATTTTAATATAATCAATGTTATTAATAATAAAGTTTCCGTCGCTTTCAGTTTACTGTTTTTGTAGTTACAGTTTGTGTCAACTTCATATGTTAATCGTTTCAGATTACTCTTTGTAGTTACTGTTTCTAGTTACCTTTTCGAGATTTTGGCGTTTTGTATTTTATTGAGGTTTTATATAAAGATGGCACTTTTGTTCTAGGGATGAGCTCGGTACCGTCCGATACCGAAAGAACCGGTACCGAAAATCCCCAAAAGCGGGTACCGGTACCGGTACCGAATATACCCGGTTCGGTACCGGTACCGAAAAAGTACCCGGTTCGGTACCGGTTCAGTACTGGTTCTGATTTGCTCATCCCTATTTTGTTATATTCTCTTGTACCTTGTTTTTTATACTTTTTTTGAGTTTTTTTTATAATAGTTGTCAAAAGTAATTTTATTATAGTTTTGGGCGTTTTATGGCATGATTGTGTTTTCACAAGCATTTGTCTGTGTGATGTTTTTATTATATATAGCGTTGTTATTATATAACAATCAGCTGAAAAAGAAAATTTAACAAAATAGAAACAATCGATCTTCTAAATCTTCACTGTCAGCAGTCTCTTTCTTCTTTTGAAACATCTTCACTAGCGGTTTTTCTTTGGTATGATTCATTTTTTATTTTTTTTTGTTGTTAAAGTAGCTTTTTCGTGGCCGTTTGGAAGAACAAAATGACATGAGGTTTTTGTTTGAAGTTCGTCTTTATCTTCATCTTTATCTTCAACTCACTCATCAGTGTCATCCGTCTCTTCATGCCATTCAAATATTCATCAAGAACAAAGCACATAAAATGACATAAGTCTGACATCAGCCTCTTTTTCTTGAAGATTTGTTTATCTCATGCAGCAAAATGTTATTGAGTTACACCCCTCAGCTAACAATCCATTCGGCGAAACTTCGTGTAGAACAATATTGAATATCCAATGAACGATGTTTGCCATTTTTTATTTTTTAACTTTTTGGTGTTTTACCGAGAAAAAAGAACACCACTAAATAAAAGTATCTTAAACCTCTAAATTTGGTCATGGTAAACTCAATAATGTTTTGTTGTATGAGATAGACAACATTGTTAATCCTCAGTTAAGAAAGATGTCAAACAATGTTGTCCACCCCATTCAGCTAAACTTTATTGAGAACAAAACTGAATCTCCAAGAAATGACGTTTTTGCAATTTTGTGGTTTTTGTATGTTTTGGCGTTTATAAATTGGATGGTAGTTGAGGTTAAAGTCAATAAGATTTTACTCAATGAGATGATCCTTACTTAAGGATTTTGTCCATCACATTGAGCGAAATCTTACCGACAACCAAACTGAATTTCAAATAAACATTTTTTTTTTTTTGGAATCTTTGACGTTTGGGTTTTTGGCGTTTCTAAGATGAATGGTATATATTAAATATGGCGTTTTGGGTTTAGTGTGTTTAATGGAAGGTCTGAGATGTTGTATATATATGATGTTTTTGGCGGTTGTTTGATGCGGGATTTTATTATAATAAATGCTAGTAATTAAGTCCCGTCGTTTCAGTTACTGTTTGTTCAGCTTTATCGTTTAAAAACAAAGTTTGGCGTTTTATATCTAATGGCGTTTAGATTAGGAATGATGTTTGCTTTGTATTTTAAGGCGGGAAGTTAATGGCGTTTTATTCACGATTTGGCGTTTTCGGTAAAGAAGTCAAAAGACCCTTTTACCCTTGATGAAGCGCGTCCCACATAATAAAATTGATGTTATTTACAAAAATGCCACTGCGCAATCTAGTCCATGGATTGTTTTGATCTGACGATCCATAACCGTTCTCATTGTTCTCACACTTTTCACCGTTTTCTCTAAATCCTGACCCTATATATATATATATATATGGGAGCGCTAAAATGAAAACCACATCCAGTTGTAAGAACCATAAGAACCACTCTCCACCAATCATATTCTGTCAACAAAAAGGGTAGTTTAGTCATTTACCCCAAATGTCAAATCTCTACCTCTCTCCACATTTAAAACCATCAGCTTTTTAAAATTGTCAGATTTATTTAAAACCCTCTTTTGTCTCTCTCTTCTCATTTGAAACTTACCCCTCACTCAAATCTTCATCCTCAAAGAACTCCTCATCATCTTCATCAAATTCCGGCGACATCACCACCGCCGCCATTCTGAATCAAACCCCAACCCGCAATACAAAACACAAAATATTCTTTATAAAGGGTGAAGAAATTAAAATTAAGAAATTGAAAAAGGTGTTGAAGAACAAGCACGCATCTTGAACATGACGACATGCTCATAGGTGGCCTGGCCATGATCTTTGATCAAAACCCACCATACCCACAAATCCTTTTCAACACCCACCTATCTTTTAACCCACTAGATCAATTTCTCTACATCTTTTCATATATTTTGTGATAAAGTTGATGGCTTTTGTTGAATTTTAGTTGACCCTTTTTGTTTGGGATGGAGGGTATGATGAAAAAGGGTGTTAATGTTGAAGATGACGATGTTGATGGTGACGACGGCAGCCGGCCGGCGCCGGAGCTGCACCGGCGACGACTGCAGTAGAGGTGAGTGTGTTTGGTTCAAGTTCGGCTTAGATTTCGTGCTCAGATTCTGATGTGGTTTGAGTTTTGGTTCGGGTTAGGTTCGGGTTCACTTCAGATTTTGTCGGGTTTTTGGCTCGGTTTCGGGTCTCGGTCAAAGCTGGTCAGCCGCGGTTCGGGTGTGGTTCGGGTCTCGGCCAAAGCTGGTCATAGCTGGTCAGCCGCGGTTCGGGTGTGGTTTCGGGTCTCGGTCAAAGCTGGTCTCACTTCACCGCCGGTCAACAGCAGTCAACCACGGTCAAAACCAGACCCGGTAACAATTTAAACAATGCGAAAATCTTGTTTATATAGTTATAGATTTTTAGTTATACGCGACCCGAGCTCGAACCGACTGGATTAGAAATTTGTTATGTTTTAACATTTCGACGAAAACTATATATTTTGATAATTGTGATTGGTTTATTGTTGTATTTTAAAAAAATAAATTGACACTTAGTTGTCGGGATTGTCCAAAAACAGAGGAAACTCTGCCTGATTTTCGAAAAATCCGTTATACGAAACATTTATACTTCCAACATCGATTTTGGGGGTGGCCCGACGGTGTTCGCGGCGGTGGTGTTGGAGGTGGTGGCTGTCTAGAAACTTTTATGTAAAAACTTTTTAACGTAAAACGTAAACTTAATACGTAAAAAGTAAACTTTTTAACGTAAAACATAAACCGTAAAACGTAAACTTTTTAACGTAAAACGTAAAACGAAAACTTTTATGTAAAAACTTTTTAACGTAAAACGTAAAACTTTTTTATGTAAAAACTTTTTAACGTAAAACGTAATTTTTTTTACGTAACCAGTAAAACGTAAACTTTAAACGTAAAACGTAAAACGTAAACTTCTATGTAAAACGTAAAACTTTTTTATGTCAATTGTAAAACGTAAACTTTTTTATGTAAATTGTAAAACGTAAAACGTAAAACCTTATTATGTAAAACGTAAAACAT
This sequence comes from Helianthus tuberosus, assembly GCA_030545235.1. Taxonomy (NCBI): domain Eukaryota; kingdom Viridiplantae; phylum Streptophyta; class Magnoliopsida; order Asterales; family Asteraceae; genus Helianthus; species Helianthus tuberosus. The sequence continues at coordinate 189,435,637 of CM060409.1, forward strand.
TGTGTTATGTAAATTGTAAAACGTAAAACGTCAAAAAAGTTTTCGTAAAAAAAAAATTAAAACCGTAAAAAAAGTTTTCGTAAAAGAAAAAGTTTAAAACCGTAAAAAAAAGTTTAAAAACGCATGTGTAAGAAAGGGGGCGCAAAAAACGACGCGTGACAATGGGGGGCAAAAAAATGGCTCTTAAAAACCGGGTGAAAAAACGGCGCGAAAATAAGGTGCGTGAACACGGGGCGTAAAAACGGCGCGTAAAAACGGGACGTAAAAAATGGCGCGGTATAAAACGGCGCGTAAAACCAGGCATAAAAAACAGCGCTTAAAAACACGGTCGCAAAAACGGCGTGAAGAAAAAGGGGCGTAAAACGGGTCGTAAAAAACGCACGTAAAAAATGGGGGCGTAAAAAAACGGCGTGTAAAACGGGTCGTAAAAACGGCGCGTAAAAACGGGACGTAAAAAACGGGACGTAAAAAACGGGGCAAAAAACGGTGCGTAAAAACGGGACGTAAAACATGGCGCGCTAAAAAACGGTGCGTAAAACCGGGAATAAAAAAACGCACGTAAAAACCCGGTCGCAAAAACGGCGTGAAAAAACGGGGCGTAAAAAAACGGGCCATATAAACGGCGCGTAAAAACGGGACATAAAAAGGGACGCTAAAACGACGCGTAAAAACGGGACGTAAAAAATAGGGCGTAAAAACGGCTTGTAAAAACGTGACGTAAAAAACGGTGCGGCAAAAAACGGTGCGTAAAACCGGGCATAAAAAACGGCACTTAAAAACCCGGTCTCAAAAACGGCGTGAAAAAACGGAGTGTAAAACGGGTCATAAAAAAACGCGCGTAAAAACGGGTCGTAAAAAAGCGCGCGTAAAATTTTTTTATCAAAAAATCTGATTTCAAAAATGTTGTTTGATAAAAAAAATATGATTTAGAAAAAAACAATTAATGCAATTGGACAAAAATGTAATAAAAATCAATAAAATTAATAAGACAAAAAAAACAAAATTACTTAAATACCCTTTTAGATTAAAATATTAAAGACATAATAAGACAAAAAGAATTTAATATTACTTTTAACTACTTTTAATCTCATCCATTCATTTTGAAAATCTAATGGCCAGAAAGTAGTTCCCGCGGTTCTTACAACTGGAGGTGGTTTTCATTTTAGCGGTCCCCTATATATATATATATATATATATATATATATATATATATATATATATATATATGAGCCAGTTAACATATAAAGTGGTTTATTGTACATTGCGTACGCGATAATCATAGCCGTCAGATCTTCATCCCACATGCGATTTCATCCCCATATGCGATTTCACCCTATAAAACACAACATGCGATTTCATCCCCCATGTGATTTCTCAGATTCATGGACACGCTTTTTTTATAACGTTCTATTTATACTCGCGTACGTAATGTACGTTAAGGCCAATTTTACGATACACTTTCTCTCTCTCTATATATAGGGAGAGGATCACGAGAAAACTACATATAAATGAAAAAAACTAAAAAATCCTAAAAAAACATGCCTATTTTTTGTGATTTTCGGAGATGGCCCTGGTTCTCAAGACGGCTCTGGTTCTCGGGACGACTCTCTCTATTTATCCGCAACCCCCACTTAGAATACATTCTTTTTACCTCGTATAATGGCGTGTCAACGTTATGTGATTTGATGCACGGAATTTTACGTTTTCGTTGGAAGCATTTATCCCGGATTCCACTTCACATTGTGTCTATCATCAATTGACATGTGTGATTGCCTTTACACTAAACTTGCTAAGACCATGTGTAGTGGTAATGCCCTTACCCTTGGGCGTTTTATGCCATGTGACAGACCAGTAAGCAATGGGGCATTATGGGGCGTTTTTCTAAAATGAGTGTAGTGGGGATATGGGCATTGTGGGGCATTATGTTAAAAAGGGGTGTAAATAAAATTAAATAAAAAAACATAAAAAATACTTTATTAGACAAACCCATAAAACCGCATGTGATTGGCCAAATCCATTCCCTCTCTTAAGTTGATTTTAAAATGCTCCAGCCCTTTTTTTGTTAGCAACGCCCACGGGGGTGGAGAACACGGCGTTTTGGGGCGTTTTTGAACCAAAAAACGCCCAAAAAGTTCACCACTACGGGTGGTCTAAAAGGTCCTGGCCTCGAATACTAAGGTAGCGTTTGGTATGAAGGAATAGAAGGCGGAATGGAATGATCCATTCTATTGGAATGAAAAGAAACATGTTTGGTTGTCAAGTGGTAATGGAATGGAGCATTTCACAAGGAATGTAAACCTTCCAAATATAATAATTTTCATTCCTTGGTAAGGTGGTGTTTTTTTTTCATTCCTTCAAGGAATGGAAAGATATATTATTATTATTATTATTATTATTTTATTTTTTTACCATTATTAATATTATTCTTATTGGTTTTAATAAGTCACTCACGGCCGACACCACTACTGCCATAGCTGCCGCCGTGACTACCGTCGCCATCGTCACCTACTTCCGCCGCCACCACCACCACCACTACCCACCTCCACCCCATTTGTCTCCCGCCACCACCCACCTCCACCCCAGTCGTCACCCACCTCCGCCGCTACCAACAGTCACCCACCATCCACACCTCCGCCCCTGCCGTCACTCGCCAACACCCACCATCCCCGACACCACCGCGCCACAACTGCCACCCACCCCCGCCTTCGCCGTTAGCCGCCACCCACCTCCACCACCGTCGTCGTCACCGTCACCCACCACCATTGTCGTCGCCACCACCTACCTCTGCCCCCGCCACCACCCACCGCCGCCACCAACTGCCACCACCTCCGACCATCGCTACCATTGCCACCTATCACCACCCACCACCACCGACTACCGTCACTCATCACTGATTTTATTCCTTCGTCTATTCTTTCCTACCAAACAACACAAAGTAATGATTCATTTCATTCTCACATGGTAACCAAACAAGACATGGAATGGAAATGATCCATTCCATTACATCGTCCATTCCATTACCTCGTACATTCCATTCACCCGTCTATTCCATTACGCCATACCAAACAGACCCTAAGTTAATTAGGTCAATATTCCATAAGCATCAACTTTTCGCAAAACCTTACTATGAGCAAAGCAATGCCAGCATGAGAATACTATAACTATTCGCAAAATACAAGGGATGCGAATACTTTACCTTCTTCTTTGTCAAGAAACCTTAATAATGACGGCTTTCTCAAATCTAATCATATTCCACCTCAAGATTCCTACTTTAACCTTGGAAAAACATTAAAACCTTCATATTAACCTTTTTGAGCACGAACATACATAATCGCGATAACTTTTACGTGAATATTACTTCCTTCTCGCAAAACTCTAATCCGAGCTTGAAAAAACTCAATGCTCCATGCCTCACAGCCTTCACACGCACCAAAACTGCTAGAATATTCTCCACGAAGCTCCTATGATCACTCCCTTTCGATCCCATGAAAAAATTGGTGCTAACGAAACTCGTTTCGCTCTTTCTCTCTCTCTCTCTCTAAGCTTGGATGAAAGTTGCAAATGGGATGGTTGGTTCTTACCCCATTCATATAATAGGTTTTACATACAAAACTTATCAGCATGCCCGCCATGGCCTTGCCATGTTATATTCCTCCTTTACGGATTTTAACTCCAGATTCCAATAATCACCAAGTGCAATTTTTACAAAATTTAAGGTGCTACAAGAAATATGTAAATTATCTTTGGAATGCTTTTGAAGATACAATTTATTGAAAAACAATGCAGATGTATTTGGTACTTCATTTTCATTCAGATAAGCGAACACGACCTTTTGTCTTTATACTTTTTTTTTTCTCTCTCTCTATAGATATATTACCTATAAAGACATTCCCCGTGAGGGGCAACAGTGCTCCTTCACCGTTGGTAAAGAGGGGTGGTCATCTTTCCTATTTTTTTATTGTTTCTTTTCAAAGGTATACAAATTCAATGGGAGGTAATAGTGGTATTTACCTATTGGGTAAAATGGGCGGTGGTGGCCATCTATTGGCTCATATGGGCGGCAAAGAGAATAGCTGTCTGACACTCTCCTATTGGCCTAACAAATTTACGATTTTATCCCGCTTTAAATTTATGATTTTGCCATGTTCAAAATTATGATTTTACCCCCGCTTAAAAATAAATTTACGCTTTTGCTCCCAGCTAAAATTTCATTTTTGCCCGCGATTCAAATTTACCATTTTGCCCCGTTTAAATTTAAAGTTTTGCCATTAGTTTTTTTCCCTTAAAACTACGATTTTGCCATCAATTTAAAATTATGTTTTTACCCCACATAAAAATAAATTTATGCTTTTGCTCCCAGCATAAAATTCCAATTTTGCCATCGGTTCAAATTTACGATTTTGTCCCGTTTAAATTTACAGTTTTGCCATTAAGTTTTTTTTCCTCACAGCCAAGTTTCGATTTTGCCCTCAACTTAAATTTACATTTTCTCCATCGTTTTTGTTTGTTTCCCTAGATAAATTACAATTTTGCCCCTAGTGAAAATAACAAGCATGACGGCAGCTGCCTGCCACTCCCTCATTGGTCCATTTAATTTACGATTTTATCACTGAATGAAAAATATGATTTCGCACTCAGTTCAAAATTACGTTTTTTCACATCGTTTTAGTTCAATACATATATAACTGAAAGCACATTATAGCAGTAAAATGGCAACTGTGAAGTTGTTGGTGCATTAGGGGAGTGGAGGTGGTATCACTTGCAAAAAATTCCATCACTCACAACATCCAATCAAGTTCTGCCAGGTCATCAACCACTATTCTATCACTCACAAGGTTTTTTAGTGGCGGTGGTCATCACTAGTGATGGAATTCCATCACTCACAATTTTTTTAATTTTTTTATTAGAAATTAACAATAAAACACTAAAATTATAAATTTCATTAAAATTAAAACATATTAGTTCAATTTAACATACTAGAAATATTTTAAACTACAATTTAAAAAGAAAAAAAACTAAAAAAACTCTACTCCTCGTCCGACTCATGAAACTCCAAACATAAAGAACCTACTAGTTCGATTAAATCGTATCTCAACCGAAAGTGAGTTTCTTCATCACGCAAGTCTTGTTGGATATTTTCTGGAACTTGACCTTGTGTAGGAGGATCCGGCACCCAATCCGGAGATATTGCACGTCCGTCTTCTTTGATTAGCATAGTGTGCAATATGATACATGCAGATACTATGATACGTATTGATTTCTTTTCCATCGCACGAACCGGTCGGCGTAGTATGCCCCATCTACCCTTTAAAACACCAAAAGCCCTCTGAACATCTTTTCTTGCCGATTCTTGTAACTTTTTGAACACGATTTCTTTAGCATCGACAGGAAAGGAAGGAGCTTTGACAAAAACAGACCATGAAGGGTAGATACCATCCATAAGAAGAAAGCCTCGTCTGTAATATCGTCCGTTAACATAGAATGGACAGAAGGGTGCGGTACCATCCGTTACGGTTTGAAACAACGGCGACGTGTGCAACACATTGATGTCGTTGTTTGAACCTGGAACACCGAAATATGAATGCCAAATCCATAAATCATTCGACTCCACTGCTTCTAGTATGATGGTTGGTCTTTTGATGTCACCCCTAACATACGCCCCGCACAACTCTCTTGGACAATTTTTCCACTCGATATGTTTACAATCGATGCTACCGAGCATCCCTGGAAAATGCCATCTAGCCTCATGTGCGGCGTAAATACGTGAGATGTCGTGTCTCGTCGGTTTACATAAAAACTCTTTACCATACAATTTTATAACCGCGTTGCAAAAAAAAAAAATGCAGACATTCACGGGAAGTTCTGGACGCCATAACTAGGTATTCATCAAATTGATCGGGAGGGTTACCTGTTGCTTGTTGGCGAATGCGCGGACGTGCATTTTTGTATCGCCGTGAAACTTGGTTTGCCCCTCGCATCGTAACCTTCTTGAAACCATTCCTCGCTTTCTTCGATGTCTCCAACAATCTTTAAAAATAATTCTTTTGGTAAACGAAACCGATCTCGAAACGTTTCGGCATTGTAGAGCGGATTCTCCACAAAATAATCGTCCATTAACACTTCGTTGGCATGTATACGATCACGATCTACCATCTTCTTCTTTGGGCGGGCGAACTAGATTCAAGTTCGTTATACACCGACACAAAATATTTAAGCGTCTCATTGTCAGAAGACGACTGAGTATCGCTATCGCTGTCCATCGGAAACGTCAAATCCGTAGGAAACTTTATTTGAGAAAGATGTAGATTGTGTGAAATGTGTTTGTGTTTTGGTGTGGGTGAAATGGTTAAAATTTGAGAAGTATATATAAAAGGTTTAAAGGTTTTTTTTTTAAATTAAATATTACCGTTTAAAAACGGTCAAAAAAAGCAACGGTCGAATTTTTGTAATGTTCAACGCGTGATACCTTCCACGCGTGTAAATTTCCACGCGTTGAAAACAACGGTGGCGGCGGTGTGCAAATGGTGAGCACGTGTGATGGGCTTCCATCACGTGCCCACCCCAGTCCCCATATAAAGCGAATTAATGGCGTGAGTTCGAAACTCGATTTTTTTAAACAGTACAATCATAGGAGATTTAAAATTATCTCTGCAATAACATCAGGAATTTACACAGATTCAGTACTCTGTTTGTTGACTCATGTGGCCGGAGGTTGAGTTTTCCGGTCAATTTGTTGTTGAGATTTAAAGGGATATTAGAGGTAGACATACGGTAATAAAAAAGGTGCAAAGGTGGATTATTTCTGCTTTATAATGGGCTTATCGACCCTTTTGGTTTGTTATACGAAAGATTATCTTCGTTGTTTATTGTTGATCAACAAATTCATAAATAAATATTCAAGCCAAAACAAACTTTTAGCTTCATCTGTTAGACCATTGTAATAAAATAAGATAATAAACATGTGCTTTTTAGTTTTTACATGATTCTTAAACATTGATTATTTAAATGAAATTTATAAACAGTTGTAAAAATATGTATATGTATTACTATGATGTGTAAACAATTGTTTTATGTTGGTTAAAATTTTTAGCATAATTACAATCGACATAAAATATGTGTCAATATCTTTTAAGTGTACTACCGCTTTATTTTTTTGCTATCTCTTTCGGTAATTGCATACCATGTTGATGTCGTCATGAACCAAACTGATACCGTCTCCATTCTTAGTGAAACGTGTGGTGCAATAATAAAGTAATATTAACCATGCCATTAGGAGTTTGTCACATGGTTCACTAGATTGGTGGCATATAATTTTTTTTCCGTCGCGAAGAGCGGGAGCAAAAACTAAAGTTAATTACATAGTTAGTCCCTATGGTTTGCACAAAATAACATACTTAGGTACTAATAGTTTAAAATCACCTTCTAGGGTATTAACTTTTAGGGTATTAACATAGTTAGTTCATGTGGTTTGCACAAAATAACATACTTAGGTACTAATAGAATGTGATTTTAAACCTAAAAATAACGTTAATACCTCCAAACGTTACAAAATGAAAAGTTAATACCTAGAATGTGATTTTAAACTATTAGTACCTAATTATGTTACTTTGTGCAAACCACGTGGACTAATAATGTAGTTAACTCATATATATATATATATATATATATATATATAGGGAAAGGTTCAAATGAAAACCACTAGTTATTGTAAAAACTAATTAAAAAAGCCAAAAAAACAAACCAAAATTTTTTTTTGCATACCAATTTTCGCCACTTTTAGTATATATATAAAAAAAAATTGTAGTGCACATGTGTAGTACACATACACATGTGTAGTATTACACATGTGTAATACAAAAAAAAAAAAAAAAAAAAATTTGAAAAAAAGTTTTTTTTTTTTATATAAAAAAACCTGTGATTTTTTATAAAAAAAATTGAAAAAAAAATTTTGGTGTGTTTTTTAGGTTTTTTTTAGTTAGTTTTCGAGTTTTCACAATAAAAGTGGTTTTCATTTGAACCGTCCCCTATATATATATATATATATAGGGAGCCGCTAAAATGAAAACCACCACAGTTGTAAGAACCATGAGAACCAGTCTCCACCAATCAGATTTTGCCAACAATAAGGGTATATCGGTCATTTACCCCAAATGTCATATCCTCCTCTCTCCTCTCTGTTTCTTTTCAATTTATAAGATGCAGATCATCCATTTTTAAAATATCCTCTCTCTCTCTCTTGAAAAATACAACCCCCACACCCATCTCTCATTCATCTATTTATTTTCCCTGTTAAACGAAGATGATGATGTCGACGATTGAAACCCACCCCTGTTTCTCTCTCTTTCAACACCATTACCGCTGCCATCGCCGGCGTCGGTTCATCGCCGGCCGTCCCCCACGGCGCTGCTGCCGCCGCACAACTCCTCCGCCACCTCTCTCTCTCTCTCATCGAGTTTCTCTCTCCCCGTCCCTTCTCTCTGTCTGGTCGCTGCAGGCCGCCTCTCACCACCACCAGATGGTGGTGGTCGTTCCTATAGCCAACGAAGGGTGGGTGTGTGGTGTGTGTGAGTGGTGTTTGGCAATTCAAAAGACGGTGGTGGGGTACAAACCCCACCTGCAACTCCGATGACGACTGTGGTAGTGGTGGAGAGAAAGAGGACGGCGACGGTGGCGGTATGGAGGATTGACGGTGGCGGTGGTGGGTTTTTGACGGTTCGACGGCTGGGTGGTGGTTGGCGGTGGTTGGTCGACGGCGGTGGTTCTACGGTTACGGTGGTGGTTGGTCGGCGGCGGTGGTTCTAAAACTGGGTTAGTGGGTTAGTGGCTGGTGATTCTTCTGGTGATTCTGTGTTCTTTGATATGTGTTCTTGAATGATGATGATGATACCGATGGTATTTTTGGTATGTGTTCTTGATTTTTCCGGGTTTACTTGATTTTTCTTGTGATTCTCGGCCTGTGTTCTTGATATGCGTTCTTGAATGATGATGATGATACCGATGGTATTTTGGTATGTTGGTATTTTGATATCTGTTTTGATTTGTTTGGAATTGGTATGTTGGGGATTTTGATATGTGGGTTTTGATATGGTCATTTTTGGGTGGCGATGATGAAAAAAAAAATAACGTAGATTTAGATGACGATGGCGCGGCAAGGACGGCGGAGGGTATGTTTTTTGAACCTGCAACCCCATTTTTGCAGCCTTTTGATTATCGGATAATCTGAGCCAAACCCCATTTTATTTTCGAGATACACTTTGTTTTGATGTTGTTGTTTTTTTATTCCCCCCCCCTAGTCGATGATGATAACATATCTGAGACACCTCCCGAGTGTGCGATTTCTGGGTGCGTTCGTTTTTGCGTAAAAATGTTTTTGTAAAAAAAAAGTTAAACCGTAAACTTTTTAACGTAAAACGTAAAAATGTAAAACGTAAATTTTTTTACGTAAAACGTAAAAACGACGATTGAATTTATAACCGGCGCGTAAAGCATAAAAAATGTTAACGTAAAAAACCTGAATTTAAAAATGTTAACGTAAAGAACGTTAACGTAAAAAACCGGCGCGTAAAACGTAAAAAAACGTTAACGTAAAAACTGTCACGTAAAACGTAAAAAAACGTTAACGTAAAAAACTGGCGCATAAAACGTAAAAAACGTTAACGTAAAAACGACGAGTTGAAAAAACGACGTGTGAAAAAGCCGGGCGTAAAAACGTAAAACGTAAAAATGTAAAACGTAAAACGTAAAAATCTGTAAAAAAATCTGAATTTGAAAATGCTTAACAAAAAAACTATGTTTAAAAAATAAAAAACTAATATAATAATACAAAAAGGTAATAAAAAACAATAAAGACAAAAGGAAAAAATAGATTAATTTTACTAAAATACCCTTTTGGATTAAAATATTAAATACATAATAAGACAAAAAATACTTAATATTATTTTTAAATACTTTTAATCTCATCCATCCATCTTCTTGATGTAATGGCTAGAAAGTTGTTATTATGGTTCTTACAACTGGAGGTGGTTTTAATTTTAGCGCTCCCCTATATATATATATATATATATATATATAGTGGGGATCCTACAGAAAGTGTGTTTTTTTTCTAGAAAGTCTAGGAAGCGATCTGGGCCATCCAATGGGTGTGTTTAATGGTTGAGATCATCTTGGTGGCATTTTGGTAATATGTGTTTCTTAAAAATAGGATTATTTAATTAATCAGGGGTAGATATGTCATTTAGCTTGTTTTAAATCTGGAAATAATTGTCATTCCATAACCACCCCACATTTCTTGCGATTTTTTTTCTCTCTCCCTCTCCCCCCCTCTCCCTTTCTTTCTCTCTATCTCTCTCTCTCTCTCTCTCTCTCTCTCTCTCTCTCTCTCTTCATTCTATCCTTTATGAAGAAACACATCAAGAAAACACAACGTATTAATCTGCTTGCTGTTAAAACACAACGTCAAGAAATCCTCCAGCATTACCAGCATGGATGGCAAAACACAGCGTATGAATCTGCTTGCTGTTAAAACACAACTGTATCAATCTGAATGCTAAAACACAACTGTATGAATTTGCTTGCTGTTAAAACACAACTGTATGAATCTGAATGCTAAAACACAAATGTATGAATCTGCTTGCTGTTAAAACACAACTGTATGAATCTGAATGCTAAAACACAACTGTATGAATCTGGTTGCTGTTAAAACACAATGTCAAGAACATTATGGTGGTTTCCAGACATAATTAAAAATCGATACAGACCAGATAATAGTAAACAGAAAAAGAAGTGTATTTTCCATATCCGCAATCAAGAATTGTGTCTGAAGCCATAACTATCTCTCACGTAAAAAATGATTTACGAATAAAGTTGATCAAGATTGTGAAAGGAACGAATGAGAATTTGATTGATATTTACATCTGGTAGTAATTTGCAAATCATGGAGAATCAGTTACCATAAAATCGTGCATAGTTAGTTAATGAGATATAAATTCCAAAATTAAAATAAAATGTTAAATTACACAATTGCCCTTTTAGTTAAAATCCTTCAATGCCACATGTCACGTTCTGATTGCTTCCTAGACTTTCTAGGAAAATAAGGCTTTCTACCAAACTCCAACTATATATATATATATATATATATATATATATATATATATAGGGGACCGCTAAAATGAGAACCACCTCCAGTTGTAAGAACCGTGAGAACTTTTTGATCCGGGGCGAGTTGGACCAATTTTTTTTTTCATAAACGTAGATACTTGTATTATAAACACATTTGTTAAAAAAAAAATTTTAAAAAAAATGTCGTGTGTGTAGTTTTGAGCACCACAAGTTTCTGTTTACAGGTACCGTAAATTTTAAATAAATTTTACGGTACCCGTAAACACAAACTTGTGGTGCTCAAAACTACACACACAACATTTTTTTTTTTGATAAATGTGCTTATAATACACGCATCTACGTTTATGAAAAAAAAAATTTGGTCCACCTCGCCTCGTACGGTGTAGTTCTCACGGTTCTTACAACTGGAGGTGGTTCTCATTTTAGCAGTCCCCATATATATATATATATATATATATAGGACAAAGATCCGTTAGGAACCATCCTTTATTGCGAGAACCGCGAGAAACAGTGTGAACACAAACAGTAATTCCTAAAGAAATCTAAAAAACACCCAAAACTTTTTTTTTTACTATTTTTTTGGAAAAAATCGCTATATTTTGTTAACAAAAAAATAAAAATAAAATAAAAATAAAAATAAAAAAATTCGAGTAAAAGTCATCCATGCACATGTGCATATGTATCATTTCTTTGTCAAATTCCGTAATTCATTACATCTAATAGCCAATTGCACTTTCATTTACACTACCACGTATAATACACTACTTTTTACGTTAATAATATTAGAAATGCACATGTGCATCTATATGTATGAACATGAAATAAGGTGTTTTGGTACACTACTTTCTCTTCCATCTATCATTCCATCCATAATACACAAGCATGCACATGTGCATTTTTGTCATTTATTTGACAAATTGCGTAATTCATTACACATATTATACAATTGCACTTTCATTTACACTACCATATGTAATACACTACTTTTTACATTACCAATATTAGAAATGCATATGTGCATTTATATGTATCAACATGAAATAAGGTGTTTTGGTACACTACTTTGAATACACTTTCCCTTTCATCTATCATACCATCCATAATACACTACAATTACCTCCTATCATCCATAATACAATATCATTACCTCCTACCATCCATAATACAATACCATTAACAATATTTTCACTTTATTACATGTATGTAAACACCATTTATATCATCCAGTCAACATATTACATCATAAATTGACAACTATAACCAAACCATCAACCACTAGATATAACTAAACAAAAAACATGTATATGGGCCTACTTCTCCACTCAAAATCACAAACTTTTTGTACCAAAACACGTTATATCATGGTTATACCTAATGATGCACATGTGCATTTTGAATATTGGTAATGTAAAAAGTAGTGTATTACGAATGATATTGTAAATTAAAGTGCAACTGTCTATTCCTGATAACGTATTACCGAATTTGTCGAAGTAATGATACATATGCACATGTGCATGGATAACTGTTACTCGAAAAAAAGGTTTTTTTTTGTAACGAAATATAGCGATTTTTTTTTAAAAAATATAAAAAAAAAATTTGAGTGCTTTTTTGATTTTTTTTTTATTTTATTTTGTGTTCACATTGGTTCTCGCGGTTCCCGCAATAAGGGTGGTTCTCGCATGAACCTTACCCTATATATATATATATATATATATATATATATAGGGGACCGCGAAAATGAGAACCACCTCGAGTTGTAAGAACCGTGAGAACTACACCGAACGGGGCGAGGTGGACCAAATTTTTTTTTCATAAACGTTGATGCGTGTATTATAAACACATTTGTAAAAAAATTCAAAAAAGAATATCGTGTGTGTAGTTCTGGGCACCACAAGTTTGTGTTTACGGGTACCGTAAATCCTACCGGAAAATTTACGGTACCCGTAAACACACACTTGTGGTGCTCAAAAAAAATTTTTTTGAATTTTTTTTTTACAAATGTGTTTATAATACACAAATCTACGTTTGTGAAAAAAAAAATTGGTCCACCTCGACCCGTACGGTGTAGTTCTCACGGTTCTTACAACTCGAGGTGGTTCTCATTTTAGCGTGATCCTATATATATATATAAGGGTGCATTGGAGAACACTAAAAAGTGGAAAACCGGGGACCATTTTTAAAAAATCAACTAAAGATGTTAAAAATCAATTTTTTTAAAAAATAATTTCGACACTTTTCCTTATAAACAATATAGAAACATTTTTAATAAAAAAAATCAAAAACTAAAAAATATAAAAAATGTTTAAAAAATAATTAAAAATATCTTATAAAAATAACTTAACATGTTAAAAATCAATTTTTTAGAAACTTTTTTCAGCGCTTTTCCTTATAAAAATGGATAGAAACTATTCCAATAAAAAAATAGTTTTGTAAAAGAAAACATTTTTAGCCTCTTTTAACTGTTTTTAACCTTTTTTGTATTTTTAGTTTTTTTTTGTTTTTTTATTAAAAATGATTTGTAAGTCCCGAAACCGAGATCACAATAATATCGCACAACTCGTAAGTGTAACACCCGCCTTTTAATTTCATAAGAAATGCGGAATATGTAAAAAGAAAATTTATAACTAACAATACTTAGTTAGTAAACTAAGTTACACTTCACCACAGTATATAACATAGTAAAATAAGTGGTTTCAAAACATTGATCATTCAGTAGTGTCTACAAAACAACATGGTTTAACTAGATCAGATTAGGGCGGAAGCATCCAAAAATTTTGTGTTCGGTTCTTGAAGCATCAACTTGATCATCATCAACATACTTGCAATACCTAGAAACTGAAAATTTTGACAAATATTAGTATTAGAAATCTTAGAAGATTTGTAAAATCGAACTACGCTCAAAAACGGATTCGATTATCTAAGTTATACAAAGTTCAACATTCGTGACAGGCTCTACCGTAACTTACGGTAGCCACCGTAAGTTACGGTAGCCACTGGGCAATACTGATCTGCCGTAAGGCAATAGCAAACTGCCGTAACAGTTTATTCTCTACCGTAAGTTATGGTAGATACCGTAACTTACGGTAGTCGCTGTAGTTTTGCTGTTTTGACTATTTTGTTCATTTTACCCGAACCTACATGAACGGGATACCTCTTCCTTATGAGAAGACCCAAATCTCGAATTTCTTATTTTCAACACCCACGCTCCCATCACCGGTTTATGTGTTTAGTAATTAGCTATCCATCACTCGAGCTCAAAATCTACAAGAAAGGTACTACCGTTATCCGATTCATACCTTCTCTTAATGACCCATTTAGTTTACCCTTATGGACTTCATCTGTCACACCCCGGCCACGTATAACATACAAAACATGGCGGAAACGTCGGAGAGTGTTGTAACAGAATTAATTGTTTCATAACCATGGCATTCAAAGTTGTATTTTATTTATCAACACAAGAGTTACATTGTCTTAAACGAAAACAAGAGTACAAAACATAATTAAACTAAGTCTATCTTCGTTTTATGTCTCTAAGGCACGGGTCCGCCCTAGTGTCACGATCATCATCCTATGGAAAAGCTCCTGAAAACACATGTGAAAATAGGTACGTCATCATAAAAATGCCTGTGAGATACATAGGTTTTGTAAAAATATGATTCATGACTTGTGTTTAAGAAAATGTTTAGTCATGAACCTTGTAATTTGCTTTGTCTTATAAATCATTTGAAAAACAATAAGATCAGATGATATGTATAAATAATGTAAGGTTAAATGAATAACCATGTAAAAATGAGTTTGTGTAAGATAAGTTGTTTGTAAACAGTGTCTTGTAAAAAGTATGTTATTTGTATAAAATGTCATGTGTCATAAATTGAAATGATTTAAATAACGCTACGATATGTAATACCATACAAACACTTATATATAGGAAGTACCGGCAGCGTATCCACCATGCTTGTATCATATTACACACGCCTCGTTACTTAAATCACTTACTCAAACCAAACCACCAATGTAAATTGTTTATGTATAATCAAATGTCAAAATGTTATTGTGTAAACCATATCAACTATCTGTGATTAATGTAAATCATGAATTGTGTATATCAATGTCAAAATGTTTATGTCTAATGTAAATCATGTAATGTGTACCCAAAAATATCATGTATGGTAAGTGAAATATATCAACTAAACCATATGTAAAATGCACAAAAACAAGGTATTGAAGTAAAACATGGTTTAAATCAAAGTTATGTTTTGTGGAACAGATGCATGCTATACTGGTACAAACATTTATGCGGTATTGTGAAAATGCATACATCCAAGCCTTGAGACTGTGGCGATAAACCCTTAAACAAATTAAAGGTTTATCTAAGTTATGTATATCGAATTCGGTCATTCCTTCCAATCCAAACAAACCCAGGATTTCAGGAACGGGAGTTGTCAATTCCTATGGTACCACTACCTACTAACGAACGGCGTAGCTAGTGTTAATGAATGTATTGTTCCATTGTAAACAATCCAAATGTCATAACAAAATGTAAGCATGTGATGAAAACAACTGTACTAAGTATGCACATAATGGACATACATAGCATGAAATGTAATGTAAAACAATGTACTAAGTACGCACACAATGGGCATACATAGCATGAAATGTAATGTAAAACAATGTACTAAGTACGCACACAATGGGCATACATAGCATGAAATGTAATGTAAAACAATGTACTAAGTACGCACACAATGGGCATACATAGCATGAAATGTAATGAAATCATGTACTATAATGTACTAACGAACATAGCAGACATATGATGTGAAAGCATGAAAAGCATGAAAGTAACAAGTAGGCACATGTGTTTCACCCCAAAACAGTTTGGAAAACAGTAAAAGAGGGGTCTATGTACTCACTTGAGATTGCTCAGAAGTCCTAAGATAACCACCAAGCAATGCTAGAGATCACGGAATCAAACGGCACCTATTATAGGTAACTATGTTAATAAACCGGACCTAAATCGGAGGATTTAGATAGAATGAGGGTTCGTAAACCAAACGAGTATGGAGACTCGTGTCATATGGTTTAACAAAGCCTACATACTAAATGAAACCTAACCTAAGTGTTTACGACCCATTACGACCCGTTTAGGTAGCTTATGCTACTTTAACGCGTCGTTCGCGTAAAACGCGTTCGGACTGCCTAACTAGTCCTATGATAAGTAACATATGCCTTAACATGCCTAATATTGTTGCCAAATCAGTTTAGATGTCAAAAGTTATGTTTCATATGTTTAAAATGAATTTTGGCATCACAGGGGTATTTTGGTAATTTACCTAAGGCATATAAACTACCTATCATACAACTACTTAAACGAAGCGACCATAAGGTATAACCTCGGAAGGTTATTCCCTATATACTATGGTCACCTAATGTGTTTGGTCGGATCCTAATGATCGACCAAATTGGTCGGGTTCGAAGGTATAAGCGATTTATTAGATCACTTACCCTTACGACCCTAGACAACGTGGTAATCAATAGGCATAGTCACAAGGGACTATAACCATCGTGATTACAATCACGTTGCGAAGTTCAAACAAACTTCGCATTGACCATAAACTGGTCAACGCATAAAGTCAAACAAAGTTTGACTTTCGGACTCGAAAAGCAATAAAAGAACGAATGAATACTTACGAAGGGTCCCCGAATGCTAATCTAGATCAAAATAGCTCAGGTATGAAACTAAGGTTTCAAATTAGAGCACATTAGATCAGATTCTTGTGAGGAAAAGTGAAGGGTGGAGGTGGGTATTTATAATTTTCGGTTCACCGTTAGGATCATTTCTTGGAAAAGGTGGCACGATCTAAGCCGTACACTTGTTGGAAAGTTGTGGTAACTCATTTGCCATCCACCATAAGATTTTGACACTTGGCACTTGGCCTTTGGAGAGTGTTAAGGGCTGTTAACAGCTGAAAAAAATGTTTTGCTGCATCTGGCCCCTACTTACGGACCTAGTTTGGCAGATTTACTGTTTCAGTCCCTGCAACCTCAAAACTTGGTTTTCGATGCGTTTTTTTTGACACGTTTAAGCCCCGTTAACCCCATTTCAAAGATCTAAAATGAAGTTAAAGTATAGGGAACTTAAAATGTGTTCAAAAATATCTCAGGTGTCGGTTCGTTTAGCCGTACGGTTACGTTGTTCGGTTAATTACGACGAAATGCGCATAAGCGCGAAAAATGATCCAAATGGCGTGACGAATGAATTTTTCTTATGCCAAACACTAAAATAAAATATTTTAGTGCTTACATAAATTTTTGGATGTCCGGATGTATTCAGAACGTAAGTTATGCGCGAAAATGCAAACTTGTGCACTTTTTGACGCTTTTAGTCCCTGAATGACCCCAAAAGTTTATTTTAGCATACCGAACCCCTCAAAGCCTATTTCTAAGCTATGTAAAGGATATTTATGGTATGTTTAACTTATGGTCATGTTCCGGAATGTTCGTTACAGTTCAAATTGGCATACTTTCGCAGTTTGTCAAGTTTAGTCCCTGTAAGCGAATTAACTTGTTTTTGCCATACCAAAGCCTTAAAAACTTATTTCTAAGTTATGTAAGGGTTATTTAAGGTATGTTAAGTATATGTTGATGTTCCGGAGTATTTGTCGCATTAAACTGGCTACGTTTACGCACCAGTTTGCGTATAACTCTCTAGAAAGTGATATAGAGTTTGAAATTGAATAAAAGTCAAAACATGAAAAATGTAAAACATAACCAAACAAAAATTGGGATCAAATGACATTGTTTTATTGATAATGGTACTGTTCATAATGATTACAAGCACAAATGTTACAGTCTCCCCTACTTGTGGAAATTTCGTCCCGAAATTTTTTTAGAGGAAACTCGTGGGAAAAGATGCGGATATTTCGCCTTCATTTGATCTTCGCGTTCCCAAGTAAACTTGGGTCCACGTTTAGCTTCCCAACGAACTTTGACCAAAGGAATGCGCTTGCGTTTGAGCCACTTGACTTCACGTTCCATGATTTCCACAGGTTTCTCAACAAATTTCAGTGTTTTTCCAACACGAATTTCGTCAAGTGGTATGTGGAGGTTCTCATCAGCTAAACACCTCTTGAGATTGGACACGTGAAAAGTTGGATGAACATTTCCAAGTTCAGGAGGTAACTCAAGTCTGTAGGCTACCTTACCGATTCTTTCGACGATCTTGAATGGTCCAACATATCTAGGTGCAAGTTTTCCTTTCTTTCCAAATCTAATCACACCTTTCCAAGGTGAGACCTTAAGTAATACTCGATCACCGACTTGAAATTCCAAAGGCTTGCGTTTTGGGTCCGCGTAACTCTTTTGACGGCTTCTAGCTATCTGAAGGTTATCACGAACTTTCTTGACCTTATCTGTTGTCTCTAAAATGAGGGCAGGTCCAGTAAGCTGAGCCTCGCCGATCTCATTCCAGCAGACTGGTGAACGACATTTTCGACCATAGAGAGCCTCGAAAGGAGCCATTTTGATGCTGGTGTGATAACTGTTGTTGTAGGAGAATTCAATCAACTGAAGATGTGAATCCCAACTACCACCAAAATCGATCATACAAGCTCTAAGCATATCCTCCAGAGTCTGGATTGTTCTCTCAGATTGACCATCCGTTTGCGGATGATAAGCCGTGCTCAGATTAAGTTGGGTCCCCAAAGCAGATTGCATGGTTCTCCAAAAATGAGAAGTGAAACGAGCATCTCTGTGAGAAATGATGTTCAAAGGAACACCATGTCGAGCTACAATTTCATCCACATAGATTTTAGCAAGTTTGTCAGCAGAAAAATCCTCACGGATTGGCAAGAAATGCGCTGACTTAGTAAGACGGTCAACGACTAGCCAGATGGCATCATGACCTTTCTTTGTGCGTGGAAGTTTGGTAACAAGATCCATAGTAATGTTTTCCCATTTCCAAACTGGGATCTCTGGTTGCACCAATAAACCCGAAGGACGTTGATGTTTAGCCTTAACTTTGAGACAAGTAAGGCATTTTGATACGTATAAGGCAATGTCTTTCTTCATACCAGGCCACCAATAGTAAATACGAAGATCCTTATACATCTTATCTGAGCCCGGAAGAACAGAATAACGAGTCTTATGGGCTTTATCCATAAGCAAGGTGTGAAGGTCATCCTGGCTTGGGACCCACAAACGGTCCATGAAGTAATATGATCCATTGTCCTTCAGTTCAAGAGCAGGTGTTATGTGATAGGGAAATTCCTTATCCATCAAACCTTGTGAAACACAAGATTGTTGAGCCTGAGAAATGCGTGCCTGGATATCGGATCGAGCTTGAATAACAGATTGAACACGTACACAATGAAGCTTAGTACATTCCTTACGACTCAATGCATCGGCTACGACATTCGCCTTACCAGGATGGTAGCGAATTTCGCAGTCATAGTCGTTTAAAAGCTCGACCCAACGTCGTTGCCTCATGTTGAGTTCTTTCTGGTTGAAGATATGCTGAAGACTTTTGTGGTCCATGAAAACCACACATTTTGTACCGTACAAATAGTGTCTCCAGATCTTTAGAGCGAAAACAACTGCACCCAACTCAAGATCATGAGTGGTGTAGTTCTTCTCATGTATCTTCAACTGCCTCGATGCATATGCTATGACTTTGTTCCTTTGCATCAGAACACAGCCAAGACCTGATTTAGATGCATCACAGTAAACGACGAAATCATCATTGACCTCAGGCAAAGTCAGAACAGGCGTGTCGCAAAGTTTTTGTTTCAAGTGTTGAAAAGCTTCCTCTTGCTTGAATCCCCAATCAAAGGGTTTGTTCTTCTGAGTTAGAGCAGTTAGAGGAACTGCAATCTTCGAGAAGTTCTCAATGAAGCAGCGATAATAACCCGCTAGACCAAGAAAAGAACGAACTTCAGTAGGAGTAGTAGGCGTATCCCAATCCTTAATCGCACTGATCTTGGAGGGATCTACATGAATACCTTGTTCGTTGACAATATGTCCTAAAAATTGAACTTCTTTAAGCCAGAATTCACACTTGGAGAATTTGGCGAAAAGTTGCTCTTTCTTTAGGAGTTCCAGAGTAAGACGAAGATGTTGCTCGTGATCAGCTTGCGTCTTAGAATAAATCAAAATGTCGTCAATAAAAACAATGACGAACTGATCCAAATAAGGTTTGCAGACCCTATTCATTAAGTCCATGAAAACAGCAGGAGCATTAGTCAAACCGAATGGCATGACTGTGAACTCATAATGCCCATAATGAGTACGGAACGCTGTCTTGGGAATATCTTCTTCATGCACCCGAAGTTGATGATATCCGGAACGTAACTCAATCTTCGAAAAATAAGAAGCGCCCTGTAACTGATCGAAGAGGTCGTCTATGCGCGGTAGGGGATATCGATTCTTGATGGTAAGCTTGTTAAGCTCACGATAATCGATACACATCCTAAAAGATCCATCCTTCTTCTTGACAAAAAGAACGGGAGCACCCCAAGGTGAAAAGCTAGGATGTATAAAACCTTTGTCAGAGAGCTCCTGAAGCTGCTTAGACAACTCTTGCATCTCAGACGGTGCAAGACGATATGGAGCTCTGGCAATGGGATTTGCACCAGGTACGAGATCAATGCGGAACTCGACTTGGCGTGCTGGAGGTAGACCAGGTAAATCTTCAGGGAATACTTCAGAATAATCTCGAATGACAGGAATATCTGAAATAGACTTACCCTTGCCTTTATCTGCTGTAACATGTGCTAAGAAAGCCACATAGTTCTTCCGTAGATATTTCCGAGCTTTAAAACAAGACATGAGTTTGAGACCACCGGCAGGCTTCTCACCACGAACCTGTAGGATCTCGCCTGTCGACAGCGGCACACGAACAATCTTCTCAGAACAAACTATCTCTGCGCGATTCTTAGATAGCCAATCCATACCCACTATAACGTCGAAGCTTCCAAGTTGCATAGGCGTGAGGTTGATAGGAAAAAAATGGTCGTTAAGGTTCAACTGGCAGTTGCGTAGAACAGAATCAAGAACAATTGGTTCACCACTAGCAACTTCTACTGTCAAGGGTTTTCCTAGTTTCGTTCTAGACACGCGAAGCATTGGCTCAAAAGATAATGACACAAAACTCTTATCGGCACCCGTATAAAAAAGAACAGATGCAGGCTGATTATTAATAAAGAACGTACCGTTCACCACATTATCGTCCGCCTGCGCCTCTTGGGCATTCAAGTTAAAAGCTCACCCTCGAGCCTGAGCCTGAGCCTGATTCTGGTTTGCATTCACCAATCTTGGGCACTGGTTACGGTAGTGGGTCAGATCCCCACAGTTATAACAAGCACCTGGTGGGTAGTGTGGTCGTGCAGCTTGACCCTGTTGTTGAGCAGGAGGCTGGGCAACTTGTTGAGCCAGGTTCTGAACTGCGCGATTTTGAGCAAACCGACAAACATCGGTAAGATGACCTGACTTCCCACAGTTAGTACAGAAACGGCACTGATGTTGCGGCTGATGGTGACTGTTGCATCTATTGCACAAAGGTGCATTCCCTGAATAGGGTTTCTTCGCTGGAGGCTGTGCGGGTTGGTTGGGAGCTGCCTGGTTAGCTTGGGCAGTGACAACAAAATTTTGGGAAGCCTTACGCTTCCTTGCCCTTTTCGATGAACCAGAATCCTTTCCATTCTTGTTTTGACATTTCTTGCTATCCCCCTTGTCCGACGACTGTTTCTTGCCCTTGTAACCCTTCCTGTGTAATTTATTCTTCCGAATCTGCGACTCAGTCAATGTCGCTGATAACTCGATCGCCTGACGGAGTGTGGCAGGGTTACTACCAGTAATGATGTCTTGCACTGAGTCAGGTAGGCCGTCGATGTACCTTTCGATAGCCTTGTCGAGTGGGGTAACCCTAGTCAGGCAAAGCAGACTCAACTCCTCAAACCTATCAGTATATGCCCTGTGCTCGCCACTATCTTGTTTCAAGTCATCAAACTCCTTCTCCAACGCTCGCTGTTCATGACGAGGACAGAACTCCCTCATCATAAGAGCTCTAAGTTCAGCCCATGTCTGTGCTAGAGCAACTTCTGCACCACGGTCTCTCATTACCCCATTCCACCATGTAAGAGACCTCTTCTGAAACACGCTCGAAGAAAACTCGACCTTGCGATTGTCAGGACACTGCACGTGGCGAAAAGTATTCTCAATGCTCTCGAACCATTGAAGAAGTCCAGTCGCTCCTTCAGAACCACTAAACTTGAGTGGTTTAGCCGAGTTAAAATCCTTGTATTTGCATGGAGCATTGTTGTTGTTGTTGGCTTGGTTCCATTGAGCAAAGAGATTTGGGAATTGAGCAGCCATCTGCTGCGCAATGATTTCTGCCAGTTCGGCAGTTGCTATCTGGTTTTCGCGTCGAGGAGGCATTCTAAAAGAGGAAAACATGAAAGGGAACGAGTGAGATGATTGGATGAAGAGAATGAGATGAAACAAAATTAACAACATCAAAGATGGTGGTCATCTGTTCGCATCACAAAGCAAACAAACGACACACAGTGACTAATCAAAGTAAATGGATCAAAAATAATGTATCGCGAAGACATGCTCGCCTATAAGTGAACACTCATCCCAAGAATTCCCAGGTAAGCACAACTGGTCTCGCGTCTGATAAGATATATACGAAGTGCTTGCCTAGACAGAAAACTCAGAATACAGACATTCACTCTTCCAGTTTGCACGTGTTCACATTATTTAAAACCCAAAACCTTGACGAGATTTTGAAAATTTGAAGGCACAAGGCCAAAAACCAAACTGGAAGGGTTCAAAACCATATAACTGAGGGTTCAAAACCTTACAATAGAGGGTTCAAAACCTTGTAATAAATCATTCAAAACAGATGATTTTTTTTCAAAAATCGTTTCAGAAAATTTGGTTTTTGTTTTGATAATCACCTAAGGATAGGTGATGTGCATGTTTTAAGATCTAAACACAAGATAACTTGTGTTAGGGTCCTAGAAAGGTTACAGTCTAGGTCAAAGAATTACTAATAACCTAATTCCCTATAACCATTGGCTCTGATACCAACTCTTCTGTCACACCCCGACCACGTATAACATACAAAACGTGGCGGAAAACGTTGGGGAGTGTTGTAACAGAATTAATTGTTTCATAACCATGGCATTCAAAGTTGTATTTTATTTATCAACACAAGAGTTACATTGTCTTAAACGAAAACAAGAGTACAAAACATAATTAAACTAAGTCTATCTTCGTTTTATGTCTCTAAGGCACGGGTCCGCCCTAGTGTCACGATCATCATCCTATGGAAAAGCTCCTGAAAACACATGTGAAATTAGGTACGTCATCATAAAAATGCCTGTGAGATACATAGGTTTTGTAAAAATATGATTCATGACTTGTGTTTAAGAAAATGTTTAGTCATGAACCTTGTAATTTGCTTTGTCTTATAAATCATTTGAAAAACAATAAGATCAGATGATATGTATAAATAATGTAAGGTTAAATGAATAACCATGTAAAAATGAGTTTGTGTAAGATAAGTTGTTTGTAAACAGTGTCTTGTAAAAAGTATGTTATTTGTATAAAATGTCTTGTGTCATAAATTGAAATGATTTAAATAACGCTACGATATGTAATACCATACAAACACTTATATATAGGAAGTACCGGCGGCGTATCCACCATGCTTGTATCATATTACACACGCCTCGTTACTTAAATCACTTACTCAAACCAAACCACCAATGTAAATTGTTTATGTATAATCAAATGTCAAAATGTTATTGTGTAAACCATATCAACTATCTGTGATTAATGTAAATCATGAATTGTGTATATCAATGTCAAAATGTTTATGTCTAATGTAAATCATGTAATGTGTGGATCATGTAATGTGTACCCAAAAATATCATGTATGGTAAGTGAAATATATCAACTAAACCATATGTAAAATGCACAAAAACAAGGTATTGAAGTAAAACATGGTTTAAATCAAAGTTATGTTTTGTGGAACAGATGTATGCTATATTGGTACAAACATTTATGCGGTATTGTGAAAATGCATACATCCAAGCCTTGAGACTGTGGCGATAAACCCTTAAACAAATTAAAGGTTTATCTAAGTTATGTATATCGAATTCGGTCATTCCTTCCAATCCAAACAAACCCAGGATTTCAATGAAGTTCTCAATGAAGCAGCGATAATAACCCGCTAGACCAAGAAAAGAACGAACTTCAGTAGGAGTAGTAGGCGTATCCCAATCCTTAATCGCACTGATCTTGGAGGGATCTACATGAATACCTTGTTCGTTGACAATATGTCCTAAAAATTGAACTTCTTTAAGCCAGAATTCACACTTGGAGAATTTGGCGAAAAGTTGCTCTTTCTTTAGGAGTTCCAGAGTAAGACGAAGATGTTGCTCGTGATCAGCTTGCGTCTTAGAATAAATCAAAATGTCGTCAATAAAAACAATGACGAACTGATCCAAATAAGGTTTGCAGACCCTATTCATTAAGTCCATGAAAACAGCAGGAGCATTAGTCAAACCGAATGGCATGACTGTGAACTCATAATGCCCATAATGAGTACGGAACGCTGTCTTGGGAATATCTTCTTCATGCACCCGAAGTTGATGATATCCGGAACGTAAATCAATCTTCGAAAAATAAGAAGCGCCATGTAACTGATCGAAGAGGTCGTCTATGCGCGGTAGGGGATATCGATTCTTGATGGTAAGCTTGTTAAGCTCACGATAATCGATACACATCCTAAAAGATCCATCCTTCTTCTTGACAAAAAGAACGGGAGCACCCCAAGGTGAAAAGCTAGGATGTATAAAACCTTTGTCAGAGAGCTCCTGAAGCTGCTTAGACAACTCTTGCATCTCAGACGGTGCAAGACGATATGGAGCTCTGGCAATGGGATTTGCACCAGGTACGAGATCAATGCGGAACTCGACTTGGCGTGCTGGAGGTAGACCAGGTAAATCTTCAGGGAATACTTCAGAATAATCTCGAATGACAGGAATATCTGAAATAGACTTACCCTTGCCTTTATCTGCTGTAACATGTGCTAAGAAAGCCACATAGTTCTTCCGTAGATATTTCCGAGCTTTAAAACAAGACATGAGTTTGAGACCACCGGCAGGCTTCTCACCACGAACCTGTAGGATCTCGCCTGTCGACAGCGGCACACGAACAATCTTCTCAGAACAAACTATCTCTGCGCGATTCTTAGATAGCCAATCCATACCCACTATAACGTCGAAGCTTCCAAGTTGCATAGGCGTGAGGTTGATAGGAAAAAAATGGTCGTTAAGGTTCAACTGGCAGTTGCGTAGAACAGAATCAAGAACAATTGGTTCACCACTAGCAACTTCTACTGTCAAGGGTTTTCCTAGTTTCGTTCTAGACACGCGAAGCATTGGCTCAAAAGATAATGACACAAAACTCTTATCGGCACCCGTATAAAAAAGAACAGATGCAGGCTGATTATTAATAAAGAACGTACCGTTCACCACATTATCGTCCGCCTGCGCCTCTTGGGCATTCAAGTTAAAAGCTCACCCTCGAGCCTGAGCCTGAGCCTGATTCTGGTTTGCATTCACCAATCTTGGGCACTGGTTACGGTAGTGGGTCAGATCCCCACAGTTATAACAAGCACCTGGTGGGTAGTGTGGTCGTGCAGCTTGACCCTGTTGTTGAGCAGGAGGCTGGGCAACTTGTTGAGCCAGGTTCTGAACTGCGCGATTTTGAGCAAACCGACAAACATCGGCAAGATGACCTGACTTCCCACAGTTAGTACAGAAACGGCACTGATGTTGCGGCTGATGGTGACTGTTGCATCTATTGCACAAAGGTGCATTCCCTGAATAGGGTTTCTTCGCTGGAGGCTGTACGGGTTGGTTGGGAGCTGCCTGGTTAGCTTGGGCAGTGACAACAAAATTTTGGGAAGCCTTACGCTTCCTTGCCCTTTTCGATGAACCAGAATCCTTTCCATTCTTGTTTTGACATTTCTTGCTATCCCCCTTGTCCGACGACTGTTTCTTGCCCTTGTCACCCTTCCTGTGTAATTTATTCTTCCGAATCTGCGACTCAGTCAATGTCGCTGATAACTCGATCGCCTGACGGAGTGTGGCAGGGTTACTACCAGTAATGATGTCTTGCACTGAGTCAGGTAGGCCGTCGATGTACCTTTCGATAGCCTTGTCGAGTGGGGTAACCCTAGTCGGGCAAAGCAGACTCAACTCCTCAAACCTATCAGTATATGCCCTGTGCTCGCCACTATCTTGTTTCAAGTCATCAAACTCCTTCTCCAACGCTCACTGTTCATGACGAGGACAGAACTCCCTCATCATAAGAGCTCTAAGTTCAGCCCATGTCTGTGCTAGAGCAACTTCTGCACCACGGTCTCTCATTACCCCATTCCACCATGTAAGAGACCTCTTCTGAAACACGCTCGAAGAAAACTCGACCTTGCGATTGTCAGGACACTGCACGTGGCGAAAAGTATTCTCAATGCTCTCGAACCATTGAAGAAGTCCAGTCGCTCCTTCAGAACCACTAAACTTGAGTGGTTTAGCCGAGTTAAAATCCTTGTATTTGCATGGAGCATTGTTGTTGTTGTTGGCTTGGTTCCATTGAGCAAAGAGATTTGGGAATTGAGCAGCCATCTGCTGCGCAATGATTTCTGCCAGTTCGGCAGTTGCTATCTGGTTTTCGCGTCGAGGAGGCATTCTAAAAGAGGAAAACATGAAAGGGAACGAGTGAGATGATTGGATGAAGAGAATGAGATGAAACAAAATTAACAACATCAAAGATGGTGGTCATCTGTTCGCATCACAAGGCAAACAAACGACACACAGTGACTAATCAAAGTAAATGGATCAAAAATAATGTATCGCGAAGACATGCTCGCCTATAAGTGAACACTCATCCCAAGAATTCCCAGGTAAGCACAACTGGTCTCGCGTCTGATAAGATATATACGAAGTGCTTGCCTAGACAGAAAACTCAGAATACAGACATTCACTCTTCCAGTTTGCACGTGTTCACATTATTTAAAACCCAAAACCTTGACGAGATTTTGAAAATTTGAAGGCACAAGGCCAAAAACCAAACTGGAAGGGTTCAAAACCATATAACTGAGGGTTCAAAACCTTACAATAGAGGGTTCAAAACCTTGTAATAAATCATTCAAAACAGATGATTTTTTTTCAAAAATCGTTTCAGAAAATTTGGTTTTTGTTTTGATAATCACCTAAGGATAGGTGATGTGCATGTTTTAAGATCTAAACACAAGATAACTTGTGTTAGGGTCCTAGAAAGGTTACAGTCTAGGTCAAAGAATTACTAATAACCTAATTCCCTATAACCATTGGCTCTGATACCAACTCTTCTGTCACACCCCGACCACGTATAACATACAAAACGTGGCGGAAAACGTTGGGGAGTGTTGTAACAGAATTAATTGTTTCATAACCATGGCATTCAAAGTTGTATTTTATTTATCAACACAAGAGTTACATTGTCTTAAACGAAAACAAGAGTACAAAACATAATTAAACTAAGTCTATCTTCGTTTTATGTCTCTAAGGCACGGGTCCGCCCTAGTGTCACGATCATCATCCTATGGAAAAGCTCCTGAAAACACATGTGAAATTAGGTACGTCATCATAAAAATGCCTGTGAGATACATAGGTTTTGTAAAAATATGATTCATGACTTGTGTTTAAGAAAATGTTTAGTCATGAACCTTGTAATTTGCTTTGTCTTATAAATCATTTGAAAAACAATAAGATCAGATGATATGTATAAATAATGTAAGGTTAAATGAATAACCATGTAAAAATGAGTTTGTGTAAGATAAGTTGTTTGTAAACAGTGTCTTGTAAAAAGTATGTTATTTGTATAAAATGTCTTGTGTCATAAATTGAAATGATTTAAATAACGCTACGATATGTAATACCATACAAACACTTATATATAGGAAGTACCGGCGGCGTATCCACCATGCTTGTATCATATTACACACGCCTCGTTACTTAAATCACTTACTCAAACCAAACCACCAATGTAAATTGTTTATGTATAATCAAATGTCAAAATGTTATTGTGTAAACCATATCAACTATCTGTGATTAATGTAAATCATGAATTGTGTATATCAATGTCAAAATGTTTATGTCTAATGTAAATCATGTAATGTGTGGATCATGTAATGTGTACCCAAAAATATCATGTATGGTAAGTGAAATATATCAACTAAACCATATGTAAAATGCACAAAAACAAGGTATTGAAGTAAAACATGGTTTAAATCAAAGTTATGTTTTGTGGAACAGATGTATGCTATATTGGTACAAACATTTATGCGGTATTGTGAAAATGCATACATCCAAGCCTTGAGACTGTGGCGATAAACCCTTAAACAAATTAAAGGTTTATCTAAGTTATGTATATCGAATTCGGTCATTCCTTCCAATCCAAACAAACCCAGGATTTCAATGAAGTTCTCAATGAAGCAGCGATAATAACCCGCTAGACCAAGAAAAGAACGAACTTCAGTAGGAGTAGTAGGCGTATCCCAATCCTTAATCGCACTGATCTTGGAGGGATCTACATGAATACCTTGTTCGTTGACAATATGTCCTAAAAATTGAACTTCTTTAAGCCAGAATTCACACTTGGAGAATTTGGCGAAAAGTTGCTCTTTCTTTAGGAGTTCCAGAGTAAGACGAAGATGTTGCTCGTGATCAGCTTGCGTCTTAGAATAAATCAAAATGTCGTCAATAAAAACAATGACGAACTGATCCAAATAAGGTTTGCAGACCCTATTCATTAAGTCCATGAAAACAGCAGGAGCATTAGTCAAACCGAATGGCATGACTGTGAACTCATAATGCCCATAATGAGTACGGAACGTTGTCTTGGGAATATCTTCTTCATGCACCCGAAGTTGATGATATCCGGAACGTAAATCAATCTTCGAAAAATAAGAAGCGCCCTGTAACTGATCGAAGAGGTCGTCTATGCGCGGTAGGGGATATCGATTCTTGATGGTAAGCTTGTTAAGCTCACGATAATCGATACACATCCTAAAAGATCCATCCTTCTTCTTGACAAAAAGAACGGGAGCACCCCAAGGTGAAAAGCTAGGATGTATAAAACCTTTGTCAGAGAGCTCCTGAAGCTGCTTAGACAACTCTTGCATCTCAGACGGTGCAAGACGATATGGAGCTCTGGCAATGGGATTTGCACCAGGTACGAGATTAATGCGGAACTCGACTTGGCGTGCTGGAGGTAGACCAGGTAAATCTTCAGGGAATACTTCAGAATAATCTCGAATGACAGGAATATCTGAAATAGACTTACCCTTGCCTTTATCTGCTGTAACATGTGCTAAGAAAGCCACATAGTTCTTCCGTAGATATTTCCGAGCTTTAAAACAAGACATGAGTTTGAGACCACCGGCAGGCTTCTCACCACGAACCTGTAGGATTTAGATAGAATGAGGGTTCGTAAACCAAACGAGTATGGAGACTCGTGTCATATGGTTTAACAAAGCCTACATACTAAATGAAACCTAACCTAAGTGTTTACGACCCATTACGACCCGTTTAGGTAGCTTATGCTACGTTAACGTGTCGTTCGCGTAAAACGCGTTCGGACTGCCTAACTAGTCCTATGATAAGTAACATTTGCCTTAACATGCCTAATATTGTTGCCAAATCAGTTTAGATGTCAAAAGTTATGTTTCATATGTTTAAAATGAATTTTGGCATCACAGGGGTATTTTGGTAATTTACCTAAGGCATATAAACTACCTATCATACAACTACTTAAACGAAGCGACCATAAGGTATAACCTCGGAAGGTTATTCCCTATATACTATGGTCACCTAATGTGTTTGGTCGGATCCTAATGATCGACCAAATTGGTCGGGTTCGAAGGTATAAGCGATTTATTAGATAGCTTACCCTTACGACCCTAGACAACGTGGTAATCAGTAGGCATAGTCACAAGGGACTATAACCATCGTGATTACAATCACGTTGCGAAGTTCAAACAAACTTCGCATTGACCATAAACTGGTCAACGCAGAAAGTCAAACAAAGTTTGACTTTCGGACTCGAAAAGCAATAAAAGAACGAAGGAATACTTACGAAGGGTCCCCGAATGCTAATCTAGATCAAAATAGCTCAGGTATGAAACTAAGGTTTCAACGTAGAGCACATTAGATCAGATTCTTATGAGAAAAAGTGAAGGGTGGAGGTGGGTATTTATAGTTTTCGGTTCACCGTTAGGATCATTTCTTGGAAAAGGGGGCACGATCTAAGCCGTACACTTCTTGGAAAGTTGTGGTAACTCATTTGCCATCCACCATAAGAGTTTGACACATGGCAATTGGCCTTTGGAGAGTGTTAAGGGCTGTTAACAGCTGAAAAAAAACGTTTTGCTGCATCTGGCCCCTACTTACGGACCTAGTTTGGCAGATTTACAGTTTCAGTCCCTGCAACCTCAAAACTTGGTTTTCGATGCGTTTTTTTTACACGTTTAAGCCCCGTTAACCCCATTTCAAAGCTCTAAAATGAAGTTAAAGTATAGGGAACTTAAAATGTGTTAAAAAATATCTCGGGTGTCGGTTCGTTTAGCCGTACGGTTACGTTGTTCGGTTAATTACGACGGAATGCGCATAAGCGCGAAAAATGATCCAAATGGCGTGACGAATGGATTTTTCTTATGCCAAACACTAAAATACAATATTTTAGTGCTTACATAAATGTTTGGATGTCCGGATGTATTCAGAACGTAAGTTATGCGCGAAAATGCAAACTTGTGCAATTTTTGACGCTTTTAGTCCCTGAATGACCCCAAAAGTTTATTTTAGCATACCGAACCCCTCAAAGCCTATTTCTAAGCTATGTAAAGGATATTTATGGTATGTTTAACTTATGGTCATGTTCCGGAATGTTCGTTACAGTTCAAATTGGCATACTTTCGCAGTTTGTCAAGTTTAGTCCCTGTAAGCGAATTAACTTGTTTTTGCCATACCAAAGCCTTCAAAACTTATTTCTAAGTTATGTAAGGGTTATTTAAGGTATGTTAAGTATATGTTGATGTTCCGGAGTATTTGTCGCATTAAACTGGCTACGTTTACGCACCAGTTTGCGTATAAATCTCTAGAAAGTGATATAGAGTTTGAAATTGAATAAAAGTCAAAACATGAAAAATGTAAAACATAACCAAACAAACATTGGGATCAAATGACATTGTTTTATTGATAATGGTACTGTTCATAATGATTACAAGCACAGATGTTACATCATCATTCAAACAAACCAACACGCTAAATTCTCGTATTCTAATATGTCATTTATTAACAATAACAAAAGACCAATTAGCCATATTACGAAGCGTTAGCCATGCATTAATTGATTATTCGGTCCGTTTGGCTCATCTACGGAATCCTCCATTATGATGACTACCAATGAGATCTAACCAATTCTTGACCTATTATTCAATATAGCGAACATTATCGCTTTAAATCAACACAACTTTTATTCTACAATTCAACTACACATATGCTATTTATCAAAATTTACCCAATGTAACGAATCAAGTTACATACCTTTAATGCATGCCCTTCAAACGAAAGTCGCCACCGGCTTGTCCACTCAACGCTCCGGTATCCTTTCCTATAGAGTTCAATCATGATACGTTTAGAACTCCTTTTCAATCATATGTTGCATAATTTGCCTAAACATCACAATTATGCGTTTTAACTTTAAATTTCAGTTTCAAGCATTCTTTGAGGCATTTCTACGAACACTTTAAGGGCAGATTTTTACATGATTATATAACAAGTCCCAAACTTATCATTTAGCCTGGATTTACATCAATCAAGCTTTCATATATAAAATTTGACATTCATATTTCAGTAATCCCTTTCTATGAACCATTTTACACTAGAATAATGCTCTAAACCCTAGTGTTTATCAAAATCTCACAAAACCCATGAATCACCTCTAATATGTTCATGAAGTTTCCAGAATTTAGACTTGATTTCACATGTTGTTGTCTAGGTTTTACTCCTAGACACTATATCATCCCTATTCTATCCAAATAACAAACATGCATCATCAAATTTCGGATTTCCCAAATTCATGAGAATTTCAAGTAGAGAATTTTCATCAAATTTTACATACCTTATAACCCCCTTACAATGAGGATCACTAATCCAGGTTCAAATTTTGTTTTGGGACTGATCTTGACCTTCAATTTGTGAGATTTAGGAGAGTTTAGGGCTTGAAGAAAAGCTCCAGGTCGCCCCCTGTGTTTCAGTCGACCAAACACACCTTTTGTGTGTGTTTGGTGTGTGTTTTGGTTATTAATTAAATCTGATTTCAATTTTAACACTTTCAGTCCCTTAACTTTCGTTTTTGTTTTGTTTTAATCCTTTAACTACTTATAAGCCATCATCTAACTAGGTTAGTGCTATTCCTAGTTAGTTTATTTTACTAATTTATTTGTAACATGATTGTAATTTAAGTATTTGTATTTTCGGGATGTTACAGTAAGGTGGCGGAATCACACAAACAAGTTGTAAAAGAAACAAAGATATGTAGAAGAAGAAGAAGGATGATTATCTATTCAAATGATTCAAATCTTGCATACAAAGCTTGTTGTCTAATACAAGATTCACCAAAATCACCAACTATGCACCTATGACAACACTTACTATTTATAGTAAAGGATTAGGGAGGATACTCCCTCAACCCTAGGCCCAAAACTAACCAAATAAGCCCAAATACAACCATTTGTCCAACACTCCTACTAATCCACCTATTTACTTATCCATAAACCTTTAAGGGCCTAACAATCTCCCCCTAGGTTTATCGGATAAGTAGACGCATCAAACACTTGGATCACGAGGACCTGGCGGAGGATAAGCAAACATGTAATGTCTCAAGATGTTGGCAGAAACACTTGTCCATGATTTGGCACACTCTTCATACTTTTCGTTGGTTCGGATTTGATGCTGTGTAAGAACCAGAATGTCTTCTTCATGAAAACTCATCAGGTCGTAGGAATTAGGGATCCTGATGGACTGTTCTTCAGTAACGATGACAGCCTCTGCCAAACAAGGATCATAAGCCCAGAACTTGAATTTCCTTAGTATTCCTTTCTCAAACTTTCTTGTAAGTGGAATGATCTTCTCTTTATCAGTGGGAGGCCAGATGACGGATTTTACAGTCCTTTTAGTGAAAGAATCACGAACGCCAGGATTTCTTCTCACTGTTAGCTCAGTAGTATTCATAGTGGCAAAGTTTGTCCTCACTTCCTTTTCAAGACTTGAGTGGAATGCCCAACCTCTGCCTTTCTTGCTTAGATCTGGATCATAGTAAGGAGCACGTAACAGTGTCTTCAAGTTAATCTGGGTCCAGGATTCAAATTGACTTCCTTGCCATAATATTCTCTATGCCCACTCTTTCTAGTAACCAACCACATCCGTTTGTCTGGCTCATATCTCCAACACGCCACTTCTGATTTGTTTCCCACTTCATCGTAATGAGTAGATCCTAATTCCATCACAAGTCTGCCGGGCCTTATTGAGGGATCCTTTAACTGAAAGTTTTCATCCAGAGGATTCATATCTTGATTCTTCATCACTAGCAACTGTTTCTTAGTTTGTTTTTCTTTTTCTTTCTCCTCTCGTCTCTTCTTGGATTTGCTGCTTAATTTCTTTGGTTTAGCAGCCAAATACGCTTCTAAGGCTGCTTCACGTTTAGCTTCAGCCGCTGCATGTGATGTTGCTCTTTGTTCTTGAGTTTGCTCTGGTCTTCCAACGTAAAACTGTTCCTCCTCTTTATCCACAAATTCATTTCCAAATCGTAGACAGTCGACATCAACATCCCCACATCACCTTGCAGTTGATCTATGGTGAGATCTCTGTTGGTGAGTTGTGATTGTAGTGACAAGATATGGGCTTCTTTTAATGCAGTGTTTTGTTGCAGAGAGACAATCTGAGCATTTTTCAACTTTGCATCTTGTTCTAGTACCACTACACGCCTCTTCAATCTCTTAACATGTTCATCTTCATCATTATCGTTGTCGCTATCAAAAACTTGTCTTTTCTCGCTTGCATATCGAAATGCTGCTTCATCATGCTCAGTTGTATATGCACCACTAGAGCTTCTTGCTTCAAAATGAACACCACCACTAGAACTGCCTGGCTCTGAGGGGGTGGCTTCAAATCGAAGTTGAAATAATACAAGTCTGTGTCCTCTAGATTTGTTTCTTTGAAGCATCAGTTGTTGGTGGATCCGGTTGAGGATCAATGGTAGGAGTGGACTCAGGGGCAGTCGAAGGCCCAGAAAGAATGTTGTGAGGTGAGGTGTCGGTTCTTTGTTTCTTTGGAGCTGATTCTATAGTAACATCAGCTGTTTCTTGAATACCAGCAGTGGAGATGGATGGAGGGTCTCCATCGCCACCCTGTAAACTTCGAATCAAAGTTGCTAAGTTATCAGAGGTCATCGACACTGGCTGTCGAACGACATCTTCTTCCTTATCAGACATCACCATTTCTACTTCACTTTCGGAATCTGTTTCTTCACTCCAGTCTGTCTCTGATCCAGAATTAACCAAAAGAATTTCATCTTCATCTGCCTGTTGTACTTGCTGTATGAGCTGTACATCATGCTCTTCCGCTATTTGTGCATTGATTGGAGGCGGAACTAGAGCAATATGTACGAC
The DNA here is from genome assembly GCA_030545235.1 of Helianthus tuberosus. NCBI lineage: Eukaryota > Viridiplantae > Streptophyta > Magnoliopsida > Asterales > Asteraceae > Helianthus > Helianthus tuberosus. The sequence goes on from CM060409.1 coordinate 189,470,537, forward strand.
TGGAGGAGCTGGTGCAGCAGGAGCACCTTGCACAACATCGGCAAACCTCCCATGCTTCTCAAGTGGAAACCTCGCCTCAAAATTATGATGCTTTGCTCTCTTATTTCTACATGCGTTCTCAAAACACCCTGGCCCCATCAGCTTCAAGTTGATGAAATTACGGCCCTTGACTAATGTTGGGTATCATTCATCAAGAATCATCTGAATGAACCTTGGATATAGCATGAAAATCTTCTTCTTTGGATCATCTAACGTTTTCTTCATGTTATCAAAGATGAAGGCCGAAAAGTTGTAATCCCATTCATTCACTAATGCCATAATAGCAGAAGTTTGCATTTTGTTTAGCTGATCCCATCCACCCTTGTTTTCAGCAATACATTGAAGGAAAAAAGTGAACTAAAAGTCTCCAGTATGGTGGAAATAGCTTCTTCAGCACAGTAGGATATCCACCTTCATAGCTCATCCTTCTGAGAGCAGCTTGAACTCTTGACTGATCGTATAACGTTGGATAATGCGGTTGGTCTCCCAATCTTAACACTTCTCGAATTACTGCTTCAGACACAATAACCTTTGTCTTTTTCACTGTAGCTTCAATAGATCCTGCTCCTCGCCTGTTTATCTTCGCTGCATTCCAAAACACGTTAATGCAGCTGTTGCATATGGCAGGATTTGCTCTTAAAGCGTGCATGAGAGTACAGTTGTTCAGACCCCTGATTAAGGATCCAAATAACTACACTTGATCTGCCGGAGGTTCTGATAAGAATCCTGCTTGATTGTGAAATCCATTGACTTCCAATTGCCGTTGGTTCTCTTCTTATAACATTGCACCGGCCATTTTCTGCACTAAAACGTCGTCGTTAGATCATTTTTAATATGAAAGTTAACTTGTATTCGAGTTAATGACGAGTTAACACGTCGAAAAATCAAACACAAGCAACTTGTTACAAAAGCAGTCCAAAAAGTAGTTCAAAGGTCCATTTGAAAAGGTTCAAGTCAAGGATCAGGTCAAAGGTCAAGTCAGAACTGGTTAAGGTCCGGAATGATGGGGTTCATCTCAGATGAACCTCTTCATCCGGAATGGCATTCCGTCTGAAATCATCCGTGATGAAAATCTCCCAGTTCGGAATCATCCGTGATGATGATCTCCAGTCCGGAATCATCCGTAATGCTGTTTGTGATCCGGAATGATATACCTTCTGTCCGCAATCAATCCGTAATCAATCCGAAATAGTCCGAAATAAGGCGAGTTGAGAGAGAAATTCAAGAGCTTATGTCTGAAATGATACGAAATTGTGATACAGACTCTTATCCTTTTCTCATTAAGTATTCCGGACAGGCTTATGGGCCAGGCCCATTTCGGATGCTTGGTCCGAAATGATGGGCCTGTTCAGGATTGACTAGGTCAATTCCTGATGGGTCCCATCCGAAACAGTGGGCCATCCAGATCCAATTCTTTAATATTATATTAATCAACTTTTCAAGATAGCAAGATACCCCCTTCAAAATCAACGAAACAACCTACTGAGCAACATTTAAGATATTAAAATAATAATAATAATAATAATAATAATATGCACAATTGTACTAACATAGGGGTGATTTTGGGAAGACTGTCACGGGATCAAATCATTCTCGAACTGGTTGAGGGACACTTTTAAGCTCTTCGTTTACTTGGACCAATCCATGCGATTGTCAATATGTTTGTGCCCTTAAATCCACCGCTCAAACTTCAACTTTTAGCTTTGCGATACGCTTAGGGTATTTTTATACTGAAACATCTGTGTGTCCCATTCCAAGGCATACCCCCGTGATCAAGGTAAGCACAACGGTTCATCGTAGCAGGTGAGTATACTGAGATCATCCTTAAAGTTTTCAATGCCAGACTTCCTGGTGAACAGGTTAGTACTTTCGTACAGCAGAGTGACCAGAGAAGATCTGACGAGGGCGAGACAGATACCTTAAACGGTATGAATTTGGCTTTAATAGCTCACGGAATTCTCTATTTTGTGAGATTTCTTCCGTTTTCCGGTTTTGGCCCTTTTGTGGCTCTTTTAGCAAGATATCCTGACTATGCCCAGGTCTGCATATAGTCTGGATACAACAGAGGGACAACCCTGATATCCAGGATGATTTATCAGTATAAAGACCCGAAACCTCAGATGTTGGCTATCTATCAACGCATGATTTAAGACCATGAAATCATACACCGTTGGTCTGTTACCCACGAGATGTCCAGTCTATTATGTTTGTATCACTTTGCTTCTTTTTGCTTTTTGAGCGATAGACCTACCAACACATCGCAGTGGAGCCTAGCCTGTTTAACATCGAAACTTTACGTGTGTCAATCAAGTTCTTTAACACGAAAGTTTATTTCATTTCCCAGAAACTTTTTCTCCCCCTAAATTTGTGCAAAAGTAGAATACTTTATGCTCATATTTACCAGATGAGACACATAAAACTCCTTTATTTGTTATATACAATAATTTTTTTTTTTAAATTGCTCAGTCGGTGAAACGAATCATTTTCAATAGGTCTACAAGCACATTGAACCTAGAGATGCTGATAGGTTTTGTAAAGAGATCTGCTATGTTAGCATCAGTATAGATCTGTTCAAGTTTAATAAGACCTCTGTCAAAGCAATCTCTAATGAAGTGAATTTTGATGTCAATGTGCTTGGTTTTGGAGTGAAAAACAGGTTTTTTTTGTGATCTAGATAGTGGCATCGTTATCACAATAAAATGGTTGTATCAAGATAAGTCAAACCGTAATCCTCCAGCTGATATTGCATCCAAAGAACCTGGGAGCAGCATGCAGATGCTGCAACATACTCTGCTTCCGCTGTGGAGAGAGACACTGTCTGCTGCTTCTTGCACTGCCAAGAGATGAGTCTATCTCCCAAGAACTGGCAGCCAACTGATGTGGACTTCCTATCCCTGTCTGTTCCTCCAAAGTTGCTATCTGAAAAGGCAAACAGATCAAAATTCGAATCTCTGGGATACCAGAGTCCGAGTTTAGGAGCTCCCTTTGAATATCTGAAAATTCTTTTAATAGCAGTTAGATGGGAGAGTTTAGGGTTAGCCTGATAACGAGCACACTGACAAACGGCGTAGAGAATGTCTGGCCGACTCGCAGTCAGATACATTAGTGAGCCGATCATGGAGCGATACAACATTTGATTAAAAGGATTTCCCTCTGGATCCTCAGTCAACAACGGTCGTTCTGCAATTGGGGAGTTTATCGGCTTTGAATCTGTCATGCTGAATTTTGCAAGAACGTCATTTACATATTTACTTTAGTGAATCAAAATTCCTTGATTATTCTGACGGACTTGCAGTCCCAAAAACATTGTCATTTCTCCTAATGAACTCATCTCGAACTTCCTCTTCATGACCTCTTTAAACTCCTTGCAAACTGCATCATTAGTTGATTCGAAGATGATGTCAACGTATATTTGAACAAGGATGATGTCCTTATCAACACGTTTGATGAAAAATGTCTGATCGATCATCCCTCAAGTGTACCCATGAGCGAGCAAATGTTCTGTTAGAGTAGCATACCATGCACGAGGTGCTTAGTGCAAACCATACAGAGCCTTGTCCAGCTTGTAGGCATATCCTTCTTTCTCTTTATCAATGAAGCCCGGCGGTTGAGCAACATAGATCTCTTTCTTGACCTCCCCATAAAGAAATGTCGTCTTGACATCCATTTGATAGACTGTAAATCCCATAAAGGATGCATATGCCAAGAAAATACGAATGGCTTCCAGCCGTGCAACTAGAGCATATAGTTCATCATAATCTAAACCTTCAACCTGACTGAGACCTTGGACTACTAATCTGGCCTTATTTCTCACAATCACACCAGAATCATCTTGCTTGTTACGAAATACCCACCATGTGCCAAGAGCTCATTTTCCTTGGGGCAGCTTCTCAAGTTTCCATACTCCAAGGCGTTCGAATTGATTGAGCTCTTCATGCATTGCATCAACCCATCCAGGTTTCTGCAAAGAAACATTAATGTTTTTAGGCTCAATCTGTGATATGAAACAAGAGTACAAGCATGAGTTGATGTCTCCAGATTTGCTGCGGGTCTGAACACCAGCAGATACTGGGCCAATGATATTCGTGATTGGGTGACTTTTCTGAACACACTGTGGAATTGCTGTTGCAGGGACTTGTAGGTTCTGTTGCAAATTTGAAAAGCTTCTTGATGCTATTCCAAATGTCTCCCCTCATTTGGTGCATCGGTGTTGATCACCAGAGGATCCACAGTACAATCCGATGGAATTGTTTCTTGAAACAGAGAAGCTCCTTGAACGTTTGACGGTCCTGCGAAGACATCAGAGTTGTTACTTTCACCATCAGGGGAAGCTGCTGAAGGATCAGGAATCGGCTCCTGAGTAGTGGAGGAGAGAAGTTGTGCTGTTGCCTCCTTGCTAAATTCTGATGGATTCACAGTGAGCTTCTTGATTAAAGTCTGCAAGGGCACATCCTCGCCTTCATCTTCAAAGGGAATAGGTATCTCTGCATTTGAAACTCCTGCATCAGCAATTTCATTAGACAAAACAGGAAATGATTTAAACAAGGTGGAATAATCATATAGCCAATTAGGTCCAATGCGTGTATCTTTTGGATTCTCTTCTAGCCAATCCACATGATATGCTTCCACAATCTGCTTTTTGACCTTGTTGTACACACGATAAGAAGTGTTTTTAGCGTATCCAATGAAATAGCATGGATTTTCTCGAGCTTCAAATTTTCCTTTGGAGTCCATGAGAAGAAGTACGCACAAACAACCAAAAGTGCGGAAGTGTTGCACCGAGGGTTTTTGACCTTCAACGATCTCATATGGAGTTTTCATGTGACGTTTGTTGATCAATGCATGATTCTGAACGTAGCAAGCTGTGTTTACTACTTCTGACCAGAACATGAGAGGAAGACCTGAATCTATCAGCATTGTGCGAGCAGCTTCGATAAGAGTACGGTTGCGTCTTTCTGCAACCCCATTCTGTTGAGGGGATCTTGCTGTGCTGTATTGACGGTCGATTCCTTTGAGGGTACAAAATTCATTCAGCTCAGCATTCTTGAATTCTGTTCCATTGTCACAGCGAATAATCTTCACACGTTCATTTGACTGATTCTCCATCAGTATTACAAATTTCTTAATTAAACCAGTAGTCTCGCTTTTCTGCTCCAAGATGAATACCCAAGTGAAACGAGAAAATTCATCTGTGATGACCAAACAGTAAGACTTTCCCCCGATGCTAAGTACATTAACCGGACCAAACAAATCCATATGCAGCAGTTCCAAGACCCTTGAAGTGGTGTGAACAGGTTTGGATTTATGAGGCTGACGATGCTGCTTTCCTCGAGCACATGCTTCACATTTCTCTATTTGCGTGAAATCCTTGATTGGCAAGTTCCTGACGAGACCTCCTTTTGCTAATCGATTCAAAATTTTCATGTTCAGGTGACCCAACCGACGATGCCACAGCATAGCATCATGTTCAGTAATTTCTGAAAACAAACAAGTAACTTGATCAGTTGGAGCTTTGTTCATATCAATTACGTAGGCATTTCCTCTACGTTCGGCTTCAACCAGAAACAAGTCTTCAGGTATGAGAATTCCTGGCTTCAAAATAACACATCACTCTTAGTGAAGAGGACTTCCATTCCTTTGTCATACATCTGCGATACACTCAACAGACTGTGCTTAAGCTCAGGGACATAGTTAACATCTGAAAAGGTGATGACGCCATTCTTGATTGTGCCTTTCATGGTGATTCTTCCTGATTCTCCCTAGCGAAGTTGACACATCCACCGTCGAATATCTTGATATCATTCAACTGGGATATATCTCCCGTCATGTGTCTAGAACAACCACTATCAATAAACCAAAGTCTAAAGATAGCCCTCCATAGTCGTTCATGCACATATAACGGAATCCGTTAAAGACTGGAACCCAGGCCATAGAAGACCTGAGTTTGCCATCGCTATCTGTGTAGGTAACTTCGCGAAAGATCATATGATTTTTATTGTTGTTTGTGGTTTTAGGTGGCGCGGTAGAAGTTGATGGTTGCGAACACGGAGACTGGGATCTAAGAGGATTTTTAGGTTTCCAATTTTTGGTGTCCGAGACACTTCCGTTTGATGAAAAAGCTTTTGTCTTTTCTAGAAACCTGTTTGTTTTTAAAAACCTTTGGTTTTCCTGTTTAGCAAGATTCCTGTAACACCTCGTAAAATCACGTCCAATGATGTATTGACACGTGTAATAAACCCTAATAAGGTCCAATGTTGAATTTAAGGGACTAATTTTTTGAAAAATCGAAAACTTTGATAATAAAAGGACTGGAAGTGTTAGCATACCTAAAATAAGTTTCCAAATAACCTCTCACAATGATTATATTCACAAATGAGCCACTTGTCAATCGAGTGTAGCCGTTTGCGTAATTAACTGGAAGTTTGCGCAATATAGGGTTAAAAGCGTCAACATGTTAATTCTTACCTCTGAGTGGCCTTTTAACAAACTGGGAGATTCATAATATTTAATTATACTCTCAGGAATGCCAAATGATGGCCTTCTAAGGTTTTTATGCCTATAAGTAAAGTTACGCGCAACTTTGCAAGTTAGAGGGACTAAAAGTGTCAATATGTTTAATTATACCTCTGAATGACCTTTTAGCAAACCCGAAGCATCGTGATGTTTAATAATACTTTCAAGGACGCCTAATATGGATTAGATGAGGCTTCAATACTAATAAATGACATTTGGAGGTGCAGGGACCAAAACTGTCAACAAATGAAAGATGTGCTGATCAGACCTGGTCCTTACGGACCGTAAGCATGACCTCTTACGGTCCGTAAGGCATCATCAGACAGCAGAATATTGTTTACAGCTTGTTCCAGCTGGTTCCAGGGTTTGCAAGTGGTTTTAACAAGTCTATGGGCTTGTTTAAGGGCGCCCATAGTATTCTAAATCAGGGGGTGCACTTGTACGGCTAAGATCAAAGCTCGTTTATCGAGGAACGATCTTAACGGTCTTGGAAAAACTATATAAACCCATGTTTTCTCATTCTCAACTTGCTCAATCTGCTCTTGCTCTCATTCTAGGAAGGTCCTGACCATCTTGGGAACTTCCTTCTGTCCTTTGGAACCTTCGTAAGTGTTCCTTCGTGTTTAGTTCTTTAGTTTGGCATTTTTAGCCGAAAAGTCAAACGTTTTCGATAAACGCCTTAAATTTTAAATAGTTGAGCCATTGTTCACGTCGAACATGGCTACGTGACCGTAATTAGGTAGGTGTTTAACCCTCAAAAGGGCACCTCCTAATTACCACGTTTACTTACTTTAATTGTGTTACACCCGTCCTTATTATTCAAGGTTTAACGTAAATTTTACGTAAAACAATCATGTAATTAAGATTACATAAACATTTGGAAATACGGGTTTATTAAAACTTTTACAATTCATAAATTATTCTAGGTAACATGATCGAATTCGTTGTTTAAATTTTACAACGTGGCAAAGTGCGGAAGCGTGTAACTTTATCGTGTTCGGTTCTTCGCTGAGCTTGATCGTCTTCCGGCGTCCAAAAGTACCTACATTTCAATAACATGAAATGCTTTAGTCATACAAGATTTAAATCATGTCCGAACGATGTCCGGGGAAACAATTGATTTCTCAATGAAAAACAAAATATAAAAAAAAAATTCACCACCGTAAATTACGGTGGGACCGTAATTTACGGTGGTCCCTGTGTTCATGCTTTTCTACCGTAAAACAGTAGAAACCCACCGTAGCTTTATTGGCTCCACCGTAAATTACGGTGGCACCGTAATTTACGGTGGACCCTGCATCCAACTTCTCCATTTTGCCGTAATTTGACACGAAATCTTTCGTATCTTTCAAACCGCTTATCCGTTTGGCCTACCGTTTCTTCCTACGTGTTGGTAATTTGATTCTCCATCATTTGGAGTTAAAATCCGACATCCGGATTAGCAAATTTTGAGACTTTTAAGTCTTCGGCTTATTACATTTTTACCAAATTTTGACCCGTTCGCTATTTTATCAAACAAACACGTTTACTTGATCTATAAACTCATGAGAATCATCATTTCAATATTTCCTATCAATAAATCATAAATCATGGGCTTCTTACTTAGTTAGAACCCGTTTATGTTCAAGTGCTTATTTTGACCCGTTAGGGTATTTAAGCACTTTAAGCTTAAAATTGCTTTCATTCATTTCTAGCGTTATTTACAACATTCAAATCAAGAAATCTTCCACCACAACTATAATTGTGGTGGACTTAATGAGGTGATCCATATAATCCGAGTTTTTCTCATCTGATTACTAATTCACGACAAAGACTCATATAAAGTCATTTGACCGAAGATTTACATATTTCGCTTCTTACACTTATTCCAATTATTTGATTGATCATAAAACTCGTTTCAAAACTACCTTTAAAGGTTGTTTATTCGAATTAGCCAACAAGGGCGTTTCAGTCAATTTTTGTCATTCTTTTACGACGAAGGACTATTAGTGCTTGTTTGAACCACAAAGTCCGACCTTTTAACCATATTCTTGTTTAGAAACCAATATGTTTCTAAACACCATAATTATAACTCAATTTATTCGCTTTTCCTAAAGATAACCGAATATCTTATTTTAACCTTGTCCAACTGTTATAAAACTCCAAATTCTACATGATGAGTTGTATTACTATACATACCTGGCTCGGATCAATATATTGACCCGTTTCAATACCTTTCCTTAGTGGCTACTAAGTGATAACGATGTAAGCATCCTTGTGCTATTTATTTCCTAAATTCACGCAACTTGACAACCCATTAGTCGATATTGTCAAAGGGTGATAATTTCACCTTTTGACCCGTTTAGTCTATATGACCAATTACCATTGTCAATTTGTCAAAATTACCATTTTGCCCTTAATGGTTATTATGTTTTAACTTATATGATAACCATTAAAAGTACATGCTTCATTCGTCATAATATGATCGAATTACCGGTTTAACTCATTTTTAGCCATCACCATGTTTTCTTGTCATATTTAATTATCTTGTTCCGTACGACCACACGTCGGAACATCATATCTCACTTAGGTATTTTTCTTTTTCGCAACTAATAAGACGAAAGAATATTATAAATATATGACTAGTGTAAGATATACTTACCTTGCATCCCAAATACGCTTTTCCTTTATGCTTGACTCGTTCGACCCGTTTTCTCCCCAAGCTTCACCTAGCTTGTTAAGCGCCAAACTATTGTCAAACATTTACAAGGCGGTTAAATTAGTCATTAACAATCACGACTATTCCACCTCACTTATTTTCTATGCCGATGCTACTATTCGGCTTCATGATTAGTTAACTTAACTTATCTAAAGTTAACTACTTTCAATCACATGTTTTCTACCTTAAGTCTAAATCAACATAGTATTTAGAGCTCTTATCACTTCATATTACACGTAATTGCCATATCATTCGAATATGCGTTTTCACTCTAAAATTCATTACTTTAGTTCTCATTTAGGCATTTTATCGAACACCTAATGTGCATATTTTCCATATTTACTAACTAGTTCATAACTAATTATTTTCACAAAGATTTACATCAAATCAAACCTCTATGTCTAGTGTTCATGAACTACATCAAGAACTTATTTCATAACAATCAATATTCATCAAATTAACACTCTAGCATGAGTGTTCATCACATTAACATAAAACCCACTTATCACAATATAGGGTAATTACCAAATCCATAGTTTTGACAACAATTCATTCAATTTTCTACTAGGGTTTGTTTCTACACCAAGATATAATCACCATAACATTCATAGATTCAAGATTCATTCCAGAATTTCGATTATGATTGTTCATCAAAATCTCAAAGTATCACCAAATCATAAATTTCAACATACCTTGTAATCCCCATGACTAGGTGATCACGAATTTGTGTTCATGCAGTGATTTGGCTCTTGATTTGGGCTTCAATTTGATCAAGTTGTGGAAGTTAGGGTTTGAGCTCCCTGAGCTTTCTCCTGGTCGACCTCACACACGCACACACTAGGTGTAGTGTGTTTTTATTTTTTTGTTTTTAATAAATAAACCTTATTTCCAAATATCCAACTTTGGTCCCTCATGTTTCGTTAATTATTAAGTAGGTTATAACCTACTTATTTACAATCCATATTCCCTTTTATTAACCGGGTCAAGCATTCCTAGTTAGCTTAGCGGTTTCGGGAATATTTATGACTAAGTTTAATTTAGGTCCCGTTAACTCGGGCCTTCTAAGCTTTTATTTCCTAAAAGCTTTTATTGACTTTTTGTTTAATATTAGGATTAATTATTTAAATCCTAATATTTACTGGTTAAATTTTTACCACTGACGGTACTTTACCCGTCTTTTGGTATTAACGAAGTTTGATTACCCAAGCCTGTTTTCGGGGTGTTACAAGTCTACCCCCCTTAAAGAGGTTTCGTCCTCGAAACCTGTTCTTACATAATTCATTGAGTTTAAACTCAATGTATTTGAGCCGAGAAATCTTTTAAATATTACTTATACTTTTTAACCAATCGTTAGTATTGTCCGAAAAGTACGGTAACATCTTTTTGGTTACTAATTGTCTACATATCTCATACGACATAGTGTAACTTCGAAATAACGTAATCTCGTTATTTCCGCTAGTTTGGTTAACTTAGCGATATCCATCGCTTTTATATATTATCGAACTCTTGGTGAATCCGTTACCTTGACCCGTTTAAAGGTCTTTATTGAAATATTTCGCTTTTAGCAATAATTTCTTTAGTCTTCGGATTTATTGATTCGGCTCAATTATACCGAATCCCTCGTTTCCGAGCAAATCAAATTTCTTGACTTGAATTGCTGACCTTAACCGGTCTCACTAACTGGACTTATTAGTCCCGTTACTTTTCACCGCTCGCTTGGTTATAATGTGATTTTACTTCACATTACATTTCCTAACCGTGATCGTGTCACATCGTGTTTAGTTTGCATCAACCTTTTATTTTCGAAAATAACACTTTTCGAATATATCGTCTTGCGCCAATCTGTGTCAAGACTTGTATCTTTCATGCTTATAATTTAAATTCCTATCAGGATTTATGTTTGTAAAAACGCTATTTCTTACTAAAACCGAAATTTTAGTTTTAGGATCTTCTCATTAACCTTTGTCCATTATCCATGCCAGGATATTGACAGTCCATAATTTATTCTTTTACAGTCTTAGTTTTATGCGGGAAATCACAACTAGTTCCCTTGCTTTACACTATTGACCCTTAGATTCTTTCATTTAGCCCCATAGGCTATTTCTTTAAGTTTTTCACCCTTTTTAAGGTGAGATATTAACAACTCGTCTCTTTCTCTTTTATGACCCGAGGGTCTTTTTGGTCCCGTAGACCTTAACACTGTGTTTAATCCCGTAGGTTATGATGATCCCGTAGATCATCTTTTATTCTTGTCTATATTCAAATGTATATATACATATATAGCTTCTAAGCATCTCTTATTATGTTTGGAATCATTTATTTTCGCTCTCGAATTTCAATTGACCTTGACCGTAGTCTAAGGTTTCATTTTTATATTCCGACTTTGTCCTTAAGTATGACGTTTTACAAAAACGACACGTTAAGGGACATATTTTCATTTTCCGGGTTCGAGTGTAAGTACACCCCCTCCCAATAAATATCTAAATCATTTTACATGTTTACATTCTCCGGGTTCGAGTGTAAGCACACTCCCTCCCAATACTTGTCTAAATCATTTTACATGCTTGCGTTTTCTAGGTTCGAGTGTAAGTACACTCCTTCCCAATACTCGTCTAAATCATTTTACATGCTTGCGTTTTCTGGGTTCGAGTGTAAGTACACTCCTTCCCAATACTCGTCTAAATCATTTTACATGCTTGCGTTTTCTAGGTTCGAGTGTAAGTACACTCCTTCCCAATACTCGTCTAAATCATTTTACATGCTTGCGTTTTCTGGGTTCGAGTGTAAGTACACTCCTTCCCAATACTCGTCTAAATCATTTTACATGCTTGCGTTTTCTGGGTTCGAGTGTAAGTACACTCCTTCCCAATACTCGTCTAAATCAATTTACATGCTTCTTTGTCCCTTCACTCGGGCTCATTATCCTAATGTAATACGCTCCCGTCACTTGGTTGTGCGTTTACATTATTATTAAATATTTTGCTTATCTGATTCATTTGGGTACTTTTTAATTAGTCCCCTTTACCCCGCCTTTACTTCATTGGATGTAGATGTGTCCGCTATAAGAAACTCGTGGTATCATATGTCACTACTTACTTGGCCAGGGTAAGTGATTAACACATGACATACACGACCTTTTTATAGTTTTCACATCACGCCCTATGTAAGTAATACCTCTGTTTATTTCTCCTGGAAACAATATCCTGGATAGGTATTCTATTCAGGTTTGTCCAAGTTTTCCATCTAAATCAGCAACTATCAGTTCCTACATATTGGTTGCATGTTTATATTCATGCAATAATTTAAACGTGCACCTGGTAAATGCTTGCCCTAACGGGCTTTTCTTGCCATTAGCCTTGTTCGCGACCATTACGCAATTTAGGTCCGTAATGAGCATGTTCTTCTTGTCATATCTCAGACCATTCCATCATCATATCCACGATTCGTTTGACTCTCGTCGTCTTCAAACGCGAGTGTCCTTCAATTAAAACATTCACAAAGGTTAGTAACATCTACTTCAATAATCGCCCGTATTCTAATACAAGGCTTTTTCTACTATACGCGTCAATGCACGTATTTTCGTCAACTATATCAATCATTTCAATTGGGGTAACGTGTATCACACGGTAGCCCTATGTGTTGTTTACAACACTTTAACATGCTAAGCTATTAACATACTTGTACTTACCGGATTTGCAATCAAGCCTCGAACCGAACACTATTCTTTGTCAAGAGCATAAGGTTTAAGTCCAAGCATGGTTCCTCCCCACCATACTCGAATCTCTTAAACCAAGGCTCTGATACCAACTTGTAACACCCGTCCTTATTATTCAAGGTTTAACGTAAATTTTACGTAAAACAATCATGTAATTAAGATTACATAAACATTTGGAAATACGGGTTTATTAAAACTTTTACAATTCATAAATTATTCTAGGTAACATGATCGAATTCGTTGTTTAAATTTTACAACGTGGCAAAGTGCGGAAGCGTGTAACTTTATCGTGTTCGGTTCTTCGCTGAGCTTGATCGTCTTCCGGCGTCCAAAAGTACCTACATTTCAATAACATGAAATGCTTTAGTCATACAAGATTTAAATCATGTCCGAACGATGTCCGGGGAAACAATTGATTTCTCAATGAAAAACAAAATATAAAAAAAAAATTCACCACCGTAAATTACGGTGGGACCGTAATTTACGGTGGTCCCTGGGTTCATGCTTTTCTACCGTAAAACAGTAGAAACCCACCGTAGCTTTATTGGCTCCACCGTAAATTACGGTGGCACCGTAATTTACGGTGGACCCTGCATCCAACTTCTCCATTTTGCCGTAATTTGACACGAAATCTTTCGTATCTTTCAAACCGCTTATCCGTTTGGCCTACCGTTTCTTCCTACGTGTTTGTAATTTGATTCTCCATCATTTGGAGTTAAAATCCAACATCCGGATTAGCAAATTTTGAGACTTTTAAGTCTTCGGCTTATTACATTTTTACCAAATTTTGACCCGTTCGCTATTTTATCAAACAAACACGTTTACTTGATCTATAAACTCATGAGAATCATCATTTCAATATTTCCTATCAATAAATCATAAATCATGGGCTTCTTACTTAGTTAGAACCCGTTTATGTTCAAGTGCTTATTTTGACCCGTTAGGGTATTTAAGCACTTTAAGCTTAAAATTGCTTTCATTCATTTCTAGCGTTATTTACAACATTCAAATCAAGAAATCTTCCACCACAACTATAATTGTGGTGGACTTAATGAGGTGATCCATATAATCCGAGTTTTTCTCATCTGATTACTAATTCATGACAAAGACTCATATAAAGTCATTTGACCGAAGATTTACATATTTCGCTTCTTACACTTATTCCAATTATTTGATTGATCATAAAACTCGTTTCAAAACTACCTTTAAAGGTTGTTTATTCGAATTAGCCAACAAGGGCGTTTCAGTCAATTTTTGTCATTCTTTTACGACGAAGGACTATTAGTGCTTGTTTGAACCACAAAGTCCGACCTTTTAACCATATTCTTGTTTAGAAACCAATATGTTTCTAAACACCATAATTATAACTCAATTTATTCGCTTTTCCTAAAGATAACCGAATATCTTATTTTAACCTTGTCCAACTGTTATAAAACTCCAAATTCTACATGATGAGTTGTATTACTATACATACCTGGCTCGGATCAATATATTGACCCGTTTCAATACCTTTCCTTAGTGGCTACTAAGTGATAACGATGTAAGCATCCTTGTGCTATTTATTTCCTAAATTCACGCAACTTGACAACCCATTAGTCGATATTGTCAAAGGGTGATAATTTCACCTTTTGACCCGTTTAGTCTATATGACCAATTACCATTGTCAATTTGTCAAAATTACCATTTTGCCCTTAATGGTTATTATGTTTTAACTTATATGATAACCATTAAAAGTACATGCTTCATTCATCATAATATGATCGAATTACCGGTTTAACTCATTTTTAGCCATCACCATGTTTTCTTGTCATATTTAATTATCTTGTTCCGTACGACCACACGTCGGAACATCATATCTCACTTAGGTATTTTTCTTTTTCGCAACTAATAAGACGAAAGAATATTATAAATATATGACTAGTGTAAGATATACTTACCTTGCATCCCAAATACGCTTTTCCTTTATGCTTGACTCGTTCGACCCGTTTTCTCCCCAAGCTTCACCTAGCTTGTTAAGCGCCAAACTATTGCCAAACATTTATAAGGCGGTTAAATTAGTCATTAACAATCACGACTATTCCACCTCACTTATTTTCTATGCCGATGCTACTATTCGGCTTCATGATTAGTTAACTTAACTTATCTAAAGTTAACTACTTTCAATCACATGTTTTCTACCTTAAGTCTAAATCAACATAGTATTTAGAGCTCTTATCACTTCATATTACGCGTAATTGCCATATCATTCGAATATGCGTTTTCACTCTAAAATTCATTACTTTAGTTCTCATTTAGACATTTTATCGAACACCTAATGTGCATATTTTCCATATTTACTAACTAGTTCATAACTAATTATTTTCACAAAGATTTACATCAAATCAAACATCTATGTCTAGTGTTCATGAACTACATCAAGAACTTATTTCATAACAATCAATATTCATCAAATTAACACTCTAGCATGAGTGTTCATCACATTAACATAAAACCCACTTATCACAATATAGGGTAATTACCAAATCCCTAGTTTTGACAACAATTCATTCAATTTTCTACTAGGGTTTGTTTTTACACCAAGATATAATCACCATAACATTCATAGATTCAAGATTCATTCCAGAATTTCGATTATGATTGTTCATCAAAATCTCAAAGTATCACCAAATCATAAATTTCAACATACCTTGTAATCCCCATGACTAGGTGATCACGAATTTGTGTTCATGCAGTGATTTGGCTCTTGATTTGGGCTTCAATTTGATCAAGTTGTGGAAGTTAGGGTTTGAGCTCCCTGAGCTTTCTCCTGGTCGACCTCACACACGCACACACTAGGTGTAGTGTGTTTTTATTTTTTTGTTTTTAATAAATAAACCTTATTTCCAAATATCCAACTTTGGTCCCTCATGTTTCGTTAATTATTAAGTAGGTTATAACCTACTTATTTACAATCCATATTCCCTTTTATTAACCGGGTCAAGCATTCCTAGTTAGCTTAGCGGTTTCGGGAATATTTATGACTAAGTTTAATTTAGGTCCCGTTAACTCGGGCCTTCTAAGCTTTTATTTCCTAAAAGCTTTTATTGACTTTTTGTTTAATATTAGGATTAATTATTTAAATCCTAATATTTACTGGTTAAATTTTTACCACTGACGGTACTTTACCCGTCTTTTGGTATTAACGAAGTTTGATTACCCAAGCCTGTTTTCGGGGTGTTACAAATTGTCGGGTCAAATAAAAATCAAATGGGTTAGTTTTAAATAAAATACATAACTATTAATATAAAAGTCATAAAATCAGTTTTCTCACTTTAATAACTTGGTAAATATTAGTTGAACATGCCTAAGCATGATTCAACCCGACAATTCTAAGTATAGGCTCGGTTCGGAACCGAAAGTCGCAAAAGTTGACTTTTGCTTTGACTTTCAGTTCTGACCCGATTTAGCTTAGTTTAGATATGCCTTAGGATTCCATTAGGACCATGTTATAAGTTAGTATAACCCTCCAAGGTTATACAACTTGGTTCCATAGAAATCCTAGTTCATGCATGTTTCCGTTAAATGCCTAAATGTTGACCGTTATGCCCTTTTAACCCTAAAACAAGAATTTTTGAAAATGTGAGAGAACAATAATCTTTATTACTGATATATAAACTTGTCCTTAAAATTTGACATCAGTTTGAGGTCTAGATTAGGAGTTATGCTCAATAGCGTAATTAAAAAGCTTTTTATTAATTAAACGGCATAATTAGCGTATAGCCTATCTAAACCCAATTTTTGGAACCAAACTTTTTACCTAATAATATAAAATAATATTTTGGTATTTTTAAAGATTTTTATTTAATTTTAGGCTGAGCATAACATAGGGTTCTAGGCTCGATTCGGTAGTTGTCGGTTTTGCCCTTTTGGGCTATAAAATAAGTTTTACAAATCCTTTTGATGCCAAACCTTTTTCTACTGATCTAATATGATAAATAAAATATTTTGAGCCTTCTAGAATAATAAAAACATCAGCTCTCCTTTGAAAACCCGGAAATGGCTCCAAATCGCCTTTTTAAGCGTTTTTAACGCATAGTATGTATCAAAACTATTTTAAACATATAAGGGTTGATGCCTACTGATATATTCAGTAAATTTTTATATTTTACAAGTAAGGAAAAGTTTTAAACTCAGGTTTTCAGTTTTGACCTTTTAAGCCTATGTGAAATTACCAAAATGCCCCTATGGTGCATAGTATGGTTATAATTAATAAATTTCACATATATATGATACCCTACTGTTATAACTTATTAAATTAAGTATATTTACTGATTAAATCAGACCTGTAACTCAGAATAATATTTAATCTCTTTTATAACCTTTAAAATGACCAAAATACCCCTACGGGGCATAAATTAGTCCTTAATTCGTGTTGGGCATAATGGAAGGTATCCTCTGATATCACAACATATTTAGGGCTTATTAACATAGGAAACCTGTTCATGACTCATTTGGTTACTCGTTACGCACTTTTCGCGTTCGGATCGGCTTATGTAACTAGTTTGCATATATTAGTCGAAACGGGTCAAACCATATCATTTTTGTCTCAAAATCCAGAATGTGTTTAAGTTACCCTTATTAAACAAGCATACAAGCTTGTCGGGTCAAAACCACATTCTAATCCGGTCTTCGCTTTATCATGCGTTTGAACCGTATCTTCCTTATGAAAACTAACCGGTCTAAGTCAAGGCTAAATTAAAGAACCGTTAGGATTCTAATAGGCTATTATAAAACCTTCGTTCCAGATTAGGAGCCCAATAAAAGCTACGTGCACTTGCTATATTTGAATTATACTTTGCTCAGGTAAATACTCTTAACTTATTTTCCCTATACGGGCTTGGGATACGGTACTATAAAAGTACCGCTTGGTCGGGTGTATGTAGTCATTTAAATCATACTGTGATTGATGTATTTACATAACCTGTTTGATATGTATTATTTGGTGTATGGCTTTTGGGGGTTAAATGACCATGTCCCGGATATCCTTGGCATCATTCATGAAATGGCCACGACCTAAGCACGGGGTGTAGGCGTACACCTGACAGATGCATTATGTAAAAACTGGTATCCCACTTAAAGGAATCAACCTTGTGGGCATTATACCTGTGGTGTGTCAGTTAATTTAAGTCCGGCCCTACAAACCGGCCCTAACGGACGACAAATGAGTAAAACTATATACAAGATTATTTTAAATAATTGTCCCAAGTTATAAAAATATTTTTTGCCGAAGTGCATTCAAACTAATTTTTAAACTCTTTTTAAAATGAGTCAGTTAAGTTGTATTTCCAGTGTAAACTGACGTATTTTCCAAAAAGGCTAAGTGCAGGTACTAGACGAAATAGGCTGGCTACTCCAGGCGTCATTACTCAGGTCTCGCAAGCTTTAGATGCCTTTAAAGTCTGTTGAACAATTTTCCTCTTTATTTTGATCCGCCTGTGGATCTGTTTCAACTGTATTGTGATACTTAATATTACATTTTGTTCGGTTGAAATAAATCTATCTTTTGCTTCCGCTGTGCATTTAAATATTGTGTTGTTTGACTATGATGATATCAACTACGTCACGATACTCCCCACCGGTAATACGTGGAAATATCGGGGTGTGACAGGTTGGTATCAGAGCCAACATTGAGTGAATTAAACACTAGCCTTTTGTGTTTAATCTCAATGACATAGTAGCACATTCCTTGACCTTCTGAGTCTAGACTTAACATAGGAATGCTCCCGTCTCTATTCGGAGAACTATTACTTTCAATTTTTTATACTTTTAATATATCGCCAAGCAAAGGAGCCGTAATGGAAATCCTCCCCATCCGAAGCCGAGGAATGCGGAGCCTTGTACTGCGATTAGGATAAACGTGCAACCAAGGAGAAAACATTCAGAAATAATATGAAGAAGAAACTCCTTTTGCTAAAGATCATTTCCGTAATAGTCCCTATAAGGACATATTTATCTTTCAGTCACTTCGAGGAAAACATTATTCCTTTCAAGTCCCGCTTAGGGCAACTCTGTACTTTTATTTTTATATAGTGGATTGATTAAATTTAAGTTTCCATTCTAAACATGAAATATGAAATAAATGGAAAATAACATTCCTTTTATATGATCTACCATTATAATAAAATGGCAAAATCTAAAAAGGACAAGACCTAGCCACGTGTTATTTTGAGACAGGGCCAAGATGGTAGTTCCTCAATTAGATTCAGATCCTTGTTAACACCTCAATTTAGGATTGTTCTGCGTTAAATATTAAAAAGAATCTTAAAAGTAAAACCTAGCCTAAATGTCACTGCAGACAAGGCCAAGATGGTAGAACCTATTCAAGAGATTCAAACCCTTGTTAACATCTGTAACATGTTAACATCCCTGGCAGACGTGGTTCGATAAAATCGCATGAGTCATCCTTAAATAAGATTACTCCAATTTCCCCTGTTTATATAATCATCCATTAAGGATGAAGTGCCTACGGGCTATAATTAACGTCCTTTGAGACTAAAGACAGTAGTGGTCTACAACCTCCTGTTAAAAAGAGCAATGAACTTTGATTCATGCCTTAATACCTCGATTCTATAAAATCCTGGTTCACAAATTAAATATGTCCATGTGACTAGGCTGTTGAGCTATTATTAAATTATAATTGGGGATATAATACTTACGAGTCATATCCATTGTCATATAAGACTAAAGACAGTCGTAGCCTACAACTCCCTGTCAAGAAAAGGTAATGAACTTTGATTCAAACCTAAATGCCTCGATTCCATAAAATCTGGGCTTATAAATTAAACTTGTCTACGCGACTAGGCCATTTGTGCTATTATTAACTTGTAAATTAGGATTTATGATAAAAATCCTGAATAAAATAAATATCTTTCCTTTCCTGCCAGTATACATATTAAAAGAGAATCTTAAGAGGTATAACCTAGCTTGAATGTCATTAAAGACCTAGCTAAGATGGTAAAACCTGTTTAAAAAGAGATTCAGATCCTTGTTAACATCTGCAAACATGTTAACACTCCCGGCAACAGTGATGCGATAAATCACACTTGTCATCTTTATACAAGGAAATTTTTTCTAAACCCCCTTAGTAGCATAATTGATCAGTAGGAATCATGGCTAATAAACGTCGAACATGATGAGTACATCAAAACATCCTTTTTGGGATGTATACCTTCGGGCAAAGACGAATGCATGAAAAAGATAATTTTATGTCCTAACTTCTTGTTAAGACAATGAACTATGAAATTTTCCGATCCAAAAGGAATCATTCTTATCCGCTGTCCGTGTTTCCGTTAAAATAAGAGGGACTCGTTATAGTGATAGGAATGGATTGGTTGTCTTGTAACCAAGTTCATGTTGTGTGATAAAAAGCAAGTAGTTATCAAGACCCCTTAGGGTAAGCCTTGACAATTCAAGGAGACACCGGGTATGGACTGCCCCAAGCACTTGTTGAATTTGGTATTTAATAAGCTTCGAGTATGGAAAACTCAGAGGAGACATAAAAAAATCGCGATGCTAGAAACGCGACAAATTTTAATGGTACATCAGATGTGAACCTCAATATTAATGAAGTTAATCTCCAAAACTGTAATTAACGCAGCTGTTAGAAAGGCTATGAGAAAAGTCATGGAAAGGTTTCAAAGCCTGCTTATTATGAATCCATTATGGATCCACCTCAGCTACTCACACTTTATAGATTAAGAAATAACCAGTCAAGGCTGAGACTGTCCTAAAATTTGTCAAAGATTTTATAGCTAAGTTTAAAAGGATTAAGAATGGAGGCGTTTAACCCTACTGATGAAGGATTAGAGGCAGCTCACATTAATTACACCAGATAAATCCCTATTGTAATTTTATTGCTAGAAGTTACGTTTGGTTTCAGGTACTGCTAAGTTTCTCATAAGACCATAAGTTAGCAAACTTTTAGAAATTTTTCCCCGTAAGAAACCCAGATATTAAGCGTAAGGTAAAACTTACAGGCAAAAATCATAAGAACCATTTCTTATGTTCCTGTCAGAAACCTTCAGTCGTAGAATTTTAGAAGTATCCTCTCCCTAAGAGGAAGTGCGTCAGCATACATAGTTGATATCTCTTTGATCTCTATCGATTGCGAATACCAGACAGTATGATAAAAGCGCCATATGAGGATTGATGTATCTTAATAAGTTCCATAGATTGCTTCCATGCCTGATCAGTATGGAGGTTTAATGCATGGAACCGCAAGGATATTCTAATAGTCATATGGTACTAAAGTCAACTATGGTATTCAAAGAAAATATCCAGAATGGAATCGTCCAAGTAAATGTTCCCGATTAAGGAATTCATGGACTTGTAACATAAATGTGTCACTTATTTGACACAAGCAATGATGGATGAACTGGAGCCTGAGATATGGAAATCTCTGTAACCTTCTTGTATCTTGATTATCTTCTCCTAAGATTACCCTGTTTACCCCTGAAAGGCAGGTAGAATTAAGATTTATATCCCATTTAGGGCTATTTCATTATGAAATCTCCAAGACGGCTAGTGCCATTGTTGGAAGAATCGAAACCCTAATTAAGTAAGTTTTAAAATAAAGAATTCATATAGCCTAACTCTATATTCTGAGAATTCAGTATTGTTAATTAAGAAAGACGGTTCATTTTGCTTATGCATTGATCACCGTAACCCTAATTAGGCAACAACTAAGAATTTCCATCAGCTGCCCAGGATAATCGATTTGTTCGACTAATGACAAGGATTTGCTATTCCTTAAAATTAGTTTTAAGCAGTGTTTGGAATAACCATCTCACCTTAAGAATAAGCTTTTCTATAATAGTTGTTATATAAGCATCAAGGCTGCTCCTTTGGAGACCTTGTATAGATGGAATGTTAAACATTTATTGTTGGACAAAAGATTGGTAAGTCCAATTATCAGGATCTGAAAGTTGCCTTGAAAACAACAAATAAGATCAAACAAATCCATAATCATCAGTAAGTGGCCAGTATCCGGCAGAAAATCAAGGACTAATGAAGATAGCAAACCTCCTAAGTTCTTGTTAAGGAATAAGGTTTAACAAAGATATCACTCTGGAAGGGTGTGCCAATTTGTTAATTATCAGGCTAGTTGAGCTCAGAATATATAAAATCATTCGAAGGAATCGAATGTATCAAAGATCAAATAGCTTATGAGCTAAAACCTATTTAAGGAGCTTGGTGGAGCTCGCAATGTATTACACACTAAGGATTTAAGGATGTGTTTCGCCAATAAGTCAAGAAGCACTATCACATAACGGTAGGCAGACTTGTGATATAATGATAAACCTGTATCGAATGCAGATCGACAGGATAAGAAACCTTAAAAAGGATACATGAACCTATTATAGAGGTCAAATTGGGAGCTTGGAGAGGCTCCAGATATGCTATAGAACTTAAAGTCCATTATGCGGCAAAAAGTACTTCCAGCATTTTAGCAAATCTCGAGGTCGAGATTTCTTTTAAGGGGGTGAGGATGTAACACCTCGTAAAATCACGTCCAATGATGTATTGACACGTGTAATAAACCCTAATAAGGTCCAATGTTGAATTTAAGGGACTAATTTTTTGAAAAATCGAAAACTTTGATAATAAAAGGACTGAAAGTGTTAGCATACCTAAAATAAGTTTCCAAATAACCTCTCACGATGATTATACCTCTGAATGACCTTTTAGCAAACCCGAAGCATCGTGATGTTTAATAATACTTTCAAGGATGCCTAATATGGATTAGATGAGGCTTTAATACTAATAAATGACATTTGGAGGTGCAGGGGCCAAAACTGTCAACAAATGAAAGATGTGCTGATCAGACCTGGTCCTTACGGACCGTAAGCATGACCTCTTATGGTCCGTAAGGCATCATCAGACAGCAGAATGTTGTTTACAGCTTGTTCCAGCTGGTTCCAGGTGGTTTTAACAAGTCTATGGGCTTGTTTAAGGGCGCCCATAGTATTCTAAATCAGGGGGTGCACTTGTACGGCTCAGATCAAAGCTCGTTTATCGAGGAACGATCTTAACGGTCTTTGAAAAACTATATAAACCCATGTTTTCTCATTCTCAACTTGCTCAATCTGCTCTTGCTCTCATTCTAGGAAGGTCCTGACCATCTTGGGAACTTCCTTCTGTCCTTTAGAACCTTCGTAAGTGTTCCTTCGTGTTTAGTTATTTAGTTTGGCGTTTTTAGACGAAAAGTCAAACGTTTTTGATAAACGCCTTGACTTTTAAACGGTTGAGCCATTGTTCGCGTCGAACATGGCTACGTGACCGTAATTAGGTAGGTGTTTAACCCTCAAAAGGGCACCTCCTAATTACCACGTTTACTTACTTTAATTATCGGGTCAAATAAAAGTCAAATGGGTTAGTTTTAAATAAAATATATAACTATTAATATAAAAGTCATAAAATAAGTTTTCTCACTTTAATAACTTGGTAAATATTAGTTGAACATGCCTAAGCATGATTCAACCCGACAATTCTAAGTATAGGCTCGGTTCGGAACCGAAAGTCGCAAAAGTTGACTTTTGCTTTGACTTTCAGTTCTGACCCGATTTAGCTTAGTTTAGATATGCCTTAGGATTCCATTAGGACCATGTTATAAGTTAGTATAACCCTCCAAGGTTATACAACTTGGTTCCATAGAAATCCTAGTTCATGCATGTTTCCGTTAAATGCCTAAATGTTGACCGTTATGCCCTTTTAACCCTAAAACGAGAATTTTGAAAATGTGAGAGAACAATAATCTTTATTACTGATTTATAAACTTGTCCTTAAAATTTGACATCAGTTTGAGGTCTAGATTAGGAGTTATGCTCAATAGAGTAGTTAAATAGCTTTTTGTTAATTAAACGGCATAATTAGCGTATAGCCTATCTAAACCCAATTTTTGGAACCAAACTTTTTACCTACTGATATAAAATAATATTTTGGGATTTTTAAAGATTTTTATTTAATTTTAGGCTGAGCATAACATAGGGTTCTAAGCTCGATTCGGTAGTTGTCGGTTTTGCCCTTTTGGGCTATAAAATAAGTCTTACAAATCCTTTTGATGCCAAACCTTTTTCTACTGATCTAATATGATAAATAAAATATTTTGAGCCTTCTGGAATAATAAAAACATCAGCTCTCCTTTGAAAACCCGGAAATCGCTCCAAATCGCCTTTTAAGCGTTTTTAACGCATAGTATGTATCAAAACTATTTTAAACATATAAGGGTTGATGCCTACTGATATATTCAGTAAATTTTATATTTTAATAGTAAGGAAAAGTTTTAAACTCAGGTTTTCAGTTTTGACCTTTTAAGCCTATGTGAAATTACCAAAATGCCCCTACGGTGCATAGTATGGTTATAATTAATAAATTTCACATATATATGATACCCTACTATTATAACTTATTAAATTAAGTATATTTACTGATTAAATCAGACCTGTAACTCAGAATAATATTTAATCTCTTTTATAACCTTTAAAATGACCAAAATACCCCTACAGGGCATAAATTGGTCCTTAATTCGTTTTGGGGATAATGGAAGGTATCCTACTGATATCACAACATATTTAGGGCTTGTTAACTTAGGAAACCTGTTCATGACTCATTTGGTTACTCGTTACGCACTTTTCGCGTTCAGATCGGCTTATGTAACTAGTTTGCATATATTACCCGAAACGGGTCAAACCATATCATTTTTGTCTCAAAATCCAGAATGTGTTTAAGTTACCCATATTAAACAAGCATACAAGCTTGTCGAGTCAAAACCACATTCTAATCCGGTCTTCGCTTTATCATGCGTTTGAACCGTATCTTCCTTTTGAAAACTAACCGGTCTAAGTCAAGGCTAAATTAAAGACCCGTTAGGATTCTAATAGGCTATTATAAAACCTTCGTTCCAGATTAGGAGCCCAGTAAAAGCTATGTGCACTTGCTGTATTTGAATTATACTTTGCTCAGGTAAATACTCTTAACTTATTTTCCCTATACGGGCTTGGGATACAGTACTATAAAAGTACTGCTTGGTCGGGTGTATCTAGTCATTTAAATCGTACTGTGATTGATGTATTTACATAACCTGTTTGATATGTATTATTTGGTGTATGGCTTTTGGGGGTTAAATGACCATGTCCCGGATATCCTTGGTATCATTCATGAAATGGCCACGACCTAAGCACGGGGTGTAGGCGTACACCTGGCAGATGCATTATGTAAAAACTGGTATCCCACTTAAAGGAATCAACCTTGTGGGCATTATACCTGTGGTGTGTCAGTTAACTTAAGTCCGGCGCTACAAACCGGCCCTAACGGACGACAAATGAGTAAAACTGTATACAAGATTATTTTAAATAATTGTCCCAAGTTATAAATTTTTTTTTTGCCGAAGTGCATTCAAACTAATTTTTAAACTCTTTTTAAAATGAGTCTGTTAAGTTGTATTTACCAGTTTAAACTGATGTATTTTCCAAAAAGGCTAAGTGCAGGTACTAGACGAAATAGGCTGGCTACTCCAGGCGTCATTACTCAAGTCTCGCAAGCTTTAGATGCCTTTAAAGTCTGTTGAACAAGTTTCCTCTTTATTTTGATCCGCCTGTGGATCTGTTTCAACTGTATTGTGATACTTAATATTACATTTTGTTCAGTTGAAATAAATCTATCTTTTGCTTCCGCTGTGCATTTAAATATTGTGTTGTTTGACTATGATGATATCAACTACGTCACAATACTCCCCACCGGGCCCACCGGTAATACGTGGAAATATCAGGGTGTGATAATTCCAGTCTCTATCAGAAGGCCTTGCTTTAGGATGTCGATTATTGATAAAATTAGAGTGCATGGCCTTCTGATGGTACATGTTCCTAAAGTAGTAGGGACGATGAACACAATTCTTGCGATGTGTCCCGGAATGCCACAATTAAAACATGCCTGCCTTTTCTAAGAAAAAGACATCTAGTTCAACTTGCGTTATTCTCGAGAACTTATCACGTCTTTTCCATTCATTTGACGCTGAGTGCTTTTGAGAATGCTTGTTCTTGGATGAACCCGGCTCACGGTTGTTAGCACAAGAGTAAGTATCCAAGACCTTACCCTTGAGCTTGGGTTATGTTTTCTTGAGATTTGGGTTTTCCCTTTTTGCATTCTTTCTCTTTGGCCTTCTGTTTCTACGTGATCGCTTTCTTTTAGGGGGAACAGATTCAGTTGATTCTGTTTTGTTAAGATCACTTTTGGAATCGATAGATGAACTGTCTGTGGAAGTGACTTTCACATCTTCCTTTTCATTAGATACCGTGTTCTCAGAAGAATCTCCAGAGAAAGTTTCCACAATAATCTCTTCTACAGTCTCATCATCTGATTCGACTGTGGAATTGATTTCTATGGATTCCTTCTCCATAGTTTTCCTGTTTCCAAGGATCTCTCCAGATTTGGACTCTATGGATGTCTCTTATTCAGTCAGATCAGCTTCTGATCTCTCGACATTAGACGATTATGGCAACTCAGATGATGAGCAGTCTGTGTCTAAGACAGTTTGATTGTCTTCTTTTGCAATGCTGCTAGATTCTGATTGCTCATCACAATCGGAACCGTTTGAAGATGTTAGCTCATATTCCAAGATTCCTGAATCCTCTGTTTGACTGCCAAGATTGTCAGATGATCCCTGTTCAATAACACTTTCTTCATTAATACCAGTAAAAGCATTAAGTTTTTCATCATTGCAGGGAGCTTCTGATGCGTCATCTGATGCGTCATTAGAGGTCTCAGCCATATAGGTATAATTTTCTGAATCATTAGAATTGTTTTCTGAACTACCAGAAACAGATGTTTCAGATTCCTCAGTTGACTCATCATGATCTCCTGTCAAAACATTTTCAACATTTCCAACATTCTCAACACAGTCATTTTTATCACATGCATAATCTAGGATAATAGCACCAGATTCATCAGTCTTAGTGGGAACACCCCAAGTCTCAGCAAACCAAGAAAAAACACAATTCCAAGCATGAAGGTCATTTTTATCAGAAATAACATTATCAGCAGCAGGTTCATCATCCTCTTTAGACTTCTCTTTAGTTCTTACTGACTCTGCACACAAACTAGAACAGTTAGTATTTTTAACAGAATCAAAATTTGGTGAACCTTCCTTCATCTCCTCTGTGGGTGCGTTAACTTGTTCCGTTTTTGTTTCATTTTCGGCTTCTGTATTTGTTACTGTTTCTTTTGTATGATCGGACTTATCAGCTGATTCATTTTGAACATTTTCATTTTTGACAAAATTCATTGGTTTTTTGAAATCAGCTTGTGGATCATTTTTAAGCTTAGATGGATCATATGCAACATAATCACTAGGCTTGCCATACATCATTTTGTCATAATTTTCCATTTCATGCTCAGTGATGGGCAATCTGGAATAATTATGATTATATGGTGGCGGAACCTTCGTGTATCCCAATCCCTTTCCCTTGTTATCTTTATAAGCAAGTTGCACATTACACAGATTACGAACTGTGTCACTGGAAGTATCAAACCTTTTAATATTTAACTCATTTTGTTTGTATTTTCCAGTGAGAAGTTCTAGCTCACCCTTCACAGATTCACATTCAAGAGTTTTAACCGTGAGTCTATGTTTGTAGTCATGAACCCAACACTGCTGTTGGTTTACATCTCTGTGAAGTTGAGCTATGTCCTTCTTGAGTGCTTCAATCTTTTCATAGAGAATTTTATTATTCTCTCGAAGACTGATGTACTTTCCCATCACAGTATTGTAATCAGTGATTAATGTTGAGTTATGAGATCTCAGCAAAGCAACTTTCTTCCTACAGTGTTCAGTACTTAAAAGGGAATTTACCATTTCGGCGAGAGATTTTGGTTCCTCGGTCATAGCCATCAGGCACTGATGAACCTTATCCATGGCAGCAGTTTCAGACAGCTTCATTGATTCCACTTGAGCAACAGCATCAGCCCAGTTGAATCCATTCTACTCCTGAGCGATCAAAACCCTTCCAGCTCCAGAATTTCCCTATCCACTTGAGGTTGCAGTTTCAACAGGTGTGACGGGAACCATAGACCTTTCCTTGTTCCTTGCAGCAGCTGCCTGAGTAGCTTCATACCCTATAAGAACCTTCTTGCAATCCCTAGCAAAATGCCCTGTTTCATAGCACCTGTAGCAATCCTTGCCAGCCTGTCTTTCAGCACTCCAGGACGAGCATACATAGGACGACGTCCATATCTCTTCGCAAACTTGTCAGCCTTAAATGCTAACATAGCCATGTTCCAAGCCACATCCAGCTCATCCAGGTCTTTTTCCACAACTTGATTAACATCTGGTGTTATCTCCCCTGAGGGCATGAGATCTCCTGCCAGGAAAGCATTGAAACTGGAGATCATGGAGGCTGCAAGAGCAAGTTTCTCTTCATTTTGTTTTGTTAAGAAAGCCATGTGATCCACTGGTGGGGTTTTCTGAGGAGCAGACTAAGTGTTTGAGCTGAAAGCAGCATTAGCATGTTGAGGTTGAGGCTGAGATTGTGACTGCACGTTTGAGGCATTGATAGCGGGTGCTTGAGAGGTAGGAACAGTCATCCCATACACATAGTTTGATTTTGGTGCTGCAATAGGACTGAAAACAATGTTTGGGTTGTGGTTTATAACTCCATGAACAGGACTGAAAACCAGATTTGGGTGAGCTTGAGACATCAGTGCAGCATTGTTGGGACTAGTTACTCCAGCAGCCATCAGTGAGTTCTTGTGATTGATTTCTCTTTGCTGATTATCACAAGACTTAATAGTAGCAATCAGTTCCGTCAGTGTCATTTCATTCAGATCCTTCGTACGCTTAATCACAGAAACCTTGGCATCCCATCCTTTAGGCAGAGAGTTAAGAAGCTGATGATTCATTCCACTGTTTGATATGCTAATTCCAGCACTCACCATTTGTGACACGAGTTTGACAAACCTTCTGATCTGATATTCAACAGTTTCTCCATAGATATGATTGAAAGAATTGAACTGTTGATTCATCATGTTGACCCTCATAGCTTTCATGTCAGCATTTCCTTCAAACAGGTGTGTCAGTTGATCCTAAATTTCTTTTGCACTTTTGCAGTTTCTAACTCCAATCGAAATGTCTGGACCAAGTGCCATTGACAGAGTTCCATAAGCAGCTTCATTTTCAGCAATGACCTTTCTGTCATCATCAGTGTAAATGTTTTCGGGATTCGGAATTTGAGTTTGAGGGTCATCTTCAGTAGCGTACATGATAGTACGTGGCCCATTCTTGATGCTTCTCCAAACATGAGGCTCTTTTGCCTTGCAGTACTGCTCAAACCGAAACTTCCACTCGTAGTACTCGTCCCCATACAAGAACCTTGGAACCTTGGTGAACGTGCCGATAACTTGGTCAAGTTATTGATGAAATGCCAAAGACTGAGTCTGGATTGTAGCAAGGGTAGCATTAGCGAGATTAGCAGCAGTCACAACACCGGTTTGGTTCAACATGATGTACGTAATGACTGAAATGAGTTCCGAAATGAGATCCGAAATGAAGAGTCCGAAATGGTCACAGATCCGAAATGAAACAGGTTCGAAATGAACAGTGGTCTGAAATGGGCTTTATCCGAAATGGGTCCTTGTCCGTGATGATGAGTCCGAAATGAAAACAAGCAATCTTCAAACAGTATGATCCGAAATAACTAACTACAGTCCGAAATCTGATAACTCTGTCCGTAATCTGATAACTTTTATCCGTAATCTGATGATTGTGATTCGAAATCTGATGATCACAATCCGAAATCCGATGAATTTTGTCCGTAATCTGATGATTGTGATCCGTAATCTAATGATGATGGTCCGGAATCAGGCAATCTTCAAGTCCGATACAACTAATGACAATCCGAAATGATCCGAAATGAATCGAAATACTTCTGAATACAATCTGAAATCAACAGAAGCAGTCCGAAATGTGCAGAACGAACCAGAAAGCCGGTACAGTGACTGATGCGGAACAGTAACAGCGAAACAGCCAACGCGATATCAGATCCGAGCCTGGAAATCAGGTTCGACAGGCTCTGATACCAATTGTAAGTCCCGAAACCGAGATCACAATGATATCGCACAACTCGTAAGGTGGCGGAATCACACAAACAAGTTGTAAAAGAAACAAAGAGATGAAGAAGAAGGGTGATTATCTATTCAAATGATTCAAATCTTACATACAAAGCTTGTTGTCTAACACAAGATTCACCAAAATCACCAACCATTCACCTATGACAACACTTACTATTTATAGTAAAGGATTAGGGAGGATGCTCCCTAAACCCTAGGCCCAAAACTAACCAAATAAGCCCAAATACAACCATTAGTCCAACACTCCTACTAATCCACCTATTTACTTATCCATAAACTTTTAAGGGCCTAACCTGATTCTACATGTATTTATGAGGAAAAGCATAGAATCTTTTTAAAAAAAATGAATTTTAACATGTTGAGTTGAATTTTAAGATTGTTTCCCTGTTCTCCACTTTTTAGTGTCCTCCAACGAATCTCACACTATATAGAAGGGTTAAATAAGAAATCCATAGTTATTGATAAAACCTAGAAAACTCTAACCTCTCAACATTTTTTTGAAAAAAAAAATCACACATGTAATATACATATTTTTTAGGGTTTTGAGAAAAAAAATAAAAAAAGTGCCGACCAGATTTAAAAAAATAATAAACAAGTTTTTGTATAATATATGTAACACTCATGTGTAACATATATTATAGCCGCGTTGTGCAAAACTTGTATATATTTTTTAAATATCCTCTCAACGCATTTTTGTTTTTTTTTTTTATTTTTGTTCTAAACTCTTAAAAACATGTATATTACATGTGTGATTTTTTCCAATAAAGGTTGTGAGAACGGTGAGAACGCTTCCTGGCCCAACACGTGTCATGCGACATAGAGAAGGGCGGAGTGGCTTTTTTGTCCTTTCATATTTTCTTTTTTTAAACGCATGTTCCATCACCTTTCCATTTTTTGGCGTTTAATAAATACGCAGCGTTTTTTATTGTTTTTACATCAGGATGATATTAAACATTTTGGCGTTTTAAGCAAATTTTGGCGTTTTTATTGTTTTTAGATCAGGATGCAGGACCATAATGTAAACATTTTGGCGTTTTAAGCAAATTTTGGCGTTTTTATTGCTTTTTTAAGTACCTTTTTTGGCGTTTTAAGGTGAATGGTTTTTGGAAAATTGGCGTTTATATTTTTGGTTTTTTGTGATAAGTTGATTGTGCAGAGACGTCTCTCTTATAGGATGTTTTTGGCACGTAGTTTAGGAGGGATTTTTATTTATAATAAATGATATTAATAAAGTAGCCGTCTTTTCAGTTTATGTGTTTATTTTTTACTCTTTTTTGTTCAGCTTTTTATGAGTTTTTAGGGTCATTGACTTTCCATCTCCTAAGTTTGGCGTTTTGAATGGGTTTAAGTAGTTTTTGACGTTTTTTTTTCCATTTTTAGCTTTTATTAATTAATTCTTCTGCAAACTACTTTCATTATAGTTGGGGTGTTTTTGGCGTTTTTACTCTATTTATGGCGTTTTCATATGCATTATGACTGTTTGGCGTTTTATTAAGATAATATATTTTTTTATTCTAAGTTGAAAAATTCATAACAAACAACAGAAAAAGAAAATTAAAAAAATAAAAGTAAAAACAATTCATCTTCCAAATCTTCATTGTCATCAGTCTCTTTCTTCTTTGAATCATGTTCGCTGGTGGTTTGGCTTAGTCATGCTTGTGTTTGTGTGGCCGTTTGGAAAGACAAAATGACATAAGTTTTTTTGTTTGAATATGTATCTTCAAACAACTCGTGTTATTCGTCTTTTCATGCCATTATAATATTCATCAAGAACAAAACACAGAAAATTACATTAGTCTGACCCCAACAAGTTTTTGTTTATGATTTGTCCATCTCATGCAGCAAAATGTTATTTGAGTCACAACACCTCAGGGAAGATTGCATTATCCGAAACTTTGGCATTTTTGGCGTTTTACTGGGGAAATAGTGTATCTGAAAGAACCTTCGATTTTTTTGAAATCTTTGATGTTTGAGTGTTTTGGCGTTTTCTAAGATGAATGGTATATGGTAGAAATATGGCGTTTTTGAGTAGTTTGTGTTTGATGTTTTTGGGGATTTTGGCGTTTGTAAGATTAATGGTATATAGTGGAAAACATGGCGTTTCAGGTTCTGGGATGTGTTTTTATGTCTGGATGTTTTTGTTTATATAGCGATGTGTTTTGGTCTGTATTGGCGTTTTATTCATCGGTATGGCGTTTTGGTTTAGAAGTCTAAAGACCTTTTTACCCTTAATGAGGTGCGTCCACGTAATAAAATTGATGTTATTTATGAAAACGCCACCGCGCAAATCTAGTCTATAGATTGTTTTAATCGGACGATCCATAAGTGTTCTCACCGTTCTCACACTTTCTACCGTTTTCTCTAAATCCCGACCCTATATATATATATATATATATGGGAAGGTTCATTTGAGGGGGTAAGATCAAATAAAAAGTTGATTTTGCCTAAGTAGGATGAGAATGAATTATAACCATTCATTTTTCAAATCAATGGTTAAGATGAAAGTGTAGGAGAAATGAGGAGTGCAAGGGTATCTTGAGGAAATCCTATTTATGGACTTTCTCTCTCCACATGCAAGGCACATGCATATTTCACCCCCATTTTTTAAACGTTCATAACTTTTTTATACGACATTATTTTTTCATAAAAATTTCACCGTAAAATCGAGCGTCTTTTTATCTTTAATTTGAGTAACATATTGCTATATAAAATATAAAGATTATAAAAACCCACTAAAATGTGTTGTATTTCTATGTTGTATAACATTTTTTTGTGCTAGATTTTTGTACTATATTTTTGTGCTAAATTTTTTGTGCTAAATTTTTTTGTCTTAATTTTTTTTTCTCAATTTTTTGTGGTGGATTTTTTTGTACTACATTTTTTGCTAAATTTTTTCGTGCTATATTATTTTGTAATAGATTTTTTTTGTGCTATATTTTTTTGTACTACATTTTTTGTGCTATATTTTTTGTACTACATTTATTGTGCTATATTTTTGTACTAGATTTTTTGTGCTAGATTTTTTTTGTATTAGATTTTTTTTGTTGTATTTTTAAAAAACAAAAAGGGTGCCACATGTCATTTTCACTCCTATTTATAAGGACCAAAATGCCCTTCATTCCTACTTATTAGGAGTGACACATGTCATCATCACAATCCTTCTTAGGCTACTTAGGCAAAATCCACTTTTTAGTGGATCCTTCCCCTCATTTGAGAAAAAAATTCAATTAAGAAGAAAAAGAACAAAGGATACAAATATAAAACATTAAATAGTTTTTCTCTCAACTTATTTATTATTATCTTTGAGTAATTAATTAATTATAAACACTATCATCCCTTACACTTAAATTTTTGTCTACACACATCAAAATTTATGCTACACGTTTTGAAATTTATCCTACACATATCGAAATTTATCCTACAAAACTCGTAATTCATCCTACACACCCCATAATTTCTGCTACACTTTAAATAATATGTTTTTTTTTAAGTATGTTTTTTTAAATAAGTTACAAATTTAATGTAGTTAGCTATTAAAAAGGAAGACTACCAATTAATGATCCATCTATTCCATTATCAAGAAGTGCATCCACGGCTTCTTGTAGCAATTATTCCTGAGATATTATTAATTCTTCTGGTGTAGCTGTACTTGTTGTTAATAGATCTGTAAGAGTATTATTCCGATAGATATTCTTCTATAGATTTCATTAATTTCCGAGGTCACTAGTTTATCCTCATCTATATGATAGATTGGTCTCAACTCAGGAGGAAGAATCGGTAATAGACACAAAACCGTCCATTTTGGTTCTATATTTGTTCGAATAAAATGCTTAGCCAATTCCATGCGTCTAAGCAAAAAATTACTTTTCTTCACTTCACAGCAACTCACCTAAAACGCGTTTTAAAAACATTTGGTCAGCGAAAAATACTGGTAAGTTCATTCAGTTGTTCAAAAACACATTTGTTATAATTACAATATCAAGAGTTTTTACATTTACTTATATCTATCAATTACTCAAATAAGTATTTGTCACGTTGTCAGTTACAATGACTATGGTCATATCACTGTTGATCATTCTTTCAACTAGTGACGTTGGACTAGTGTAACACTCGTCTCATTTATTTAAGATTTTTAACCAAAAATACACATTTTTAAAACCAAATGCATAATTTCATAAAGTTAGATAAAACGGTAAGTTTGCATAGTAACAATATTCTAGTTAACTAACTAACTAGTTTAAACATCGGAGACATCAAGTTAAACATTTACAAAATGAACATTGTTGATAACAAATTTAGATTAATGCGTAAGCTTCAAAATGTTGTGTTCGGTTCTTGGATTCATGCTTAATCGCCATCCGGAGTGAGACCAATACCACCTAAAGTCAAAACCACGTTAATTGTCAGTTTTGACAACATTAAAACACGTATAATCAAGTTCCAATGCCAAACAATTAAAACAAAATGAAATTTATGATTTTTGGGTCTGTCGCGCCCCGCGACAGATCCCATCTAAGCTTTCGCGAGCCGCGAGCAACGCTCGCGTGTCGCGATAGATCCAATGTCTCCCTCCGCGTGCCGCGGGGGAGACTGTTTTCCAGCGGGTGCAGGCTGTGACAACTCGATTTTCCAAGATTCCATCTTCGCATTAATTGCACGTTAATTGTTTACGTTATTTGTTCACAACTATGTTTGTATAAATTGTTGAGTTGTAATTGTTCTTGTTGATTATATGTTTGACACGTTGTTGATTGGACTATATGATTTATTGTGAATTGTTTGACATATGACGATTATGATTATTATTATTATTATTTAAAGATGACGAAACATGAGAGTTTAGCCAAAACCCACACCCGACGAAACTGAGTGATTCGTCATAAACCACACGACGAAACAGGAGTTTCGCCGCCCATCTTACCCCGAAGCCCGATAAGGGCCCGACATCTTAAAACTCACACATATAGCGAGGAAGGGTTGCACTAGAATGCATAAGAGATCTGTTATCAAACCATAGAGTCTTTCTCTCTAGTTCCCTGTGCGACGGCAACCCATCTTCTCAGATCGGAGTTTCGATCTTGCGAGACCTATCCACCACATCTCACGGCAACTGTAATCTTGGCTTTGACTGATTAATTGGAACCAAGTAATTAATCAAACCGAGCAAACCAAGGTGAGTTCACACTTCTAAGGCATGGGATTCCCGGTGGGTTGGGAATGGGATAGAATAGCTACGACAGAACTTGTACATCTACCACTACTAGACTACTCACCACCGTCCTCGGATTGGGAAGGACGCCAACGCTAAAACCTACGTACTCGCTACGTACCACTGTCCTCGGTTTGGGAAGGGCACTTACGTAAAACCTACGTAATCTTACACTTACCACTGTCCTCGGTTTGGGAAGGGCACTTACGTAAAACCTACGTATTCTCATACTTACTACTGTCCTCGGATTGGGAAGGACACCTACAGATACAACTAGTCTAGTAATATACAACATGGGAATCCCCGACTATAGATCGTAAAGGTTTGGGAAACAAGGATACTAGGTAACACATGATTCTGAAACAAACTTACAATTTCTGAAACGAACTCAATAACTGAACAATCAACTGTGAACTCGCTCAACTTTGTTGTTGACTCGTTGTTACATGCCTTGCAGGTCGATAGGTACTCATGGAGCTTGCATAGGGAGGTGCGGTCGTTGTGGGACATGGACAGTGGGTGCCATGTTAAAAACATTATAACATTTCGAACTTAAAAGTTATGTTGGGTTTTCACATTTTTGCTTCCGCTAAACACTTAACTATGTTTTGATTTGAACACCGTTTGTATTGATGGGTTGAACTTCATTTATTACTTACAATGTTCAATATGATTGGTGGCTTGATCCTGGTCAGTCACGCCTCCAAGCGGTGATACTCCGCGTGTGGATTTTGGGGGTGTGACATATTGGTATCAGAGCCATTGGTTATAGTGAACTTGGTTTTAAAAATGGGGAAACTTTTGGGATAAAACCATACTATATCCTGAACAGTGCTCAACGATCCACAACGACGCTTCGCTCCACATGCAAGACTCGACATTATAGGTGATAAGGTTTATATTATATTGCCTACTTGCTAGTTACATAGAACTTTGATTATGGTATGCTTAGATGAACGTAACAACTATTGTTTGAAAACACATGTGTGCTTACTCTCTTCTGTCATCGCACTTTCGCGAACCTCTCTCACTCATGTTTCCTTTGGTATGAAGATCATGAGTGGACATGTCAACATGACTCAAGCCCAGCTGACGGCTTTAATCAACGAACAAGTTGCTGCGGCACTTGCAGCCGCTCAGGCAGGAGGTAAACCCTGCAGTCGCGACTCACTCTAGGATCTTTAGATCCTACCCTCATAAACCAACTCTTGTGTTTAACTCTGTCTTATTCTTGTATACACAACAGGCCAGCATGCCCAGCCGCCTGTGTGCACGTTCAAGACTTTCATGGACTGTCGTCCTAGTACTTTCAGTGGCACTGAAGGAGCCGTAGGACTCCTCCACTGGTTCGAGAAGCTCGAATCGGTCTTCGAAATGTGTGAATGCCCTGAGGCTCGTAGGGTGAAGTATGCTACTGGTACTCTCGAAGGCGTTGCGTTGACTTGGTGGAACGCGCAAGTTCAAATGTTAGGGCAGCTGCAAACGCCACCCCATGGAATGACTTCAAGGAACTGATCAAGCGAGAATACTGTAATCGTGATGACATCCACAAGCTGGAAGTGGAGTTCTTTAACCTGAAGATGACGGGGTCAGAGATAGAGGCGTGTACGAAGCGATCCAACGAACTGGCAGTGTTATGTCCAACTATGGTGGATCCTCCCATCAAGCGTATCGAGCTGTACCTCAAAGGCTTAGTACCAGAGATTCAAAGCCATGTGACTGCTGCTAAGCTTGCTACCATCCAAGATGTTACTCGTCTTGCTCATCGTCTCACAGACCAGGTAGTGGAACAGAACAAGCTGCCTAAGCGTATAGGTACTACTGCTACTACTACTTCTGCTATTCCCAGTGAAAACAAACGAAAATGGAATGGAGCCTCCAGCAAGGGTTCGACTACAGTTCAGTCCCAGGCGCAGCAGCGAAAGATTGATGACTACCAGAGTCCTGGTCAGCAATCTTCTGGTAGTCAAGGGCAGGGTGGATATCGAGGAAACCACCCAAAGTGCAACAAATGCAACAGGCACCACAGTGGTCAGTGCAACAAGGGACGTTGTCAGAGGTGTCTCAAGATGGGTCATGAAGCCAAGGATTGCAGGAGCTCACGGCCTGCAAATCAGAATCGTCAGCAGCAACAACAAGCACCGCAGAATCAGCAACAGCAACAGGGGATGCTTTCAGTGTGGCGCTGAAGGTCACTTCAAGAGACACTGCCCGCAGTTAAATCAGAATCAGAATCAGAACCACAACCAAGGAAACGGGAACAATAATGGGAACAACAATAGGGGAAACAATGATGGCAATGGTGCCAGGGGCCGTGTGTTCGTGATTAGTCAGGGAGATGCTAGGAATGATCCCAACGTCGTGATGGGTAAGTTTCTACTGGATGACTTTTATGTTAATGTTTTATTTGATTCGGGTGCTGATACCTGTTATGTGTCCCTAAAAGTTAGTCAAATGCTTAAGCGCACACCAACACTTTTGAACACCAAGCATGCCGTAGAGTTAGCAAACGGTAAAAGTGTAGAAGCCACACACATAGTTAGGGGTTGTAATCTCATCTTAGCTGGTCAAACCTTCTCTATCAACCTCATTCCTATTGTTTTGGGTAGTTTCGACATTGTTGTTGGTATGGATTGGTTATCGCAACATCGAGCAGAGATTCTGTGCAAAGAGAAGATTGTTCGTATTCCTCGTTCTGGTAAGGAACCTCTCATGATTCAAGGCGACAAGAGTGGTGCTGTTGTGGGCATCATTTCCTTTCTCAGAAGTGTTTGCGAAAGGGCCACACTGCTATTCTAGCACTTGTTACTGACGCATCAACGAAAGAGAAGAAAATCAAGGATATTCCAGTTGTACGCGACTTTCCTCAGGTGTTTCCTGAAGAATTACCCGGGCTACCGCCTCATCGCCAGGTCGAATTCCAAATCGAGCTAGCTCCTGGAGCAGCGCCCATAGCTCGAGCACCTTATCGCTTAGCCCCAACCGAACTGGAAGAACTGTCCAAACAATTACAAGAACTTTTGGAAAAGGGTTTTATTCGTCCTAGCTCTTCACTATGGGGAGCTCCAGTATTATTCGTGAAGAAGAAAGATGGTACCTTCAGAATGTGCATCGACTACCGTGAGCTTAACAAGGTGACCATAAAGAATCGTTATCCTCTCCCGTGCATTGATGACTTATTCGACCAGCTGCAAGGGTCGAGCTACTACTCCAAGATTGATCTGAGATTGGGTTACCATCAACTGAGAGTCCGAGATGAGGATATCTCTAAGACAACATTCAGAACTCGTTACGGCCATTACGAGTTCCTAGTCATGCCTTTCGGATTGACGAACGCACCGGCAGTCTTCATGGATCTTATGAACAGAGTGTGCAAACCTTACCTGGATAAGTTTGTTATTGTTTTCAACGATGACATCCTGATCTATTCTAAGAGTCAGGAGGAACACGAGCAACATCTGCGGATTATTTGGAACTGCTTCGAACAGAGCAACTTTATGCTAAGTTTTCGAAATGCGACTTCTGGCTTCGTGAAGTCCATTTCCTAGGCCATGTGGTAAACAAGGATGGGATTCATGTTGATCCATCCAAGGTAGACTCGATCAAGAACTGGCCTGCACCCCGTACACCAACAGAAATCCGCCAATTCTTGGGTTTGGCGGGCTACTACAGAAGGTTTATCAAAGACTTTTCCAAGATTGCGCAACCGCTTACTTTGCTAACTCGGAAGGGTGTCACCTATCGTTGGGGTGATGCTCAAGAATCAGCGTTCCAACATTTAAAGAATAGACTTTGTAGCGCACCTATTCTTTCATTGCCAGAGGGCAC
This sequence comes from Helianthus tuberosus, assembly GCA_030545235.1. Taxonomy (NCBI): domain Eukaryota; kingdom Viridiplantae; phylum Streptophyta; class Magnoliopsida; order Asterales; family Asteraceae; genus Helianthus; species Helianthus tuberosus. The sequence goes on from CM060409.1 coordinate 189,509,696, forward strand.
AGACGATTTTGTGGTTTATTGCGACGCGTCCATCCAGGGACTTGGTTGTGTGTTAATGCAACGTGACAAGGTCATAGCCTACGCATCGCGCCAACTTAAAGTTCATGAAAGAAATTACACCACACACGACTTGGAGCTGGGAGCTGTTATTTTCGCACTTAAGAAATGGAGACATTACCTGTACGGTACCAAGTGCACCATTTACACCGATCACAGGAGTCTCGAGCATATCTTCCAGCAAAAGGAGTTGAACATGCGACAACGTCGATGGGTCGAGCTTTTGAATGATTACGAATGCGCGATAAAGTACCATCCGGGCAAAGCCAATGTTGTGGCCGATGCCCTCAGTCGGAAAGATACTACGCCTAAGCGCGTGCGAGCATTACAACTTACCATCCAATCTAGTTTTCCTTCCCAGATACTAGATGCTCAGGCAGAAGCATTGAAACCAGAAAACGTCAGGGCTGAGGCCCTACACGGCTCAAGGCAGCGGTTAGAACAAAAGAAAGACGGCGCCTACTACGTAACAGGACGCATCTGGGTCCCACTCTATGGCAATTTACGAGAACTTGTACTGGTTGAAGCACATTGGTCCCGTTACTCGGTACATCCTGGTTCGGATAAGATGTACCACGATCTCAGAACTACGTATTGGTGGCCTAGCATGAAAGCTCACATAGCAACTTACGTTAGCAAGTGTTTGGCTTGTGCGAGAGTCAAGACTGAATATCAGAAACCATCGAGCCTACTCCAACAACCAGAAATACCACAATGGAAATGGGAGCAAATTTCCATGGATTTCGTTACTGGCCTGCCTAGATCTCAATGTGGGAATGATACTATTTGGGAGATCGTGGATCGACTCATAAAGTCTGCACACTTTTTAGCTATCAAGGAAACGGATAAGTTCTCCACCTTAGCAGATGTTTACCTTAAGGTAGTTGTCTCGAGGCACGGGGTGCCAACCTCTATTATTTCCGATCGTGATGCACGTTTTACTTCAGAACTGTGGCAAGCGATGCAAAAATCTTTTGGCTCACGTTTAGACATGAGCACAGCTTATCACCCGCAAACGGATGGGCAGTCCGAACGCACCATCTAAACCCTTGAGGACATGCTTAGGGTATGTGTGATTGATTTTGGCAACGGCTAGGAAAAACATCTTCCGTTAGTGGAGTTTTCGTATAATAACAGTTACCACACCAGCATTCAAGCCGCTCCGTTTGAGGCATTGTACGGACGTAAATGCCGATCACCTCTTTGCTGGGCAGAAGTTGGTGACAGCCAGATCATGGGTCCAGAACTTGTAGTAGACACAACGGAAAGGATAGCACAGATACGACAACGAATGACGGCAGCTCGTGATCGTCAGAAAAGCTACGCTGATAAGCGCAGGAAACCACTCGAGTTCCAGGTTGGGGATCGAGTGCTACTCAAAGTCTCACCTTGGAAAGGTGTAGTTCGTTTTGGCAAACGAGGCAAGCTCAATCCACGATATGTCGGACCGTTCGAAATCATAGAGAAAATAGGCAAAGTGGCCTACAAACTGAACCTACCAGCAGAACTCGGTGGAGTTCACAATGTTTTTCACGTGTCAAATCTGAAGAAGTGTCTGTCAGATGAGACCCTCATAGTTCCTTTGAAGGAGCTCACTATCGACGATCAGTTGCGATTCGTCGAGGAACCAGTTGAAATCACGGACCGAGACGTTAAGGTCCTCAAGCACACTAGAATACCTCTTGTTCGAGTTCGTTGGAACTCCCGTCATGGCCCAGAGTTCACCTGGGAACGAGAAGACCAAATGAAACTCAAGTATCCCTAGTTGTTCAAGAACAATGCAACCACTACTGAGGCTGAAGCTACTACAGAATTTCGGGATGAAATTCCACATCAACGGGGGGATGATGTGACACCCCAGGAAAACCAGGAAACCACACAACTTAACTAGCTTCCCCAGTAACCGCATGCTAAATTTCGGGACGAAATTTCTTTCAAGTTGGGGATAATGTGACAACTCGAGTTTCCAAGATTCCATCTTCGCATTAATTGCACGTTAATTGTTTACGTTATTTGCTCATAACTATGTTTGTATAAATTGTTGAGTTGTAATTGTTCTTGTTGATTATATGTTTGACATGTTGTTGATTGGACTATATGATTTATTGTGAACTGTTTGACATATGACGATTATGATTATTATTATTATTTAAAGATGACGAAACATGAGAGTTTAGCCAAAACCCACACCCGACGAAACTGAGTGATTCGTCATAAACCACACGACGAAATAGGAGTTTCGCTAGCCCATCTTACCCCGAAGCCCAATAAGGGCCCGACATCTTAAAACTCACACATATAGCGAGGAAGGGTTGCACTAGAACGCATAAGTGATCTGTTATCAAACCCTAGAGTCTTTCTCTCTAGTTCCCTGTGCGACGGCAACCCATCTTCTCAGATCGGAGTTTCGATCTTGCGAGACCTATCCACCACATCTCACGGCAACTGTAATCTTGGCTTTGACTGATTAATTGGAACCAAGTAATTAATAAAACCGAGCAAACCAAGGTGAGTTCACACTTCTAAGGCATGGGATTCCCGGTGGATTGGGAATGGGATTGAATAGCTACGACAGAACTTGTACATCTACCACTACTAGACTACTTACCACCGTCCTCGGATTGGGAAGGACGCCAGCGCTAAAACCTACGTACTCGCTACGTACCACTGTCCTCGGTTTGGGAAGGGCACTTACGTAAAACCTACGTAATCTCACACTTACCACTGTCCTCGGTTTGGGAAGGGCACTTACGTAAAACCTACGTATTCTCATACTTACTACTGTCCTCGAATTGGGAAGGACACCTACAGATACAACTAGTCTAGTAATATACAACATGGGAAGCCCCCACTATAGATCGCAAAGGTTTGGGAAACAAGGATACTGGGTAACACATGATTTTGAAACAAGCTTACGATTTCTGAAACGAACTCAATAACTGAACAATCAACTGTGAACTCGCTCAACTTTGTTGTTGACTCGTTGTTAAATGCCTTGCAGGTCGATAGGTACTCATGGAGCTTGCACAGGGAGGCGCGGTCGTTGTGGGACATGGACAGTGGGTTCCATGTTAAAAACATTATAACATTTCGAACTTAATACTTATGTTGGGTTTTCACATTTTTGCTTCCGCTAAAAACTTAACTATGTTTTGATTTGAACACCTTTTGTATTGATAGGTTGAACTTCATTTATTACGTACAATGTTCAATATGATTGGTGGCTTGATCCTGGTCAGTCACGCCTCCAAGCGGTGATACTCCACGTGTGGATTTTGGGGGTGTGACACAGGCTCTGGTCCTGCATTTCCTGCCCAGCTGCGTTTTTGACAATTTTCAACTTCAAACAGGCATAACTTTGTATGTAGAGGTCCGTTTAGGTGATTATTTTTCCTACGCGTCCGTAATTTAATTACCAATGCGTCTACTTCACATATCATGTCAAAAGTTGAGTTTACGGACCGAAAGTCTATAAATCCCTATTGTATTTGGTCGACCCGCATAGTTTTGTACCATATTTCTACCACTTATAATTTACTACTTCGAGATATATTTACCCATTTCCAGGGCTTATGATCATTAGCGTATCATTACCAAATCCATGGTTTTACGCACGCAACAGAATTTCATGCTCGTTTTTCATACTTCAAGCATGCCGTTTTATGCAAGTTTTTGCAAGTGATTGCTAACCGTTTGACCCGATATCACGGGTTCATAAAATCAACTTGGGGTATCCAACCCCTTGGCATATCGCATTCTATCGCTAGCATCTTATGTGACTTTCAAGTCTCTACATTCTTTGTCGTTTTAAAAGATTAGTTTTGACCCGTTTGGTTGTCGAGTGAGGACATCACTTCCTTGACAACCAAACTTATTTCAAACGTTGAATTGACCCATTTTCTACGATGTACTCAACAAATTCTAACCGTCATTTCAAAAAAAAAGCCATATTATTTAATCCAATCGCATTTTAACCATTTATTTCAAACCATCCATTTTACCGAGTGAACTTCGTCACTTCTATGGCTTACCAACATACACTAAATATTCAATTTGACCCGTTTGATCTATCGAGTGAACTTCGTCACTTCAATGATACATCAAACATCCTTAACATACTACAATATCATTTGCAAGACATACTAAACATTCTTTATTCTAAGTAACAGAACTCTTAGTTACGTACCTTTAAAGCACCCGTTTCAAACGCGTATCCCCATCAGCTTGTCCACTTGACGATCCGGATTCCTTACCTAAAGAGTTCAATACACAACCGTTTCAGAACCCTTTTTATAAGCTTTAACGCGTAATTTGCCATATAATCAAACACGCGTTTTCATCCGATTTTCAACACTTTATCCCTCACTTAGGCATTTTAACGAACACCTAACGGGTTTAATTTTACATAACTTGAATCAAGTTCATAACTTGTTATTTTTGCCAAATATAATCATACATTTCAATTCCATTATGTCAAGCATGCATACTATTATCAAAATCATCTTATAGAAATCAAGTAACACCACTTTTGATTGTCATGATTTTTGTGTTCATCCTATTTCTACAAAACCCATTTAACCTATAAATGGATTATCATGAGCTTCATAATTTGAACACAAATTCAGCAAGTTATTGACTAGGGTTTAATCCTAGACATGTTTTTCCTTACTAATTTCAATTTCACAAATCATCAAGAATTTGAGGTGCGTAAGATTCCTGAATTAAAACAAATGATCAAGAATTTGAGATGAAAACAAATGATGAAATTTAGCATACCTTATGATCACTTCACTGAGATGATCACTAATCTATGCTTGGAAATCGATTTAGAACAATTTAGAGCCTTTAATTTGATCAATTTGTTGAAACTAGGGTTTTGAATGTGAGTTTGGTCGCCCCTTGCTCCTGATCGATCCAGACACACACATCCAGTGTGTGTTTGGAATTTTTCTTTTTGTTTTGTAACATCAAGTTTCCATCTTAACACTTTTGGCCCTCCAACTAATGCCAAGTTAAATTTTAGATGTTTTAATCAAGTTTCTTTGTTACAGCTAGACTTATGACTAACTAGGTTATTTATTCCTAGTTAGTTTATATATATATTTTTGTTTATTTTATACTTTTAATATAAAGTTTTATATTTTCAGGGTGTTACAAGTCCACCCCCCCCCTTAAAAGGGTTTCGTCCCCGAAACCATAGTACGTACCGAACAATGTAGGGTAGAGTCGTTGCATCTCCTCTTCGGGTTCCCATGTGGTATCTGAACCTTTTCTGTGCTCCCATTTGACCTTCACTTGGTCAATTTCCTTGTTCCTCAAGCTTTTCACCTTACGATCTAGAATCGCAATCGGCTTCACTACGTAGTTGAGACTATTATCCACCTCAATGTCGTCGTAGTGGATATAAGTTGTTTCGTCGGCTAGACATTTCCGGAGATGGGATACGTGGAACGTGCTATGGATTCCACTCAATTCCTCGGGTAGTTCAAGAGGGTATGCGCTTTACCAACCCGTTCGATGGTTCTAAATGGCCCAATAAACCTCGGGCTTAACTTTCCCCTTTTCCTGAACCGAATGACCCCCTTCCACGGAGATACTTTAAGCATAACTTTATCACCAATTTGAAATTCGATCGGTCTCTATCTCTTATCAGCATACTACTTTTACCTATCTTGAGCCGCTTTTAGATGGGCCCGGACCAAGTCAATTTTCTCATTTGTGGCCCGAACTATATCTTTACGTGCGACTTCATGTGGTCCCACTTCGCCCCAACATACCGGAGTTCGGAATTTTCTCCCATAGAGCATCTCGTACGGCGCCATACCAATACTTGCGTGATAGCTATTGTTATACGAGAATTCGACCAACGGTAGATAAATATCCCAACTACCCTCGAAGTCGATAATACATGCCCGTAGCATATCTTCCAAGGTCTGTATTGTTTTTTCGCTATGTCCATCCGTTTGAGGATGGTACGCAGTGCTAATAAACAATTTTGTTCCCATTTGTTCTTGGAAATCGCGCCAAAAATTCGAAGTAAACCGGGTATCCCTATCACACACGATGGCCAACGGTACTCCGTGTCGTGCTACTATCTCGTTAGTGTATACTTCTGACATCTTTCCAGACGTATACGTCTCACGTATCGGAATAAAGTAAGTACTCTTCGTCAGCCTATCTAGAACCACCCATATAGCATCGAATCCGCGGTTTGTTCTTGGCAGTTTGGTCAATAGATCCATTGTGATTTGCTCCCATTTCCAAACTGGGATGTCCAACGGTTGCAGTTTACCATATGGCTTTCGGTGCTCTGCTTTGACTTGTAGACACGTCAAGCACTTTTCCACGTATTTTACTACGTCTCTTTTCATTTTGGGCCACCAGTAATTTTGCTTTAAATCATTATACATCTTGGTCGCCCCCGAGTGAATAGAATAATGGGATTTTTAACTCCACACGAGCTAGGGACCCACGTTCTACCGAAGTGAGTTTCAAACCGTTGTTACCATCTACTAAATCTTTCATTTGGCCGACTATTCTTTCCTTCTTCAAATTTTCCACTTTCACTGCTTCGAGTTGTGCTTCTCGGATTCGTTCAAGTGATCCCGAGGTCACAATGAGCTGCATCGATCATACTCGTATCGGAGCATAGTCTGTCTTTTGGCTCAACGCATCTGCCACTACATTGGCTTTCCCGGGATGCTAATGTATCTCACAACCGAAATCTTTGACTGTTTCCAACCATCGCCTCTGCCTCATGTTTAATTCCTTCTGATCGAAGAAATATTTCAAACTTTTACGGTCGGTAAAGATAGTGCATTTTACCCCATATAAATAATGTCTCCATATCTTTAAGGCAAATACCATCGCCACTAATTCGAGATCGTGCGTAGGGTATTTCTTTTCATGAATCTTCAGTTGTCTCGAGGCATAGGCTGTAACCTTGCCTCGTGCATTAAAACACACCCGAGCCCGGAATGTGACGCATCCGAGTAAACCAGCATATCATCAACTCCGTCTGGCAACGTTAATACCGGAGCGTGGGTCAATTTTTCCTTAAGCGTTTGGAACGCTTTTTCTTGATCATCGCCCAATATAAACTTTTCATCCTTACGAGTTAATTTGGTCAACGGCGTAGCAATCTTGGAGAAATCTTGTATGAATCTCCTATAATATCCCGCAAGCCCCAAAAAGCTTCTGATTTCCAAAGAATTCTTCGGAGGATTCCATTTTGCCACCACTTCTATTTTTGATGGGTCTACCAACACCCCGTTCGCACTAATGATGTGCCCGAGAAATTGCATTTCCCGTAACTAGAAGGCACATTTCGAGAATTTTGCATATAATTTTTCTCTTCTGAGCATCTCCAATACTTCACGTAAATGACTCGCCTGTTCCGCTTCATTCTTTGAATACACTAGGATATCATCGATGAACACTATCACCGACTTATCCAACATCGGTTTGCAAACCCACTTCATGAGGTCCATGAAAGTCGCGGGTGCATTGGTCAACCCAAAGGACATCACGAGGAATTCGTAATGTCCGTACCGTGTATGAAAGGCCGTCTTCAGTACATCCTCCTCTTTGACCTTCAACTGATGATACCCCGATCTAAGGTCAATCTTGGAGAACAAACTCGCACCTTGTAGCTGGTCAAATAAATCATCAATTCTTGGGAGCGGGTATCAATTTTTCACCGTGAGTTTATTTAACTCCTGATAATCAATACACATTCGCATGCTCCCGTCCTTCTTTTTCAGGAATAGCACCGGTGCACCCCACGGAGACACACTCGGCCTAATAAACCCCTTGTCAAGCAGGTCTTGAATCTGAGACATTAACTCTTGTAGCTCCGATGGCGCGAGCCGATACGGCGCCTTAGCTACAGGTTACGCACCCGGAATCAATTCAATTCCGAACTCTACCTCTCGTTCAGGCGGTATTCCTGGTAAGTCCTCCGGAAACACATCTTCATACTCGCGTACCACCGGTACGTCCTCAATCTTCGGCAATCCTTTCTCTGGTTCGTTTGAGTATATCATAAACGCTCTACATCTGTGCCTCATAAGTTTGTGAGCCTTTAACATCGAGCATATTACGGGATTACCCCCTTTTTCACCATTGATGCCAACATGTTTTCCACTTGGAGACGTCAGTTTTATCTCCTTGCGGAAGCACACGACCTTCGCGTGATGTCGGGATAACCAATCCATCCCGCCACTACTTAAAATTCTCCCATTGACATCGGGATCAAGTCTATTGAGTATTCTTCATCATCGATACTCAACTTACAATCTAGGCACATGTGGCACATGATAAAGCTTTTGTTATCACCTATCTCTACTTTTAAAGGAATAGGTAATTTTGTCAATACAAATGAAGGATGTCAAATAAATCCATGTGAAATAAAGGATTTATTCGCACCTGTATCAAATAATACACGTGCGGGAATTGAATTTATGGCGAATATCCCTGAGACCACATCGGGTTCTATCTTTGCCTCGGCCGCGGTTAGCAGGAAGGATCTGGCTTTTGCCTTTGGAGTTTCTGCTTGCGAACCCTTGCCATCTTCTTTCCAACTAATTCCGGGCACTCAGATTTCTTGTGGCCCGGCTGGTAGCATTTATAACAAACTGAAACTTTTCCCGAGCATGGCGAAGCCGTAAGCCCTGTCTTCCCGCATATAGGGCATGGCTTATCTTTGAACCGACACTCACCCTTGTTCCCTTTACCGTGGACCTTGCAACTCGGCGACCCGCCTTTCGCTTCCTGTTTCTTAGACGACTCTGTTGTTTGTGCCTTCTTTGCAGGGCTTGGACTAACAATCTGTGCCCTTCGTTCACCTCGCTCGACTTGCTTTTTCAGCTTTATCTCTCTTTCCCGAGCAGTGTTTTTAATCTCGGTGAGAGTTTCGTATTTCGAGGGAGTCATGAACTCCCGATATTCGGCACTCAACATGTTGTAGTAGTAATATATTTTATGCTCTTCGGTCATCACTAACTCGTCACAGAATCTCAGTTTGTCGAGGAAGATACCCGTGATCTTATCAATTGATTCACCCTTTTGCCTTAACTGGATGAATTCCTCCTTGATTCTGTTGATGACCGCCTTGGGACTGTGATGTTTAAGGAATGGTGCCTTAAACTCGTCCCATGCCATCGCCTTTGCCGTTTCATTCCCAATCTCCTTTTTTCTTATTATTCCGCCAATCTTTTGCTTGGCCTCTTAACTGATCTGTACCGTAAGCTACGAAGTCATTTGTGTCGCAGTGGGTTCTCTCAAACACCCCTCGATATCGCTTAGCCATCGTTGGCATATTATCGGATCCACCTCTCCATTGTAAATTGGCGGTTTACATGCCATGAATTCTTTGTATGAGCAACCTTTCCGTTCTCTGGACTTTTCCTTTGCTAGGTTGGCATTATCTTCCAGCCTCTTGATCCGCTCTTCGACTACCGAAAGCACCGTATTTTGGATCTTATCTATAAAACCGGATAGGCTATTCTCGATTGCCTTTCCTACCTCCTCGGCAATCACTTCTTTCATTTGTTCGGTGACTATCGCCACCGCATCATTGTTACCTTTTTCCATCATCTTGGAACTAAAATGTTTATACCAATCATTAAACATTTCATTTTTATAACATATACTTTATTTACTTTGGTTTAGCCAAGTTCATAACTTGCTTTAACCATTTTCCTTTAGTGCACTTCAGGGTTCGAGTGTGTTAATACACTCTTCCTGTGCACATCAATTCGCATTTCTTTTTCTAACATTTAATAAAATCTACTAACGTAACTAATTCTTACCGGATGTTTGATCAAGCTTGAACCGAACACACCTTGTTAACAACGTTGAGCTCTGATTACCAACTTGTAACACCCGTCTCATTTATTTAAGATTTTTACCGAAAAATACATATTTTTAAAACCAAATGCATAATTTCATAAAGTTAGATAAAATGGTAAGTTTTCACAGTAACAATATTCTAGTTAACTAACTAACTACTTTAAACATCGGAGACATCAAGTTAAACATTTACAAAATGAACATTGTTGATAACAAATTTAGATTAACGCGGAAGCTTCAAAATGTTGTGTTCGGTTCTTGGATTCATGCTTGATCGCCATCCGGAGTGAGACCAATACCACCTAAAGTCAAAACCACGTTAATTGTTAGTTTTGACCACATTAAAACACGTATAATCAAGTTCCAATGCCAAGCAAAGAAAACAAAATGAAATTTCTGAGTTTTGGGTCTGTCGCGCCCCGCAACAGATCCCATCTAAGCTTTCGCGAGCCTCAAGCAATGCCCGCGTGTCGCGACAGAACCAGTGTCTCCCTCCGCGTGCTGCGGGGGAGACTGTTTTCCAGCGGGTGCAGGCTCTGGTCCTACATTTCCTGCCCAGCTCCGTTTTCACAATATTCAACTTCAAACAGGCATAACTTTATATCTAGAGGTCCGTTTGTAACACCTCGAAAATTCATGTCCAGTAAAATAAAGACACGTGTCATGCTATGCAAACGTGTTAAAAAATACGGATCCAGATAAAGATGTACGGTAAGATTTAAAACGTCGACATGTTAATTTATACCTCTGAGCGACCTATTAATAAATCCCTAACCAGGATATATTTTATCAACATCTGAATTTTTGTTATAAATCTGGAATCCTAAATAATAAATGGGTTACAAACTTAGACATGGATTCAACATCAAGTTCTTAGTATCTTCGTCAATTTAAACTTCCCACAATGTGCCAAAGTGTGTAAGTGCATGCCTAAACATCCAATGGCTGAAAACATGGTCCCTATTCTGATTAAAGTACAAGAGATTCGGAGGTGAAAAGGTTGCATGGTCATAGCTTGAATAAAAACAAAATTTTGTCATCTGGCGAAGGCTTGCGCACCTCAACATCCGGAGTGTTGCGGTGCGCAAGGCTCCTTACAGACCTCAACACCCAGAACGTTGAGGTGCGTAAGGTTCCTGAATTAAAACAAAGTTTTGTCCTATGGTGATTGCTTACGGACCTCAACATCCAGAGCGCTGCGGTGCGCAAGACTGCTTACGCACCTCAACACCCAGAATGTTGCGGTGCGTAAGGGTTACAGCTGGGCGAATTGCAGGACAGATGGCTGTTAAAACGGTTACACCGCCTTATATGGGTGGTTTTCGAATTCAGGGGCTCCTATATCTGGTTTTTAGCTTCCTAGGCCACATGGGATGATCTTATAACATCACTAGAGTTAGTTGGCATCATCCTAGAAGATCAAAGTTAGTATATAAGGAACTTGAAGTGTAGCAAACTTAGCTCTTTCATTTGCAACTCTTTTTCTGGAGCTCTCTGGTCAGCAAGCCATCTTCCTAGTGATCAATAATCATAATTAGGACTCTTGTAAGTATACTTAACCTTTCTAAAATCGTTTAAGCTTAGTTAATTAGCTAAAAGTCAAACCGTTGTAATTAAGGTTTGACTTCGTGATTAATAAAAATGTGCTCAGTCTAATTACGAATTAAAAGTACCTATAAGTAGGTAATTATGTGGGTAATAAACCCTTAAAAGGGTACTTTCAGATTCCCACTCTAACTATGTTAATTGTCGAGTCAAAGCTTACTTTAAAAAGTCAACAGAATGTTTATTTCCAAATTAAAGCATAATTAGCAATATAAGATACATGTAACCTGTTTGATCATTAATGTAACGTGGTAATTAATGTAAGAACATGTCCCAACATGTTCAACTCGACAATTTTCAGTTTAGGCTCGGTTCGGGACCGAAAGTCGCATAGTTTGACTTATGCTTTGACTTTCAGTTCTGACCCGTTTAAGCATAGTTTAGAAATGCCTTAGAGCTTTATTAGGACCAAGTTACCTATAAGTATAACCCTCTGTGATTATACAACTTGGTTCATTAGTTATCCGATTCATATGCGTGATTCCGTTAAATGCTTAAATGTTGACTATTATGCCCTTTTGACCTTAAAACGTGATTTTTAAAAAAGTAAAAGAGTAGAAACCTTAGTTACTGATTTATAAACTTGCACCTAAAATTTGACATCTGTTTGAGGTCTAGATTAAGAGTTATGCTTGTTAGCATAATTTGAAAGCTTTTAGTAATTAAATGGCGTAATTAGCATATAGCCTATCTAAACCCACTCTTGATACCAAAAATTTTTACCTACTGATGTAAAATAATATTTAGGGATTTTTGGAGATTTTTATTTATTTTTAGGCTGATCATAGCTTAGAGTTCTAAGTATGATTCGGTTAATGCCGGTTTTGCCCTTTTAAGCCATAAAATGAGTTTTACAAATCCTTTTGCCCCCAAACCTTTTTCTACTGATCTAATATAATAAATAAAGTATTTTGAGCCTTCTGGAATTATAAAAATATCAGCTTTCCTTTGAAAACCCGGAAATGGCTCCAAATCGCCTTTTTAGGCATTTTTAACGCATAGTATGTATTAAAATTATTTTATACACATAAGGTTTGATACCTACTGATATTTTAAGTAAATTATTATAGTTTTACAGTAAGCTAAAGTCTTACACTCAGGTTTCCAGTTTTGATCTTTTAGGCCTATGTGAAATTACCAAAATACCCTTAAGAGGCATAGTTTGGTTATAAAGGATAGATTTCACATACCCTACTGATATAACCTAGTAAAATGAGTAACTTTACTGATTTCATCAGACCCGAAACTCAGGTTTATATTTAAACTCTTTTATAACCTTTTTAATGACCAAAATACCCCTACGGGGCGTAATGTGAGTCTAAATCCGTTTTGGGCGTAATATAAAGATATCTTTCTGATGTCACAACATAATTAAAGCATAATAACTTAGGTAACTTGCATATGACTCATTTGGTTACTCGTTACGCACTTTTCGCGTTCGGATCGGCGTATGTAACTAGTTTGCACATATTTTAGCCGAAACGGGTCAAACCATATCATTTTTGTCTCAAAATCCAGAATGTGTTTAGATTACCCATATTATACAACTCTTAAAACTTGTCGGGTCAAAACCACATTCTAATCCGGTCTTCGCCTTATCATGCGTTTGAACCGTATCTTTCTGTAAGACTAACCGGTCTAAGCTTAGGCTTAATTAAAGACCCGTTAGCATTCTAATTGGTTATTTATACCATCATTCCAGACTAGAACCTTCCGGTAAATGGTACCTACGCTTACTTAAGTGAATACGGCTGAGTTATTAAATTCTTGCTATTTAAGTCAGGAGCTAGCTCAGGTAAATACTCTTAACTTATTTTCCCTATACGGGCTTGGGACACGGTATTATAATAATACCGCTTGGTCGGGTATTGAATATTTAATCTTATTGTGGTTAAATTATTGAGGTAACCCGGTTTAATCTGTATTGTTTGAAATAAAGACCTTTAGGGGTTAATGACCATGTCCCGGATATCCTTGACATCATTGTGTTATAAAATGGCCACGCCTTATACACGGGGTGTAGGCATACACCTGACAATTGTTTAAGGAAAAACGGTATCTCACTCTCTTGTGGGCCTATACTTATGGCGTGTCTATTAATCTGACTCGGTTTCTACATCGGGCCCTAAACGTATAACGAACATGTAAATCTGTATACAAGATTATAACTATAATTTTCCCAAGTTATAAAGAGTTTGTGCCACGTGCATTCAAATCAATTTTTATTAAACCTTTTCAAAATGAGTCGGTTGAGTGTATTTACCAGTGTAAACTGACGTATTTTCCAAAAAGGTTAAGTGACAGGTACTGAACGTAATTGGCTGGAAGCTCAGGGCGTTAATAAGGAATCTTGCAAGTTCTAGGCGTCTAAAGTCTGTTAATCAATGTTTATGTTTTAAGATCCGCCTGTGGATCCTTTACTTTCCGTTGTAATACTAGATATTACTTTATATTCGGATTGTAATATATTTACCTTTTGCTTCCGCTGTGCATTCATATATATTGTGTTGTTTGACTATGATGATATCAACTACGTCACGATACTCCCTTACCGGGCCCACCGGTGAAACGTGGAAATATTGGGGTGTGACAGGTTGGTATCAGAGCCAACACTGAGTGAATTAAACACTAGTCTTTTGTGTTTAATCTCAGTTACACAATTGCACATTCTTGAGTCTAGACAAGAACATAGGATTAATCCTAATTCGTTTTATTTGTTTCTTTTGTTATTTTCTGATTAGCTCTTGCATGGGCGAGTCCTTTCAGTTAGAAGTCCCGTTTTGGGCAACCATGTATTTGTTTAAATTTTAATAGGAACGATTAGATTTAAAATAACATTCCTTTTTATAAGATCTACCATTATAATAAAATGACAAAATTTAAAAAGGACAAGACCTAGCCATATGTCACCTTAAGACAGGGCCAAGATGGTAGTTCCTCAACTAGATTCAGATCCTTGTTAACATTTCAATTTAGGATTGTTCTGCGTAATTATTAAAAGAATCTTATAGGTAAAACCTAGCCTAATTGTCGTTGCAGACATGGCCAAGATGGTAAAACCTATTCGAAAGATTCAAACCCTTATTAACACCTGATATGTTATCATTAATGACAAAGATGTGATTCGATAAAATCACATAAGTCATTTTAAATTGGGATGTTCTAAACTCCCTTATTTATATAACCATCCCTTATGGATGAAATGCCTACGGGCTATAATTAACGTCCTTTGAGACTAAAGACAGTAGTGGTCTACAACCCCCTGTTAAAAAGGGCAATGAACTTTGATTCAAGCCTTAGTACCTCGATTCTATAAAAATCCTGGTTTATAAATTAAATCTGTCCATGTGACTAGGCTGTTGAGCCATTATTAAATTATAATTGGGATATAATACTTACGAGTCATATCCAATGTCATATAAGACTAAAGACAGTGGTAGCTTACAACTCCCTGTCAAAGAAAGGTAATGAACTTTGATTCAAACCTTAATGCCTTGATTCCATAAATTCTGGGCTTATAAATTTAAACTTGTCTACGTGACTTGGCCTTTCTGTGCCATAGTTGTATTTTAATTAAATCTAGGATAATTATAATGAAAATCCTGAATAAAATAAATATTATTCCTTTTCTGTTGGTATATGTATTAAAAGAGAATCTTAAAAGGTTGACCTAGCTTGAATGTCATTGAAGACATAGCTAAGATGGTAAAACCTGTTTAAAAGAGATTCAGATCCTTATTAACACTTGAAAACGTGTTAACACTCCCGACAACAGTGATGCGATAAAATCACGCTTGTCATCTTTATATTAGGAACTTCCAAACCCCTTATTTAGCCTAAATGATCAATAGGAATCGTGGCTAATAAACGTCGAACATGATGTACACATCTAAACATCCATCTGGGATGTATACCTACGGGCAAAGATGTATACATGAAAAAGATAGTTTTATTTCATAACTTCTTGTCAAGACAATGAACTATGAAATTTTCCGATCCAAAGGAATCATTGATTATGTTTTAAAATTTCCCTAGTGACAAGGCCTCTGTGCCATCAAAAAGTCCTTGGGAATAAGCACTTGTGCTATATAAAATGTCGGTAAGACATTAACAGTCGTGACTTATGTCCCCTGTCTAATAAATATGAAGGATTATATTCCGTTTAAACGCCAAAGATGGTTTATTTGAAAACCTAGGCAAAACCTAATCAATAAATTTAATACTATCTATTGGCCTATATGGTTGATTTACACCATGGCTTTTTAATCATCAAGTTCGACAATTCAGCAAATTATTACTACATGGTTTGTAACCTTCAAAGCTTAACCATGGCTGACTCTTCTGAAGCTCACAATCATCCAAGTGATCAAGAATAATAATGCAAGACTGAACTTAACGGGCACCTAGCTACAGGCTATGATAGATACAGCCGTAAACAACGTCGTGGACCGTATATTATAGGGTTATAAGCGAAAGTGCGATAATACCCCAAATAAAGGTTACCAAAAAGGGTAAGATTGGTTCAGACTATAACCAGCCCAAGCCAAAGGAGGCGAAACCCAAATATAAAACCTGCGGGAAGAAGCACTTCGGAAAATGTTTTTATGAACAGACCAGGGGGATGTGACAGAGATGGATCACAAGACCCATGAATGCAAGGACTTTAAGGACGCCACCTGCTATGGTTATGGCAAAAAGGGGCACATAAAGACCCGCTGTCCTTGTTTCCGTTAAAAATAAGAGGGACTCATTATAATGATAGGAATGGATTGGTTGTCTTGTAACCAAGTCCATGTTGTGTGTGATAAGAAGCAAGTAGTTATCAAGACTCCTTATGGGGAGCCTTTGACAATTCAAGGAGACACTGAGTATGGATTGCCTAGCACTTGCTGAATTTGGTATTTAATACCAAAGCTCCGAGTATGGAAAACTCAGAAGAGATAAACAACAGTCGCGATGTTAGAGATGCGACAAATGTTAATGGTGCATCAGATGTGAACCTCAATATTACTGAAGTTAATCTCCAAAACTGCAATTAACGCAGCTGCTAGAAAGGCTATGAGAAAATTCATGGAAAAGCTTCAAAGCCTGCTTATTAAGATTCCATTATGGATCTACCTCAGCTACTCACGTTATATAGATTAAGAAACGACCAGTCAAAGCTGAGACTGCCCTAAATTTGTCATAGATTTTGCAGCTAAGTTTAAAAAGATTAAGAATGGAGGCGCTTAACCCTCCTAATGTATGATTAGAGGCAGTTCACATTAATAATGACACTAGGTAAATCCCTTATTAAGATTTATTTGCTAAGAATTACATCTGGGTTCAGGTGCTGCTAAGTCTCTCATAAGATCTTAAGCTTAGCAAACTTTTAGAAATTTTCTCGTGAGAACCCTAGATAATAAGTGTAAGGTAAAAATTTCAGACGAAATCATAAGAACTATTTCTCCTGTTCTTGTCAAGAACCTTCAGTCGTAGAATTTTAGAAGTATCCTCTTTCTAGGTGTAATGCGTCAACACTTAGAATTGATATCTCTTTGATCTCTAATGATTGCGGATACCAGACGGTATGATAAAAGCGTCATATGAGGATTGGTGTATCTTAATATGTCCCATAGATTGCTTCCATGCCTGATCAGTATGGAGGTTTAATGCATGGGACCACAAGGATATCTCAATGGTCATATGATGCTAAGGTCAACTATTGGTATTCAAAGAAGATATCCAAAATGGAATGGTCCAAGTAAATGTTCCCGATTAAGGAATTCATGGACTCGTAACATAAATGTGTCACTTATCTGATACAGAATATGATTGATGAACTGAAGCCCGAGATTTGGAAATCTCTGTAACCTCCTTGTACCTTAATTATCTTCTCCTAAGATTACCCTATTTACCCCTGAGAGGCAAGTAGAGTTAAGATTAACATCCCAATTTGGATTGGAGTGTTGTAGAACTCCATGATTGATTATGGAATAATCGAAACCCTGATTAAGTAAACTTTAAGATAAGAGATTCATATAGTCTAACTCGATATTCCGAGAGTTAAATAAGAAAGACGGTTCATTCTGCTTATGCATTGATTACCGCAACCCTAATTAGGCAACAATTAATAATTTTCATTAGCTGCCCAGGATCGTCGATTTGATCGACTAACACAAGAATTAACTATTCCTTGGGATTAGTTCTAAGCAGTGGTTAGAATAACCATCCCGCCTTAAGATAAGCTTTTCTATAATAATTGATATGTAAGTATTAAGGCTGCTCCTTTGGAGACCTAGTATAGATGGAATGTTAAATATCTATTGTTAGATAGAGAATTGGTGAGTCCAATTATCTGGATTCGAAAGTTGCCTAGGAAACAACAAATAAGATCATACAAATCCATAATCAATTGTAAGTTGCCAGTATACGGCAGGAAATCAAGGATTTATGAAAGTAGCAACCCTCCTAAGTTCTTGTTAAAGAATAGGGTCCAACAAAAGATATCACCCTGGAAGGGTGTGCCAATTTGTTAATTATCAGACCAGTTAAGCTCTGAATATATAAAATCATTCGAAGGAATCGAATGTATCAAGATCTGATAGCTTAAAGCTAAATTTTTTTTAAAGGAGTTGGATGGAGCTTTCAATACATTTCACACTAATGATTTAAGGATGTGTTTCGTCAATAAGTCAAGAAGCACTATCACATAATGATATGCAGATTTATGATATAATGAGCAACCTACGTCGATTAAGGATCGACAGGTGAAGAAGCTCCAAAAGGATACATGTGCCTATTATAGAGGTCAACTGTGGGAGCTTGGAAAGACTCCAGATATGTTATAAGAGTTAGGTCCATTATGCGACAAAAAGTACTTCCAACGTTTTAACAAATCTGGAGGTCGAGATTTCTTTTAAGGGGGTGAGGATGTAACACCTCGAAAATTCATGTCCAGTAAAATAAAGACACGTGTCATGCTATGCAAACGTGTTAAAAAATACGGATCCAGATAAAGATGTACGGTAGGATTTAAAACGTCGACATGTTAATTTATACCTCTGAGCGACCTATTAATAAATCCCTAACCAAGATATATTTTATCAACATCTGAATTTTTGTTATAAATCTGGAATCCTAAATAATAAATGGGTTACAAACTTAGACATGGATTCAACATCAAGTTCTTAGTATCTTCGTCAATTTAAACTTCCCACAATGTGCCAAAGTGTGTAAGTGCATGCCTAAACATGCAATGGCTGAAAACATGGTCCCTATTCTGATTAAAGTACAAGAGATTCGGAGGTGAAAAGGTTGCATGGTCATAGCTTGAATAAAAACAAAATTTTGTCATCTGGCGAAGGCTTGCGCACCTCAACATCCGGAGCGTTGCGGTGCGCAAGGCTCCTTACGGACCTCAACACCCAGAACGTTGAGGTGCGTAAGGTTCCTGAATTAAAACAAAGTTTTGTCCTATGGTGATTGCTTACAGACCTCAACATCCAGAGCGCTGCGGTGCGCAAGACTGCTTACGCACCTCAACACCCAGAATGTTGCGGTGCGTAAGGGTTACAGCTGGGCGAATTGCAGGACAGATGGCTGTTAAAACGGTTACACCGCCTTATATGGGTGGTTTTCGAATTCAGGGGCTCCTATATCTGGTTTTTAGCTTCCTAGGCCACATGGGATGATCTTATAACATCACTAGAGTTAGTTGGCATCATCCTAGAAGATCAAAGTTAGTATATAAGGAACTTGAAGTGTAGCAAACTTAGCTCTTTCATTTGCAACTCTTTTTCTGGAGCTCTCTGATCAACAAGCCATCTTCCTAGTGATCAATAATCATAATTAGAACTTTTGTAAGTATACTTAACCTTTCTAAATTCGTTTAAGCTTAGTTAATTAGCTAAAAGTCAAACCGTCGTAATTAAGGTTTGACTTCGTGATTAATTAATATGTGCTCAGTCTAATTACGAATTAAAAGTACCTATAAGTAGGTAATTATGTGGGTAATAAACCCTTAAAAGGGTACTTTCAGATTCCCACTCTAACTATGTTAATTGTCGAGTCAAAGCTTACTTTAAAAAGTCAACAGAATGTTTATTTCCAAATTAAAGCATAATTAGCAATATAAGATACATGTAACCTGTTTGATCATTAATGTAACTTGGTAATTAATGTAAGAACATGTCCCAAGATGTTCAACTCGACAATTTTCAGTTTAGGCTCGGTTCGGGACCGAAAGTCGCATAGTTTGACTTATGCTTTGACTTTCAGTTCTGACCCGTTTAAGCATAGTTTAGAAATGCCTTAGAGCTTTATTAGGACCAAGTTACCTATAAGTATAACCCTCTGTGATTATACAACTTGGTTCATTAGTTATCCGATTCATATGCGTGATTCCGTTAAATGCTTAAATGTTGACTATTATGCCCTTTTGACCTTAAAACGTGATTTTTGAAAAAGTAAAAGAGTAGAAACCTTAATTACTAATTTATAAACTTGCACCTAAAATTTGACATCAGTTTGAGGTCTAGATTAAGAGTTATGCTCGTTAGCGTAATTTGAAAGCTTTTAGTAATTAAATGGCGTAATTAGCATATAGCCTATCTAAACCCACTCTTGATACCAAAACTTTTTACCTACTGATGTAAAATAATATTTAGGGATTTTTGGAGATTTTTATTTATTTTTAGGCTGATCATAGCTTAGAGTTCTAAGTATGATTCGTTTAATGCCGGTTTTGCCCTTTTAAGCCATAAAATGAGTTTTACAAATCCTTTTGACCCCAAACCTTTTTCTACTGATCTAATATAATAAATAAAGTATTTTGAGCCTTCTGGAATTATAAAAATATCAGCTTTCCTTTGAAAACCCGGAAATGGCTCCAAATCGCCTTTTTAGGCATTTTTAACGCATAGTATGTATTAAAATTATTTTATACACATAAGGTTTGATACCTACTGATATTTTAAGTAAATTATTATAGTTTTACAGTAAGCTAAAGTCTTACATTCAGGTTTCCAGTTTTGATCTTTTAGGCCTATGTGAAATTACCAAAATACCCATAAGAGGCATAGTTTGGTTATAAAGGATAGATTTCACATACCCTACTGATATAACCTAGTAAATTGAGTAACTTTACTGATTTCATCAGACCCGAAACTCAGGTTTATATTTAAACTCTTTTATAACCTTTTTAATGACCAAAATACCCCTACGGGGCGTAATGTGAGTCTAAATCCGTTTTGGGCATAATATAAAGATATCTTTCTGATGTCACAACATAATTAAAGCATAATAACTTAGGTAACTTGCATATGACTCATTTGGTTACTCGTTACGCACTTTTCGCGTTCGGATCGGCGTATGTAACTAGTTTGCACATATTAGCCGAAACGGGTCAAACCATATCATTTTTGTCTCAAAATCCAGAATGTGTTTAGATTACCCATATTATACAAGTCTTCAAACTTGTCGGGTCAAAACCACATTCTAATCCGGTCTTCGCCTTATCATGCGTTTGAACCGTATCTTTCTGTAAGACTAACCGGTCTAAGCTTAGGCTTAATTAAAGACCCGTTAGCATTCTAATTGGTTATTTATACCATCATTCCAGACTAGAGCCTTCCGGTAAATGGTACCTACGCTTACTTAAGTGAATACGACTGAGTTATTAAATTCTTTCTATTTAAGTCAGGAGCTAGCTCAGGTAAATACTCTTAACTTATTTTCCCTATACGGGCTTGGGATACGGTATTATAATAATACCTCTTGGTCAGGTATTGAATATTTAATCTTATTGTGGTTAAATTATTGAGGTAACCCGGTTTAATCTGTATTGTTTGAAATAAAGACCTTTAGGGGTTAATGACCATGTCCCGGATATCCTTGACATCATTGTGTTATAAAATGGCCACGCCTTATACACGGGGTGTAGGCATACACCTGACAGTTGTTTAAGGAAAAACGGTATCTCACTCTCTTGTGGGCCGATACTTGTGGCGTGTCTATTAATCTGACTCGGTTTCTACATCGGGCCCTAAACGTATAACGAACATGTAAATCTGTATACAAGATTATAACTATAATTTTCCCAAGTTATAAAGAGTTTGTGCCACGTGCATTCAAATCAATTTTTATTAAACCTTTTCAAAATGAGTCGGTTGAGTGTATTTACCAGTGTAAACTGACGTATTTTCCAAAAAGGTTAAGTGACAGGTACTGAACGTAATTGGCTGGAAGCTCAGGGCGTTAATAAGGAATCTTGCAAGTTCTAGGCGTCTAAAGTCTGTTGATCAATGTTTATGTTTTAAGATCCGCCTGTGGATCCTTTACTTTCCGTTGTAATACTGGATATTACTTTATATTCGGATTGTAATATATTTACCTTTTGCTTCCCCTGTGCATTCATATATATTGTGTTGTTTGACTATGATGATATCAACTACGTCACGATACTCCCCTACCGGGCCCACCGGTGAAACATGGAAATATTGGGGTGTGACATCGTTTTAGGTAATTCTTTTTCCTACGCGTACGTAATTTAATTACCAATGCGTCTATTTCACCTATCATGTCAAAAGTTGAGTTTACGGATCGAAAGTCTATAAATCCCTATTATATTTGTTCGACCCGCATAGTTTTGTACCATATTTCTACCACTTATAATTTACTACTTCGAGATATATTTACCCATTTCTAGGGCTTATGATCATTAGCGTATCATTACCAAATCCATGGTTTTACGCACGCAACAGAATTTCATGCTCGTTTTTTAAACTTCAAGCATGCCGCTTTATGCAAGTTTTTGCAAGTGATTGCTAACCGTTTGACCCGATATCACGGGTTCATAAAATCAACTTGGGGTATCCAACCCCTTGGCATATCGCATTCTATCGCTAGCATCTTATGTGACTTTCAAGTCTCTACATGCTTTGTCATTTTAAAAGCTTAGTTTTGACCCGTTTGGTTGTCGAGTGAGGACATCACTTCCGTGACAACCAAACTTATTTCAAACGTTGAATTGACCCATTTTCTACGATGTACTCAACAAATTCTAACTGTCATTTAAAAAAAACCATATTATTTAATCCAATCGCATTTTAACCATTTATTTCAAACCATCCATTTTACCGAGTGAACTTCGTCACTTCTATGGCTTACCAACATACACTAAATATTCAATTTGACCCGTTTGATCTATCGAGTGAACTTCGTCACTTCAATGATACATCAAACATCCTTAACATACTACAATATCATTTTCAAGACATACTAAACATTCTTTATTCTATGTAGCAGAACTGTTAGTTACGTACCTTTAAAGCACCCCTTTCAAACGCGTATCCCCACCGGCTTGTCCACTTGACGATCCAGATTCCTTGCCTAAAGAGTTCAATTCACAACCGTTTTAGAGCCATTTTTATAAGTTTTAACGCATAATTTTCCATATAAATCAAACACGCGTTTTCATCCGATTTTCAACACTTTATCCCTCAATTAGGCATTTTAACGAACACCTAGCGAGTTTAATTTTATATAACTAGAATCAAGTTCATAACTTGTTATTTTTGCCAAATATAATCATACATTTCAATTCCATTATGTCAAGCATGCATACTATTATCAAAATCATCTTATAGAAATCAAGTAACACCACTTTTGATAGTCGTGATTCTTGTGTTCATCCTATTTCTACAAAACCCATTTAACCTATAAATGGATTATAATGAGCTTCATAATTTGAACACAAATTCAGCAAGTCATTGACTAGGGTTTAATCCTAGACATGTTTTTCCTTACTAATTTCATCTATACATCATTTAATCAAGCTTAGATTTCAATTTCACAAATCATCAAGAATTTGAGATGAAACCAAATGATGAAATTTAGCATACCTTATGATCATTTCACTGAGATGATCACTAATCTATGCTTCAAAATCAATTTAGAACAATTTAGAGCCTTCAATTTGATCAATTTGTTGAAACTAGGGTTTTGAAGGTGAGTTTGGTTACCCCCTTGCTCCTGATCGATCCAGACACACACATCTAGTGTGTGTTTGGAATTTTTCTTTTTGTTTTATAACATCAAGTTTCCATCTTAACACTTTTGGCCCTCCAACTAATGCCAAGTTAAATTTTAGATGTTTTAATAAAGTTTCTTTGTTACAACTAGACTTATGACTAACTAGGTTATTTATTCTTAGTTAGTTTATATTTTTTTTGTTTATTTTATACTTTATAATTTTAATATAAAGTTTTATATTTTTGAGGTGTTACAACTAGTAATGTATACAAACCCCAAATACTGTCAGTAATTTCAGATTACAAAGACTTAATCACTGAAAGTATAACGGAAAACATTTAGGGTTTTGCAAAGTATTTGATGAAAAGAAAGAATGGCTCACATTGCAGATTTAAGTAGACGGTATTTGGTTGCTGGTTTAATGTTGGTATAACTAATTAAATACACAATGAACACGTATTAGTTTATTAACTCAATTCCACTTTAACGATAATCACGAGATCAAAACCCACAACGAATGACAAAGTATAGTCAGGTACCGACAGCACTTAAACATCCATTGGATTGGTTTCAATTGGTTGGATATAGTACCGTATCAATGATTAGACTTATTACTCTGATAATGGGGCAGAGTTTCTGGTTTTAGGCGTGTCGAAAAAGAAACAACAAGATGAGAAGGAAGACGAACGAGAATTTTAATCGATTTGGAGCAGTAACTTCTATCCCAAGTTGTTGGATATATAGCTCAATTTGGCACCCCCTGCCCGTCGCCAAAGGTAACGGGGCAACCCCCGCGTGTCGCCTGGAAATTCAAATAGGCCTAGAATAGCCTCGCCGCACGTATAGGCTTGCCACATGTCGCACTCGATTCACACGTGTCTTGGTACTCCCCCGCGTGTTGTGGAAGGTTTAGGGGTACCCCCCCCCCCTCGTGTCTCCTGGGATTCCTTTTATTGATTTCTTTGTTTTTTCATACCGGTCACGCTGTACAAGTCTGGGGTTTCGATCAGGGGTCCTTATAATGTATTTTGGGAGATACATTCTCCCTACCTTGTTTTAAATCTCGTCCTTGAGATTTACTAGAACAAGTAAGCATACTTTCGTTTCATCTCTTATTCTAGCTCCCATGTATATTTTGATCCTCTTTTTGAATCTCATTTCACTTTGACTGGAACTAACCTCTTGTGTTTAAGATTCTTAATCTTTCTATCTTCTATTTGCAGAGGTCTCTCAAGAAACTTCAACTTTTCATTTACTTGTATGTCTTGCAGAGGTACTATTAGTGTTTTATCAGCAAAACATTTCTTAAGGTTACATACATGAAATACATCATGTATGTCTGCCATTTTGTCACACCTCAACCGATGGCAGAATCATCGGAGTGAGACGAAATAGATTGCTCATCACACATAACACTATTTTTGCGATAGTAATTAATTCAAAACCATTTTCATTGATAATTCAAATTGTCAAATACAACCATATGAAATACAAGTACAACATCAAAAGACAAAATACAACAAACTTCAACATAACAAAAGTAATCCAATCTAGTATTTCTTGAGCGTGTTTCTAGTCATTCCTACTAGATTTGTACGAGCATCAATCATCAACCTGTAACATGTTTAAAATAAAGTTTCAACACAAAAGCATTGGCGAGTACACAAGGTTTGTATAAATAAACATAAGTATAAAAACATTTTCTCGAATCCACATGGCAATTGTAAACAAGGTAAACTAGCATGAATCAGTATATGTAAAACCCAAGTGTCCACAAGAATTAAGTGTCCCTCACCACAAAAGTAACGAGACTAGTTAATGAATAAAAAGACTTAACAAGACCCCCAGGGTGGCGTGCTACTCCTATAGCACTATATATATTAAGTTCAGGCTAGCAAAGTTAATGACATCAAGCATGTATGATTCTAGCATGAACCTAAGTAAACAAGTAGCATGTATAAGGATTGAGAATATAAAGCAAGTTTAAGTGTGTGTGGTGATTTTCGTATATTAACATGTTACAACCCAAAGTGTTTTAAAAGTAAAACAGGTCAAGTGTACTCATGGTTTTGCAAGCTTCCACTTGTTAGTCCGTGAAGAGTTTGTTGGTTTGGAGGCAGAACACCGAGTCCTTCTGCACGAGGAAACATAGGTGTATGAGTATTCGAATGATAACATAGGATTTAGATTCGGAATTTAAAGTATAACAAAAGTAAGTATACAAGAAAATAACCATCTAGACTTAATACTCGTTCTTGACACTATTAAACCCGTAGGGTTTGGAATGATTTCAAGGGTTACAATACCCATTAGAATCGTAACGAGAAGTTAAGTACCTAGATGATGTAACTTAATACCATGACGAATAATCATTCGATTAACATCAAGGGTTTGGTTATTATATTTTATATATGTTTTATATGTTCTATATAGTATATTGTATAAGTTTAGTCCAACAAGAATCTCATATAAGTCATGCAAGGAGGTAGGAGGATAACCTTCCATTTAAGACCTCTTTCATATTTTCACCAATACACAAGTTGTTACAAGAACAACAAGGATGGTCATGAATACAATAAGAATGAAAATGAAATGAACTAACTACTCAAGGGACAAATCATCAAGTGAGGTGGTGGATTGAAGGTGGGAAGCCAAGGCTTCCAAATACTCATACCCATCCTACACAAGTCTTGTTTCAAGAGCAAGCTTGGTGGATACAACACTTGTGGGTTTAAAACCCTTACAAAATTAGAAAGTTTGGAGTGATAAAACACTCTGATTTTATATGTAACAACCATGTTTTTAAGCATACTTCATAGACTTGATTAGTACCATAAGGACATAGGCTTGTTGAAGAAAAACACAAGATTAAAGGATGTTTAAATAAGTTTTCTTCCAAAACAGAAAGTTGGGCCTCAATATGGATGATGTTTGTCACACCCCAACCGATGACGGAAACATCGGGGCACGGCACTGAGCGAAACAGATTGTCCAAGAGAAATTCTATAACAACTACTTTACCGAATAGTTAATATTATGTCCCATACCATAACCTATTAAGCAAATCAGTTATTACAGACAGGGATATCTCAGAGACGAAAAACATGTTCCGACAACTCAGATTTAAATAAAAATAAATTGTCTTTGATGGTTTCTAGACTTTCCTAAGCTCGATTCCATCAATTAGCAAGCAAGCATCCTAAGCAATCAAACACCTGTCAAATACGTTAAAATAAAGGTCAATACACATAGTGTAAAGGTGAGCATACAGGTTTAATAGTAATAGTAGAGTTCGAAAGCGTTTACGCATAACCAGCATGTAACATGTATAATGCGAAGCTAGTAGGTTATCGACAATGAAATATGCACAAACTAGACTGCGAGTTGTAGAATGCGCAACACATATCACCACTATGACATGTGAGAGGTAACCTTAACAACCCATGTCCATGACAGGTGCTGAGTCCAAACAAATAGTACTATCGTTGCTAAGGCGTCAGGCAACAATCACTGTATTAACATAACATACAAGCATTCATCGAGTAACAAGTGACATGCAATAACGGTCAGCGTATAAATAGTGTTTGTGTTGTGTGTTCGATTGTGATTTAGAATAAGTAACGTATGTAACACCCAAAAGTGCATAAAGCAAAAAGGGATCGAGTATACTCACAGCGATGGAAATGGATTGAAGGGAGCGCTAGAGTGATTAGCTAGAATAGTTAACGATGGCATAAGCGAAGAACGGTGCGTAAAACGGTGAAAAGGGACCAAGTGTCGAATGGTAATCCGATCGGATGGTCACTCGATCGGATGTTAATCCGTTCGGATGGTCATCCAATCGGATGGCCATTCGGTTGGATTGACATTCATTTGGTAAGGATGTGTTTGTGTATGATGGCTTTGAAGTTTTCGTTGTAGCATTTTGAAAATAGAGAAGTATCTCTACCTTTCCGGTCGATCGATCGAACGGTCGTTCAATCGGATTGCGATCCGATTGGCGAGGCTTCTCAGTTGAGAACAAGTTCACAGCTGGACGGTCACTCGATCGGATGGAAATCCAATCGGATGGCAATCCGTTAGAACTGACTGAACATTGATCATGTTGAAAATTGCTTAAGTGTTGAACCTCAAGTGCAATCCGATCGGATTGCAGTTCGATCGGATGGTAATCCAATCGGATGGCAATCCGATCAAACGGCAATCCGTCCCAACGAATCCAATCGTTTCGAACTTTATTATTTTCAAAGTTGCGGTTTATTCGAGACAGTTTGACAACGTACTAAACAACAGAACCTCGTCAAGTCCCAAGTCGTCCGATCGAACATGAATCACCCAAATCTGATCAGTCTACTGGTTTATGAGGGTTGTTCCCGTTTAACCCGAAATCAGTTGTCTCCTTGGTAGTAACCAGATCTTGAATCAACTCATCACAAGAAAGAGTAGAAGATCAGAACAAGTTCCGGTTCTACCGGTTTTGAGTGCATTGAGTGTAAAAGAGTTGAAAGAAAGTTGGAAAACCATCTTTCAATCCTTTAAACCTTGAAAATGTTTAGATCTATGCAAAATCGTTGTGAAATCATGTGGAAATCCTTCAGATCTGAGTTGTTCTTGGTGGAATGAAGCTAAATCTTGAAGTTCATAAGAACTCCATGATAACGTCATCCTAAAACACCTAAAATCCGGTGATTTCACGGTTAAAAGTTGAGATTCAAAGGTGAAAATGATGAAGAAGTGGGTGTAGATCATAGAAGTACAAGATTTGAGTTGAAAACTTACAAGAATTGTGAGAAATCGAGAGAAAAGGGGACTTGAGCGCTGCTGGTCGAATGAGGGAGCTGTCACATCACAAATGATGTGATAGGAGAGTATTTATAGGGTTCCCAGAAGAGGAAAGTGCATAACATAGGATGGCCACCGATCGGATGGCGGTTCAATCGAATGGCAATCTGATCGGATGGCAATCCGATCGGATGGCCAGTCGATCGGTTGGCCATTCGATCCAGGTGTCCGGCGTGTTGAGTTTTGTCGTTTCGATTCGCGTGTTGAGCGTTACGTTACGTTACGATGCGATTCGAGTGAGCGATGCGATAGTATTACCCAATAGTCACACAAATAACCTAACTACTATATCTAACAAACAATCACTATAAATTACTTGCGTTTAGTGTTTACGATGCGATAGATTTGCGATTGCGATTGCGATTAACACCTCAACATAAACATAACATGCACAAGTAACACATAAGGGCACACATACATAAAAAAATATCCAGAACACATTATTCGAGTTGCGAGATGCGATAGCGATTAGCGATAAACATGCGATTAAACCTTGAATATTGATAGATACTCCACATAATACAACTAAAGCGATTAAATAATAGAATTCAATTACAAGTCAAAAGTACGATTTAATGGTCAAGCAAGGAGTGACAGATCGCAATTAGCAATCTTTTCTTCCTTTGACTTTGACTTGTACTTTGACTTTCCAAAAAGCGGGTTGTTACAGCCTCCCCTACTTTAGGAAATTTCGTCCCGAAATTTAAGAAGTAGGCGTAACAAACAGTTGCGGGTACTTCGCCTTCATGTCACTTTCGAGTTCCCATGTGAACTCGGCGCCTCGTCTTCCTTCCCACTGAACCTTCACAATGGGAATGCGTGAGCGTTTGAGCACCTTGGTTTCTCGTCCCATGATCTCGGTAGGATTTTCCACGAAGTGTAATGTTTCGTTCACTTGTAAATCGTCAAGAGGGACATGTAATTCCTTGTCGGCCAAGCACTTTTTGAGGTTCGAAACGTGGAAAGTCGGGTGGACGTTACTCAGCTCCTCTGGTAGTTCGAGTCTGTAGGACACTTTTCCAATCCTTTCCAGAATTTTAAAGGATCCAACATATCGAGGCGTGAGCTTTCCTTTCTTGCCGAATCTGATCACTCCCTTCCAAGGTGCAACCTTTAGGAGTACGTGATCGCCAACGTCAAATTCAAGGGGCTTGCGGCGTCTATCAACGTAACTTTTCTGTCAGCTCCGAGCTTTCAATAGATTGTCTCGAATTTGGAGAATTTTGTCAGTCGTTTCTTGCAACAGCTCAGGACAGTAATTTGTGCGTCTCCGATCTCGTGCCATACAATAGGCGATCGACATTTCCTTCCGTATAAAGCCTCAAATGGTGCCATTTGTATGCTAGAATGATAATTATTACTGTATGAGAATTTGACCAAAGGTAATTGCGCATCCCAATTACCCCCGAAATCTATGACACACGAGCGAAGCATGTCTTCAAGGGTGTGAATCGTACTTTCAGTCTGACCGTCGTTTTAGGGATGGAAAGCGGTACTTAGGTTATGAGTAGTACCGAGAGCGGATTGAAACGTTTCCCAAAGACGCGAGGTAAACCGACCATCGCGGTCAGAGATGATGTCACGAGGCGTCCCGTGTCGACAAATGATTTCGTCGGTGTAGATTCGGGCTAATTTTTCTAACTTAAAGTCTTCTCGTATCGGCAGGAAGTGAGATGACTTGGTCAAACGGCCAACCACAACCCAGATGATGTCATGACCTGATAGAGTTCGCGGAAGTTTCGTTATGAAGTCCATAGCTATGCTCTCCCATTTCCACATCAGGATTTCGGGTTGAACGAGGAAGCCAGAGGGTCTTTGATGATCAGCCTTGACCTTCTAACAGGCCAGGCTTTCGAAACATAGAGGGAGATATCCTTTTTCATGCCCGGCCACCATTACTTGTAGCGCATGTCCTGGTACATTTTGTCAGCACTGGGATGAATAGAATACCGAGATTTGTAGGCTTCGTCCATCAGACGTTGTCGTAAATTGGTACGCTTGGGAATCCAAATTCGGTCCAAATAATGAAAGATACCATTCGATTTATTCTCGAGTCGGGCCCCATCGTTTAGAATCCTTTCCTTCTTCAAAGTTAGTTCGGTGAAACAAGCATGCTGAGCATCACGGGTAAGCGTTTCGAGATGATGCTGGGCTCGGGTATTACGAATGCTATGCAATAGCTTCGTCGACTAAGGGCATCGGCAACGATGTTTGCTTTCCCTGGATGGTAACGAATCTCACAGTCGTAATCGTTGAGCAGTTCTACCCACCGGCGTTGACGCATATTCAGTTCCTTCTGGTCAAAGATATGTTATAGGCTCCTATGACCGGAGAAGATCGTACACTTGGTACCGTAAAGGCAGTGTCGCCAAATCTTTAACGCAAAAACAATTGCGCCAAGCTCGATGTCGTATGTGGTGTAGTTCTTCTCATGGATCTTGAGCTGTCGAGAGGCGTACGCGATAACCTTATCCCGTTGCATGAGGACACAACCAAGACCAAGGTTAGAGGCATCGCAGTAGACTACGAAATCGTCATTTCCGTCGGGCAGTGAGAGAACGAGAGCATTGCAAAGCATAGCTTTGAGAGCTTGAAAGGCTTCCTCTTGTTTAGTTCCCTAAACAAAAGGTTTGTCCTTATGCATAAGAGAGGTAAGCGGCACAGCGATCTTAGAAAAACCTTCGATAAATCGGCGATAATAGCCTGCCAGTCCGAGAAAAGAACGGACTTCAGACGGGTTCTTGGGTGTAACCTAACTCTTAACAGCTTTGATCTTCGCTGGATCGACGTGAATACATTGACTATTGATAATGTGACCCAAGACTTGGACCTCCTCCAACAAAAATTCGCACTTGGAGAACTTGGCATAGAGACGGTTTCCCTGGAGTAACTCAAGAACCAAACGTAGATGATGTGAGTGTTCGGCTTTTCACTTGGAATAGATCAGATATCGTCGATGAACACAATGACGAAGCGGTCAAGAAAGGTTTTGCACACGCGATTCATTAGATCCATGAAGACTGCGGGAGCGTTGGTTAAACCAAAAGGCATAACAACAAACTCGTAATGACCATAGCGGGTTCGAAAAGCAGTTTTGGGTATATCATCCTCTTGAATGCGTAACTGGTGATAGCCTGGGTGTAGATCGATTTTAGAAAAACACGTAGCACCTTGTAATTGATCAAACAAATCATCGATTCGAGGCAAAGGATAGCGATTCTTGATTGTCAGCTTATTCAACTCCCTATAGTCGACGCACATCCAGAATGATCCATCCTTCTTTTTAACGAAAAGGACAGGTGCGCCCCATGGAGAGATGCTAGGGCGAATAAAGCCTTTATCAAGAAGTTCCTGGAGCTGACTCGAGAGTTCGCGCATTTTAGAAGGAGCGAGACGATAAGGCGCTTTAGCAACAGGGTTTGCTCCAGGAATGAGGTCGATTCGAAAATCGATATCACGAGTGGGAGGTAATTCTGGAAGATCGTTAGGGAATACAAGGGGAAAATCATGAACTACAAGCACCTGGTCTACCTCCTTAACTTCCTTTTTCTCCGCTACTACAATGTGTGCCAAGAAAGCTTGGTATTCCTTACGGAGATACTTGCTAGCCTGGACACATGACATGAGCTTAAGACCCTTCGAAGGATTTTCTCCATACACACAAAGTTGATCACCATTAGAGAGCGAGAAGCGAATCATTTTATCGAAGCAAACAACTTCAGCACGATTTTCACTAAGAAAATCCATGCCTACTATGATGTCAAAACTACCGAGCTGCATCGGAATAAGGTCGATAGGGAAGACGTGATTGTTGAATTCAAGCGTACAATCACGTAGAACAGAATTTACAGTGACGGTTCTTCCGGTAGCAACTTCAACATCGAACGTCGAGGGGAGATGGGCGCGCTTACGATTGAGGAGCTTTTCGAATTCAAACGATACAAAACAGTTATATGCTCCAGTATCAAACAAACACGAAGCATATATACCATTTACTAGGAACGTACCATTGACCACATTCTTGTCTGCTTGAGCCTGGCGGGCGTTGATGTTGAATGCACGTCTGCGGGCTGCTGGCTGTTGCTGAGGCTGCTGCTGTTGTGGCTCTTGCTTCACCACTCGATTGGGGCACATGTTTGCGAAGTGGTTGGGATCACCACATGCATTGCAAGCTATAGCATGGATCACGGGTGCAGGAGCCGCTTGTTGGCCTTCAGGAGCAGGAAGTAGAGCTTGCTGAGCAGGAGCTTGACCTTGAGCTGGAGCTGGGGCTTGACGTGGACCTATACGGCAGTTTGCGATGAAGTGGTCGTACATATTGCAATGAACACAAACCGGCATGCGATACCCACCGGGTGATGATAGGTGCAAGTAGGGCAAATCGGGTGTGGCCCAGTGTATGCACGCTTGGCAGGCGTTGCATTGACCACAGGTGCCGCTACTTGGCGGTGTTGAGGTTGCGGTGGTCCTGGTACTGTTTGGAGTGGAGCTGCAGTGATCGCACAGTTCTTGTTGCTGGAACTGTTGTTGTTCTTCCTCTTACGGCGAGAAAGCTTGGATGATTGTGGTGCGGCAGTGGTTTCAGCGGTGGCAGCGGCTGTGACTTGATACAGATTCTTGGAGGTTTTGTCGAAATAACCCGCCCTAACTCACTTATCATTTATCTCTACAGTGAGCATGTAGGTTTCCTCGTTCGTTTTCGTCTTTGCAGCCTGAACAAAATCTGCGACGCAGTCCGGAAGAGCATGGATATACTTCTTGATTGTGATATATGGGGTAGTAACCTGACCGGGATAGATAATACTCAACTGCTTGAAGCGTGTAGTCAAACCAACGTTATCCCCACCATCTTGCTTTATGCGCCAGAATTCATCCTCAAGCTTTTGGAGTTCATGGGGAGGATAGAACTCTTGCATCATTATGTTCTTCAACTCATCCCAAGACAATCCGAAAGCTGCATCGTTTCCTCGTTTGTTCCTCTCGGCTGTCCACCAATCAAGAGCGCGGGATTGGAAGACGTCGGTAGCATTGACGGTGCGCATGTTTTTTGGACAGCTACTCTGGCACAGGGTGACTTCGATAGAATCAAACCATTGAAACACGGCCGTAGGACCATCTTCGCCGGTAAAATCTTTTGGTCCGCAGGCTTTGAACTGCTTGAAGCTAAAAGCAGCCTTAGGAGTATCAGCCCTGGACTCTTCCGAGGACTTGCTTGCATTCTCGTTCAGTTCACTGACGATCTGGGAGATGACTTTCGCCATTTGCTTAGAGACGAGAGCAGCGATGCGCTTATTATCATGGTTTCGGCGAGCGGCCCGGGAGTGGAATGATCCAAACGACGACATTGTCTGCAACAGACATCGCCATAGGACTCAAACACAATTTCGATTATCCCTGCTATAGTCTAGCGATTCACCATAAAGCTCAGGAGCACAGCCATTCACAAAATTCACATAGGCACAAAATCACATAATCACATAAGCACATAGACACATAAGCACATAAGCACACATAAGCTAACCTAAACACATATGTTGCACATATTCACCTATCCTTCACAGCACGTATAACGGTTGGATATAATGGTTGCGATTTAGCGAGTACACAGCGAGTAGCATAGCGAGTAGTATAGCACGCGATTTGTTAATGTTTTGAGGTAGATGTGTAGTGCGTGTTGATCAAAGTGAACAACAAAAGCAAATAAATCACCAAAATCGAACACAAAAAACACATAAAATTCACATAAAATTGATAAATCACAGAGTTAGCGGCGGCAATTCCAGAATCGTAACACATAAAATCGAGGATAGATTGTCTCGGGTGTGTGTAGACATTGACTACCCAAAGTGATTCGACTATTCACAAGGACCTTAAGCGCACGCCTTGGCCTTCGGGACTGTACTCTCACTTCAATTTGAGCGATCGGCACTCATCCTTCTAGTTACAGCGTGACCCTAAGTCGTTGGAGTCCGTCGAGACTTTGGTGAGAGTTTTGTAAAACCACATTAGAGAGCAGAACGAGTCATCAAGTTTTAGGTTTCACCCCTAACTTAGCAACTTCATTCTTGTTTGTGTGACAGAGTCACGAGATAGATAAGGAGATTTGCGTCAAAGTATGGATTTCACTCCTGATTCAACACAAATTCTCTTGTTTATAGTAAAAATAGCGAGTCGAACGAGTGATCTGGTCGAGAGTTTGCGGTTTCACACATAATCTTAACCAAATCATCCGTTTGTGGGTGTAATTAGCCTTAGGAAAGGCTGATCTTACACATAAATGTAGTATGCGATGTTTGCGCAAGTGTGTAGTGTACAACGAGTTCGAGCGAGGAATAGCGAATAAGCTCGTACATAACCCATACCGGGCATGCAAAAGTCAGTATGTTGGTACTTAGACTATAGACTTGGTCGTTTCTAAGACATCGGCCCAGACTAGGTCGAGTGTTGCCTAATTCCCTATAGTTATGGCTCTGATATCAATCTGTCACACCCCAACCGATGACGGAAACATCGGGGCGCGACACTGAGCGAAGCAAATTGTCCAAGAGAAATTCCATAACAACTACTTTACCGAATAGTTAATATTATGTCCCATACCAGAACCTATTAAGCAAATCAGTTATTACAGACAGCGATATCTCAGAGACGAATAACATGTTCCGACAACTCAGATTTAAATAAAAATTAATTGTCTTTGTTGGTTTCTAGACTTTCCTAAGCTCGATTCCATCAATTAGCAAGCAAGCATCCTAAGAAATCAAACACCTGTCACATACGTTAAAATAGAGGTCAATATACATAGTGTAAAGGTGAGCATACAGGTTTAATAGTAATAGTAGAGTTCGAAAGCGTTTACGCATAACCAGCATGTAACATGTATAATGCGAAGCTAGTAGGTTATCGACAATGAAATATGCACAAACTAGAGTGCGAGTTGTAGAATGCGCAACACATATCACCACTATAACACGTGAGAGGTAACCTTAACAACCCCTGTCCACGACAGGTACTGAGTCCAAACAAATAGTACTATCATTGCTAAGGCGTCTGGCAATAATCACTGTATTAACATAACATACAAGCATTCATCGAGTAACAAGTGACATGCAATAACAGTCAGCGTATAAATAGTGTTTGCGTTGTGTGTCGATTGTGATTTAGAATATGTAATGTATGTAACACCCAAAAGTGCATAAAGCAAAACGTGATCGAGTATACTCACAGCGATGGAAATGGATTGAAGGGAGCGCTAGAGTGATTAGCTTGAACAGTTAACGATGGCATAAGCGAAGAGCGATGCGTAAAACGGTGAAAAGGGACCAAGTGTCGAATGGTAATCCGATCGGATGGCAATCCGATCGGATGGTCACTCGATCGGATGTCAATCCATTCGGATGGTCATCCGATCGGATGGCTATTCGGTCGGATTGACATTCGTTTGGTAAGGATGTGTTAGTGTATGATGGCTTAGAAGTTTTCGTTGTAGCATTTTGAAAATAAAGAAGTATCTCTACCTTTCAGGTCGATCGATCGAACGGTCGTTCAATCGGATTACGATCCGATTGGCGAGGCTTCTCAGTTGAGAACAAGTTCACAGCAAGACGGTCACTCGATCGGATGGCAATCCATTAGAACTGACTGAACATTGAACATGTTGAAAATTGCTTAAGTGTTGAACCTCAAGTGCAATCCGATCGGATGGCAATCCGATCGGATGAAAATCCGATTGAACGACAATCCGTCCGAACGAATCCAATCATTTTGAACTTGATTATTTTGAAAGTTGCGGTTTGTTCAAGACGGTTTGACAACGTACAAAACAACAGAACCTCGTCAAGTCCCAAGTCGTCCGACCGAACAGGAATCACCCAAATCCGATCAGTCTACTGGTTTGTGACGGTTGTTCTCGTTTAACCCGAAATCAGTTGTCTCCTTGGTAGTAACCAGATCTTGAACCAACTCATCACTAAGAAAGATTAGAAGATCAGAATAAGCTTCGGTTCTACCGGTTTTGAGTGCATTGAGTGTAAAAGAGTTGAAAGAAAGTTGGAAAACCATCTTTTAATCCTTTAAACCTTGAAAATGTTTAGATCTATGCAAAATCGTTGTGAAATCATGTTGAAATCCTTCAGATCTGAGTTGTTCTTGGTGGAATGAGGCCAAATCTTGAAGTTCATAAGAACTCCATGATGATGTCATCCTAAAACACCTTAAATCCGGTGATTTCACGGTTAAAAGTTAAGATTCAAAGTTGAAAATGATGAAGAAGTGTGTGTAGATCATAGAAGTACAAGATTTGAGTGGAAAATTTACAAGAATCGCGAGAAATCGAGAGAAAAGAGGGCTTAAGCATTGTTGGTCGAATTAGGGAGCTGTCACATCACAAATGATGTGACAAGAGGGTATTTATAGGGTTTCCAAAAGAGGATAGTGCATAAGTGTCGGATTGGCCACCAATCGGATGGCGGTTCGATCGAATGGCAATCCGATCGGATGGCCACTCGATCGGTTGGCCATTCGATCCAGGTGTCCGACGTGTTGAGTTTTGTTATTTCGATTCGCGTGTTGAGCATGGCGATGCGATTCGAGTGAGCGATGCGATAGTATTACCCAATAGTCACACAAATTACCTAACTACTATATCTAACATACAATCACTATAAATAACTTGCGTTTAGCGTTTGCGATGCGATTTCGATTGCGATTAACACCTCAACATAAACATAACATGCATAAGTAACACATAAGGGCACACATACGTAAAACAATATCCAGAACACATTATTCGAGTTACGAGATGCGATAGCGATTAGCGATAAGTCGATTAGCAATAAACATGCGATTAAACCTCGATTATTAATAGATACTCCACATAATACAACTAAAGCGATTAAATAATAGAATTCGATTACAAGTCAAAAGTACGATTTAATGGTCAAGCAAGGAGTGACAGATCGCAATTAGCAATCTTTTCTTCCTTTGACTTTGACTTTGACTTGTACTTTGACTTTCCAAAAAGCGAGTTGTTACAATGTTCCACCTTGGTTTTCCGTGAAAAACCTGTGGAAACACTCCTAGAGATGTTCCATACTTGGTTGAGGAAGAAGAAGTGAAGAAAAGTACTAGAAAGGTGAGTTTTGACTCACTTTTGCAACTTGAATGTTTCTGCCTTGAACTGACATTGTCAGCTGATTTAGAGTGTTTAGAGAGTGAGACTAGTGTGTTTGTAAAGTGGGAGAAGCGTGGAAATGAGCTAGGTTTTATAGTTGAGGTTAGGGTTGAGTTAGGTGGCTAATAAATGAAGAAAACACAATTAAATAAACACAATTCTGCCCAATACACGAGCTGGAAGTGGGAATCTACGGATTGGGTTCTCTGGCGGGGTGCGAAAGGGAAGTGTGGGCCGATCGTGGCCCGCGACCCATTACATCCGAGGCACAAGTTTGATTTCTTATCACTTTTGGTCCCTTATGTTCATAAAAGTTAGTTTTTAAGGTATTTTAAGCATAAAAGGTATAGTGTAAGGGTGTATTATGTAATTAAAACATAAAACAAGTATGAATAAGTATATGGATCAAGAATAAGTATCGTATACGCATGAATTGAGTATGTATGACAAGTATTTGTAAGTTTAACACATTTTGCGATAACTACGAATAAGATATCACAGGTATGATGAATTCAAATGTATGAACATGTACGAATATGTAAAGCATGAATTATAAGAAAAAACGAATTTTATTTATTATCCAAGTCTCGGATATTACAACGATACAACGAAAAATATGATTACAAGGAATACAAGATTTCCAAAAATATAAACACAAGACAAGCTTTCTAATTAAGGAAAGTTACAAAACGCAGGGCGTTACAATCTCCCCTCCT
This sequence comes from Helianthus tuberosus, assembly GCA_030545235.1. NCBI lineage: Eukaryota > Viridiplantae > Streptophyta > Magnoliopsida > Asterales > Asteraceae > Helianthus > Helianthus tuberosus. The sequence continues at coordinate 189,547,949 of CM060409.1, forward strand.
TTAGGAAATTTCGTCCTGAAATTTAGGAAGATGTAACGAACAGTTGCAGATACTTAGTCTTCATATCACTTTCGAGTTCCCAAGTAAACTCAACGCCACGTTTTCCTTCCCATCGAACCTTGACGATAGGAATTCGACTGCGCCTCAATTGCTTGACTCCTCGATCCATGATCTCGACGGGTTTCTCCACGAAGTGTAAAGTCTCGTTGATTTGAAGGTCTTCGAGTGGAACTTGAAGTCCTTCTTCAGCTAGACATTTCTTTAAGTTGGAGACATGGAAGACAGGATGAACGTTGTTAAGTGAGGTAGGTCTAGTCGATAGGCAACCTTGCCAATCCTTTCGAGAATCTTGAAAGGACCCACATAGCGAGGTGCGAGTTTCTCTTTCTTACCAAAACGAACCAAACCCTTCCAAGGGGATATACCTTGAGAAGTACAAAGTCACCTATCTCGAATTCCAAAGGCTTGCGACGCTTGTCGGCGTGACTCTTTTGTCAGCTTTTGGCTTTCAGCAAGTAGTCTCGGACCTGTAAAATCTTGTCCGTTGTCTCTTGTATAAGTTCGGCACCGGTGATTTGAGCTTCTCTAGTCTTGTGCCAACAAATAGGCGAACGACACTTACGACCATACAATGCCTCGAAAGGTGTCGTTTTAATACTCGTGTGATAACTGTTATTGTACGAGAATTCTATCAAAGGCAAGTGCATGTCCCAGTTGCCACCAAAATCGATTACGCATGAACGAAGCATATCCTCTAAAGTTTGGATAGTACGCTCAGTTTGTCCATCAGTCTGAGGATGAAAAGCGGTGCTATTATGTGTGTGTGTGCGCGCGTACACGTGTGTTTTGTGTGTGTGGCGCATGAAATTTTTAATCAAAAGAGCGTTGGATAAACATAATAAACAACACCGAGTTGAAATGTAATTTTTTATATAACAATATATGGTACTTATATTAACGATAAAAAATGTTCGTTATCATGGTGCAAATAAAAAAAAGTCAATTACGTATAAAAAACTTACTAATGTTTAAAAAATTTGGGAAAGTTCATGTGGGTTTTTGAATTTTAAACCACTGAAATGTTACTAACCAATCTCATCCATCCAAAATTACAATATAATGTTCTTAGACTTCTTAGAAAAAAAAAAACACTCTATTATCTATTTTTATACTACTTAATAAATAGAAATACTAGGGAACACTTGTCGTAATTTTAGAGGCTCTTCATTTATTTTTTTCATGTCTAAACCGTTCTAGCTAATTATTTTAAACAACTTAATTATTTCTTAACCTTCAATATCATAATGAATTTATGTTGCATCATTATTTCATATCTGGTTAATATCAATATAATAAAACAAATATATTTCTTGTATTTTTTAAATCAATAATGAACACTAGATTAGATTGATAAAATTAAGTCACCTGCTAATTGTGTCTTGCCATGTCATTACCATGTAGAGAGTTTGATTTAACTAACTTACTATTTAACTATCACGTTTAGGTTTAACTAAAAACTAAGTGAAAATAAAAATAAAAATAAAAATAAAATGTGTAATTGGTTGATTGAAGTGGACTCCAACACCTCTCACAGTACTCGCGCCCGCTAAGGGCATCATGTCCCCAAGCTTAACGCCCATAGGGCGGTGTAGTGTGGTGTTAACAACTGAACTAGTGTTGAGCGTTAATCCACAACAACCAACTTTAAAAAACTATTTGTAAAGAGATTAGAAATGTTATTTTATAGTAGAAAGTAGAAGGATGTAATAAAGAAATTATACACCATTTTTAAGTCAAAATATTTATAGATATAACCTTTTTTAATTAATCATATATTATTGTAGAATTAAAAGTACATATTTTTAATACAATAATAAATGATATATGTAGGTCCCTCGGAGGTTGAGGTCAAACCTATTCCTTGTTATGTCAAACACACTAGCGAGTGCGGAATCCAAGCTAGCATGCAAACCGAGATAGAACAAGCACAAACACAACACACAAAGTTCACCGATTAACACCACATGTATTAATACGTATGAAAGGTTCGGTTACAAGCTCAAGGTTTACAAATGTATTCTGCAAACTCTCTCTCTCGTGTGTGTGTCTCTCTATTTTCTGCACTCTTCTGTCTAACTTGTGAAGTGAACACAACACATGGGTATTTATACCCGACACAGCAGGTCTGGTCGAAGGATCAGACAGATTGATCGACAGATCATCTGTCGACCAGAAAGCCATCGAAAGATTCACAAATACCTCGAAGGATGATATCCTTCGAGATATCCTTCGAGTTCATCCATCGAAGGTTTATGTTTCGAACTCATCTATCGAATGTTCATCTTTCGACCTCATCGAAGGATATAAAACAATCCTTCGATGACACATCCTTCGACACAACCAGCTTACAACATTTTTCTAACTGTTTGGTCAAGTCAAACCAGGAGGATGGTTGACTTGGTCAAACTTACATCAACCTTACATTAAAGACATCGTTTTGTATCATGACGAAATACAGACAAAGTACAGACACAAGTGCACCAACAAACTCCCCCTTGGCTGTAGCTTTGTCTCGATCTTCGTGTCTTCAAGTCTTCAAGGCCGAGTCGAACCGAGCCGAGTCGCGTCCACACAAAGTGTATCAACAAACTCCCCCTTGGACGCTACTCGTGATGGTTCGTCTTCTGTGACTAAGGATCAACAGTGTTCGGAGGTTGAGGTCAAACCTATTCCTTGTTATGTCAAACACACTAGCGAGTGCGGAATCCAAGCTAGCATACAAACCGAGATAGAACAAGCACAAACACAACACACAAAGTTCACCGATTAACACCACATGTATTAATACGTATGAAAGGTTCGGTTACAAGCTCAAGGTTTACAAATGTATTCTGCAAACTCTCTCTCTCGTGTGTGTGTCTCTCTATTTTCTGCACTCTTCTGTCTAACTTGTGAAGTGAACACAACACATGGGTATTTATACCCGACACAGCAGGTCTGGTCGAAGGATCAGACAGATTGATCGACAGATCATCTGTCGACCAGAAAGCCATCGAAAGATTCACAAATACCTCGAAGGATGATATCCTTCGAGATATCCTTCGAGTTCATCCATCGAAGGTTTATGTTTCGAACTCATCTATCGAATGTTCATCTTTCGACCTCATCGAAGGATATAAAACAATCCTTCGATGACACATCCTTCGACACAACCAGCTTACAACATTTTTCTAACTGTTTGGTCAAGTCAAACCAGGAGGATGGTTGACTTGGTCAAACTTACATCAACCTTACATTAAAGACATCGTTTTGTATCATGACGAAATACAGACAAAGTACAGACACAAGTGCACCAACAAACTCCCCCTTGGCTGTAGCTTTGTCTCGATCTTCGTGTCTTCAAGTCTTCAAGGTCGAGTCGAACCGAGCCGAGTCGCGTCCACACAAAGTGTATCAACAAACTCCCCCTTGGACGCTACTCGTGATGGTTCGTCTTCTGTGACTTTCATGTCGGAGGATCTTCAAAGTCTTCACGCGTCGTAAGTAGAAAGTGTATCAACAAACTCCCCCTTGGACGCTACTCGTGATGGTTCGTCTTCTGTGACTTTCATGTCGGGGGGTCTTCAAAGTCTTCACGCGTCGTAAGTAGAAAGTGTATCAACAAACTCCCCCTTGGACGCTACTCGTGATGGTTCGTCTTCTGTGACTTTCATGTCGGAGGATCTTCAAAGTCTTCACGCGTCGTAAGTAGAAAGTGTATCAACAAACTCCCCATTTAACTTAGGTAGTGTGTCAATAAACTCCCCCTTAGATTGAACTCTCCATTGAGTCATGCTCGTGAATCTTTTGACTTGTCAATTCTTCAGATCCTTGTGGTGTTGATGAAGGGACAGCGGCAACTCGATCATTTTATCCTTTGAGTGCCTCCACTTCGTGTCTTCATTCCAAAGCTTTTCATCGAACATGTTCTCCTCGCCTTTAGCATCTGCACATGCAAGAAAGCTAAACGCATAATGAGAACAACCGCTTGGAATATAGTTAACATTTAAACTAACGACACATATGAGATCAAATCTCAATCAAACACCAACCGACAGCAGTTTGAAAGTTTAGAAAAATATTCATTTTAATCCTATAACTTTCAAAACTCGTTAACTTCGACTGTTTATGAAGATGCAATTGTTTTCCAGCTTACGATCGGGATTTTGGGTAGGATAGACTCGAGTTCCAACATCGGTCAATCAAAAATAAACTAGAAGAAAAATCTTTTTGGATTTTATAAAGTTTAAATTAAAACACACCTAAAATCTTTTTGAAATTTTCATTTTTCAAATGTAAAGACGGAAAGCAATAAATAAATATATACAAAGATGCATAAACAGGAAACATTAAATAAATATTTACAGACATTCTTTTTGCGAGTTTCGAGGGTAAGAGAATCATATCAGTGTACGGTCATGCCAAAACGTTCTTGTTTTTCAATTAGTTAATATTAAGATAAGCATCCTATAACAATTATCGGTATTGTTGTCCACATAAGCTCAACTTATCATTTGTAATCATGGCGAGGGGATACGTTAAGGTATAATTTATACTTACCGACCGGTGTTCATCCACATCACGACACATTCCCGTATCAAGGTATGCACGAGGATTCATCTTACCGGTGAGTATCCCGATTATCATCTGTTTGACCGTATATGATGTGAGATTCTCACTTATTTTGATTGAAAACAAGCCCTATGTGATATAATCACTTATTGATGAGGAACTTGATTTTCGATGCATGAGGGCACAGGAGCAAGTTCGTGAACAGGTCAGTACTTTCGTACAGCAGAGAGACGAACTTGACTCCCGGAAAGAATTTGTGATATTTTATCACTTATGTGTATGGACATGTGATTGTTGATCACTTATTGAGGTCGAATGCAGTATGTACACGTATGTATGGTATCATGGGAGATCTAGACTTGCGTCCCCGTTATTTTTCGGTAAAAGATACAACCATGATACCCAGATGATAAGCAGCATAAAGACCGAATATCTCAGAACCTCGGCAATCTCTCAAACGAAATTTCGGTACTAAGACCATATGCCAATGAATGGTTCCCACCCAGTCCTCAGTCGATTTAAGATTTATATCACCCTGCACACTTTAAAATGATTGTGAGCCTACCGATACATCTTATATAGAGCTGCTTATCGTTTTTCATTTAAGGTTTAAAGAGGTTTAGACAGACCACTGATGTACTATCATTTTCTCTTTTGCTCGCCAGGAAACTCATTTTTGTTTTTCTATTGTTTTTGTGTTTTTGAAATTTTTCGATGTTTTTGGATTTTCGAATTTGGATTTACTCCCCCTAAAATCAATAAACTAAGATAAAATTTAAAACACAAAGGTATTTACAATAATGATTTTCCGATGTTGGTTAAATCAATACCGTTTACCAAAATTAATTTTGAATCAGAAATGATTTATCGAATTTTGGAAAAAAAATGAGTTGGCATGTCGGTAAGCGGTGCGGACCATGACAACATTGTCTGGCCAAAGAGTGCTGTACGAGATAATAATAATTCATAAAGCAGCTTAAATATCGACAAGTAAAAGAGAGATTAGAAATTTAAAACCATATCCTGCAACTGCTTCGTGCATTGCAAGGAATCTGAGTGCTCTCCCAAACTGGATATCCACCCGGTGTGGATTTCAAAGTCGATTTTGTATCTACTTAGAAATCTCTTCACAGCAACAAGATCAGAAACCTTTGGGTCCGGCTGGTCTTCCACATTGCACCAGCGAAGGTTTTTGTCTTTCTCTTGTGAAGTAGTGTGCGGTTGTTCAACCCATGCCAAGGCATCCGCACACCCGGTTGGTTTGTTCAACAAACACATTTTCTTCAATCACACCACGAAGAAATGTACACTGCACGTTCATCTTGTAGATTGTTGAACTTCAGACGTGCTGCAGGTGCGTACATTTTGATTTGAATCTATCCCGGGGGCCCGATCAAAGCCTTGAACATTCACATTTTGAAATGATTTTCATTTTGTCGAAGCTTTTCAATCTCTTTCAACAGACATTTCTGTTTCCCTTTACTTTTTCTCTCCATCAAAGGCAGCAATTTCTTCTGTTGCCTATTTTGTGCAAGGATGCTCCACTATCAACAATCTTACGACTATCGAAAGTTCCTCCTGGAATATCCTACACACTCACTCAAAAATTAGTTGGAGAGAGGGACCCAAGCCTTTGTGGACTTGGGTCGTCCTTGATCATCAAGAAAAGTGATCTCAATCACTTGATGATTAGGAAAAAGAACCTGTGGTGCTCCCCCTGACTGAATTACCTGTTTTTGTTTCCAAGCTGTTTGTCCTTTACCAGTATTTGCATTAATTGTTTTAGCATTTACTGGTTTTACAGTTTTAGGTTTTGCTTGAACAGGTTTTTCTTCTTTGACCTCTGATTTTAAGGCCTTTTCAATTACCTTTTGATTCTTTTGTTTTAACTTCTTTTCCCTTTCTTTCAAGACACGTGGGTCTTGTTTCGGGGAAAGTGATCGTTTTTGGTAATTGGTTTCTTGGGGAGCACTTGTTTTTGCCTTCAACTTTTGCAGGTATGGGCAGTATCTTACAATATGCCCAATTGTGCCACACTCAAAACACATTCTCCGCTCTACAAACCTCGGAGAAACATGTTGATGATCAGACGGAGAACCAGACAATGAGCTTTGTGATCTAGACGTGCTTGGACCTAAATCACCTCCGTTGGTGTGTTGGGTGTAGTTATTCTGATCATTTCGTTTTAAAATTCTAACTTGTTTTACAAAATCAATGTTAGATTTATCCTGAAATGTTTTAAGTTTATCTGAACCCATGGATCCAACAAAGTTCACTTTCTGTTCTCTTTTCTTAACATGAGCTCTTTTGTTTTTCACCCATTGTTGTTGAACCTTAGGTGCTTGAACATTCTTGTTCTGAGCCTTCTTTCCCTGTACCTTACCTTTTCCGGAATTGACTTGTTGTTTTCGCTCAACTTGTAGTTTTTGGTTTCCGTATTGTTTTCTAATTTGTTCACACGAAATTGGATCACATTGAGTGACGGTAACTTTGCCACTTTTGTTCCCCAAAAACTTATCAGTGCATCCTTCAAAAATTTGCTCAATTAAATCTTGATTTACATTTTTAATTGGAAAATCTTTGTTAGAGTAGATTTTGCTATCTCCTTTGAGCGTGTACAACAAGTTACTCCCTTCAAAACTTGATACAATCGACTCCATTTCTTTTGACATTTCAGTCTTACTCGGTTTCACTGGTGGATCACACAGGATGTGATTCTCGATTGGAATATCTGTTGTAACCGAGTTAGACTGTTGGTTCACAATTTCATCAGATTCATCATCCGAAGAATCAGTATCCTCAACAACGGGAGGACTCTGTTCCTTAACACACGATGAATCTGTCACACTTTTCTCAGATTCTGATTGACCCGAGGATGATGTACCAGTTGTGAACCCGAGGCCTGCTGCAAAGTCATCTAGATCGAGTGGCACAGTAGGTTCAAAACGGGGCATATCCTCGTCATCAGGCAATTTGGAGTAATTGTGATTCATTGGGGGAGGACATGATTTGAATCCCATACACTTCTTATCCCCCTTTTTCTTTTGAACATCAATAATGTGATCCAATACATAGCGGGAATTGGAATAACTTTCCAATTTCTGCTTGATTGTTTCACATTCACATCGAGCGGTTGCCAACTCTACCATTTGCTTTTCAATTGTGTCAATAAGATTATTGTTAGCATGTTGTTTTCGCAAAACAGCCTTTTGTAATTCTGAAACATCATGTCTTAATGACGCAATTGTTGCTTTAAATTCCTTTTCATTTCTGGTTAAAAACAAGTTAGCTTCAGTTGCTTTAGAAAGATCTACAATCAATTCTTGATTGTGTTTGCATGTGATATCATATTTCTCTTGCAAAGCCTCATGATTGCTTTGTAATTCACAACACTCATCATTCAATGAAACATGTTTGTCTTGCAAGTCAAACAAACTAGCTTGTAAAGCATCATGTTTGCCTTGCAACTCAGACATGTTTGCCTCCAAATCAGCATTTTTAACACGCAAACTATCACAGTTATCACAATTAGCAGCAATGGGTTCATCGACACATACTTGACCTGATGAACTGTCGACATTAGCCATAAAGGCTGAATGGAGAGAAGACGAAGAATAAGCAGCTTGATCCACCAAAATAGATCTTCTTTCAGTTCCTGCTGCAGCTTCTTCCAAACGCTCATCAATCTCTGCATCGACTGACACACTTGATGTCTCATCCACATGATCATTGCCTGAAGTGGAGGATTCTTCATCTGAGCTTCCACTATAACCAGAAGAGTCTTCATCCTCAGAAGATACATCACCATTGGTGGAAGATTCTCCACCACTGGCTTGCTTTAAATCCTTTACGATCTCAGCAAAACATGCTGTTCCATCTGGACCATCATTTCCAAACTGAAGTGACCAATCACAACCTTCATCTACTTGAACCACAAGTGCCCGGTTGGCATTTGATGGCCCTGTTTGGCTTTGGTTGTTGACAGGTATCAACGTATGAACATTGTTCCTGTTCTGGTTCTGCTGGTTGCCTTGATTTCTGAAAGGATTTTGGTTTCCATGCTGAGCTGGTCTTGTGCATTCCCTTTTGAAATGACCCCGTTCACCACAGTTAAAGCACGTTACAGCTTGCTTGTCGAACCCATACTTGGTGTCTTTCTTGCTTTCCAAGTTGGTTCTCCCCGTCCTTTCCATAAACTCCTTTGCTCTTCGAATTGCACTAGCAAGAGCCCATTTGATATCCATCATTTCAAACTCTTCTTTATCCACTTGCTGATAATCTTCATTGGTTAGATTGATATTCCCAATCTGACCTGCGATCAATCCACTATAAGCACTAACCAAGGTATTCAACATCTCCATATGCTCCTTGGCTACTTCGACACTGACTTTGGAAAAGTTGGAAGTGTCTAATCTGACTGTGTTCGGATTGGAGGTGGCTTGAAAGTTTGAAGTGCTTCCATAAAACCCTTGCTGTTGCGGTTGTTGCTGCTGAGCTGTCGGTTGCACATTCGGTCTAGAAAACATCGTGTAAGCTGAAGGATCAAACTGATCTGTTGTTGAAGGTCCGGTGTTTGAGATGAAGGCTGTTTGAAGCTTCGCATGTTGAGAGGCTGGTTTTTCTCCACTAATACCTCCTGCAATCCCAAAGTACATCTCTGGATTTTGAGGAGTTAGTGTTCTTTTTGCCTTAAGCTTTTCTTCTACATCCTTGTTCTCCAGTTTTTGAATCAACTCATAAACGTTGATTGTGTCTAGAACACCATTTTCTTTGAGAATTTCAAGATAACTGCTCCATTTTGCTGGTAAGCTATCAGCGAATCTCTTCACCATTTCTTGTGGAGTGGCAGTGACTCTAAAACCAAACATCTCGCTCAACAAGTGATGGAACCTTGTAGATAACTCTGCCAAAGTCTCATTCTCCATACACGTGAAACCTTCAAACTCTTTCTTCAGTAATTCTTGCTTGATCTTTCTAGATTGAGCATTTCCTTCACATCGTAACGTAAGCATATCCCACAAGCTTTTAGTAGTCGTGCAGTAAACAAACTGGTGATAAATGTCTTTGTGAAGAGCTTGTGTGAGAATCATGAATGCCTTCTTTTCTAACTCAAATTTCTTCTTATCATCATCAGACATAGTGCTGTAAGTTTCTGGATTAGATCCTGCAACTTCCAAATCATGGTCAAATGCGGTGAAGAAGCACATCCATAGATCTTGACCTTGCCCCTAAACATAAGTTCTCAGCCTTTCTTTCCACCATCCCCAATCATTGATATGATTTAGCTTTGGCGGCTTTGTGCTTGTACCAGTCTCACTGTCGTTCTGCATCATAGATTGAATGCTGTTGCTTTGATTTGTGACCAATGCCCATTGATTTGCAGTTATCATTGCTGCTTGTGGTGGGGCAATAGCCTGCATCCATGCTTTGCTGAAATCTGACGCAGATTGCGTAGCTGATGATTGCGTAGCTGATGATTGTGGAGTCATAGATGTTAGAGTCCACGCGGTTGGATCCCACTGACCGTTTGTTCCCATTTTATAAAAATTAATATATTAAGTGAAAATAGATTTAAAATTTGAAAAACAAGTTTTCCCTTTAAAAAAATTTAATTTTCACAAACTATGTTAATATTTCGAAAGATAACAACCAGCCGAAGGATCCTTGATCGAAAGACCTGAAAAACACAAACTTGTTAAACTCAAACAGACAAGGATCGAAGGATCAAGACTTGTTCGAAGGATCAACAGTGTTCGAAAGATCACTGTTGAGTGTCGAACAATGACTTCGAAAGACTCCCCAGTCGAAGGATCCTTGTCTTTCGAAAAAGAACTGTAGACCGAAAGATGTATGCTTCGAAATGATTCCTTGGTTCGAAGGGTGATTATCTATCGAACCTCCACTGATCGAAAGATGATCTTTCGACTTCGAAGGATATCTTTCGAACTGCTCTGACACAGTTGACAAAGTGTGACAGGTTGGTGAAAAAGGTGATGGGTTGGTAAATCTTTCGGCAGAAAGTATGGTCAGACCATGATTTTCACCAAAAACAAGATTTGAACCAATAAAATATAATAAACCTATCCAGAAGACCGGTCACCGGATAAGCCGGAATTTTGGCCGGAAATCACCAAACACTTTAAAAACAAGTTTTTAAGTTACCCAACCCGTCATGCAACACACCCGGTAAGTTTAGAATACGTTTTTATGACAGGAAAAGCGAGAAAAACAGTAAAAACGGATGCAAAACCAAGGAGTTTTTGTCCAAAACACTCCAAAAACTTGTATAAACCCGGTTTTTTAACAAGGAAAAGAGCCACGGCTCTGATACCACTTGTAGGTCCCTCGGAGGTTGAGGTCAAACCTATTCCTTGTTATGTCAAACACACTAGCGAGTGCGGAATCCAAGCTAGCATGCAAACCGAGATAGAACAAGCACAAACACAACACACAAAGTTCACCGATTAACACCACATGTATTAATACGTATGAAAGGTTCGGTTACAAGCTCAAGGTTTACAAATGTATTCTGCAAACTCTCTCTCTCGTGTGTGTGTCTCTCTATTTTCTGCACTCTTCTGTCTAACTTGTGAAGTGAACACAACACATGGGTATTTATACCCGACACAGCAGGTCTGGTCGAAGGATCAGACAGATTGATCGACAGATCATCTGTCGACCAGAAAGCCATCGAAAGATTCACAAATACCTCGAAGGATGATATCCTTCGAGATATCCTTCGAGTTCATCCATCGAAGGTTTATGTTTCGAACTCATCTATCGAATGTTCATCTTTCGACCTCATCGAAGGATATAAAACAATCCTTCGATGACACATCCTTCGACACAACCAGCTTACAACATTTTTCTAACTGTTTGGTCAAGTCAAACCAGGAGGATGGTTGACTTGGTCAAACTTACATCAACCTTACATTAAAGACATCGTTTTGTATCATGACGAAATACAGACAAAGTACAGACACAAGTGCACCAACAAACTCCCCCTTGGCTGTAGCTTTGTCTCGATCTTCGTGTCTTCAAGTCTTCAAGGCCGAGTCGAACCGAGCCGAGTCGCGTCCACACAAAGTGTATCAACAATATAACAAAGTATTACAAAGTTAAACTCAATCACAATTAAACACATCATTCATTTTATCAATATCAAAGTCAAACCCACACATAACACGCTCTTCCACGACTGTGATAGGTATCATGAAAACCTCCATCACACTGTAAAAAAAAACTACCTGCGACGGTGTTTCACAACATCACGGGGGGTGCCCCGTCCCTCTAAAAGGCAAGAGGCGGCTCTACCAAATGAACTAGCTCAGCAACCGATCAAGAGCTGATCCTGTCACTTGGGTGTGTTGGTGTGTAGTTTTAATATCTTTTGTTTTGTACTGATGGTTAGTTTGATCCCTTTTCTAGTGTGATATGTAATTGATGGATGTATTTTCTAGACTCGACATCTTGTAATTGATAGGTTGTTGATAATGTTGGTTTTGTTGTCCCTAAAAATATATGCTAATTATTTAGTTTGTCGTTTTGATCAAACAAAAGTTATGAAATGAAAATAAATTAAGAAATACGTAAACTCATCATAGGATGGATGCTTCCTTACGGATCTAGGCCTTTTTAGGGGGTGGATGGTCGGCTAATTAAAAAGTATTTTCCTTGTTCCTACCTTTTATATATAGTGATATAAATAGAAGAAAGTAACATTATAGCAATCTGTAGAATTTCCTACATATACAATTTGAAGTTGAGGGAATAGTGCGAGACAGCTCTTCTCTATTCGACCAACTTATTTTTAATTTACTTTTATTCTTAGTTTAAAACTACGGTTTCGTCCTTCATTTAAAATTATGTCTTTACCCCCAGTTCAAAATAAAATTATAATTTTGCCCTTAGCTCAAAATTACGATTTTGCCCTCAGTTCAACAACCCATTTTTTATTTTATTCCTAGTTTAAAATTACGGTTTCGCCCTCCGTTTAAAATTACATTTTTACCACCAGTTTAAAATTAAATTATGTATTTGCCCCTAGCTCAAAATTACGTTTTCGCCCACAGGTCAAAATAAAAATATTTTTACCCCTAGCTCAAAATTATGATTTCGCCCTCAGTTTAAAATTATGATTTCGCCCCTAGTTCAAAATATAATTACGACTTTGCCCTCTGTTCAAAATTATGATTTTTTCTCATTTTCGAAATTACGATTTCTCCCCCAGTTAAAAATTGTGATCTTGCCATCATTTTACCTTTTTTTTACAAAACTATAGTAGTGTTTTATTCTGCTTGGTTGACTCAATGTAACTTTTATTGTGTCAAGCACTTGTCTAACACTCGTTCATTGGTACTGACAAATTAGTATTTTACCCCAGCTCAAAATTACAGACCTGTTATCGTTTTAATTTTTTTAGCAAAACTATGGTAGTGTTTTGGTTTAATTGGTTATCTCGATGTATTTTTTTTTAGATCGTGTTGTAAGTAGTATGTACAAGTAAACTAAATACATGCATACATGTTATGAAACTAAGAAATATTCAATTTAATGCCCCGCAACGCAGGCGGGCATAAGTGTAATTTTTATTCGTCCATGCATGCCTGGTACATGCTCATTTATCCTGAAAAATTACAATTTTGCTCCCAGTTTAAAATTGTAGTCTTTCCATCGTTTTAAATTTTTTTTAGTAAAAGTATAGTATTGTTTTTGTTTTAATTGGTTGACTCGATTGTAATTTTTTTTAGATCGTGTTATGAGTAGTATGTACAAGTAACAGAAATACAGACATACATGTTATGCGAGAGAAATATTTGGCTTATTGCCCCGCAACGCTGGCGGGGCAAAAACTAGTTCACTACAATTTATAGGACTTTCAGCGACACATGTGATGATGAAAATACGCCTCACGTATTCAGTAAAGATATGACCCGTTAGTAAAATCTTTTTCACTAAAAACTATATATACAATGCATATAATATTTACTAAATTAAAACACTTGGTTTTTATTTAAACAATACTAAAAGTATGAGTTTTGATTTAAGTCATACAATGGTATTTTGATCCTTATATTTTTAATTTAAGTCATTTAATTAATGTTAGTTTTGCCATAATGTAGTTATGCATTACACACACATATGTATATATATATATGGTTAGGTTAACGTACAAATGCCCTTATCGTACAACACGTACGCGATCATCTCAGCCGTCAGATCTTCATCCCACATTGAAATCGCATGTTGGTGTTTTGTAACAATTTCGCATGTTGGTTTTTAACATGTGATTTCATCAAAATTACCACATGCGAAATTGTTACAAAAAACCAACATGCAATTTCATCAAAATTATCAAATGTGAAATTGTTACAAAAAACCAACATCCGATTTCATCAAAAATTATCACATGCGATTTCATCCATGCTATTTTATAACATGTGATTTCACATCGCGTACATAGCGTTCGTTAAGCCATTTTGTACAATACACTTTATATATATATAGAGTCTAAAGTGTGAGAAGTGTAAAAAGTGTTTTAAACCATTAGATATTTGGTCTAATGATTGAGATCAATAGGGACCAAATTATAAATTGTGTTATAATTATTTGAACTGATTTGAAAATTGTAGGGATAATAGTGTCTTTGGATATGTTTCAAATTAGGTAACCTCTCCTAAATTCTATCGATTCAATTTTAAACTTATTCTAAAATCCGGACATTCTAAAAAATCCAAAAATATGTAACTGCTACAAGAAATATATAACACTACACATCCATCATATAGCACTATATAAAACCATATAACACCGTATAACACTATGTAACACTATGCAACACCATATATCATCATATAACACTATATAACACTATATAACAATATATAACACTATACATCTATCATAGACATGCTATCAGAAAAATATAACACTATATAACTCTAAATCACACTATATAACTCTAAATAGCACTATATAACATCATATAACACTATACATCCATCATATAACACTATTTAAAACAAAAAAAAACACTATATAACACCATATAACACTATGTAACACTATATAACACTATATAAAAATATATAACACTATACAGTTCTGAATGAGATGACACAAATTCGTAAATTAACACTTAATTCGTATCCTATAATTAAGGGTTGCGGTTATAGAAGGTTATCAATTAATTAAATCAATAAGAAAATTACTTGTTTACCCTTTTGAATTAATTTAGATTGAGGACACATGTCATCTCCACAATATTTTTCACACTTCTCAGACTTTTGAATTAATGTACAGTATCTTCAATTTATGTATGTATATATATATAGGTAGACGATCATGTACATTAATTCAGAAGTGTGAGAAGTGTATTATAACACTATATATAACACTATATAACACCATATAAACATAGTATAACACTATGTAACACCATATAACACTTTGTAACACTATATAACGCTATATAACAAATATAACACTATTTTTTCTGATAGCATGTCTATGATAGATGTATAGTGTTATATATTGTTATATAGTGTTATATAGGGTTACATAGTGTTATATGGTGTTATATGGTGTTACATAGTGTTATACGGTGTTTATATGGCGTTATATAGTGTTATAATACACTTCTCACACTTCTGAATTAATGTACACTATCCCTACCCTATATATATATATATATATATATATATATATAGAGGAAGGTTCTGTGTAGAACACTGAATATTGCAAGAACACGCAGAACACAATGAATCACCTATTTTTTTCAATCCTAAAAACCTAAAAAGTAAATGAAAATGTTACAAATGTAGGATTTATTGTTTCTTACACTTGAATTCAAAACAAAATATGGAAAATTTTCACTTTTCTTATAACCGACATAAGTGTAGGTTATGTGTATGTTAAATTAACATGCATGTTGGCTATGTGTAGTTAAAAATATATGGTCTTTTTATGTATATATAATATACGTATGAATATAAGAAACATAAAATTTAAAAAATATGAACTTTAAATCCCAAAATTTAGTGTTTTAGGGTTGTTCTTTTTGTTCTCACAATAATTAGTGTTCTGTAATGATCCTCATCATATAGTGTCGGGATCAGTAGAAAACGCTCAAAAGTGTGAGAACGGTGAGAACGCATGTTGGCCCAGCACGTGGCATGCGATATAATTAGGGCGTATAGGCTTTTTTGTCATTTTAACTTCCGCTTTTCCAATTCCGCTTTTCATAATATTGATTTATTTTTGGGGTTTAAGATTTTTTGGCGTTAAGCAAATTCAATAATTATATGGCCTTTTAATGGTTTCATTGTGTAAGACCCTTGGGTGATTTATACGATTTACATATAAACATCAACTATAAATGTGTATTAGGATTACAAATACAGTTGAAAATACTAGTTTGCTAAATATTTTATGAAATAAAACATTTCAATAATTTATATATATAATCGTCGTTTAAAATGTAACGACGAAACATAACGCGGAAGCTTGAATATTGAGTGTGTTCGGTTCCTCGTTGACCTTGATTGTCCTCCGGTATATCACATAATACCTACATTTCATATAAACATGAAATGCGTTAATTATACTAGTTTAAAACATATTTAAACAAGTTCACAATTCAAACAATTGAACTGCAGCATTTTTGCAGCTAATTTGAGTTCTCGCGGGGCGCGACAGAGGAAGGGGATCTCGCTCGCGGGCCGCGAGCGCCGTCGCGTGACGCGACGGATTCTCTCCTCCCTGTTGCGTGGCGCGACAGTGCCCTTTTTCCAGCAAGTTTGGTTCTGGGCCTGCATTTTTCTCAGCACTACTAACTTTTACGAAAACATACATAACTCTCTCGTTTTTTATCCAATTTATGTCACGTTTCTTCCTACGTGATCGTAATTCGATTCTCCATCACATGGAGTTAAAATCCGACATTCGGATTAACAAAATATGAGACCTTTAAGCCTTCGGCTTAATATATATTTACAAAACTTTTGACTCGTTCATGCATTTATCAAACAAACATGTTTGTTTGATCCCAATTTCTCATGAACCTTATAATTTCAATGTTGGCTATTATACTAGGTTCAAATCATGGGTTTATATACATTCTTAAACTCGTTTTTACTTAAATGCTTATTTTGACCCGTTAAGGGTATTTAAGCACTTTTCCGCATGATTCACGCTCATTTATTTCTAGCATCTTCTTTCCACATTATTAATCAAATGATCTTCCACCAAAACTATACTTGTGGTGATTTTAAAGTGGAAATCTATTTATTCCGAGTTTTACCCCTCGGATTCTCTTTTTACGGCAAAGACTCATATAGAGTCATTTGACCCAAAGGTTCACACATTTCGTTTTTTTTTTACTTATTCTAACTATCTATTTGACCTTAAGATTCGTTTCCAAACAACCTTCAAGGGTCATTTGCTCAATTTAGCTTACAGGGGCGTTTTGGTCAAGCTTAATCCTTCTTTTACGACGAAGGACTTTTAATAACTCGTTTGATCAAAAATCCGACCTTTTAACTGTAATCTTGTTTAGAAACCATTACCTAAAAACACCGTGATTATAATTTAAATTATTAGGTTTACCTATTAAGGTAACCCAATGTCCATTTTTATCTTCATTTAACTCTCATTGAACCTTAAGTCCTAAATGAGTAGTTAACCTATTACACATACCTGGCTCGGATCAATATATTGACCCGTTTTAATACTTTGCTTTAATAATCGCTAATTTATAGCGTTTTAATACCGGAGCGAGTCATGTAGATGAGATGGTAGTAAATGTCATCATGTAAGGATACACGGTCATTTAGACCAAACAGGTCAAAAGCTGAAAACATCACCCTTTGACAATATCGACTAATGATTATTTGTCGAGTTATATGCTTACAGGAGTAAATGCAATTATCCTTTTGTTATTTTCTCCTGTAAGCATATAACTCGACAAATAATCATTAGTCGATATTGTCAAAGGGTGATGTTTTCACCTTTTGACCCGTTTGGTCTAAATGACCGTGTATCTTTACGAGATGACATTTACTACCACCTCATCTACATGACTCGCTCCGGTTTACACCGTACAGTCATTTTACTTATAAACCATTTCTTAACTCTTTTGACTCATTATGGCTTACGCCGTAAAGTGTCTTTTCAAAACTAACGGTTATTGTCCACGTGTGACCAATTTACCGTTTTGCCTTTATTATTCGTTTTGGTTTACCATATAAGGTAACCATTAAAAGTTAATTTTCTATTCGTTATAGTATGTCCGAATTACCAATTTACTCCTTTTTAACCATCGATATGGTTTCGTATCATTTCGCTTATCTTGTTCCGTACGACTACACGTCAGAACATTATACTTCAATTTCTTATTTATCTTATTCATAATTAATATGATAAGAGAATATTCTACGAATTAAGAATAGTGTAAGCTATACTTACCTTGCATCCAAATTAGGCTTTTTCTTTATACTTGATTCGTTTGACCCGCTTCATTCCCAAGCCTCCACCTAGCTTGCCAAGCGTCAAACTATCATCATAATTCGTATGAGGGTTCGATTAGTCATTATCAATCACGACTACTCCATCTTAAGGGTGTTATGTCGAAATTATCATTTGATCATTTAATTGGTCATTTTGACTTTTAAAAGTTAAATTGCCTATTGACGAAAGTAATTACATATAACAATCCTCAATAAACCGACACCCTTGATTATTTTTCCGACACCCTAATATATTTTATATTATCCCAATATGTCCTAAAATACACCCATACGCGAAAACGGGCCTCAAATATATTAAATAGTATTAAAAATAATTAAAAATCTGAAATTTAAGTTGAGGCGAGCCGAGTAAAACTCACCCCAACCCTTACGCGGGCCGCGTAAGCTAAAAAGGTGGCACGGCAGGGGCGGAACTAAAGAGTTAGGAGTCGTAGCACGGGCTACGGCTCAACCTCGTATTCGTAGTGTTTTTTTTCGATTTAATACAAAGGATACCTCTAAAAAATACGAGGATACCCGTAACCAAAAAATAGGATATTTAATTTTTTTAAAATCCTATTTTTTTACAAGCCCAAACATTGTACAACCCGAAAACTTATAGAATAATTAAGCTCGAATGACAAAATAAACCCAAATTAACAATAATAGAATTGAAAGGATGCCCCAAATATAATTGATAAAGTTAGCCCAAGACCAAAAACAATATTATAACTGAAATAGGCCCATTTTGATTTGTGATTATGGGTGGCAATGGTCCATTACACAGAAAAAGACGACGATGTGATGAAACGATTTCTAGCTATGAAAAAAAGAAGGGGACAAATCTATTAGGTATTTGTTTTTATTATCGTTTTTTAATTATTGTATGATTGCACGGTAAAAAAAAATTGGGATACCCCTAAATTCATTGGCTAGCTCCGCCACTGTGGCACGGCCCTGGGCCGCCACGTGGCCCAACACATGTCGAGCCTAGTTGATGATCCAAATGGGCTACGCTTTGACATGAGGTCAACGTTGGCCGCGTAAGCCTTAGCTTACCTTTACGCGGACCGCGTGAAGACCAGATTTCAACACTATATAAAGGAGGCCTCGGATCTCAGTCGAACTCGTTCAATTTTCATTTCTCAATCTCACTTTCTGAATATTAGGCATAATACACGGGTATTATACCCCCCTAATTAGCGAAGTTCTGCTCCGTTGTAAGTATTATAACCCATGGATACGTATTAGATACGCTGCCCGATTGATCTAGGGTTCCGTAATGGCTGTCGTGGTTCTGCCCGACGTAGTCATTGGAATGCCATCTCGGGGAGGGTATTGCTAATGTTAAAATGGGTTATTAATACTAACGCGTGTACATTTGTGTAAATTATAGATTATCACCAGGAAACCCTTACAGAAAATCTAAGACAGCAATGTGAGTTGATCCACTTTTTGTAAATCTTTTTATGTTTTTACAAAACCTTAAATACTTTTCCATGCGAATAACAGTTATTGAGTATTTGTAAGAATACAATTATGACGAGTATGTTGGGGTTTTGTATACAAAATTTGTTACCACCTGGTCAAGGAGTAACATGTCCACAAGTCGGGTTCGACAGTACCATGGATGTTAATTGTAATATCTTGGAAACAAATATAATTGCGGGATCGCCCTCAATACTGTACACTGTGACTTTTTATTTAAACTTGATTAAACTGGGATTCACTATCCAGTATTTCCCACTGACAAATGTTTTTAAAACGCGTTTCAGGTAACAAAATGTGAAAGCCAAATAGAAGCCAGCTGGACAGCACTAAAGGCTTGGAAAAGTGGCAATAAAGTTACCTAAAAATAAAATAGATGTTTTTATTAAATAAATAGGATTTATTCCTATGAAAACGTGTGTACTATGAACTTGGGTTTTATCCCATTTGTTTAATGTTATAAAAATGTGGTATTTTACTCTGATAAACATTTCCTAACTACGGTCCTGATGAAAAATTCCGCTGCCAAATTAGACAATTATCGATACCACCGAAACTGGCTCGCGGCCGCCCGTTTCCCGGGGAACCTGGGATCGGGGGTTGCGACAGGAGGTGGTATCAGAGCTAAGCCACTGATTCAGCCACAGAGGTGTTCTGCTGACATTAAATTATAAAGTGTTAGGAAATAAATTACGGAAATACGTTTATAACTGTATTTATTTGTTATGTGTTATTTGACTATCTGTTAGTTTACAGTATGAGCGACCAAGGACCATCTGACGCGTACCGTCAATTGTCTGGTTCGCCTAGAAGTGAAGGCACATCCTCTTCTCAGCCTGCCCTCTCAGGGTACTCTGCTGATACAGAAGATGGAATCTTTGTGTTTAATGCTCAGTCAGAGGAGCCATTTCCTTAGAAAAAGAGGGGATGGTTCAGTAGAGGGGCACAAGAGCGTAGGAAGCGTATGAAAAAGTTGCAAGATCAGAGAGCCCTAGCAGCAGCCAAGAGAGAGACAGATGCCTATGCCCAGGATATGATCAATAGGGGTATAGCTAACATCCACATATTAGCAACCACTGCAGCTGACCCAAATCTGGAGCAAATAATAGCACCCCAACCACAACCGCAAATCCCTGATCAACCCATGGAGATAGAAAACCCTAAAAACCAAGTAGAGATGCATGACTTTAATCCAGAAGAAATCCCTAGGGTACCAGCACCAAACCCTCTATACCCAAATTACGATCCCTGGTGGGATGACGTTAGGGACTATGTGCAACGTTACCCAATCCATGAAGACACACCTATGCATAATATAGGAGCCTACCCAGGTATGAACCCTTTAGATCCCTATTACCATGATGAATATATTAGGGAGATCTTAGAAGATCCTTACCGATTTCAGGCACTTTCACCCCCATATCAGGAACCCGCACCCCAGATTCCAAACCCAGTCCTAGAACCTGCACCCCCAATGAGTGTAGAAAACGTGCAAGAACTTAGGACTTTTGGTGAAGAAATTTTAGAAAGCAGTGAGAGAATGCGACAGGTGAGAGAGCGTCTTGTATGGAAATACGATGATCGCAATATGGACTTGTGGATGAATCCATATCCATAAGATGTGATGGTGGGAATGGTAATAATAATAATATAATAATAAAATATGTGTGTACGGATGCCTACTACTATTAGTGAAATTCTATTTCAGTTGATATTGTAATTTTTATTTCAGTACTGGTATGTAATAGATGCATAATAGTATATGAATAGAGTAAAGTCGCAATGATCAACGCTTTTGGCAAAAATGCGTGTCATGTGATTGACTACATTAATATTATTTTGTGATATTAATATGGGATAAATGTTTAAAATTCTGATGGCCGACGAAGGAAATCAAGGAAATCTGAATAACGATAACCAGAGTAACATTAACGTGGTTAATGAGAATCTGAGCATCAATAACAATGGAAACCAAATGGATACTAGTGTCGTTCAACACATAGTGGCACAAGTGATTATAGATGCAATGCCATTTATTATTCAAACTGTTCAAGAAGCGAATAATAAAAGTAAACATAGCAGTAAGCGACCAGTTGAACCAGAAAACAGCGTGAACAATGGACCCGTACTTCAGGTGCCCATTCCCAAAAGAAGAAGAACCGTGTCTTACGGTTGTTCTTACAAAGAATTCTGGTCCTGCAAACCAATAGAATTCTCGGGCAATGAAGGACCCATTGCAGCTCTACGCTGGATAGAGAAAACTGAGGCTGTTTTAAAAATAAGCAAGTGTGCTGAAGAAGACAAAATAATGTTTCCTTCTAATCTGTTTAAGAACTCAGCCTTAGAATGGTGGAACACTATCCTCCAATCAAGAGGAAATGACAGGGTATACAACATGGAATGGGAGGAATTTAAGAATATGGTAGAAAGGAAATTATGCCCTCCCAATGAAAAGGAACAAATAGCAAATAAGTTCCTAAACTTAAGAATGACCGGGGTAGATAGTAAGGGGTATACTACTACATTCTTTGAATATGCTAGAATAGTACCAACCCTTGCATCACCTGAACCGGTGCTAATCTCCTGTTATATCTGGGGATTAATTGGAGAGATTAGACATGTAGTCAAGGCAGCTAGACCTCAAACTATAGAAGAACCTGTAGAACTAGCGAATACCTTGACTGATGAATTAATCCGTACTAGAGAAGAAGAACAGAGGAGAAACCTAACCCAAAGGCTTACTCAAGAATTCCGTTTTGGGAATTACAATCGTAGGAATATGGGTTCTACCTCTGCACCTTTCTGCAAGGTCTGCAAGAAAAAACATTTGGGAAAATGCTCTACTCCTTGCAATTTCTGCAGGATGCCAGGACACAAGGAAGAAGATTGCAGGAGAAAATCCAGTAATGGACTGTGTTACAATTGTGGAGAAAAAGGTCATATTAAGCCAAACTGTCCGAAATTGGCTCCAACTGTGAACAACAGGAACTCTAAAAATGCTAGAGCATTTGTTCTAACTGCAGATGAAGCCAAGATGATTCCAGACGTTATAGCCGGTACGTTTTTAGTTAACGATATTTTTGCTAAGGTATTATTTTACTCTGGTGCAAACCAAAGTTTTATTAATACTTCGTTTTGCAAATTGCTAAATCAGTCATTAACTAAACTACCACAAGAATGTCTAGTAGAGACAGCTAATGGAGAAACTGTTAGGATTTCTGAAATCTTGGAATAGAAATTTTAAACCAAAAGTTTAGGGCAAACATTTATCCTGTGAATTTGACAGGATTTGATGTTGTATTAGGAATGGATTGGTTAATAGCCAATAAAGCCAGTATTTTATGTGATCAAAAGTCAATCCAAGTAAGTTCACCAAAAGGTAAAATGATCACAATTAAAGGAGATAAACCCTATAGGTCCACAAAATTCATCTCTGTGATGAAAACTGCAAGTTATATAAGAAAAGGTTCTATAGTGTATTTGATTTCTATAATCACTAACACTAAAGGA
Source organism: Helianthus tuberosus (assembly GCA_030545235.1). NCBI lineage: Eukaryota > Viridiplantae > Streptophyta > Magnoliopsida > Asterales > Asteraceae > Helianthus > Helianthus tuberosus. The sequence goes on from CM060409.1 coordinate 189,571,063, forward strand.
AAAGAACTAAAAGACATTCCAGTAGTATCCCAGTTTTCAGATGTCTTCCCAGAAGAATTACCAGGACTACCACCAGACAGAGAAGTTGAATTCAGAATTCACCTACTACCAGGAACATCACCAATTGCCAAAGCACCTTACCGTTTGGCACCAGCCGAAATGCAAGAACTAAAGAAACAATTAGATGAATTGCTGGAAAAAGGATTCACACAGCCAAGTTCGACGCCATGGGGAGCGCCGATTTTATTCGTTAAAAAGAAGGACGGATCAATGTGTATGTGTATTGATTACCGTGAATTGAACAAAATCACGATCAAGAATCGGTACCCATTACTGAGAATCGATGATCTGTTTGATCAACTGCAAGGAGCTCGATTTTTCTCTAAAATCGATTTAAGGTCAGGATATCATCAATTAAAGGTACAGAAAGAGGACATTCCTAAAACCGCTTTCAGAACAAGGTATGGTCATTATGAATTTACTGTCATGCCATTTGGTTTAACCAATGCCCCAGCCGCATTTATGGACATGATGAACCGAATATGTAAGCCATATTTGGATAAATTCATAATCGTCTTCATAGATGATATTCTAAGTTACTCTAAGAGTAAAGAGGATCATGCAAAGCATTTGCACGCACTTTTAAGTCTATTAAGAAAGGAAAAGCTTTATGCTAAATTTTTGAAGTGTGAATTTTGGTTAGAGCAAGTACAATTTCTTGGACATTTAGTGAATCATGAAGGAATTCATGTGGATCCAACAAAGATTGAGGCGATTACTAAATGGAAAACCCCTGAGTCACCAACTGAGGTTAGAAGTTTCTTAGGATTGGCCGGTTATTATAGAAGGTTTATTCGAGATTTCTCTAGAATAGCCATTCCTATAACTAAGTTAACCTGTAAATCCATTAAGTTTGAATGGGGACCACGACAAGAAGAAGCTTTTAGAATTCTTAAGCAAAGATTAACTAATACACCCATACTAGCGTTACCAGAAGGAACTGAAGATTTTGTAGTTTATTGTGACGCTTCTAAGTTAGGTTATGGATGTGTATTAATGCAACGTCAAAAGGTTATAGCTTACGCATCTAGACAACTTAAGAATCATGAAGAGAATTATTCAACCCATGATCTAGAACTAGGAGCTATAATTTTTGCCCTTAAGATGTGGAGACATTACCTTTATGGTAGTAAGTTTACCATATTCACTGATCATAAGAGTTTAAGGTATGTTTTCGGGCAAAAGGAGTTGAATATGAGACAAAGACGCTGGATGGAGATGCTGAGTGATTATGATTGTGATATCCAGTATCATGAAGGAAAAGCAAATGTAGTGGCGGATGCTTTAAGTCGCAAATATCATGAAAAGCCAAAAAGGGTACGTTCTCTTAAATTAAATCTACAAGTAGATTTAAATGATCAAATAAGAGAAGCACAAGAATCAGTAATCAAGGATGATGCTGTAAAATTAAAAGGTATGATTAAGGAATTAGAACAAGGAACAGATGGAATTTGGAGATTCCATAAAGAGAGAATGTGGATGCCTAAACTAGGAAACCTACGTCATCATATATTAGAAGAAGCCCATAAGTCTAAGTATACGATGCACCCAGGAAATGATAAAATGTACCAGGATTTAAGGAAAAATTTCTGGTGGATAGGAATGAAGAAAGACATAGCAGCCTATGTTTCTAAATGTTTAACTTGCTCACAAGTTAAAGCTGAACACCAGAAACCCTCAGGTTTGTTACAACAACTAGAAATGCCAGTTTGGAAATAGGAATTGATAACAATGGATTTTGTTACCAAACTACCCAAAACAAGGAAGAGAAATGATACAATCTGGGTGATTGTGGATAGACTAACTAAGTCAGCTCATTTCCTACCAATGAAGGAAACCTTCAGTATGGAACAGCTAGCTAAATTATATGTAAATGAAATTGTTTCTTTACATGGAATTCCTTTATCAATTATTTCTGATAGGGATAGTCGATTTACCTCTCATTTTTGGTCAAGTTTCCAAAAAGCCATGGGAACTAAGTTGAATCTGAGCACAACTTATCATCTTCAAACGGACGGACAAAGCGAAAGGACAATTCAGACAATGGAGGACATGCTTAGAGCTTGTGTAATTGATTTCGGAGATAATTGGGACGATCACTTACCTTTAATAGAACTTTCTTACAATAATAGTTATCACACAAGTATCAATGCTGCACCATTCGAAGCACTTTATGGACGAAAGTGCCGAACCCCAGTCTGTTGGGCAGAAATTGGGGAGAAACAACTATCTGGACCCGAGATAGTACAAGAAACAACCGACAAGATTATTCAAGTCAAGGAACGACTAAAAGCAGCACGGGATCGACAGAAGAGCTATGCTGATAACCGACGCAAACCATTGGAATTTCAAGTAGGAGATAAAGTATTGTTGAAAGTCTCTCCTTGGAAAGGAGTGGTAAGATTCATCAAAAGAGGAAAGCTAAGTCCCAGGTATATTGAACCTTTTGAGATTATTAGAAGAATAGGACATGTAGCCTATCAGCTACAACTGCCAGATGAAATGGCAGGAATACATGATGTGTTTCATGTATCTAATCTCAAGAAATGCCTAGCTGATGAATCACTAGTAGTACCTCTTAAGGATATAGAGGTAAATGAACAACTCAAGTTTGTAGAAAGGCCTATACAGATTGAAGATAGGAAAGTCAAGAATCTCAAGCATAAGAGATTAGTTCTGGTCAAAGTAAAGTGGGACTACAAAAGAGGACCTGAGTATACATGGGAGCTTGAATCTGAAATGCAAAGGAAATATCCACACTTGTTCCAGTAGATCTCGAGGACGAGCTCTAAAACAAGGTGGGGAGGATATAACAATCCTCAACAAACCGACACCCTCGATTATTTTTCCGACACCCTAATATATTTTAAATTATCCCAATATGTCCTAAAATACACCCCATACGCGAAAACGGGCCTCAAATATATTAAATAGTATTAAAAATAATTAAAAATCTGAAATTTAAGTTGAGGCGGGCCGCGTAAAACCCACCCCAACCCTTACGCGGGTCACGTAAGCTTAAAAGGTGGCACGGCCCTGGGCCGCCACGTGGCCCAACACATGTCGAGCCTAGTTGATGATCCGGATGGGCTACGCTTTGAACTGAGGTCAACGCGGGCCGCATAAGCCTTAGCTTACCTTTACGCGGGCCGCGTGAAGACCAGATTTCAGCACTATATAAAGGAGGCCTTGGATCTTAGTCGAACTCGTTCAATTTTCATTTCTCAATCTCACTTTCTGAAAATTAGGCATAATACGCGGGTATTATACCCCCCTAATTAGCGAAGTTCTGCTCCGTTGTAAGTATTATAACCCCTGGATACGTATTAGATACGCTGCCCGATTGATCTAGGGTTCCGTAATGGCTGTCGTGGTTCTGCCCGACGTAGTCATTGGAATGCCATCTCGGGGAGGGTATTGCTAATGTTAAAATGGGTTATTAATACTAACGCGTGTACATTTGTGTAAATTATAGATTATCACCAGGAAACCCTTACAGAAAATCTAAGACAGCAATGTGAGTTGATCCACTTTTTGTAAATCTTTTTATGTTTTTACAAAACCTTAAATACTTTTCCATGCGAATAACAGTTATTGAGTATTTGTAAGAATACAATTATGACGAGTATGTTGGGGTTTTGTATACAAAATTTGTTACCACCTGGTCAAGGAGTAACATGTCCACAAGTCGGGTTCGACAGTACCATGGATGTTAATTGTAATATCTTGGAAACAAATATAATTGCGGGATCGCCCTCAATACTGTACACTGTGACTTTTTATTTAAACTTGATTAAACTGGGATTCACTATCCAGTATTTCCCACTGACAAATGTTTTTAAAACGCGTTTCAGGTAACAAAATGTGAAAGCCAAATAGAAGCCAGCTGGACAGCACTAAAGGCTTGGAAAAGTGGCAATAAAGTTACCTAAAAATAAAATAGATGTTTTTATTAAATAAATAGGATTTATTCCTATGAAAACGTGTGTACTATGAACTTGGGTTTTATCCCATTTGTTTAATGTTATAAAAATGTGGTATTTTACTCTGATAAACATTTCCTAACTACGGTCCTGATGAAAAATTCCGCTGCCAAATTAGACAATTATCGATACCACCGAAACTGGCTCGCGGCCGCCCGTTTCCCGGGGAACCTGGGATCGGGGGTTGCGACATTACACGAGGTAGATCAACTATTCCTTTTATTACTTTGTCAATATCCGGTAAACATCATTCTTATGCTACCGGTTTAAGTACTTATTCAATCAAGTTCATGTAATTGAAATTCATAACTCATTGAATTATCATTACATAAATCATTCTTAACACATGATGATATCAACATCATTTTAACATGATGTAACACCCCGAAAATTTACGTCCTATAAGGTGTTGACACGTGTCATAAGCTTGAATGTGTGAAAGAATACCCTAGAGGGACTAAAGTTGACAAACTTGAAAAGTATATGAAAATACGAGTTCTAAATGTCAACAGTGAATAAATATGTTGTACATTAACCCTACATGATGCTCATACCTTCAAAAGAATGAATCATGGATCATACGAAGCTAAAAGTGAGAGATTACAAACTACAGGGGTTAAATGTGTCAACATGTTAAAGATATACCTCTGAGTGACCTTTTGACAAACCCGAAGCTTTGTAAATGTAAATTATGCTCACTTGAATGCACGATTAAAATTTCATAAAGTTTCGTTATCGTATGAGAAAGTTATGATCAAATTCGTGTGCGAGGGGTTAAAAGCGTCAACGTTGAAATTTATGACTTTTCGGGTAACCATAAAGTTACCCAAGGACTTAACAAAGTATTTTTATGTCTTAAGGCCCATAAAAGTCAAGTTAGAGGGCTCGAAGTGCAAGAAAGCATGTTAAGATCAAGTGTAGAAGGATCAGGGACTAAAAGCGTCAAAAAGTGCATAAGTTTGCATTTTCGCGCATAACCTACGTTCTGAATACATCTGGTCATCCAAAAATTTATGTAAGCACTAAAATATTTTATTTTAGTGTTCGCCATAAGAAAAATCCATTCGTCGCGTCATTTGGATCGTTTTTGGCACTTATGCGCATTCCGTCGTAATTAAGCGAACATCGCGTTCGTACGACCAAACGAACCATCACCCGGCACATTTTTGAGCATGTTTCATGTCCACAATGTTTAGGTAACATTTTAGGGCCTTAAAGTTGGCTTTACGGGCCTTAGAAGTGTCGAAAAAGGCCTTAAACACGTGCAGGGACTGAAACTGTCATTTTTCAAACTTGTTGTCTGATCAGGACCCTCAGGCGGCCCGCATTAGTTTAAGGGCATCCTGAAGCGGGCCGCATGGCCCCTTCTGACCAGATTAAATGCATCAAACAGCTGGTTTCAGCTGTTTGGCACTCCAAATCTCAATGCCACATGTTGATTTCCTATGGTTAGTGGCAATTTAGGCACCATAACCTTCCGACAAGTGTACGGCCTTGATCGTGCCCTCTTCTCCAAGAAACGATCCTAACGGTGGACCGAAATCTATAAATACCCATCACATTTCACTTCATTTCTCACACTTGATCTGATTTTAAGCCTTCTAAGTTGAAGTTATACTTCATACCTGAAGGTAAATCGGATCGAGAGCTTTCGAGGACCCTTCGTAAGTATTCTTTCGTTCTTTTATTGCTTTACGGGTCCGAAAGTCAAACTTTGCTTGACTTTCTGCATTGACCAGTTTAAGGTCGATGCGAAGTTCGTTTGAACTTCATAACGTGAGCGTGATCACGATGGTTATAGTCCCTAGTGACTATACCTACTGATTTCCACGTTATCTAGGCTCAGTGACGAGCCGTAGTTTCGGCCAGAATACGTATTCTTGCATATTTTGTAACCAAACTACTTATGGGTATCAAAACCGTTTGTTTTGATACCAAACTTGTTTTCTAACTTAGTTAAGCATGTTTCAACATGCTTAGCTCGTCACTTTAGTTTAGTGCTTATATAGGGTCGTAAAGGTAAGCGATCTAAACAATCGCTTATACTTTCGAACCCGACCCGTTTGGTCGATCATTAGGATCCGACCAAACACATTAAGTGACCTTATGATCACATCGTTCGAGTAGTTGTATGACAGGTAGTATATATGCCTTAGGTAAATGACCAAAATACCCCTACGGGGCTTAAATTGAGATTAAACTCGTTTTGGGCATAATGGAAGGTATCCTACTGATACCACAACATATTTAAGGCATATTAACTTAGGAAACCTGTTCGTGATCCATTCGGTTACCCGTTACGCTTATTACGCGATCGGTTCGGTTTATGCAACAAGTTTACATAAATTAGCCGAAACGGGTCAAACCTTATCGGTTTTATCTCAAAATCCAGAATGTGTTGAGTTTACCCATATTATACAAGTCTCCAAACTTGTCGGGTCTAAATCACATTCTATTCCGGTCTTCGCTTATCGTGCGTAAGAACCGTATATTCCCTTAAGACTAACCGGTCTAAGCTTAGGCTTAATTAAAGACCCGTTAGCATTCTAATTAATTATTTATACCATCATTCCAGACTAGAGATTTCCGGTAAATTGTACCTACGCTTACTTAAGTGACTACGGCTGAGTTATTAGATTCTTGCTATTTAAGACAGGAGCTAGCTCAGGTAAATACTCTTAACTTATTTTCCCTATACGGGCTTGGAATACGGTATAATGATACCGCTTGGTCGGGTATTGAATATTTAATCTTAATGAAGGTTAAATTATTGAGGTAACCCGGTTTAATCTGTATTGTTTGAAATAAAGACCTTTAGGGGTTAATGACCATGTCCCGGATATCCCTGACATCATTGTATTATAAAATGGCCACGTCTTAGGTACGGGGTGTAGGCATACACCTGACAGTTACTAAGTAATAACGGTATCTCACTCTCTTGTGGGCCTATACTTGTGGCGTGTCTGTTAATCTTGACTCGGTTTCTACATCGGGCCCTGAACGTACAACGAACATGTAAATCTGTATACAAGGTTATAACTATAATTGTTCCAAGTATAAAAGATTAATTTTGCCTCTGTGCATTTTAATCAAAGTGTCAATATATTTTGTGCCAAGTGCATCCAAACCAATTTTCAATCATTTTCCAAAATGAGTCGGTTGAGTGTATTTACCAGTGAAAACTGACGTATTTTCCAAAAAGGTTAAGTGACAGGTACTGAACATAATTGGCTGGAAGCTCAGGGTGCTAATAAGGAAATCTTGAAAGTCCTAGGCGTCTAAAGTCTGTTGAACAAATGATATGTTTTAAGATCCGCCTGTGGATCCTTTACTTTCCGTTGTAATACTGGATATTACTTTATATTCGGAAAAGTAATAATAATCATCTTCTGCTTCCGCTGTGCATTCGTATATATTGTGTTGTTTGACTATTGTGTTGCCAACCATGACGTCACGATACCCCCACCGGGCCCACCGGTGACACGTGGAAAGTCGGGGTGTGACAGGTTGGTATCAGAGCCAACACTGAGTGAATTAAACACTAGCCTTTTGTGTTTAATCTCAGTTACACAATTGCACATATCTAAACTTCTGAGTCTAGACTTAACATAGGAATACTTTCAATCCTACTCTGGAAATTTTTACTTCCAAATTTTTATATATATTGGATACGTCGCCAAGCGAAGAAGCCGTATTGGAAATTCTCCACAATCTGGAGCCTTGAAAAGCTGAGCTTCGTACCGCGACCAGGATGAGACGTTCAACCCAGGGAGAAAGCATTCAGGAATTGAATGAAGAAGAAACTCCTTCGCTAAAGATCGTTTCCTTATTTAGTCCTTATAAGGACATAAATATCATTCAGTCCCTCCGAGGACGACATTATTCTTTTGAAGTCCCATTTAGGGCAACACTACACTTGTTTAAATTTTAAAGGAACGATTAAGTTTAAAAATATCATTCCTATATTATAAGACCTACATTATAATAAAATGGCAAAATCCAAAAGGACAAGACCTAGCTTCGGGTCATATTAAGACCGGCCAAGATGGCAGTTCCTCAATTTAGATTTTGATCCTTAATAACATTTCTTTTGCAAGATCTACCATTTTAAAAAAAAAAAAAAAAAAAAGGGCAAAAATCTAAAAGGACAAGACCTAGCTTCGGGTCATATTAAGACCGGCCAAGATGGCAGTTCCTCAATGTAGATTCAGATCCCTATTAACAGTTCAATTCAGAAATTTTCTGCGTTAAATATTAATAAAAATCTTAAAAGTGAAACCTAGTCTTCGGGTCACTTTAAGGCCGGGCCATGATGGTAAGACCTGTTTAAAAGGTTCGAATCCCGGTTCACATCCGTAAGTAGGATTAATGCCCCTGGCAGACGTGATCCACTAATAATCACACATGTCATTTTTATATAGGACTCTTTAGAAGATTCCTAACCCAGTTTAATGATCTCTGAATCCTGGGTTTACATCATCAATAAGATGATCACATGTTAACCAAACGTGGTAATATAACGCCTACGGGCCTTGCTCATTTCCACATGAGCCAAAATACAGTGGTAGCAATGATTCCCTGTCAAGGTAATGAACTAGGTTCAAACCTCAACTACTTTGATTCTCTGAAATCCTAGCATATAATTTAAAAATATGTCCTTGTGACTAAGCCAGTTGTGCTAATATACTTAAAGACCTTGATTCTCTGAAATCATGGCTTATAATTTATAAATGTCCATGTGACCAGGCCATTGGGTGCCACTAATAAAACTGTTAATAATTAGGATAAATTATAATAGAAATCCTAAATAAATATGATTAATAAATTAACCAAATATGGTCTCTGTTTACCATGGTTGATGAATTACCCTAAGGGGCAATTCCATAATAAACTCCCAAATAAACTATTGTTCTTGTTTTCTGTAACAGTTCAATTAGTATGGCTAACTCGGGCGAGGGTAATAGTCATCCAGGGGGGAATAACGAGAACGCCCGGATAAATTTAACGGGTGCTGAATTAAAAGCCATAATTGACGGCGCCGTTACACAGGCATTGGAAAGGCAGTATGATGAGTATAGTGGGACTCGTAGTAGGACCCTATCTACACAGCCTTCAAAGCCACCGCCCAAGAAGGATGATCCCAAGAAGGAAGATGATGAGCGTCACTCTTCTAACCATCACAGTGATCCGTCTCAACAGATCATACTGAATCAAAGACCCCCTGATAAGGGTTGCTCCTACAAGTACTTCGTTTCGTGTAAACCCCGGGATTTCACTGGGGAGGAAGGAGCTGTAGATTGTATGACATGGTTAGAAGAGATGGATACAGTGGTGGATATCAGCGGATGCGCTGAGAAAGATGTGGTCAAGTTTGTGTCACAATCATTCAAGGGAGAGGCACTAGCATGGTGGAAGTCTCTCATTCAAGCTACGGGGAAGATCCCTTTGTACGAGATGACTTGGGATCAGTTCGTTGCTCTTATCAAAGAAAATTACTGTCCTCAACATGAAGTTGAGAAGATTGAGACTGAATTCTTGACATTAGTCATGGAGAACTTAGATTGTCAAGCATACCTTACAAATTTCAATACCAAGTCTCGATTGGTTCCTTATTTGATCACACCGGAACCCAAGAGAATTGCTCGCTTCATCGGGGGTTTAGCCCCAGAAATCAAAGCCAGTGTTAAGGCTTCAAGACCTACTACATTCAGGTCAACGGCAGATCTGTCACTATCTCTCACACTCGATGTGGTAAGATACAAGGCTGCCAAAGTCTCGGAAGATGGAAAGCGTAAGAGGGAGGATGAGAATTCCCATCGCTCCGATCGGAAGAGGAACTCTGAGGATAAGAAGAGTTCCGGGTTTAAGAGAGACAGCCAGCAGTCGGGAGAGAAGACCAGGTGCGAAACCTGTAATAAATACCATCTGGGGAAATGCAGATTCGAGTCTCAGCCTCTACCGTGTGGAATTTGCAAGTCAAAGGAACATAAAACCCTGGATTGCAAGAAGATAAAGGATGCAACCTGTTATGGTTGCAACGAGAAGGGGCATATCAAGACCAACTGCCCTAGGAACCAGAAGAAGCCCGAGTAGGCCAAGAGAACAAACGCACGAGTTGTCAGGATAAACGCCCAAGAGATGGTGCAGAATAACAATAATATAATGTGTACCTTTCTTTATCAAGCAGTTTATGTAGAAACTTATTTGATACTGGCACATAAATATATTATGAATGATAAATATTTAGAGCTGTTGTCTCCGACTGATTAAGACTCCGGTCATTTAAAACGAGATGGAAAGTGACCGATGATACTTTAGGAAATGCTCCAACAAATCCTATATTGATATTTAATATCTATTAGAAATCACTCTTTTTCTAAAAACCTTATAGCAAATTTTTGGTTGCATATACAAGGACTCAATATGGTGATAGAAATCGATTGGTTGCCTTAAAAATCAAGCCCATATTGTGGGTGATAAGAAGCGATTAATTATCAAGACTCCTTATGAGACAACCCTCGTAATTACGCGTATCCGTGCGATTAATTAATATTAAACATAAAAAAAATGGTGGAACTGGCCGTCCCCGGAATCGAACCTGGGTCTAGGCCGGCCGCACCCTTTCGCGCGCCTAGCCAACTGAGCTAGGTGCCTAGTTTGTGAAAATCTCCATTCTAATTAAATATAAGCACATATAGTTGATATCTCTTTAATCTCTATCGATTTCGAATACCAAATAGTATGACAAAAGCGCTATATGAGGATTGGTGTATCTTAATAAATTCCATAGATTGCTTCCATGCCTGATCAGTATGGAGGTTTAATGCATGGGACCACAAAGATATCTCGATGGTCATACAGTACTAAAGTCAACTAATGGTATTCAAAGGAGATGTCCAGAATGGAATTGTCCAAGTAAATATTCCCGATTAAGGAAATTGTGGACTAGTAACATGAATATGTCATTTATTTGACACAAGCAATTATGGATGAACTGGAGCCCGAGATATGGAAAACTCTCTGTAACCTCCTTGCATCTTGATTATCTTCTCCTAATAATAACCTGTTTACCCCTGAGAGGCAGGTAGAGCTAAGGTTTAAATTCTGTTTAAGGCTGTGTTATTATGAAATCTCCAAAAATGGCTAGTACTATCATAGGAAGAATCGAAACCCTGGTTAATTAGGATTTCTTAATAAAGGGTTCATATAGCTTAACTCAATATCCTGGAAATCCGGTATAGTTAATTAAGAAAGACGGTTCATCTTGCTTATGCATTGATCACCGAAACCCTATTTACGCAACAATTAAGAATTGCTATTACCTACCCAGGATCGTCGATTGGTTCGACTAGCTGTAAGAATTAGCTATTCTTGGAGAGTAATTAAGCAGTAGTTGGAATAACCATCTCATCATAGAATAAGTTTTCTATAACAATTATTATGTAAGTGATAAGGTTACTCCTTTGGAGACTTAGTATAGATGGAATGTTAAACATCTATTGTTAAATAGAGAATTGGTAAGTCCAATTATCAAGATCTGAAAGTTGCCTGGGGGACAACAAATAAGATTATACAAATCCATAATCGATTGTAGGTTGCCAGTATATGGCAAGAAATCGAGGAGTTATGAAAATAGCAAACTTCCTAAGTTCTTGTTAAGGAATATGGTTTAACAAAAGATATCACCCAGGAAGGGTGTATCAAATTTGTGAAATTATCAGGCTAGTTAAGCTCTGAATAAAGGTAAATCATTCGAAGGAAATCGAATGTATCAAGATCAAGTAGCTTGTAAGCTAAAACCTACTTAAGGAGTTTGACGGAGCTCGCAATACATTGCACAATAGTGACTGGAGGATGTGTTCTGCCAATAAGTCAAGGAGCACTATCACAAATTGGTATGCGGATTTACGATGTGATAAACATCCTATATTGATTAAGGATCGACAGGTAAGAACGCTTCGAAGGAAGCATATACCTTTTGTAAAGGTCAAATGGGATGCCCGAAGAGGTCCCGAATTCACGTGGGAAGTTGAATCCACGATGAAAGAAAAGTACCCTTACTTATTTCAGTAAATCTCGGGTCGAGATTTATTTTAAGGGGGTGAGGATGTAACACCCCGAAAATTTACGTCCTATAAGGTGTTGACACGTGTCATAAGCTTGAATGTGTGAAAGAATACCCTAGAGGGACTAAAGTTGACAAACTTGAAAAGTATATGAAAATACGAGTTCTAAATGTCAACAGTGAATAAATATGTTGTACATTAACCCTACATGATGCTCATACCTTCAAAAGAATGAATCATGGATCATACGAAGCTAAAAGTGAGAGATTACAAACTACAGGGGTTAAATGTGTCAACATGTTAAAGATATACCTCTGAGTGACCTTTTGACAAACCCGAAGCTTTGTAAATGTAAATTATGCTCACTTGAATGCACGATTAAAATTTCATAAAGTTTCGTTATCGTATGAGAAAGTTATGATCAAATTCGTGTGCGAGGGGTTAAAAGCGTCAACGTTGAAATTTATGACTTTTCGGGTAACCATAAAGTTACCCAAGGACTTAACAAAGTATTTTTATGTCTTAAGGCCCATAAAAGTCAAGTTAGAGGGCTCGAAGTGCAAGAAAGCATGTTAAGATCAAGTGTAGAAGGATCAGGGACTAAAAGCGTCAAAAAGTGCATAAGTTTGCATTTTCGCGCATAACCTACGTTCTGAATACATCTGGTCATCCAAAAATTTATGTAAGCACTAAAATATTTTATTTTAGTGTTCGCCATAAGAAAAATCCATTCGTCGCGTCATTTGGATCGTTTTTGGCACTTATGCGCATTCCGTCGTAATTAAGCGAACATCGCGTTCGTACGACCAAACGAACCATCACCCGGCACATTTTTGAGCATGTTTCATGTCCACAATGTTTAGGTAACATTTTAGGGCCTTAAAGTTGGCTTTACGGGCCTTAGAAGTGTCGAAAAAGGCCTTAAACACGTGCAGGGACTGAAACTGTCATTTTTCAAACTTGTTGTCTGATCAGGACCCTCAGGCGGCCCGCATTAGTTTAAGGGCATCCTGAAGCGGGCCGCATGGCCCCTTCTGACCAGATTAAATGCATCAAACAGCTGGTTTCAGCTGTTTGGCACTCCAAATCTCAATGCCACATGTTGATTTCCTATGGTTAGTGGCAATTTAGGCACCATAACCTTCCGACAAGTGTACGGCCTTGATCGTGCCCTCTTCTCCAAGAAACGATCCTAACGGTGGACCGAAATCTATAAATACCCATCACATTTCACTTCATTTCTCACACTTGATCTGATTTTAAGCCTTCTAAGTTGAAGTTATACTTCATACCTGAAGGTAAATCGGATCGAGAGCTTTCGAGGACCCTTCGTAAGTATTCTTTCGTTCTTTTATTGCTTTACGGGTCCGAAAGTCAAACTTTGCTTGACTTTCTGCATTGACCAGTTTAAGGTCGATGCGAAGTTCGTTTGAACTTCATAACGTGAGCGTGATCACGATGGTTATAGTCCCTAGTGACTATACCTACTGATTTCCACGTTATCTAGGCTCAGTGACGAGCCGTAGTTTCGGCCAGAATACGTATTCTTGCATATTTTGTAACCAAACTACTTATGGGTATCAAAACCGTTTGTTTTGATACCAAACTTGTTTTCTAACTTAGTTAAGCATGTTTCAACATGCTTAGCTCGTCACTTTAGTTTAGTGCTTATATAGGGTCGTAAAGGTAAGCGATCTAAACAATCGCTTATACTTTCGAACCCGACCCGTTTGGTCGATCATTAGGATCCGACCAAACACATTAAGTGACCTTATGATCACATCGTTCGAGTAGTTGTATGACAGGTAGTATATATGCCTTAGGTAAATGACCAAAATACCCCTACGGGGCTTAAATTGAGATTAAACTCGTTTTGGGCATAATGGAAGGTATCCTACTGATACCACAACATATTTAAGGCATATTAACTTAGGAAACCTGTTCGTGATCCATTCGGTTACCCGTTACGCTTATTACGCGATCGGTTCGGTTTATGCAACAAGTTTACATAAATTAGCCGAAACGGGTCAAACCTTATCGGTTTTATCTCAAAATCCAGAATGTGTTGAGTTTACCCATATTATACAAGTCTCCAAACTTGTCGGGTCTAAATCACATTCTATTCCGGTCTTCGCTTATCGTGCGTAAGAACCGTATATTCCCTTAAGACTAACCGGTCTAAGCTTAGGCTTAATTAAAGACCCGTTAGCATTCTAATTAATTATTTATACCATCATTCCAGACTAGAGATTTCCGGTAAATTGTACCTACGCTTACTTAAGTGACTACGGCTGAGTTATTAGATTCTTGCTATTTAAGACAGGAGCTAGCTCAGGTAAATACTCTTAACTTATTTTCCCTATACGGGCTTGGAATACGGTATAATGATACCGCTTGGTCGGGTATTGAATATTTAATCTTAATGAAGGTTAAATTATTGAGGTAACCCGGTTTAATCTGTATTGTTTGAAATAAAGACCTTTAGGGGTTAATGACCATGTCCCGGATATCCCTGACATCATTGTATTATAAAATGGCCACGTCTTAGGTACGGGGTGTAGGCATACACCTGACAGTTACTAAGTAATAACGGTATCTCACTCTCTTGTGGGCCTATACTTGTGGCGTGTCTGTTAATCTTGACTCGGTTTCTACATCGGGCCCTGAACGTACAACGAACATGTAAATCTGTATACAAGGTTATAACTATAATTGTTCCAAGTATAAAAGATTAATTTTGCCTCTGTGCATTTTAATCAAAGTGTCAATATATTTTGTGCCAAGTGCATCCAAACCAATTTTCAATCATTTTCCAAAATGAGTCGGTTGAGTGTATTTACCAGTGAAAACTGACGTATTTTCCAAAAAGGTTAAGTGACAGGTACTGAACATAATTGGCTGGAAGCTCAGGGTGCTAATAAGGAAATCTTGAAAGTCCTAGGCGTCTAAAGTCTGTTGAACAAATGATATGTTTTAAGATCCGCCTGTGGATCCTTTACTTTCCGTTGTAATACTGGATATTACTTTATATTCGGAAAAGTAATAATAATCATCTTCTGCTTCCGCTGTGCATTCGTATATATTGTGTTGTTTGACTATTGTGTTGCCAACCATGACGTCACGATACCCCCACCGGGCCCACCGGTGACACGTGGAAAGTCGGGGTGTGACACATGAATCTATCTTCATTTTTCGTTTTATCATACAAAAGCCAATTCATAGTAAGTATGATTATATACTTAAACACATAATTTGTTCAAGTCTTTCCTTACTACTATCATATATGATGATTATAAACACAACTATATCATCAATGTCATCCTATGATTAAAACCCACTTATCCTAGTGTGGTAAATCATTTAAACATTCAAATCATGGCAACATGTGTAAAATTTTCACTTAGGGTTTTGTTCTTAAGCAATTATACACCATAATTCAGCCATAACTTCTATAATTCA
The DNA here is from genome assembly GCA_030545235.1 of Helianthus tuberosus. NCBI lineage: Eukaryota > Viridiplantae > Streptophyta > Magnoliopsida > Asterales > Asteraceae > Helianthus > Helianthus tuberosus. The sequence goes on from CM060409.1 coordinate 189,586,631, forward strand.
CCCATAATTCGCAGATTATGATATTCACCAAATTTTACAACTTCACAAATCATCAAAATTTTACATACCTTATGATCCCCTAGCTTGGTTGATCATTAATTCATGTTCAATTGTGAATTTGGGCTTCGTTTAGACCTTCAATTTGATGATTTAGTTGAAATTTAGGGTTTAGCTTCATGGGGGTTTCTTCTGGTCGAACCCTACGTCCAGAACATACACACTGAATGTGTGTTTTTTGTTTTAAGTTTTCTTTTATAACTTAACTTTTAATTTATCCGACTCTTGCCCCTCATGTTTGGTTAGTTTATTAAGTAGACTACAACCCACTTAATTCCTATAACATTCCCTCTTAATTAACTAGGTTAAACATTCCTAGTTAACTTAGTGGGTTCAGAAAGATTTCAACTTGTTTTATTTTAAGTTCCGTTAACCCGGGCCTTTTATAAGCTTTTTTTTTTCTCAAAAGCATTTTTTTTTTATTAAATATTTGGTTTAGTTAAATAAATCCTAATATTTTCCGGGTTAATTTTACCACTAAAGGTACTTTACTCGTCTTTTAGTATTAAAGTGGTTTGATTACCAAACCCGTATTCAGGGTGTTACAAGTCTACCCCCCTTAAAGAGGTTTCGTCCTCGAAACCTTTCTTACATAGTTTATTGAGTTTTAAACCCAATGCACTACTTCTGAGTAGTCTTTTAAGCATTACTCATACTTTAACCATTTGTTAGTATTACTAGAAAAGTATGGTAATATATTTTTGGTTACAAGGCATATACGTATCTCATACGAAATAATGCCACTTAAAATAACGTTCTTTCGTTATTTTAACCGGTTTAGTTAACTTAGCGAAATTCATCGCTTTTATACTTTCGAATTCTTCTTGAATCCGTTACTTTGACTCGTTTGGAGGCTTTTAGTGAAATCTTTCACTTTTAACAAACGAACTCCTTTGTTTGTAAACTTATTCATTCATACGGAATTCACCGCTTAAGAACAAGCCGTGTTTTCTTGATTTTTATCTTAATTATTTAGGATAATTCCATAGATGATATTAACATAATTCTATAAAGCATATAATCACATACCTTATAGCTTTATCTTTCAATCGTACTTTTTCTCGATTTGACTTCTCGACACTTCGATTGGGTTGTCTTATGATCCCTCAATATTGGTGATCAGTATTTTTCGTTAGTGAGGTCTCATGGGCCGTCACTTTTATCTTGTACTATTTACCTTTGTTGTTTACTTGACCGAGTCGCCAAAATTGGCCACTTGATCATATAAATCTATTGATTTTGTTTATTCCACGCTATTCTCATAATAAATAGCGTATAACCACATCCTTAATTTGAATTTTGATCTTAACCGGTCTCACTAACTCGACTTATTAGTCCAGTTACTTTATACCCATCGCTTGGGCTATAATGTGATTATACTTCACATTACTTTTCTTGATCGTGATCGTGTCACGTCATGTTTAAGTTTATGTCAACCTTTCATTTTCGGAAATATTTCTTTTCAAATATATCGTCTTGCACCTATCGGTGTCAAGACCGGTGTCTTTTAATATTCACTATTTCGATTTCTATCAAAATATTCATATTTGTGAAAACGTTGTTTCTTACTAAAACTGAATTTTTAGTTTAGCGTCTTTTCTTTAACTTTTGTCAATTACTCATAACAAGATATTGACAGTTAAGAATTTATTCTTTTTCATTCTGATTTTACACGGGGATTCTCACCCAATTCCATCGCTTTATCTTTTTATTCATGACCCGTGGGTCATTTTGGTCCCGTAGACCTTTACACTGTTTATGACCCGAAGGTTATGATGATCCCGTAGATCATTCTTTTTATGTTTGAAATTCATTTGTTTTCACATTTGAAATTCTTTAATTTTGTCTGTAGCCCGTATCTACAATCATTTTCTTTCAGCTAAATCTTCCGACTCTATGACTTCTCACGTCATTTATGCATCGGTTTATCTTATGCTTAACGTTATCCGGTTTACGCATGTGTTTAAATCCTTACCCATCAACCGGTATTTTTCTGAAGTCATCGTTAATGCATCCATTCCGATACGCATCAAGACTTCGTTTTGAAGTGTTTGGTTATCTTAGCGAAATCCATCGCTTTATTCAACCTAATCTTTATTCTTTATTTGACTATCCTTGACGGTCTTATAAATTCTGAATGATGATTATCATCATCATCCTTTCTTTATTGCGACCAAAGTCAACGACTTCGATCGTCTTTTCGTATGGGCAATACCTTTGTTTCTATGACCCTGCAGTTCATTTCTACTTTGGTTTTACATGCCCTTATTGTCAATCATGGCTCTTTCGTCCAAAATGACTTATTTTACGAATTCCCTTGGGTTATTTATTTCTATGCGCGCCATACATCGTTTTTATGGTTCTCGCGAAAACCATTTATACGAGCATGCCCATAAGATTTTTTGACCCAAGGTTCTTTTAACGTTTTCGTTCGTCCCGACCTTACCACATCAGAATAACTGTGCTCATTATAAAAAGCTCATGGTATCATGTGTTCACTACTTACTTGGCCAGAGTAAGCGATCAACATATGGTACACACGACCTTATTATAATTTCAACATCAGGTCCCATGTAGGTAATTTCTCAATTTACTTTCATATTTATGATTTCATTTGGTAAAAAATTATTTAATTGTCAGTTAACAAGTATTAGTTTTACTCATTTTATCCTTGAACATTTAAAATGTTCCTTTTTATAACCATTTAAACAATCACATTCGTTGATGTGATCATTACTTTTCTCAATAGAATCTATATTGAGAATACTTACTTGGATGATTACTTTCATCCAAGTTTATACTTACACTAAATTCAGTTATTGACTTATTATTCGCAACCGTGAATAATACGTATCTCTACTGAATTTCTCTTGGAAACGTCATCCTGGATAAGTAACCTATCCAGGTTTTCCAAGTTTCTTATTCTATATGCAACAGTCTTTCACTATGTATTTGTTGCACATTATTGTTTGTACTATAACTTTAAGACGTGTACCTTATAGATACTTGCCCTGATAAACTTTCCTGGTTGTTCGATCTCTCATTTAGGATCATCTCTTGATTACATGTCTTTGGCGTGTATGACTGACTTGTCATACTTCAGACCATGTCTTCATCGTATCGATAGATCCTTAGACTCTCGTCATCTTCAGATGCGAGGATCCTATAATTTAAAACGTCTACAAATGTTAGTAATGTTGACATTAACAAACACCCATATTATAATACAAGGCTTTCTACGACACGTGTTAACACACGAAATTCGTTTAACTATATCGGTCTTTTTTCACTTTATTTGGGGTAACGTGTTTTACACGATAACCCTATGTGTTGTTTTCAACACTTTACATGCTAGACCGTTAATGTACAGAATAACTTACCGGATTTTGCGATCAAGTCTCGAACCGAACACTTTACTCTTTAACCTTGAGCTCTGATACCAACTTGTAAGACCCTTGGGTGATTTATACGATTTACATATAAACATCAACTATAAATGTGTATTAGGATCACAAATACAGTTGAAAATACTAGTTTGTTAAATATTTTATGAAATAAAACATTTCAACAATTTATATATATAATCGCCGTTTAAAACGTAACGACGAAACATAACACGGAAGCTTGAATATTGAGTGTGTTCGGTTCCTCGTTGAGCTTGATCGTCATCCGATACATCACATAATACCTACATTTCATATAAACATGAAATGAGTTAATTATACTAGTTTAAAACATATTTAAACAAGTTCACAATTTAAACAATTGAAAAACATCATTTTTGCAGCTAATTTGAGTTCTCGCGGGGCGCGACAGAGGAAGGGGATCTCGCTCGCGGGCCGCGAGCGCCGTCGCGTGTCGCGACGGATTCTCTCCTCCCTGTCGCGTGGCGCGACAGTACCCTTTTTACAGCAAGTTTGGTTCTGGGCCTGCATTTTTCTCAGCACTACTAACTTTTACGAAAACGTACATAACTCTCTCGTTTTTTATCCGATTTATGTCACGTTTCTTCCTACGTGATCGTAATTCGATTCTCCATCACATGGAGTTAAAATCTGACATTCGGATTAAAAAATATGAGACCTTTAAGCCTTTAGCTTAATATATATTTACAAAACTTTTGACCCGTTCATGCATTTATCAAACAAACATGTTTGTTTAATCACAATTTCTCATGAACCTTATAATTTCAATGTTGGCTATTATACTAGGTTCAAATCACGGGTTTATATACATTCTTAAACTCATTTTTACTTAAATGCTTATTTTGACCCGTTAAGGGTATTTAAGCACTTTTCCGCATGATTCACGCTCATTTATTTCTAGCATCTTCTTTCCACATTATTGATCAAATGATCGGTAGGATCATTGTATGACCCGAATGAGTCGATCAGAAGAGTTGTTTATCCGAATCAGAGGCGGAATCAATGAAACGGACGCTCGATGTAATTATAATGTCTCTATTATTGATCTAACACTGATTTACAACCTGGAGACGATTCGGCAGAGCTTCGCTACTCAGATCCGAAAGTTACAAATGAACAAACCAAGTGCCCTATTTATAGTAATGGTGATTTCATTTGAAATGGGCCAGGACACCTTCAAACGAAATTAGCTTGTCTAATTTCGTTTGAATGTGTCTTGTGTTGTTTCAAACGAAATTACAACCAAACTTATGAAAAACAGTTTCTAGCACTGGTCATCCTATCTTATCCTATCTCATGACTCGATAGAAGACGAAGTCAATAGACATAGTGCACTAACAGACTCCCCTTGGATGTTGACGAAGTCTTCAGTGTCGAGTCTTTTTCATGACACATCTTCAGTCTTGATCAGTCTTCATGCTCTTCCCAAATTGTCTAACACTGTAAGCATCCATCAATCTTTATTCAATCAGCTTCTATCTTTGAATGTTGTACCAGGATCTAATTCTGGCTATCTCTTTCTCTAGGCTCCCCCTTTCGTCAAGCTTCCGTGCTTTAGGGATCGACACCTTGCTTTTCGGTTACAAGCTCCCCCTTGCTTTAAGCTCGTCTTCAGACTCCCCCTTAGACTCAGCTTCCGGGATCGTAGTCTGGAATCTCATTTGTACTTACTCAAACATTTATAAGTGACAGCATTTCAAATTTCAGCTATCCAGGAATTGTAACCTGGCTCACTCAATCTTTTTAAACTAACACATCTTATAAACATTGGCAATTTCAGGATTGAAAACCTGGCCTTCTTAACAATTAAAGAATCCAATTCCCTCACAGTTTATCTTCCAAGTCCAAACTAATGACCTTGGAGATATCACAAACTGTTTTTGATTTTTGATTAAAAACTCAAGTTTCAATTTAATGAACTTGTTTTATTTTCAGAAACACAATCAGCTTACTTAGATTTTGACACTCAGCATCTCAGACATCAGTTGTCGAAAATAAAGCAGAATCAAAAATCTTTTTGTATTTTTCTGAACTATAAAGCAGTAAAGTAATATGTACAAACATATTTACAGACAATATTTTTGTTTGAGTTCGCATTAGAGGATCAAATCAGTTTTTGACAAGTCATAAGTACCGTTGAGCTTATTTACACATTAAGAATTAAACAATTCACTTAGATTGTCGATATATTAATCCACTTAAATTTTCACACAAATTTCAACTGATTCAGGATACGAATTAGATGTCTTAAGAACTTAAACTCATTCATGTGTCCCACCTCTTGAATATACTCCCGTATCCAGATCCCAATATTCAGTCTTACAGGTGAGTATACCTAGATGATATCTGTAAGGGGTAAAATTGCGAAGGCCGTGAGAGCTCAGGTCAGAACTTCCGTTCAGCAGAGAGATGACGGCTTCGACTTTTGGTGTGTCCCCTTTAGAGGATCTTTTCTTCAACAGCAATGATTATCAATTTTATTGTTTCATCATTTTTGCTGAGGGCAGCGCTATATTTCAAGCAAGCAGAAAGTATTATACGGGGACTAGGCCATTGCTTCCGCAAAATCAGAAGTCCCGGGATAATACCCTAGATATCACTGAGTATAAAGACCTAGTATCTCAGAAAGAGGGATCCTTCAAACGAGATTTCAAGGGTTACCTATATATCCAAGTAGTGTTCCCCACGAAATAAGCAAGTTTGAATTTATGTTTATATACCGAAAAAGTTTACTAAATGTATAAAAACCTACCGACACATCCACGGTGAGATCGTTTAACACATTTTGACTTTCCAATTCTTTAGCATACTGTAACTGTCTACTGATGTACTATCATTTCCTCTTTTTACACAAAAACTCATTTTCATTTTTTAATGTTTTTGTCTTTTTGCCAATAGGTTTTTATCATGTTTTTGTCATTTTCAAATTTTCAAATGTTTTTGTATTTTCTAACAACAATACTCCCCCTAAAATGCAAAATCATTTTAAAGAAAATTTGACAACCAACACTGATAGCTTTGTCTCGCTATCCATTTTCTGCTAAAAGTGCTCTGTTTTGCAGAAAATCTAACATAATAAGCAACAATTACCCCCATGATTTACAACCCATTTATTTTTACAGTTTGGAAACCGTTTTTCAATCTTGTGAAAATAATCATGTTTGTTCAGCCGTGAGGGTTTCGGCGTATTCAATCAGAACTCCCCCTTACAACAAACTATTTTCCCATAATGATTTCAAAACACTTAAGTTTGTTTTAATTAGAATGGTTTTTCCGGAAAAATTAGTTTGTTTACCCATCACTTGTAGGTTCGGGGTCATTACATCACCTTGTTCTCTTTTAATCATTTTGAAAAATTTAACATTATAAGATCAAATACCACTATCACTTGTAGAAAATCAAGTACAACTTAATGTCCTTGATTAACCACTTGTAAGACAAAATACACAGTTACCATCCTGTGAATTTCTCAAAAAATGATGCCGATACCTGCTTCACACTTACCAACCTGGAACCTCCGGCAAGTCAGAAATTCAACCAACAGATTTATGCACCCAATCCTGACCAGTCTTGGGTGTGACCTTTTCAATTTTACTCATGGTTTGATCATTCCTTTTTGCTTCATAAAATTCTTTTACCCCTTTTACCTTTCCATCAACCATTTTACTAAAAATATGTTTAACATTGCTATTAAACATTTTTTCAGCATCAACACCTTTTGATTTTAGGTTTGCAGCTCGTAATGGTGGAAAATTCTTATCATTCATTAACGGAACTGTCTCTTCCTTTTTTACCTCAACCTATGGCTCCTCTGATTTTGTGGAATTAGATTTATCACCAACACATGACTCCTTTGTTTCCAAAGAAACAAATTCATCGCTAATCACTTCAACCTTCTTTATCTCCTCTTTTGTCCTCAGATTTGCATCTGAAGAATTCGATTTGCTTGGCTTTGCGGTCAAGTGAATTGATTCATCAGAACTTTTATTTGAACCAACAGGTTTACCCGAAGACAAAATTTTCTCCAAGTATTCTCTTGCCTTCTTCCTCTTTTTCCTCAGTCTGTCTTTCTGCCCCTGTGAAAGCTTTACTTTCTTTTCTTCGACTTTCTGTTCTTTGGGCTTGACATTGACTGGTTTCTTTACCATTCTCTGAGATTCAACCCTCGATCTTCCCATTGATCTCCTTTGGCAATCTCTGGCAATGTGACCTTTGATATTGCATTCAAAACATCTTCTCGTTTCAAATCTCCAATTCTGGCAGTTGACAGCAATGTGTCCTTTCACACCACAAGTGTAACACACTCTGTTATCATACCAATCACCAACTTTAGTCCAAACATTCAGATCATAGCACTGTTTGGCTTTGTGGTAATCTTCTCTCCTCTTGTATGCTGGATTTGGCTTTTGAGCACTGTGGTCAAACCTGCACCACTTATTACCAACAATTTGTGAGTTTTGGTTTTTAATTATTTGTGGTTTTTTAACACGATTGGATGATTGAACTGATGAGCTTTTTTTGTTGTTTTGAAAATTTTCTGACTTTTTATTTTGTTTTTGTTCTACAATCTTCTTAACAGGTTTTTGCGTTGAGCATTCACCTCTTTCAGTTGATTGTAAAACAGTATTTTTAATATTTTTCTTTTAATTCTAAAAATATTTTTCTTTTCTCATTTTTCTCATTTTCATCATCAGTTTTATCATCACAATCTTCAATTTTGACTTTGTCAAAATTTGTGACATTGTCACTTATTGGAACAGAATTGATCGGTTTTGGACAAACATGTGATGTAGAATTCACAAAACCTTTCAATTTATTCTCAAGCTCATCAATTTTATTTCGAGCAATTTAAGCTTCATTTTCAAGCTGAATGATTTTCTGAAGATGAGAATTTATTTCAATCTGTTTTTCAAGATTATTTTTAAAAATAACAGATTTTTCATCTTCTAAAACCTTCATTTGACTTTGAAAATCTTTTTCAATTTTTAATTTTTCATTTTCAAACTCTTTTTCTTTTTCTTTTAAAAATTTGTTTTCCAATGTCAAATTCTCCACATCCTTCAAGAGTTTGACATTGTTTGATTCAGATTTATCACATTTTGAGCACACTGATTCAGATCCTGAAGTTTTATCTTTCTCAGATGCTTCAGTCTTTGAATTACTTCTTCAAGAACCTGCTGTTTTTCAGCAACAGCTTCTTTCACAACTTCTTCATTCATCACAACTTTCACCTCTTCAACTTTCACTTCCTCAATAGCTTTCTTCTTCAAATCTTCAACCATCTTATCAATATTCTTCTCCATTCTTTCTTCATCTCTCTTCCTCAAACTCGATATCATGACTTCTCTTATGAGTTTTTCCAGCTTTTCCTCATAATTTTTTGTCTTTTACAGCATTTGAATAAAATTCGCCTACTCGAGGAATTATTAAAAGAACATCACCATAAACCATGTCCTTTTTGGAAACAACAGGTTCACTATATCTGTTAACATAGCACTCTCATATTTTATTCCATCTTTTGTATCGAACAGCCTCTTCATATTCTCTTTGCATATCATTCATTCTGTTCGCAGCCATTCTTCTTTCTCTGTCTGTTTTCTAACTCAGAATTTCTTCTCTGGTTTTCTCTTTGACCTCAGCAACAATATTTTCTTCTTTGTTTTTCTCTTTAATTTCAGTCATGATATAAAATTCTAAATTCAATGTACCTGGAGACAAAAACAGTCAAACAAACACAATCAGTTCAAACAATCTCAAACGACTTGAAATAAACTGACACTCGGTTGACGTGAAATGATCTTGAAGCGAAATGTCCACTTTCAAACGAGATTAATCTTCAAACGGAAACACTTTGAAACGAAATTCTCTTTCAAACGAAATTACTTTGGTTGACACTTCAAACGAAATCACTTGTCTGGCAATTTCAAACGAAATCAGTTGATTAACATCTTCAAACGAAATCAGTTGATATGCAACTTCAAACGAAATTAGTTGATATGCAACTTCAAACGAAACCAGTTAACTGACAATCTCAAATGAAATTACGGTTTCAAACGAGATTACCCAACTTCTCAAACGAAATACCATACTTCAAGCGAAATCAGGTGCTAGTTTCAAACGAAATTACGAAGCTCATTCAAACGGAATTACGTTTTTGTCCCATTTTTGTCACTTTTACTTCGAATTTTGATCTGAAACTCTCAAGGGATTGTTAAAACACAGTTTCGCATGTAATGTGTAAAGTTCAGTCCCTTTTAACCGTGAAATCTTGTCCAATTTGAAAAAGAAGGTGTAGAAGCCAGAAAAACAATCAAATCAACCTGAACTCTTCCTCCTGAGCTCTAATACCACTTGTAGGATCGTTGTATGACCCGAATGAGTCGATCAGAAGAGTTATTTATCCGAATCAGAGGCGAAATCAATGAAACAGACGCTCGATGTAATTATAATGTCTCTATTATTGATTTAACACTGATTTACAACCTGGAGACGATTCGGCAGAGCTTCGCTACTCAGATCCGAAAGTTACAAATGAACAAACCAAGTGCCCTATTTATAGTAATGGTGATTTCGTTTGAAATGGGCAAGGACACCTTCAAACGAAACTAGCTTGTCTAATTTCGTTTGAATGTGTCTTGTGTTGTTTCAAACGAAATTACAACCAAACTTATGAAAAACAGTTTCTAGCACTGGTCATCCTATCTTATCCTATCTCATGACTCGATACAAGACGAAGTCAATAGACATAGTGCACTAACATGATCTTCCACCACAACTATACTTGTGGTGGTTTTAAAGTGGAAGTCTATTTATTCCGAGTTTTACCCCTAGGATTCTCTTTTTACGGCAAAGACTCATATAGAATCATTTGACCCAAAGATTCACACCTTTCGCTTTTTATACTTATTCTAAGTATCTATTTGATCTTAAGACTCGTTTCCAAACAACCTTTATGGGTCGTTTGCTCAATTTAGCTTACAAGGGCGTTCTGGTCAAGCTTAATGCTTTTTTTACGACGAAGGACTTTTAATAACTTGTTTGACCAAAAATCCGACCTTTGAACTGTAATCTTGTTTAGAAACCATTATGTTTTGAAAAACACCATGATTATAATTTAAATTATTGGGTTTACCTATTAAGGTAACCCAATGTCCATTTTTATCTTCATTTAACTCTCATTGAACCTTAAGTCCTAAATGAGTAGTTAACCTATTACACATACCTGGCTCGGATCAATATATTGACCCGTTTTAATACTTTGCTTTAATAATCTCTAATTTATAGCAGTGCAATTATCCTTTTGTTATTTTCTCCTTTAAGCATATAACTCGACAAATAATCATTACTCGATATTGTCAAAGGGTGATGTTTTCACCTTTTGACCCGTTTGGTCTAAATGACCGTGTATCTTTACGAGATGACATTTACTACCACCTCATCTACATGAATCGCTTCGGTTTACACCGTACGGTCATTTTACTTATAAACCATTTCTTAACTCTTTTGACTCATTATGGCTTACGCCGTAAAGTGTCTTTTCAAAACTAACGGTTATTGTCCACGTGTGACCAATTTACCGTTTTGCCTTTATTATTCGTTTTGGTTTACCATATAAGGTAACCATTAAAAGTTCATTTTCTTTTCGTCATAGTATGTCCGAATTACCAATTTACTCCTTTTTAACCATCGATATGGTTTCGTATCATTTCGCTTATCTTGTTCCGTACGACTACACGTCAGAACATTATACTTCAATTTCTTATTTATCTTATTCATAATTAATATGATAAGAGAATATTCTACGAATTAAGAATAGTGTAAGCTATACTTACCTTGCATCCAAATTAGGCTTTTTCTTTATACTTGATTCGTTTGACCCGCTTCATTCCCAAGCTTCCACCTAGCTTGCCAAGCGTCAAACTATCATCATAATTCGTAAGATGGTTAGATTAGTAATTATCAATCATGACTACTCCATCTTACCGGTGTTATGTCAAAATTATCATTTGATCATTTAATTGGTCATTTTGACTTTTAAAAGTCAAATTGCCTATTGACGAAAGTAATTACATATAACAATCCTCAATAAACCGACACCCTCGATTATTTTTTCGACACCCTAATATATTTTATATTATCCCAATATGTCCTAAAATACACCCCATACGCGAAAACGGGCCTCAAATATATTAAATAGTATTAAAAATAATTAAAAATCTGAAATTTAAGTTGAGGCGAGCCGAGTAAAACCCACCCCAACCCTTACGCGGGCCGCGTAAGCTTAAAAGGTGGCACGGCCCTGGGCCGCCACGTGGCCCAACACATGTCGAGCCAGTTGATGATCCGGATGGGCTACGCTTTGACCTGAGGTCAACACGGGCCGCGTAAGCCTTAGCTTACCTTTACGCGGGCCGCGTGAAGACTAGATTTCAGCACTATATAAAGGAGGCCTCGGATCTCGGTCGAACTCGTTCAATTTTCATTTCTCAATCTCACTTTCTGAATATTAGGCATAATACGCGGGTATTATACCCCCCTAATTAGCGAAGTTCTGCTCCGTTGTAAGTATTATAACCCCTGGATACGTATTAGATACGCTGCCCGATTGATCTAAGGTTCCGTAATGGCTGTCGTGGTTCTGCCCAACGTAGTCATTGGAATGTCGTCTCGGGGAGGGTATTGCTAATGTTAAAATGGGTTATTAATACTAACGCGTGTACATTTGTGTAAATTATAGATTATCACCAGGAAACCCTTACAGAAAATCTAAGACATCAATGTGAGTTGATCCACTTTTTGTAAATCTTTTTATGTTTTTACAAAACCTTAAATACTTTTCCATGCGAATAACAGTTATTGAGTATTTGTAAGAATACAATTATGACGAGTATGTTGGGGTTTTGTATACAAAATTTGTTACCACCTGGTCAAGGAGTAACATGTCCACAAGTCGGGTTCGACAGTACCATGGATGTTAATTGTAATATCTTGGAAACAAATATAATTGCGGGATCGCCCTCAATACTGTACACTATGACTTTTTATTTAAACTTGATTAAACTGGGATTCACTCACCAGTATTTCCCACTGACAAATGTTTTTAAAACGCGTTTCAGGTAACAAAATGTGAAAGCCAAATAGAAGCCAGCTGGACAGCACTAAAGGCTTGGAAAAGTGGCAATAAAGTTACCTAAAAATAAAATAGATGTTTTTATTAAATAAATAGGATTTATTCCTATGAAAACGTGTGTACTATGAACTTGGGTTTTATCCCATTTGTTTAATGTTATAAAAATGTGGTATTTTACCCTGATAAACATTTCCTAACTACGGTCCTGATGAAAAATTCCGCTGCCAAATTAGACAACCACCGAAACTGGCTCGCGGCCGCCCGTTTCCCGGGGAACCTGGGATCGGGGCTTGCGACAGGAGGTGGTATCAGAGCTAAGCCACTGATTCAGCCACAGAGGTGTTCTGCTGACATTAAATTATAAAGTGTTAGGAAATAAATTACGGAAATACGTTTATAACTGTATTTATTTGTTATGTGTTATTTGACTATCTGTTAGTTTACAGTATGAGCGACCAAGGACCATCTGACGCGTACCGTCAATTGTCTGGTTCGCCTAGAAGTGAAGGCACATCCTCTTCTCAGCCTGCCCTCTCAGGGTACTCTGCTGATACGGAAGATGGAATCTTTGTGTTTAAGGCTTAGTCAGAGGAGCCATTTCCTCAGAAAAAGAGGGGATGGTTCAGTAGAGGGGCACACGAGCGTAGGAAGCGTATGAAAAAGTTACAAGATCAGAGAGCCCTAGCAGTAGCCAAGAGAGAGACAGATGCCTATGCCCAGGATATGATCAATAGGGGTATAGCTAACATCCACATACTAGCAACCACTGTAGCTGACCCAAATCTGGAGCAAATAATAGCACCCCAACCACAACCGCAAATCCCTGATCAACCCATGGAGATAGAAAACCCTGAAAACCAAGTAGAGATGCATGACTTTAATCCAGAAGAAATCCCTAGGGTACCAGCACCAAACCCTCTAGACCCAAATTACGATCCCTGGTGGGATGACGTTAGGGACTATGTGCTACCGGTTTAAGTACTTATTCAATCAAGATCATGTAATCGAAATTCATAACTCACTGAATTATCATTACATAAATCATTCTTAACACATGATGATATCAACATCATTTTAACATGAATCTATCTTCATTTTTCGTTTTATCATACAAAACCCAATTCATAGTAAGTATGATTATATACTCAAACACATAATTTGTTCAAGTATTTCCTTACTACTATCAAATATGATGATTATAAACACAACTATATTATCAATATCATCCTATGATTAAAACCCACTTATCCTAGTGTGGTAAATCATTTAAACATTCAAATCATGGCAACATGTGTAAAATTTTCACTTAGGGTTTTGTTCCTAAGCAATTATACACCATAATTCAGCCATAACTTCTATAATTCACCCATAATTCGCAGATTATGATATTCACCAAATTTTACAACTTCACAAATCATCAAAATTGTACATACCTTATGATCCCCTAGCTTGGGTGATCATTAATTCACGTTCAATTGTGAATTTGGGCTTCATTTAGACCTTCAATTTGATGATTTAGTTGAAATTTAGGGTTTAGCTTCATGTGGGTTTCTTCTGGTCGAACCCTACGTCCAGAACATACACACTGAATGTGTGTTTTTTGTTTTAAGTTTTCTTTTATAACTTAACTTTCAATTTATCCGACTCTAGCCCCTCATGTTTGGTTAGTTTATTAAGTAGACTACAACCCACTTAATTCCTTTAACATTCCCACTTAATTAACTAGGTTAAACATTACTAGTTAACTTAGTGGGTTCAGAAAGATTTCAACTCATTTTATTTTAAGTCCTGTTAACTCAGGCCTTTTATAAGCTTTATTTCTCAAAATCATTCTTTTTCCTTTTTTTTAATTAAATATTAGGTTTAGTTAAATAAATCCTAATATTTTTCGGGTTAATTTTACCATTAAAGGTACTTTACCCGTCTTTTAGTATTAAAGTGGTTTGATTACCAAACCCGTTTTCGGGGTGTTTCACATTATATTAACATTTTGGCGTTTATGGCGTTTTTTAAATCGTATGTCATTGGAACCCCAAGGGGTCAAAATATATCTCTGAATGGCGTTTTTTAAGGCGTTTTAAACAAGATGCCATTGTTTTATTATTTTTTATATACATTTTGGCGTTTGTGGTATCTTGGCATTTTACATTTGGAAAATTATATTACAACCACAGTGAAAAAAAAAATAGAAGCGAAAAAAATGAATTAAAAATCCTAATCGGATCTCTTTTTACAATCTTCACTGTCATCAGTCTCTATCTTATTTAATACTACAAGAACTGTCACCAAATATATGGAGTTTTATGTAAAACTTAACAAACCCATCGGTTTGATTATTTTGCCTTCTCTTCTGTTGAAGTGGCTTTTGTGGATGTTTGGGGACATAGATCTATGACGTGTGGGTGAGTTTTTTCGCTTTGTTCTTCAACTTGATCTTCATCTTTATAATCATCACACTCTTCAGTGTCATTGATCTCTTCTCCTCATCCAAGCCTTATTCAAGAACAAAGAACACAAAATGACATATGACTTTCATCAGTATCTTTTTCTTGAAGATTTGTCCATATCATGCAGCAAAATCTTACTGAGTTACTCCCCTCACGTAACAATCCATTCAGTGAAACTTCACGAAGAAAATACTGAATATCCATGAAAGCATATTAGCCATCTTTGATTTTTTTTAATTTTTTGCGTTTTACAGTGAGTGGTATTTAGTAGTATTGGCGTTTGTTTTTTTGGTTTGATCAAATGGAAGTTGCTGAGAGGTATCATTTTATAGGATTTCTTTTGGCGCCGTAGGTTAGGCGGTGCATTATTATAATAAAGTATTCATCGTTTCAGTTACTGTTTGGAATTATTGTTTTTCATAAGCTTTCTCTCTGAAGTCTGTAACACGTCGCATCTTTTAAGTTTGGCGTTTTAGATTCTAATATAATAAATTTCCCGTCTCTTCAGTTTTACTGTTTTTGTAGTTACTGTTTATAGTTACATTTTCAAGTTTGGTTTTTATTTTTTTTATTTTATTATTTTTTGAGTTTTTTATAATACTTTTCCAAAGTAATTTTATTATAGTGTGGGAGTTTTTGGGGCGTTTTACGGCATGATAGCTTTTTAACAAGCATTTGGCTGTCTGACGTTTTTATTATATATGCCATTTTTTATTATATAACAATCAACTGAAAAAGAAAATTAAAAAAAGAATATATAAACAATTGAGCTTCCAAATCTTCACCGTCACGAGTCTCTTTCTTCTTTTTTGAATCATCTTAATTGGCTGTTTCGATTTTCGTATGATTCATTTTGTTTTTTTTTTGTTTTTTTTTTTTTTTGAAGTAGTTTTTTTGTCGCCGTTTGGAAGCACAAAGTCTGACATCAGCATTTTTTTCTTGAAGATTTGTCCATCTTATGCAGCAATATGTTATTGAGTTTACACCCTTCAGCCAACAATCTTGAATTTTCAATAAACGATGTTTAATTTTTTAAATTTTGGCGTTTTACCGATTAAAATAACGTCACTAAATAAAAGCACCTTAAACCTCAAAATTTGATCATGCTAAAATCAATAATGTTTTGTTGTATGAGATGGACAACATTGTTAATCCTCAGTTAAGAAAGATGTCTGATAATGTTGTCCACCCCATACAACTAAACTTTATTGAGAACAAACCTCAATAATGTTTTTGTATGTTTTGGCTTTATAAATTGGATGGAAGTTGAGGATAAAGTCAATAAGATTTTACTCAATGAAATGAACAATATCCTCACTTTAAGGATTTTTGGCTATTATATTGAGTGAAACCTTACAGACAACCAAACTGAATTTCAAATAAACGTTTTGGTTTAGAGGATATTTGATGTTTGGGTTTTTCGGCGTTTCTTAGATGAATGGTATATATTAAATATGGCGTTTGGGGTTTTGTGTGTTTTTTTAATTGAAGGTCTGAGATGTTGTATATATAGGATTTTTTTTTGACGGTTTTTTTTAGGCGAGATTTTATTATAATTAAGTTTTGCGTTTATTATCTAATGGCGTTTTAGATTAGAATGGTGTGTGCTATTTGTATGGCGTTTTATTTCATGAGATGACGTTTTATGTGGAGAAGTCAAAAGACTTTTTTACCCTTAATGAAGCGCGTCCACGTAATAAAATTGATGTTATTTACGAAAACGTCACCGCGCCAATCTAGTCCATAGATTGTTTTGATCGGACGATTCATAAGCGTTCTCACCGTTCTCACACTTTCCACCGTTTTCTCTAAATCCCAACCTTATATATATATACACACAAATATATGTATATGTATATATATTTAAAGGACTATGTATCTAGTTAAACTTATTATACAAGACAATTAACAAAGAATAAGTATCCCCTACACTAATAACAAAAAATCTCTTTGAAAAAAGAACCAACGCCCATTAAAAAGCAAGAAATTATACTTTGGATTATATATGTGTATGGATGGATGAGTAACTATAAATTAAAAGCAACCATAACACCATATTACAACTAGTGTATAAATTAAAACTACTAGTGTATATTATTAAAATAGGAAACACTTGGAATATAATTTTCTGTTAAATTAAGCTTTGGTTTTATAATAAATGGAGGATGTATCATGAACCGGTGTAACTATGGAAAAGGACGAGTGACCTGTCAAACAAGGGATGAATTACAAAACAGCGGCTGGGATTGGAAACAAAACCGGTGGTTCAATTCACATGGATCCATAATTCCATCGGTCTTACCATCCAACAGTATGGGGTGGCTAATTTGGTTTCATTATACATAATATATGGTGCTAATCAAAGTAGGAAAGTCTTGCGGGTAGACGGGTTCCGACACAAACCTGTACACTAAATGATATAAAAATTTACAGGCTAAAACGAACAAGATCAATTTAGCTTGATCTTTTTCTAATTTTGTATTTTAATTGTATAAAATTACCAATTTAATTAAAAATTTAGAAATATATATAAAAATAGCATTTTTGTTATGGAACACTAGGCGAATTTCTCCTATAATGCTTAAAATTTTGGCATAAAATGAACATAAAACACATTATATATTTGTATATATTTCTATAAGAATTTTGAGAACCAACTTGAGTTGAGAAAACTCGTGAGAACTTTATTTATTTTTTATATTTTTTTGGTATTATGTTTTATATAGTAATAGCAATTACAGAACTTAAAAATAAATAAAGTTAGTCCCTGTGGTTTGTACAAAATAACAAACATAGGTACTAACTAATTAACTATGTTAATACCCTGGAAGTTAATACCTCCAAACGTTACAAAATGAAAAGTTAATACCCTATAATGCAATTTTAAACTATTAGTATCTAAGTATGTTACTTTGTGGAAACCACAGGGACTAACCATGTAATTAACTCTAAAATATATGTATGCAAGAATTTACACAATTATAAAAAGTTTGGTAATTAAATATTTGTGATATTATGACTCATTTTTTTGTGTGCATATAAGTGTTTTTTTTATTTTTTAATTTCCAGTAAATATTATTAATATATAAACATATCAACATGTTTTTAAGTCAGAATGTAGTTCTTATGATTTATTCAATTCAATCCATATATATAGAGAGAAAGTTTAAAATATAAAAGTATCTTAACGTGTGATGGTACGCAACCAACAAAATAACGTGCGTAATTATGATATAGTATGCGTAATAAGGGTAAAACCAATCTATGCGTGATTTGTGTTTTGATCATGCGTATTTAGGGTTAAAAATTTATAATGTGCGTAATTTACAAATAAACATGCGTAATTAAGTTGCGTATTATCGCACGTTAAAGAGCTATTATACGTTAACCTTCATATATATATATATATATTAGAGAGGGGGGGGGGGGGGAGGGGGTTCGCTGAGGAACCACAAAAGGTGGAGAACCGATGAACCATTAATTTTACATATAAAAAGCTCATAAAATTATTTTTATAAACAGATGTAGAAGTTAATCAAACAATTTTTATTTTTAAATTTTCTTCTTTGTACATTTTTTTTAAAACAGTTTAATTTTTTTAATAGTTGTACATTTGTTTATAAGATAAAACTCCTAAAAAGGCTAGGTGAAAATTATTTTTTGATAGACAAGAAAATAATTTTAAAACTTCTAAAAAGGCTAAGTGAAAATTAGTTTTTGATAGAAAAGAAAATAATTTTAAAACTTCAAGTCATTACAAGTTTTAGAAGATATAGCATAGTTCTTAAAAGAAACGTTTACTTTTAAACCAACCTTCCACGATTTTTAAACGTCCATAATTTTTCATATGTTAATATTTTTATTTTTGAACACTACACCACTAAAACAGGCATTTTATTCTTTAAATTAAAAAAGAAAAGTTAGCATATTTCATAATTACCAATGTCTATGTTACCCGCCGCAACACACACGAGCATCCATCTGGTGCGTGTATATAAAAATAACTTTATATAATGTAAAGATAAAATACAAATGAATTTAACATACGGAATACGAAGCAAAAGAAACATGAAAAAAGGAGGGTGGCATTATTGTTAATCAATAACTTTATATCTAGCTTAATTTGGTAATTACGCTAGATATAATTACTCGACTATATAATTACTCTACATATGATAAAGTTTAAATAATTACTCTATGGTGACAAGTAAAGCACTTATTAGTGTAGCGTAATTATCACAAAACTAATAACTAGAGTAATTATCACAAAACTAATAATTAGAGTAATTACGATAATTATTTTAGTTATACAAAGTTGACAATATTTACGATTATGTCACCGTCATTTTTGTTTAATTCCTTCAATTCACATGCTTAGCACAACAAGGCTATTTGTACGTGAACCTGAATTTCTCTCTCTCTATATACACACACGGGTTTAACGAGTCAACCTACAAACTCGTTAGGTTTACAAAAAGACAATCCATTTTACTAAGTGTGTTTGCATGTGTGACTTGAAATTAACCTAAACCAACAAATTTTATGTTAGATTCATTTTGTGGTTTCATATCGCATCACAAATTTAACACCCCTAAATCAAAGTAATTAATTTTCTCCTCCAATATCACTCAGTTGTTAATAGTATTCACAGGTGATCAAAGTTTTTGTAGAAAAACAACAGAATGAAAATGACCTTTTCTTAAAAATAACATTCGATGTATCATAGATACTACTGACACTTTAAAAAATGTATTTTTGTTTTGTTATATATTTTAAAAAATTTCACCATCCGAGGTGTTCAGTCATAAGAACATAAAGGTAAACATACAAGTACTATTCTTTATCTCTATATTAACACTCCACATTATGGTTCTCAATAAGTTTATATTTCATATAATACAATACAACATACTTTCTTTTAATTTTCATTAGATCATTCTCCAAAAATCATAAATATTTTATTAACTCAGTCACATCACAAACTTTTTATTGGTTTAACTATAACAAAAAAAAATGTATATTTTTGTAAGATGAGTTGAAAAACATATAAAAAAACAATTGCTTCTACAGAAGGGCAAACAAAAACTCCCAAATTTGTGGCTCCCACACATCCTCCTTTTCCTACACGGCGATGCCCCACATGTAATGAATATCCAGCGAAGATCCTCGGCCCCAACACTTAGATTTTGATTTCTAATTTTGGTTAGGGTTTGATTTAAGTGGCATATTATGTTTGAATTTTGGTATGTGATTTTAAATGATTGAACTATGATTAAGATTAAAGAGTTGAATCTGGGCGAGTAAGTTGGTGGGTGGGTAATTGATGGGTTGTTGATATTTCATAGATTTTTAGGGCGTACTGGATTGCTTATTGAAATTGTTAAAATTTGTAACATCTTTTTCTTAGAAGGGCAACATTTGTAACATCTAAATCCGAAATCTGAAATGTAATATTTTATTGTGAAATATCCAAGTGCTTATAACATGCTTCGGCCTTCATGCAACAAAAATACTTTTGGTATATCCTCAAGGAGGTGCAAGTTGAGAAGCAATTTGCCTTGGTTTGTGTTGAGATTGGCATGGGCGTAGCATAGTGGGGGCGGGAGGGGGCGACCGATCCCCTGAACTTTTCGCTCAGTAGTGGAAAGTATGTAGTTTTCGTATAGAAATTTTTAGGTATACACATTTTTTACCCCCCGGTTTTATAGAAATTTTTGGGTATATACGTTTTCGATCCCCTGGTCGAAAATCTCAAGCTTCGCCACTGGAGATTGGCAACATCACTTTTTTTAAACTCTTTGCCTCTTGTATTTAGAACCTTTTATATGAATATTTAATTGACCTTCTCATGATTTCATTCACGTAATTTTAGTAAAACTAAATTTGATTTAACACGTTTAAGAAAATAATAATAACTACTTGGAGCAATTTGTTTCAACAAATGGTCCAAAAGAACCTCATTGGCTACATGAACCAACTATATATGTGCTTTTAACACACGAGTGTATATCACATCAAGGTTTAACTTTCCAAATTTGACTAATTTGATTGTATTATCTAAGGTTTAACTAATCCTGTTTTGTATCATATTCTATTTGTTCTTGCATTGTACTTTCTCTAGCCATTTAATTGTGTCATTGATGTTTCTCACAGAATATCCTAGTTGCGCGATCAACCTTTGAATGATGGAGTAGTTTCTAACCCCGCTTTGCCCATTCAATCGAGGATATACGACAACCGTGAAATTTTGTTTGATATTGTGATCGTTAAGCTATGAAAAAGCCTTGTCAGCGAAATGAGTTCTGTTATCGATGATGATGTTATGGGGTAATCCAAAGTGAACTATTATGCTTCACAGAGCGAAATCTTATGTACTTACCACATTGATCATTCTCATCAGTTTTGTCATCCACCAACTTGATGAAGTAATATATTGGTACTACTAAATACTTGATTTCCCCAACAACATTTTAGAAAGGCCCAAGCCCCACTAGGAAAGGTAATGGGCTTGAGACTGATATTTTGGGTTTTGTTATTGTAGTTTTTCATAAGGTGTGTGACTGTGTATATAGAAATGAGTAGAAACCATAACTTTTTTTATACATGTTTTTTTTTTCACAAAATGGTTATATACTTGTGTACTTCAACTTAAGCAAATAATTTTGTTTTGAA
Organism: Helianthus tuberosus; assembly: GCA_030545235.1. NCBI lineage: Eukaryota > Viridiplantae > Streptophyta > Magnoliopsida > Asterales > Asteraceae > Helianthus > Helianthus tuberosus. The sequence continues at coordinate 189,608,362 of CM060409.1, forward strand.
GAGCAAATTTGGATCACTGACAGACTACTGAGTATCATCGTGCCACGACCAGAGCCACCCGATCATATCCATCTCCACTAGGCAATAATGCATATACACCAATTCAGAAGGAACCCCAATAAATTTGAGAAAACCCCACTTGTGGGAATAGAACTCAGGACCTAATGGTCCCTAAGTCTTGTCCCTCCCCCAATATACTACCATGCTATAATGCCATGGGCACTTAAGCAAATAATTAACTTTTAATTTAACATATTTTGCGGGAAGGTAAGTCCTTTATTTTTCTGAAGTTATCATGAGATGTTCACAAAATATTAATCTGGTGTAGAAGACAAAACTGTAAAGAGGATCCAATAGTTAACAATATTACATAATGGGCAAATTAGATTGTGTAGAACCCTTTAATTAGCAATAAACGACTCATTACTATAAACAATTATTGGGTTCAAAATATATAAAATATCTTCTAGTATCAAAAATTTCTAAATTTCTAAATTATATCCAGATCATCATCTTCTAGTATCAACTGGAGCCTAACAGATCAAAGTGATGGGACTCTTTAATACCTCGGCGCGCGCCTAAGTGAATATATAAGTGAAAAATTTATCAAGTTAGAAAATTTGAGATCAACAAAATCTTGTGTACGTTAATCATGTTATCAAAGTTTGTAGCTATAAAGATGGGGGATTATGTAAATTCAAAACAATTTGAATCATTACAAGTACAGTAGGAGTTGCCATATATTTTAATAACATCTGTTAGCTCTGAAGCAAATGTAAAATTATCAGCTATAAGCTTATTTGAAGCTTTACACAGATAAAAACTTAAAGCACCAGTGGTCTAGTGGTAGAATAGTACCCTGCCACGGTACAGACCCGGGTTCGATTCCCGGCTGGTGCATCTGTGTGCTATGATGACAAGCCTCTTTAACGAATGGTTGGGTCCATCAGATAAACCTTCTACTGAAAGAAAATACATGCCCTTCTGAGCTCCTTTTTTTTGTTTTTTTCCACTTCAATTTTATTTTTTTGCAATTATGTGATTCGCTCCGACTTGATCCAATCCGAAAATTTTGACTCCGACTTATTATGAAACGGTGTATTGGAAAAAAAGTGACATCCGAGTTATTATGAAACGGTGTATTGGAAAAAAAGTGACATCATAGGAAAAAATTCTAGCTCCACCAATACACAAAGGTTTTAGTTTTTTAATTAATCAACACGGTTTATTTTTTTGTTGGTGAACTAAATATATGTTACAACATTCAACAAAAGGAAATAAAAAATAAACTAAGGATGTTTATATTAATAGTAAAAAAACAACATGAGTTATCGCGGGTGTAAAATGAGCCAAGCCACTCATGGTCTTGCTAAAAACTTTAATCAAACCATGCTTAAATAGATCTAAACAAGTCTATTTTAAGCTTGTTTGACAAATAAGTGTAAGCCCGAGCTTATCTATCTTCTATACTAAAGTAAAATAATTTAGCCATATGTGAAAATTTTAGACCATTTGATTGATGATGTAGCATTGCTCCTTCTTCACACACCAAATCAATTCAATTTTCAAAAAATATGAGATGTTTGGCTAAGGGCATGTTTGGCTAAGCTTTTTGAAATAACTTATTAACTTATTGGTTTTTTAAAAAGTTAAATGATGTTTGGAATTAAGGGTGTATGTAAGGGGAAAAGTCATAAGTTTCAAAAAGTCACTCCATAATAACTTTTTCAAAAAGTCAATAAGGAGTTTGAAAAGCACTCCCAAACACCCCCTAATTCTTCTAAATTCGTGTCAAACCCTACAGAGAATCAAATCAACATGCGCTGCTGTCGTTATCACTCGGCGATCTCTCACCCCTTGAAGCACGCCTTCTTCGGTATTTCAGGTATGATATTAAACTTTCATAACTTTTTTGCTTTCTGAAACTTCTATTTTTTTCTTCTTGGGACACAACGTTACTCGATTTTATATGTTGTAATGTTCTTGATTTCAGATGCAATCGTATTTTGAAATTTTAATTTCTTCATCAAGTATGCATCAATCTTTTCTTTTACCTGCCTCACATTCACTAACCCTAATACTATCTATGGCTTCATCTCTGCTGATTGTACATGTACCCACTTCAGAAATCTCAAATATACGAACTATCATCAATGTATGTTGTTTTCTTCGATGTTTGTGTTAAAAATAATACGTTGGTTTATTCTCATTCATGCTGGGCTTTAAACGTTGCTATGATGGGCTGTATCACTGGGCTATTTTACAGCCTTTTGTTTATTGGGCTAATGTTTGTTTTAGTTAGTTAGTTGTTGCAACAGATTATACAGGCTGGAAATCTTGAGGGATGCATAGTGCATGTTTTGAGGGACTGCGATAATCATTCACTGGAGTTTTGGACTAATGTGTAACTATGAATTCGCAGTCATATAAAAGAGCTGATATCAGTCATTCTTCAATTATTCACCCCCAAATTTCTCTCTGCCACTCTCTCTGTATCATCTAGGGTTTCTGGGCGATTTGTTCGTTGTGATTCGTGGTATTGTAGTCATCTCTCATATGCGTTGAGAGAGTGTTGTAGCCGTTTGGTAGATGATCATCAGTTGATGATCATTGAGACTGTTTCTGTATTGATTAGATCTTACTTTTGTAAGATCATTTGGGATATTGGGGGGTAAACGTTTTGGTTTGGGTTAATAGGAGTTTTGTCACCATGTTTTGTCGCTATATCTTGTCTCTGTTGTTCTTTCTACTTTGTTGGTTGTTACAATTGATTGTCATACCATAATTTCAACATGCCTTTGATTCTGCAAACCCTATTAACTCAAACGGGTAACCTACTTTCTTGCTACCTGTTTTCCTCACTATAGCTACATCTTATACTCCCCACCAAGACTGCATTGAAACCAAACCTTGAAATTACTTCCTCTTTTATTCGGTCTTTTAATCATAATGATGTAACCATTTTCCTTTCCCGTCTTCTGTACCCAATCCACCAACTCATCACGTGACGTAAACGTAAGGTTTGTATCAAACATTAATATAATTGGGTAAGGGCCATTCTCATCGACTAACAGATCTTTCTGCTCACTACCGTCTCCCTAGTTCGGATAGTCTTGTGTTGCAAAGTTCGGTTCACCACCATCTCCCTAGTCCGGATAGTCTTGCTTGACAAAGCTCTGCTCACCACCGTAACCGTGATCCGGATAGTTTGGCTGTCGTACAGATATTCAGACTGAGGATATGGTTCACCACCGTAACCGTAATTCAAATAGTCGTGTTGTGCGTACGAGTCTTCCACAGGGATATTCAAGTCCAGCTGCACCCCGTACGAGTCTTCCACATGGATATTCAAGTCTAGCTGCACCGTATTGTCACGATAATGAATGCCAGAGACAACCTCCTCCTCCCTCATGTTGGACGGGACAGGTTTCTCGTTCGAGTCAGAAATAGAGGTCCCCTCGTAAGAATCTGAAACAATGGACTCGTCAGAGTATTCACCGAAAAGGTAGTTGCTAAACCACGACATCATATTTTGAAGAAACGTCACTAAAACAACAAAACACGGGTTGAAATTTGAATAAAATGTCCTAAAATGTCGAATGCAACAAAGGACGCCTTGCTTATAACTAGAAGGCTCTGGCTTTTCACCCTTCTCTTTTTCCACACACACAGACATACACACACACACGAGCGCGCACACACACACATATATATATAGGGTTAGGATCATGTAAGAAGCACTAGGCTAATTGAGAAACTTGAGAAGCATTCTGGACTACACATTTTCCCTAAGCTTTTCGTAATATACACATATGTATAGTTTAAAGTTAACTATATACATATGTGTATAATTCAAGATTTGACAATATACATATAGGGTAGGGTTCCAGCGTGAACAACCTCCCAAGAGTGAACTGCGTAAACAGATCTGGACCCTTGATTTCCTTTTTAGTTGTTAAGGGTAGGATTGTAATTAAATAAAAAATTAGATTTCAATCGTTATTTTAATAATTGAATTAAGTTATATCTTTCCTAATTTAAATTCATTATCCACATTATGTTTTATTTATTAATAAGATAATTATCAAAGCAAACAACAAATCACCGGATTTCAATTTTAATTTTTATTTCAGATTTCATCACCAGAATTCAAATTTTGATTTTTAAGACCCACGTAACCTTCATATTTTAACGGTATACACATGTGTACTTGGATATAAATAGAACAGTACACATGTGTACTCAGCATCGTACATATGTGTATAGTTGTAATTCACAGGTGTACATCAACATTCAATACAAAAAAAATCTGAGATATCACAAAAACAGACGATATACACATGTGTACATCGCATTAAAAAGAGGGCAAAATCAGAATACACATGTGTACATCGCATTTAAACAGAGCAAAATCAGAATACACATGTGTACATCGCATTCAGCCTACTTCTTCACAGCATACTTTTTCACAACAACCTATCCGGTATTATTCCTTCAAATTGCCCACATTTCGGATGATTCACTGATTTCAAGTATTTGGAGAAAATGTCTTTCTGCGTTTAAAATCAAATTACAATACGTTACCAACTTTAACTACTACGATAAGTTTTTGAAATATCACTTAACTACTACGACACACAAGTGTATACCCAATTAACATAAACAGAGTACTCATGTCAATAGAAAAACTACCTGGCAAATCTCCGGCAATAAAGCGACGGCTGTGAACCCGAGGGCGTAACGACAGCAACACTTTCCACCCCACCGGCAACGCTTTCACAAGCCGGACCTGCCGTGCCTCTGCTATCGTACGCCGGAGCCACTGATGCTCTGTTATCGTACGCCGGAACCGCTGTGCCTTTGCTATCGTACGCCTCTCCGTCCGTAACTAATCTCCGTAACGAATTCAAAATCAACGTGTTCTCCCTCACCTGTACGTACTATAATTGATCGCTACAAGGCCTCCAACATTGAATCAACACTTGTATGTGCGTGCCGTGATTGCAAAATTAACAAAAATTACAATGTTGAATTAGTCAACAACTAAAATTCCAAATTATTAAATTGCAATTAAAAAACTACATTAAATAACATGTAAAATGAACCAAATCACCTGCATTATCTCTATTTGTAGATAAGCGCCACTGCACGTGAACTATATTGTTACCAATCCACAGCTGAAGGCCATGTGGAATGCATAGTTACTTCTCGGTTGTCTTCTTCTTAGAGATTCCTGCTGTACGTCAGCGTCGCCGCCGCTGGGAATTTTTGGGGTAGGGTTTTGACAAAATGGAGAGAATAATTGATTACTTGATTTGTGAGAGATTTATGCAATCAATTTAAGATTGAAATTACACATATACCCCTTTTGTATTTAATTAAATGGAAAAAATTAACCAAATAATTACCATCATGCCACTCACTTTAATCTCAAGATCATAAAAATCAATGGCCCAGATCTGTTCACGCAGTTCACTCTTAGGATTTTGTTCACGTTTGAACCTAATCCTATACATATATGTATATAGTCAACTTTAAACTATACATATGTGTATATTACGAAAAGCTTAGGAAAATGTGTGATCCAGAATGCTTCTCAAATTTCTCAAATAGGGAAGGGATCCTAAGAGAAGTCCACCCTATTTGAGAAACTTGAGAAACATTCTGGACCACACATTTTTCTAAGCTTTTTGTAATATACACATATGTATAGTTTAAAACTGACTATATACATATATGTATAATGTAAAATCTTGAATTATACACATATGTATATAGTCAATTTTAAACTATATATATTTGTATATTACGAAAAGCTTAGAGAAAATGTTTGGTCCAAAATGCTTCTCTAGTTTCTCAATTAGCCTAGTGCTTCTCACATGATCCTAACCCTATATATATATGAAAAAGAAATGGGTGAATTGCACTATTCAATCTCCACATGGAAGTACATAACATAATCATTTAAAAGCTAATTATACACTTGTTACTACACATGAGCCATTTGCAAGTACAAAGTTATAATAAATATTATGAACACACTATGGGGAATCAATTTCTCTTAAATATTTCTTACATTGGCCTAAACTCAAGGCCACATATAATAAGGCCGGCCATAGTTCCTTCGTAACTTATCAATTTCAAATTCACCCAGAAATAATCATTTTGAAGCTTATGATTTGAGTTGAAGTTCCACACATTAACCTCCATCCATCCATCTTCTCTTTGCTCAGGAATATGATTAAAATCATGTAAATTCCATGGGTTTGGGGATCTAAAATAAATATATTTATCGTCTTTGTTTTTCCGACGCCTTAAATATCGTACTTTCACAGGACAGTGCAAACCACGACTTTTTTCTGAGAGCTTGAACACAAGGTAACACGAATATTTTGTATCTTGTGACAACATTTCCCTTCCAATTTTGCAACTGATACGTAACACATGTTGTTGTAGCACCTCAATCACCTCTTGAGATCTGCAAGCATGAAGATGTATCAGATGATTACATAAGAAGTATCATTTTAAGACATGGCAGACAGTGTACAATTAGAAGTGATACTCTTGTCAGCCATCTATTATTTATGCATCCTAGTATTTTATTGGACGACATACTTTGTAGTGAAAGTTCCTTATATTTATTTAAGTGCAATTAGCACATCCTAAACTACTGTTATACAGGCAATGTATATAGATACATCTTATACTTAGAAATATAAAAATAGTTTAGCTTGTCTAAAATGCAAACCTCGACTCTGCAAACGGTTTCACATGGAAATGCTTTACATTAGAAGAGTCATACACGACATCTTTTGCTGAAATCATGAATTGCTTCTTTTGGTTCACTTCGTTTGGCATGATCAGCTGTTCATAAAAGAGTTGGAAAACTTATTACCTTTAACCAAGGAACATTTTAGTTCTACAAAAGAGACGAGTTTATTAACAATATATGAAAGAGACCTTTGTTGGAAAATCTTGATGGGTCGGGTACGTGTCAACGGGTCGGAGCTGAACCGGGTTCGGTAGTTAAATGGGTTATCCATTAGCTAACGGTTCAAATGAAGAAATGGTCATAGTTGTACGAGTTTGAAGGGGACGTGATTGACCGAATTTTATGCATGTGGACTTTGAACGTGGAGTTCTATTTTGCATGTGTCTATTATTTCTTTGTTTTTGTTTATTATAAATAGGGAGTAGCTATAGTTTTTTTTAGTACCCCATAATTTTCATCAATATACACTAGCAAGTTTCTTCCAGTTCATACATACATACGTGAGTGTAGTGTGTGGTGAGGGGCCTGTAACCATCAATTGGTATCAGAGCCTAGGGCTCGTCGAGAAGCGGGTTTGAAGATCAGAGGGAGCCTCCGCCGCTGGCGGGTGTGTCGGTCGGTGGAGGGCAGGCGTGAAAGAAGGGTGTAGCCGAGCCGGGAGAAAGAGAAAGAAGAAGATGACCGTTGCCGGAAATTGTTTTCTGGTGTGAGACCGAAAAGACAGGCGAGAAGAGACCGAAGCCGTAGTAGACCGAACGGCTTGAAAGAAAGACCGAAGAAAGAGACCGTCGTCGGAAAGGAGGTACCGAAGAAAGACCGAAGCTGTAAGAAAGACCGTTTCCGGAGAAGAAGGATTGAAGCCGTGAGAGATTGAACGGCATGACCGAGACCGAATTTGTCCTCTCACCGGAAGTAAAGACCGAGACCGTAGGTGTGACAATGACCGGAGGTCGCACCAAAGCAGACCGAGACCGAGGTAACCGGAACGGTGGTTGCCTAAGAAAGACCGAAAGAAGCTTTTCTTGAAGAAAGCTTAGACCGAAAGATCGAGATTGTGAACCAAGACCGAGACTGAAGAGGTTCACATCAGACCGAGAAGAAAGACCGAGTGAACAAAGACCGAAAAAGTTCACAATAGACCGAGTCGTGAGCCGAAGACTGAAAAGGGTTCACGCTAGAAAGAGAAAGGGGAAGACGGGCCTGCGTGGTTCGTGTAGCAAGAACCGACATCAAGATTATGGGGGTGAATGTTGGAAAATCTTGATGGGTCGGGTACGTGTCAACGGGTCGGAGCTGAACCGGGTTCGGTAGTTAAATGGGTTATCCATTAGCTAACGGTTCAAATGAAGAAATGGTCATAGTTGTACGAGTTTGAAGGGGACGTGATTGACCGAATTTTATGCATGTGGACTTTGAACGTGGAGTTCTATTTTGCATGTGTCTATTATTTCTTTGTTTTTGTTTATTATAAATAGGGAGTAGCTATAGTTTTTTTTAGTACCCCATAATTTTCATCAATATACACTAGCAAGTTTCTTCCAGTTCATACATACATACGTGAGTGTAGTGTGTGGTGAGGGGCCTGTAACCATCAATTGGTATCAGAGCCTAGGGCTCGTCGAGAAGCGGGTTTGAAGATCAGAGGGAGCCTCCGCCGCTGGCGGGTGTGTCGGTCGGTGGAGGGCAGGCGTGAAAGAAGGGTGTAGCCGAGCCGGGAGAAAGAGAAAGAAGAAGATGACCGTTGCCGGAAATTGTTTTCTGGTGTGAGACCGAAAAGACAGGCGAGAAGAGACCGAAGCCGTAGTAGACCGAACGGCTTGAAAGAAAGACCGAAGAAAGAGACCGTCGTCGGAAAGGAGGTACCGAAGAAAGACCGAAGCTGTAAGAAAGACCGTTTCCGGAGAAGAAGGATTGAAGCCGTGAGAGATTGAACGGCATGACCGAGACCGAATTTGTCCTCTCACCGGAAGTAAAGACCGAGACCGTAGGTGTGACAATGACCGGAGGTCGCACCAAAGCAGACCGAGACCGAGGTAACCGGAACGGTGGTTGCCTAAGAAAGACCGAAAGAAGCTTTTCTTGAAGAAAGCTTAGACCGAAAGATCGAGATTGTGAACCAAGACCGAGACTGAAGAGGTTCACATCAGACCGAGAAGAAAGACCGAGTGAACAAAGACCGAAAAAGTTCACAATAGACCGAGTCGTGAGCCGAAGACTGAAAAGGGTTCACGCTAGAAAGAGAAAGGGGAAGACGGGCCTGCGTGGTTCGTGTAGCAAGAACCGACATCAAGATTATGGGGGTGAATGTTGGAAAATCTTGATGGGTCGGGTACGTGTCAACGGGTCGGAGCTGAACCGGGTTCGGTAGTTAAATGGGTTATCCATTAGCTAACGGTTCAAATGAAGAAATGGTCATAGTTGTACGAGTTTGAAGGGGACGTGATTGACCAAATTTTATGCATGTGGACTTTGAACGTGGAGTTCTATTTTGCATGTGTCTATTATTTCTTTGTTTTTGTTTATTATAAATAGGGAGTAGCTATAGTTTTTTTTAGTACCCCATAATTTTCATCAATATACACTAGCAAGTTTCTTCCAGTTCATACATACATACGTGAGTGTAGTGTGTGGTGAGGGGCCTGTAACCATCACCTTGTTAGCCTCATCCTCATCAAATATCCTAAGAATTCCTTCAGATTCACTAGGCAATTGTTGCAGCTGGCCCTCGTTCGAGAAAGATTTCAACACTTGCTGGATTTCCTTTGTTTTCACATTTTTTTCATGTTTTACCTGTTTCAAAAGTAATAAGACCATACTCAAACTTATCACCCAAAACGTCAAAGCACAACACAAATGCATCGACAACTGTTTTATAATACAGGAAGAAGAATATCGAATGGAAACTAAAAAGTATTTTCAAACTTACATTGTCAATGACTCGAAAGTCAATGCCTTTAACATAGATGGCACCCTTTCCACAATAGTACGATGAAAAGCTTTCAAGTAGAACATCAAAAGTAATATCTTCATTGTGATTCAAAACTTGGCACAATTCAATGGACATCCACTCCTCGTCTCTCCATGTCGCGAAATATGCTTGGAAAGTATCACTTCCCATTTTGTACGTTAGGTTCACATACAAAGGTTTACCTATATTTTTTCTTGGATTGCAAAATTTGAAGACCAAATGAACACCATAGTTAACGCCTGGAGATAAGAATGGAGTTCTTATCTTGATTCTGATATTCAAATTCGAAAGGTCTTGCATGTCAGCCACACGTCCAAACCTGCACTTATCATAACATATATTAACATTTATATTAGGCCCAACCTCTCTTTGCCATACCACATACACACTTTCGGTTTTGCATTTTGTATACATTCTTAGTTATTACACATTGTATTTAATTCAAATAACTTCATTTGGAGGTATCCAACGTGCAAAAAGACCTCCTAATCACGTGACAGATTAAATTTTAGAATTCAATATGGAAGTTCAAGCTGTATCTCTACAATAGGTATCCATGTAATTCAAAATTTTGCATATAAACGAGAGAGAGAGAGAGAAACCTTAATTGTTGAATATGTTTCCACTTAAGTGCCCATCGATTTTTGTATGAAAACTTTCTGGCAGATACCATATAATGTCTTTCTCCGTTACTCCCAAGTGAACGACACTATCATAGATGAAACAAAAAACAAAATTAAGTCCAAATGACACAAATCAATGAACTTTAATTAGTTTTGTGATATCATATAACAGTTGAATTATGTCATAGTGGAGAGAGTACGTAATGTGACACTAGAAGAAAGGAAACAATTACCACTTCCTTATCTCTGAGGAGAACTCCTTCGCGAAGCATGTTGTAGATATCCTTTTTCTTTGGGTTATTGTCCATTTTTGTGAAGCGGAGTAGTTCTTCATAGTCTCCAGGTAGTTTGGGCTCGTACATAAGATCACAATTCTCCTATTTATAGATTAAACAATTAGAAATGTTAAATGCAAATTTAATATTTGGTTTTACCACCTAAATATATTCGATGATATAAATTATCTAAATTTCTTAAACATAACTTTATTTAACATCTCTTTACCAGTTAATTTTAATGAAGTATGAAAATACTTATATGGATTTCCATTGCCTTCCTAAGTTGTGTTACCACCTCACTGGCCTCTGGTCTACACCTCTATTGTCTTTTAAGCACTTAAAGGCAATATCAACAAATGTAGTAAACGATTCTGGATCAATCTGTTCCTTTATGCCTTCAAACACCAACTCGTCAAGTTTTCCTTCTTTAAAGCATTGTTTAGCCAAAGGGGCTAACGATTGAGAGAGAGATCTTCACATCCTTCTACTCATGCCAATCTCCCGCATAATATCTCAAGTAAAACCACACCTAGTGAATATATATCAGACTTATGCGTCATCTCTCCACTTTGTTTGTACTCGGGGTCCAAGTAGCCCAATGAACCATAAGCATTATCAGTGACATCTTCAATTACCTTATGCTCCCTATCAAATAATGACGATTCTAAATTGGATATTTTAGCTTTCCAGTCGCTGTTTAGTAGAATGCCAGAACTTTTAATATCCGTGTGGATTATCCAAATATCTTTTGTTACCAAACCAGATATATGAAGAAAATGCAGTCCACATGCAACATCAATGCATATCTGAAGGCGTTTCATCCAGGTAACATTGGCATCGTTTAAATGCTCATTAAGTCTTCCATTTAACGCACGCTTATAAATGATAATTGCTTCATCTTTATCTCGATAATAGCCTTCTAGACCAATGATATTCTCGTGCTTATAATTAGAAAGAATTTTAAGTTCTTTAATAAAATGCTGATGTTGTTTATCAGACTTGCTATCAAACCGTTTGACAATAAGGCTGATATATTTATTAGCATGTGCCACTTTTCCTTCATATTGCTTCCAACATCTTCCTTCTCCAACGATCTTACTGTCACTGAAGTTTTCCGTCATCGATTTTAGGCGTTCAAGTGAAATTTGGAGTTTGTCCTTGTTGTTTGTCTGTAAATCATATCAGTCAACCAACTTATTAATTCTGGAGTAAACTGATATTTTTATCTTGATTATTAGGCTCTTCATTCCCAATTAAGTTTATGACAACTAGGATGTATAGGTTGAAAATAAATTAACTTTATAGAAAATTATGAAAATAGACAATGTTGGCCAAGAGTTTTCCAATTAGACACATTTTTCAACTTTCTGAAGTGTTTAAACCAACCAAAAAATGATACCTAAGTCTTAGTCGGTACTTTTGGCAAAAAAATTCATGTTTAGCCGGTACTTTGTGTTTAGTGGCAAGGTTAGCCGACAAAATTAGCCGCTTAGCCAGCAAGATTAGCTGGTTGGCCGGAGTTAGCAGGAGTTTATTTTGAAAAAGACAAAAAAGTGTGTCGATTTTGGAAAAGTTAAGATCAACATTGTTTATTTTGGTAATTTTCCCGTAACTTTTGTTAAAAGACTTACACTAAAAGATAAAAAAAAATAATAATAAGTTTTATACCATCCATTACTTTGTATAAATTATTATACTAACAATGTGTTTGTTTTTTTATAATAAGTAATATAAATACTCTGATTTGGTATGATAACATTTAATATATATGTATAAACATACACACACATATATATGTATATATGCGCGTATGTATATCTATACTATAATTTGATATATATGAGATGGACAGAAAGCTAATGATATATATATATATATATATAGAGAGAGAGAGAGAGAGAAAGGTTAGCATACTTCACGGCTTATCATACTTCACGTAGGAGACAATGGTAACCGTTGGATCGCGGGTATAATCACGCATGGAACATATAATCACGCATGGGACCACATAATCACGCATGGGACCACATAATCACGCATGGGATCCAAAATCACGCACGTTATTTTGGTCAAAAAAATAATTACGCATGTTATATATTTCGTGAAGTACGTTAATGTACGTTAAGACGTGAAGTACATTATACTTTCTCTCTCTCTCTCTATATATATATATATAGGTAAAGGATCCTGTAAAAAAGGCATAAAGTGTGAGAAAGGTGAGAAAGAATCTCAGCCATTAGATCATTCCATATTAATTTCATTAGATCAAGGTTATATTAGTAATTATACCAATAAACCTAATTAAGGATCAAATCTTTGTAATCGATTTTTCTGAGTTTTTTTAGGGAATTCGATTTTTGAATATATTATCAGATTCATCTAAATCTTTAAATTATCTCGATCTCTTCTTAATCATTATAAAATCGCTTTCAGTTTCTTATTTGATCACGCATACAGATTGCAATACGCATACAATCGTTAAACTGATTCATACTTTCTTTCTTCATGGAGAACGACGATCAAGGTAATTCTATATGTTTGATTCGCAGCTTATTATGTAATTGTAATGAATATGCAAGATCATTGTTCATTTAATTGTAATTGTCAATTTTTCAATCATCTGTTATTTTTATTGGAATTTTCATGAACACCAGTTATAACTCTGTATGGTGTTTTTTTTTTTTTTGCACTGGTGTATTTGCATATTAGTTGTGGTTTTTTTACTTTGGTACACTGTATGGTGTTTTTCCATGTGTGTTACTTTACTATACGCAATTTTTGTGATGACTCCATGTGTAACCCGTTCAGGGTGTTTTTTATACGTGCATGGTGTTTTTAAGTATGTTATCGAAGTTGATGCTGGTATGTGTTTTTTATATCAGTTGATCATGAGTCATGGTGTTTTTTTGCATGTGATGTTCCTTACAGGGTTTTCATACGTTCATGGTGTTTTTTCATATAAATAGAGGGTGTTTTTTTATAACAGTTGTTTTGTGGTGTTATTTTTATACGTATTATGTTGTATTGTTTTTTTTTTTTTTTTGTAGAATCATTCAATTTAATTATTTTCGCAGGATTTCAAACCTATCAGCCGCTTGGGAAACTACATCTGTCTCCAAACTCCGGTAAGAAGACTTATTTACCAGAGGTAGATGAATCGCTTAAGCCGAAGGATAAGATGACCTTTGATACGGTGAACAACGCATTCCTCTTTTATCAGAAGTATGCAATGGCTTCAGGCTTCACTGCCAGGAAGTCTTCTCATTACACGCATCATGGTGTTATAAAATCTAAATGGTTCGTTTGCTCAAAGGAGGGGACTAAACCTTTGAAAGCGATCGATACATCTAAAAAGATTGACAACTCAAATAATGGGTCAAAGAGGAAATATGTTCGCCGTGTTCCTTCTATAAGGACGGGGTGCGAAGCACGTATGTGTGTAAAGTTGATGCCTTCGAATCTATACGAGGTATATTCTTTCAATGAGGTACATAATCACTTTTTTGTTGCTGAGGAAGATAGGCATTTACTCCCCGCTAACCGAGGTATGAACTATATGCAAGAGCAAGCCGTTAACGCGTTGAGCGCCTTGAACATTGGACCTGTCAAAGCGTTTATTATCATGAGGACATTGTATGGTGGGTTTGACAAGGTTGGGGCAACCAAAAACGATTTTAAAAATTTCAAGCGAGACCTGAACATGTATATATCTGATTTTGACGCTGATATGATGATTAAACGGCTTATGAGGAAGAAAGAGTACATGCCAAACTTTTCAATGGAGTATATAACAGACGAAGGTGGGGTTTTAAGGGGTTTGTTTTAGGCAGATGAAGATGCCAAAAGGAATTTTTCGGTGTTTGGTGACATTGTTTCATTTGATGCCACATATCGTCGTAACAAGTAAGCTTGGTAATTATTATATTTATTTTGATTTTTACAGCTTATTTTCTTCAGTATATGTCATTCAGTTTTATGGTGTTTTTATTCATTATTTGTTTTTCAGGTACAACATGATGTTTGTTCCATTTACCGGTATCGACAGTCATAATCGCAACGTTACTCTTGGTGCCGCTATAATAGGAAACGAAACTGCTGAAACTTACAGTTGGTTGCTAAATGTGTTTCGTCAAGCATTTGGCCGTACCCCTCCGGTGATTGTCACCGACCAAGACCCAGCCATGAAGAAGGCTATTGAAGATACATGGCCTGAGAGTAGACATAGGCTATGCATGTGGCACATCATGGACAAGCTTTCTGCTAAGGTGTTTAGTTCTTCGTCCTTTTAACCTTTCTTTATACTTTTTACATACTTTTTGGTGATTATGGTGTTATTTGTTATTCAGTGGTGTTTTAGGTGGGTGCTACAATCTGCAATAATACAGATTTCAAAAAGAGGTTGTGTGACATTGTGTGGACCGATTCAATTCTACCTGTTAAGTTTGAAAGTGAGTGGGCTACCATAATGAACGATTTTAGCTTGGTTGATCATGAGTGGCTGCAATCACTTTATCAAATCAGGGATACTTGGATACCGGCTTATTATCGTGAGGAGGTCATGTCCGGGCTTATGCGTACCTCTTCTCGTTCAGAGAGTGAGAACCATTTCTTTGGACAGTTCTGTAATCCGGGTTGCACACTTATCGAATTTCTAGGGCATTTTGATTCTGCTATTGAAGCTCAGAGACATGAACACAGGAAGAATGACCATGACACCAGAAATACCAACGCTGCAATATGGGCTGAAGACTTTGTTTTGGAGGATCAAGCGTCCAGGATATTCACACGCACTATATTTTTTGACCAGCAGTTGGAGATACAAAACGGTATACACAGATGTGCTATCGGAAAGTGGGAAAACATGGATGACTTCGTTAACTTTTTTGTGAAGGACTGGGAACAACCATGCACTACTTTCTTCGAGGTATACACATGATGTTTTGTAGTGTTATTTTTGAAAATTGCATAGCTTTTGCTGATTTCCAGTTGCATATGGTGTTTTGTAGTGTTATTTATGAAAACTTCTAAATTTCTAATGGTGTTTTATAGGTTATGATGCGGGAGGACGACATGACTGTGTATTGTACATGTAAAAGATTCGAACAGTTTGGGTTGTTATGCTCACACATCTTTTGTGTGCTAAGGATGCTGGACATTAGGGAGTTTCCACAACGCTATATATTATGACGTTAGACACGGGAGGCTGTTCCAAATAGTGCCCCTGGTGCTATTCTAGGTATCGATGAGACCGAGGATTGTTATAATGAAGTTAACCGTGTTGTACGTGAGATCACATATTCTACAGAGTCCATTATTAACAAGCTTGTCACCAACTTTGATGCGCTATGCTTGTTCAGGGATCATGTTGTTAATTATTTCAAAACTGCCGATGAGTCGGTCGTCAATGCTCCACCTAAGAGCCGTCGTGAAAGGTTTGCCGAAATTACTGGTAACACAAAACCATCTGATGCAACCGTTCGTGTTCCCATTGGAACAAGATTCAAAGGTATGGGTAAGCCTAAACGGATGAAGTCCAAACATGAAATTGCATTAAGTCAGTTGGGTAAAAAGCGACGTCAGTGTCAAAACTATTTTAGATACGGGCATAACAGACGTTCTTGCAAAAACCCTACCCGGACTAAAGAACAAGCTATGGCCGAGGATGACGGTGAAGAAGCTGATAAAGTTGACGAGGAGGAAGATGAATGGGTGGAAGTTGAAGAAGATTTGGGTGAACAAGATGAGCATGCATTAGACGAGGAGGATGGGGAAGAGGAGTAGTAAGTTATTTAGAGATGTCTAAAAATTTCGATATTTTTAATGTACTTTCTTCTTGTTTCGTACATTGTTAGGTTTTTTATCGTTTTTCGGATTTGCATACACTCATGGTTTTATTTTGTTTGCTTTTGTTCGAATTTAATATTACCGGTGACAATGTTTTCTATTTTGTTTCTGTTAAATATGTTTGTTTTTTGTTAACCAATGGTGTTATTTGTTGTTCAGGGGTGATTTAGTATGTATGTTGCAATTTAAATAGTGTTATTTGTCCTCCCTCAGAAATTTACTGTTATCCAGTGGTATTATTTGTTGTTCTGGGAGTTATTTGTTGTTAATGGTGTTATTTATCTGTACTGAAATTATTTTTTTTTATTTTCAGAACATGTGGTGTTATTTTTAGTTCTGGGTGTTATTAATGGTGTTCATATGTTCATGTTGTTTATTTATGTATGTTTAGCTTTATTGTGTTATTTACTTGCCTATAGTGTCTTAATTGTGCAAAGGAGTTGGTATGTCTTTTTATACATCATTAACATGAACATCATTTACTTTGTAAAAAACCATCTGCTCAATACACGTTCTTTTTGTGAGGGAAATCGCAATGTAAATTCATTAAACACCTGAATAAAAAGGTGTAAAACAGAAACAGCTTACGATTGTAATCAGGCTTTACATAGTCAAATTACACCATAATCACAACTTAGCCAAAACGCTAACACATCATATAATCTATAATGACACAAAATGTTTGTATATTAACAAAAGGTTTAACTTGTTCCGCTGTCCACCTACACGCCTGCTCCCAACCTTTCAGCTATCCGATCGATTGCATTGTCTTCCATTCTCACCCGATTATCCTCGTCCAAAAGTGCGTATTCTTGTACTTCTCGTTCCACTTGGCCTCGTTCCGTGTTCACGTCGCTTAGGAGCATTTTTTATAGGTACTTCTTACGCAGATCCTCGATTTCGCGTGCTTGATCAGGCAACACCTCGCCAGTAACGCCCCTCTCATTCGATAAACCACACATCCAATGTCCAACGTGTGTTCCTATTCAATACCAAACCATCAGAATTGTTCATATTTCGGCAACATGTATTTTAATTATTTTTTTACTAAACAGAAATTTAAACGCGATTACCAGTGTAAGTTTCCATATGCCGCATAAGGAAAATACCACAGTCGATGCCATTGTAAAGTGTTTGCCATGGCAACTCCAGTCGAACTGGTTGTGTATTCTTTATCATTGAGGCGATTCTAGGATGCATCGGTTTAAGATACTGACAAAATGTACTTATCTGCAGTTACACATTATTGATGTTAAGAAATAATTTTTTATTTCTTACGGCAGCCGCATAAATATAAACATTCAAAAACTTACCATCTTCTCCACATTTTCGTGGTATCTTTCTAAGCCCGCATCACCTTCTACGTTGTCAATAATAAAGACATCACTTGTTCTCAAGTTGAAAAACAGCAGATAGTAATGTTGACCGGTCAACATAGGTATAAACACCATCTCGAAGTTGCCTTTAAATACTTTTGGTTCTGTTGAAGCCAGCACAGCATTCATGTTTGTCGTAAATTCTGCTAATCGGCCATCATCAGACAATGCGAAATCTTTTTCCAGCTGTGGTGTTTTTCATGTAAACAAAAGAACAAATTATGGTGTTAAGTTAAGAATTCACAAGCATATTTATGGTGTTATATAAGTAATACACATATGTGGTGTTATATAAGTAATACACAATTAATCAATGGTGTTATTATTTCCTGGCCTATGGTGTTATTTAAGCAGTCATAAATAATACATGGTGTCATTAACTATGCTCACATGATATGGTCTGCTTTTTGAGCTGTAGTGTTTTTTCAGGTAAACAAAAACCAAATTGTGAAGGTTTTCAGTAATCAAACTATGGTGTTATTTAAGCAGACATAATTAAACAATGATCTTATATTTTACAGACCTTGGGTGTTATTTATGCAGACACAAAATATACATGGTGTTATTCACTATGCTCACATAATACGGTCTGTTCTCACTTAATAATATCCAGAAATTTAACTTACCAACATTCCTGCGTTGCAGAATAATCTTGGGGCTATCCCAATCCTCCTTTTTTTTTTCTTCATAGTTCAACAATGCGGCCCAGGCACTGATGACATTCACGTGCACAGTTACACCAGGCATCATCGACTCAAAAGGCCCTCTCATCACCGACATGTTACCGTTGTCGCTGAACAAAATATCCCTACAAACCGAAACACCATCGACAACAATGTATAATTCAATATTTGTTCAAAAATTATAACGTATAATACACTACATAAACACATTTTTTAAGGCCCAATTCAGATTCTTACCATACGTTTCCTACTGCAGAAAATATCCATCGGGCCAGTGCGTCTTCAGTCTTATCACGAACGGTTCTCAACATGACAGCCCGCTCGACATACGGTGAACGCAGTGCTTCCGGAAGCTTGATTGTTCGTTTCGGCCTTGGCGATCCCTGACGCTGAACAGGCTGCGTTACTTCCTTACATTTTTCATCTGTTGATGCATCTGCTAGTCTTGTTGACAAGTTCACCGCTTCAATTCCTGAAACGTTGAATTTTGTCTCTGGTGTAATTTCACTTTGAACCCTTTCAACAACTTTCTCCAGTTCTGCGAAAAATGAAGACGTCATTGGTGAGAAGGGAGAAGTGTGTTGTGTTATATGATCTTTATTTTGCTCGTTCGTAGGAGTGTTATATCCGTCTAATGATACACTACCTTTTTGCGGATCAACTTGTTCAGCTACCTCGGCCACATCATCCTTTTCTGCGTCAACCTTTTGATCTCCCTTTTCCACTTCTTCTCCATCCTTTTTTTCCTCATCATCAACAACAAGGTGCATTTTCATTATCTCCTTCCACTCCAATGCTTTCTGTTTCAGCATATCACTCTCCGGGAACATCAGACACGATTCTGTTATGGTGTTATTGATCTTGTTAACGCATATCTCAAATTCGTTAAACAAGTTATCCAACAAATTCGACCGAACCTGTACGAAACCCCGGTTTAATAACATATCATGAGAAATAACATATACTTTCAAGTCTAGTATGAATCATAAGATGTTTACCAGCTCAAAGTCGTCCTGAATTGATGTTCCTGATGCTGATGGAGTGTCACCATACTGTGATACCATCGGAATGTGCACTTCGCCATCCGGACCTACAAATAATGCACATGTTTGGGTGTCAGTTTGTGGCAGGAGGTAATCTGTACAGTGTCTGTATATACCCAAGTGCGCATCATCATCTTCGATCTCAATCTCTTCATTTCCTTCATCAATCGGATTCTCCTTTTCCATTCCTTTTTCCTGTTTTTGTTTTTGCTTCTTGATTTGTTTTCCACTACACTCATCCCCTTGTGCTCGTTTGGGTTTTTTATCTTCCCTCGTCTTTCTCTTCTTATTTTGTTCAGAATGCATACTTTCCATATCACATTCGAGATTGTTAAGAAGATCATCATCTACAAGTTCAATAATATTTGAACTGTGTGATGAAGGTATCTTCTTCAACACAATTCCGTAAGCAACCTGCACCAATATTTTGCAATAACTTTCATTCCCAGCATAATTGTTAAAATAATTGTAAACAAGATAACAACAGTGATGTTATTCAGTTATATAGTGTTATTAAGTAAAATAGGGTGTTATGCAGGTACATAGTGTTATTAAACCACATGTGGTGTCATTTAGATATATAAATTGTTATTATGTAAACTAGGGTGTTATACAATTATATAGTGTTATTAAACCATAGTGTTATTAAGTAAAAAAGGGTGTTATGCAGTTATATAGTGTTATTTAAACATATGTGGTGTCATTTAGATATACAAATATTCATTCTGTCACTCTGTCACTCTGGTGTTTCTGATCCATAGCTGGACCACCAATCAACCGCGTCCATGGTGACCGCATCCACATGAGCCGCTTCCAGAGAATAAAGTCCCTTCTTCATATGAAATGTTGCGAATTGCTCTCGCAACATTCGTTCTTCTTCTTTAGTTTCAGCTATTCTCTTTTCCAGCCGACTTGCAATTTGCTGCATTGTCGGTGACTACTTGTAGAACATTGCTTGGTCCTATATTTTCAATAGCACTAAGTAAGTAGTTAGCTATTCCTTTCGCAGATTTTACCAAATCGGAAAAATCGTCAGCATACATAAACATCGCTCCTCGACTATTCACTGCAATAACGTTAATCAAAGGCTTGTGTTTCACATTAGTCCATCCATCAGAGACGATGGAAACACCTTGTGAATACCATGTGTCCTTAACAGGATTCAAGTCCTTCTCGACGTCCCTAACACACTCATCGAGCAAATTGGTTCGTGCTTTTTCGCTAGACGGAGGTTTGTAACCAGCTGGTGCCTTGTTGATTGCACTTATCATCTCCAAAAATTGAGGATTACGCAAGACATTGAATGGAATGTCGTTAGCGCATAATCCTCTAATAATTTTTAAATCGACAAGATTTCTCTCCATAACACCAAACGAGTGTTCAATAGGTTTTTTAGAAGATGCAGCAAACTTTTGTTTTAAAGTATTACTAACAATTGATTTTTTTAAAGACCGGGATACACCAACCTGTTCCGCGTCCTTTACTCTCTTCAACAGCTTTTCATACTTCTCGCGGTCTCAGAGTAGAACTGGACATCGTTTGATTTCAACTTTCTTCCCCGCAGGAGGACCGAAAAAGTGAGCATGAATACGCGTATAAGAACTAGTAAATTGTTGTTGGCAATGCTTGCAAACCCATACTTTTGAACCCCCACAATTCTTGCTATTCCCATCACTTATAAAGTCGACTTCCTGCAACAGCGGTTTGTTCTCCACCTTCACCTTGCTGCGAACATCAGAACTTTCATTCGTGGTTTTTGTCTCTGTTGCTTCTGATCTTGTGTTTTCTATGAAATCATTCTCTTCAAACTCATTATCGCTTGCATATTTTTGTTGCTGCACTCCAGAATTTTGAGTATCTTCGCTTGAGGTCGACCCACTCTTACCGAAAGCCATTTACTTTTAACTGGTTGAATTGAATTGAAATATTTTCTGTGTGCTAGATTGATTGTTACAACATGTATTTATAGTTAACATGGGAAAAAGTTATTGGGGGGAAAAACTGTTCAGTTACCTATAAAAAGCGGGAAAAAATTAATGGAGGGAAAAACTGTTCAGGTCCTGGGCTGTACCGGAATCTGACTTTTGGAACGTCGGAACACCGGTACACTACAAACGGAAACGTGTTTCCTATTAATTAAAAACGTGTATTCACTGTTTGGAACGCTACTATGGTACACAATCGGGAACGGTCCAAATTAGCGATCTGGTACGCGTACCGGAGGCGATTGGGACGACTCTGTACCCCGATTTGGTACGGCGAATCTGGTACGAAATACAAGGGCATTTTTGCGTTTCCTGTGACTATGGGTGGATGTTCTCCGGTGAAGGGGGACAGTGGTGGTGGTGGGTGTTTGATTCAGTTCTCTGTGTGTGGGTGGGTGATAGAGTTGAGAGAGAGAGATGAGTTTAGAGAGAGAGAGAGAGAGAGAGAGAAGAGGTTTATATGTTTTTTTTTACAAAATAGTTATTAAATATTAATTATTTACACACTAGTCCCTGGAAAGATAAAATGACAAGAATACGCTCATATGCAAGGCACATGACCATGTTTAACCAAAAAATCTAACTGGTTTTTACCTAAAGGACATAACGTGCAAGATTTTAGAACACTAAGGGCAGAACCTGTCAATTTTAAAGGCAAAGGACAGCGCCTGCAATTTGATGTAAACATAAAGGACAAAACTTGTAATTTACTCTAAAGAAAATTTACACATGTGTAAGTTTGCCATTTACACATGTGTAAATCTTTTATATTTACACATGTGTAAAAAATCTAAAAAGAGTGATTTTGAAAGGAGAAATGAATTATTTGATGTAAATTCTTTTTTTATGTTGTATCTTAATTACAATGAGGTTTGTATTAAAAAAATTGGTTTTGATTGGTTGTTTCATTCGTTATCGCGATTCTCGCAATATTTAACGTTCTCAAGATAACCCTCCCTTATATATATATATATATATATATATATATATATATATATATAAGGTTCATTGGGGAATACTACAAAAGTGAGGAACATCTGGAACCAGCTCAAACGAACTCCGATTGGACTCATTCCAGCGGCGTTGGAACCGGCTCGTCGAACCCTAACTAAGATCTCTTAACACTAAACCCTAAATCCTAACTCCTAAACTCTAAACCCTAAAGCTAAAAATAAGGCTAAAACCTAAGCTAAACCGTAAAATCTAAAATATAAACCCTAAAATATAAACCCTAAAGGCTAAACCTAAAGCTAAACCCTAAAGCTAAACCCTAAAGTTAAACCCTAAATGTCAAACCCTAATATATTTAGGGTTTAGGGGCTATGATTTAGGGTTTAGGGTTAAAATATAAACCCTAAAATATAAACCCTAAAGGCTAAACCTAAAGCTAAACTCTAAAGCTAAACCCTAAAGTTAAACCCTAAATGCCAAACCCTAATATATTTAGGGTTTAGGGGCTATGATTTAGGGTTTAGGGTTAAGAGATCCTAGTTAGCGTTCTCATTTTAATGCTCCCCTATATATATATATATATATATATATATATATATATATATATATATATATAAGGGATGGTTCAAATGAAAACCACTTTTATTGTGAAAACTCGAAAACTAACTAAAAAAAGCCTAAAAAACACACCAAAATTTTTTTTTTCAATTTTTTTATAAAAAATCGCAGGTTTTTGTGTATAAAAAACTTTTTTACAAAAAAAAAAAAAAAATTGTATTACACATGTGTAATACTACACATGTGCACTACAAAAAAAAAAATTGAATTTTTTTTATATACTAGAAGTGGCGAAAATTATTATGCAAAAACAATTTGGTATGTTTTTTTTGGCTTTTTTAATTAGTTTTCGAGTTTTCACAATAACTAGTGGTTTTTATTTGTATATATATATATATATAAAGTGAGCTTTTGATTACTATAACTTAACAAAACAAAAGCTGTGTTTCATTTTATTTGAACCAAGCTGGAAGCAAACTTTTCTTATTGTTAAAAGGTACAAAAAAAAGTAAATCTTATGTAAAGTTATGCATCGAAACTAGTTACTTACCTGCGTTTCAATTTTATATGCTTTCTCAAGTTCTCTTATGACAGCTTCTATCTTAGGACGCTTGGCTTGACTTTCTTCCAAACATTGGTATGCAATTTTTGAAAAGGTGTCCAAAGAATTTTGATTGAGCCCTCCATTTAGCATAAAAATATTTTCATCATCTTTGCTCATTCTAGGATCTATTATCAGCTTTAGTGTTCCATCTTCTAAGCATTTCCTTGCTATTGCAGCAAGTCCACCCTCATTGAACGTCTTGTGACAACTTCCCACACATGATTTCAAACAATACCACTCCCAAAGAGTAAATATCAGATTCTTCTTTCAGCCTACCAGTCTTCATGTACTCTGGATCCAAATACACTTTTGTGCCAGCAATAATATTTGTATTCACGTTGCTGGATTTTTTATAAGAATGGTTTAACTTGCAGAACCCAAAGTCGGCAATCTTTGCCTCCCATTTATCATTCAACAAAATATTTGCACTTTTTATGTCTCTATGTATCGTTTGTTTGCCCTTTATGCTGTTGTGAAGGTAAGACAGTCCACGTGCAATATCAAGGTATATTTGTATCCGTTGAGCCCAAGTAAGATTCATCATCTTATCAGAGTTTCGCAAAGTATCATCAAGGCTCCCGTTAGAAGCATACTCAAGAACAAGAATCATCTCTTCATCTTCTAGACAAAAGCCCAGAAGAGAAACTATATTGGGATGCTTACAATTACTAAGTGTTTGAAGTTCTGCAAAGAATCCTTCTGCCCCCTGCTCGTCTTCTCTTTTATTAATGCGTTTAATGGCTACAGTGCTTTGTCTCTTCCTCAGATCACCTTTATTGTTTCCTCCAATCTCTGTGACATTAAAATGGCTAAGTTTTGCTTTATAAACCCTGCTGTATCCGCCTGACCCAATAAGATATTGTTTGGAAAATTTCTCGGTGGCTGCCGATATATCATTTAGTGGAATCTTCAAGTGTTCCAGGTGTTCCAAGTGTTGCACCTTTTGCACAACTCGGGTCTTCAAGTGTTCAAAGTGTTTCTCCTAAAAACAAAATTACCAGATAACCGTTTTACCAAACAAAATTACCAGATTACAAAAATAGACAAAGACAAACTTGGTAATGATTTGTATATTGTATTGTGATTAAAACTGGTTACAATAGAAAGTATATATAGGAAAAATATTTACACTCTAATCCTCCTATTATAATAATATTTAAATACAAGACTAATTGTCTAATAGACAAATACTGGCTAATCTGGTAAGTTTGGGGGCTAAATTGGCGTTTTTGATCACTAATATGCCGGCTTAGCCTCCAAATTTGTCGGCCTTCCTGGCGTTTATCTGTTTTGGTAATAAATTGGTCAAGAAATTTTCTAATATAAAAATTTTCTAATATTCAAGATCGTCATTTGCAAAACTAGTCAAATAACGTGGTCGACTTTCTCAACCCTCACGATTTCTTCCTTTAATTTCTTTTTGATATTTTATAAATGATATACTCACAGGTAAAACAAATAATCATCTACTGAAATTAGATGAACATATTCATTTGACTATATTATTTGTTTATTGAGTTAATAAGTTAAGAGAGATAATTTTTCCCCCATCCCACCCTCTTAGGCCTTGTAATTAGCTCTGCTACATGTGATATTCTTATGGATACCTTTGTTGTTTTGTTTGTGAGGAGAGGTTTGTTTTTTGTGTATATCAATTGACAAGGATAGGATAGGCGTCGAAGAAGAATTGTAGTAGCTAGGAAAGTAACTATATGATTTTAATAAATTACTTGATTTGCATTTGTCAAAAACTCAAGATTAGACAAAGACATATTTTATTATCGAGTTATAAGTGCATGCATGTGGTTTGTGTAACTTTGGCAAAACATTATCCAAGTTTGTGCTTTATGCATACTAGAGATAAAAAGACTAATAATATTAAGAAACCTCGACTTACTTGAAGTATTAATGACTTCTCAAGTTCCTTGATGATGTCTTTCATTAATGGACGATCAGCTTCTTCTAGTGCACAACATTCATATGCAATTTTTGAAAATGCATCAAAAGAATCTTGATTGACTTCTTCATTAAGTCTAAAAGTCTTTTCATTAGTTTCCGTCTTCAAGCTAGTATCTACCATTACTTTTAGTAGTGTTCTCTCCTCAAAGCATCGACGTGCAATGAAAGGAAGCCCCTTCTCATTTTTGGCATAGTAAATTTCATCATATTGTACCTTCCCGCACATGATTTCAAATAAAATTACTCCTAAGGAGTAAATACCAGATTGTTCCTTCAACTTTTCTATTTTTATATATTCCGGATCTGATTGAACTCCTCTGGAAACAATATTATTGATATCGAGGATGTTGGCTTCCTTATCAGCAGAAATGAATTTGGATAGCCAAAAGCAAGCAATCTTCGCCCTCCATTTTGCATCCAATAAAATGTTGGCGCTGTTCATATCAAACCGCATTATCCTTTCTCTGTCCATTGTGTTGTTTTGAAGGTAATTCAACCCGTGAACAATATCAAGGCTGATTTGTATTCTTTGTGCCCAGGTCAGATTAGCCATTTTATGAGTGTTCCTTAAATAATCATGGAGGCTTCGTTTAAAATCGTCCTTGTAGATAAGGACCATCTCACGATCTTCACTTGAGACCCCAAGAAGAGAAACTATATTCGAATGTTCAAAATTGGCAAGCATATCGATTTCTGTAAAGAATCCGTGTTTGGCATGCCTGTCTTCTCTTTTGAAAATCCGTTTCAAAGCTACATTAGTGTTGCGCCTCTTGGATTGTTCATCGCCATCATGCCCTTCTGTTTTGGACAAACTGTTGCTATCAAAATGGAGTTCTGCATTGTACATGGTACCATAAGCGCTTACACCAATGCAGTAATCAGCAGAAAAATTTTGGGTCGCAGACACAATATCACTTAGTTGAATCTTCGTGACTACCAAGGATTTCTCCTGTAAGAAACAAAGAGAATGTAAAGACAATGGTATCAAACTCATACTCATATCTTCACGTAAAGAATACAAAGGAGCACATCATATGTATAAGGTAAGAGAAAGATCTAGAACCTTCAACTACCATAACAACCTCTAACCTCTATCAACTAACACTAACAGATAATCCACACTATAAAATCCTGCACATGCACACATACAACATACATGACATGGCCCTTTAAGCTAAACCTGACACAACAACATGAAGAAGGGGTGTGCACGGTTTGGTTCGGTTATTAGCATGAACCAAAACCAAAACCGAAACTGAAGTCATCCTTTAATCTATTTTATTAACTATTTGGTTTTTAGTTAATCGGTTATTTTTATGGTTTTCGGTTTGGTTCGGTACATAACCGAAACCAAACACGGGCTAATTTTTTTTTTTAGAAATACATGTAATGGAGGTATAAGTACATGAAACAGATGTATAAATAAATGAAATGGAAATACAAATACATAAAATTGAGGTATAAAACATGAAATACATGAAATGGTGTTAAAAAGGCTAGAAATATATGAAAATATGAATGCTTTGGTTACGGTTCAGTTTGAATTTTGGTAAATTTAGGTTTGGTTTCGTCGGTGATTCGGTTTCGGTTAACCAATTGGTTATTGCTCACCCTAACGTCAAGCTAGGACCACAGAGTGTCAAAACGATTCACAAATGTCAAGAGATCAGCAAGTTAAATTGTAGTGGGAACATAGTGAACACATAAAGTCCGAGCCAAGACCATGTCTTGAATAAAGTGCATATCAATCTCAAGGTTTTCCGTCGCTGCTGAAACACTAGATTGACTACAAGATAATTAGCTTCAATGTTAACACACCAAAGCGTGAATGGACAAAATAGAAAGATATGTATCTCCTACAAAAAAAATAGATGTCCAACAAATCTTAACAAAAGTTTGAGCAAGAGCACAATACTAAACCTTTGTTCTAGATTGCGAAATAGTGTGTTGTTTCTTGGAGCTCCAACTAATGAGGTTGGGCCTAAGAAAAACACAATAACCAATAGTCGAACATCGATCATCTGGGTATCGAGCCCAATCAGCATCAGAACATGAACATAACTGTACACACACTATTAATCTCCAAATATGTTTTTAAAACTAATATAATTATTAGATATTAAAATCATATAACTTGCATCTAACAACTTAAAACCTTTAAGATAAGAAGAGTTAACTTCCGTTTTGCTCCTTGTGATTTGTTCAGAAAGCTCGATCACCAATAACACTGTAACCAGAGAAGACCTAGTCGCACCATGAAAGCCCTAACATAGCAGCGGGTCTGAACCATCCCAGGTGACAAAATATAAAAAGCCCCAACAATTCGGTCTGTGAACACTGTTCATTGACGACGGACATGAGGTGAGATGTGAGAGATCAGAGTTTCACATGAGCGTTTTCGGGGCCAAGAATGGCACCAATTTTGAGCGAGTAGGAGATCAATGGGGCGGAGGTTTTAGGAGGACACCATGGTGGACGGTGGATATTGGAAGATGGTGGCAGTTGTGAATTATGGTTTGCATGTTGTTTGTTTTGGGTTATGGTATGAAGGTTGGGTGTGTGATGGTCTGAGAGTAGGGACGAGGGCTCACCATTTCATGATTTACACATAGAGTTTGAATGATATGTTGTCACGTTTTGATTTTGATTACGAAAAATCCTTACAGTATGAATTTCTAGGGTTTACGAGAGAGAATATTTGGGGAGAGGGTGAAAGACGGTGAGAGACAATGAAAGAGTGTGGCCGGTGGTAATGGCCAGTGGTGGCTGGTAAGTGTTGTGGCTGGGTTAAAATGAAACCAAAGGGAGCAAAACGGAAGTTAACTCTTTAGATACTTATTGTAAAAGAAACTCTAACGGATATAGCTGTGTACTAACTTATATAAATATATTACATGCCTTCATTTTGCAATCTAGTATGCCTGGAAAGAAAACCTATGACATAATTGCAGGTTTTCGTTCGTAGTCGGAATCCGCTATAATCACGGTATGGAGCCACTACTTAGTAGATTGCGAGAGATGGGTGCTTCGCTACGAAGCGCGCGATAGCGAGCGCCATCTTCGCTATCGATAACTATGGTTAGAAGCGACGCTCCGGCCCAATCAGGTCAGATTTTGGTTTTTATTTGGGCCCAATAATCTCCAATAGGGTTTAGTTGACGTCTAACAGCTTTTATTGATATACCCGCTACTTCTTTACCCTAAAAAAGAAGGTTAGCTCTGTTCAGCCACTCCCTCCCTCTTCTCCATCGATTCTTCATATTTTCTTCAAAAAATCAGCCTTCTCCAATAATCGACAATGCTAGTACATCAGCTCTATATGATGAAGATGAGCTTGAAGATATTGGATTGAGTGATGTTGATGGAGAAGAATACGTACTTGATTACAATGATTATTGATTAAAGACTATTTTTATGTTTATATTTTAAGTGTGTTTTGGTTTTAATTTTTGTTTTAACTATGTTTTTTATGTGTTATTGTGTTTTTTAATCATGTTTTTGTATTTATTATTGATTAAAAAGTAGAATATGTCATATTGATGTGTACATGTATTTTTTTTATTTTTTGTTTATTTTGAGCGCTTCGCGCTTCAAGCTTCGCTTTAAGCTTTTGGAACAGAAACGCTTCGGAGCACCTCACGCTTTTTTAAACCAAGTGAGGAAGAAAAGATGAAGATGAAGTAGGAGAAGTATAAGTGGAAGAATGAAAAAGGGGGTGGATGTATAGGAAGAACTCCCTGGAATATCAAAAATCATCATATGAAACCGAACATGTCGGGAAGCATAAGTGCGAGACAAATGAGGATCAAAGCTAAGATATCTAAGATAAGAAGGAGCATAGTCAACAAAGATACAAGGAAGAGATTTGGATAAGAGTTTATCCGCTCCAGTATCACCAGGAAACGAATAGCATAAACACCCAAAAGTACGAAGAATAGAACAATCTGGTCGAGAACCAGAAAGAACCTCATAGGGAGAGGAGTGATGAAGAAACCAGTGAAGGCAACCAGTTGCTGAAAAAAGTAGTAGTAGCATATCCATTATACCAAAATAGCTTTGGTAAATGGGCATGAAACAACGGACGAACAACCCCGAAAACTGGCGGTGTTTCCGCTTCGCAACTCTATTTTGTTGGGGCGTGTAAGGACAAGATATAGGTTATGAGATAGTAGAATAAGAAAGAAACTTGGCCATAGGCTAATATATATAAGCTCAGTAGCACCATCACACTACAGGTGTTTAATAATACAGGAGAAAGATTCTCAACAACATGCTTGAAATAACAAAAAGAGTCTGCAGCCTAAGAACAACGTGTTAATGGATAAATCCAAGTGAAACGACTAAAAACATCTACATATGTGATGAAGTGTCTATATCCAGATTGAGATACAACAGGGGAAGGTCCCCAAATATCACAATGTAAAACATATAAAAGAATAATGGAATGAGATACAACAGCATGAAATGGTAATCATGTAGATTTCGAAATACTACAAGCAGTACAATATCTATCAACATCTTTATTTTCCAAATGTAAAAACGAAAGTCTAAACATCACAACATCAGACAAATGACCCAAACAGGAATGCCATGCATCTCGGGACAAATGACCTAAACAGGAATGCCATGCATCTTGGGAGACTGAAGTATCTGCAAATAGTGAGTACGATTGTTGTGGACTACCACTGGTGTAGTAGAGGAGTTGTCTAGGTGGGGTTTGAAAATGCAAACTAAAATGTGAGAAGATCACAACAATGTGATGCTTAATAACAAGTTGCGTGAGAGATAGTAAGTTCTTGGCTAAGGCAGGAACAACTAACACGTATTGCAATAAAATAGTACGATAGGATAAATGTAGTAGGGTGGATATGGAGGTACTGATGGGCCATGGCCAAATATGGAGGTTCCATGAGAAAAAGAATCCGATCCAAAGATTCTAGTGCCATAAGTAGGCCCGGATACTAAATTAAGCCCAACTGAACAACCATAATTTGGTTTTAAAAAGCGCGCCTCAGGCGCGCTTAAGAGCGAGGCGCAACAAGGCTCACACCCTGGGGCTTTTTCGCTCGGCGCCTAGAGTAATTACAAGAAGCCACAAAAAGACACGCTTTTTTGGGATTTTTCTAGGCTTTTTTGGCCTGAGGCGCACGCCTCTTGTACCCGAGGCGTTTTTATGCATCTAGCTGTTGTACCTTGGGTTTTTTGGCTTGTACATGCAGCTAAAATCATACAAAAACCTTACTTATTGCTTTATTAAAGCTAAAAACCTATGGATATATAAAAATATATACTACCTCCGTCCCATTAAAAGTGTCATATTTTGAATTTTCAAAGTCTTTATTTATAAACTTTGACTTTAATTATATAATTTTTTGTGTTAAATAAAACTTGATGAAAATTAACCCGATAAAAACACTTGTAAAACACACTCAACTCATATAGCTTTCATCAAGTATTATCTAACACAAACAAAATTATTTAAGGTCAAAGTTTATAAATATAGACTTTGAAAATTCAAAATAGGACACTTTTAATGGGACGGAGGGAGTATATAATTAGCTTGTGCCTCAGTTTTAGACCTCATCGCTTTTGTGCGTCTCTCGCTTTTTAAAACCAAGATAATGAGAATCATTGCGGCTTCGTGAGTAAGATCTAGTAGGAATTCGTGGTTCAGAATGAGGCCCAAAGAAATTAGGCCTGAAATGATAGCCAGCGTAATTAGAAGCGTCAATAATCCCTAGCAATATAGTCAACGACATTAGCTGAAAAATTTTGATGACCGCCTGAAGACCACCGATGATTACCATGAGGAGAACTATTGAATCGGCTGTTGGTGCTACGACCACCTCTCCACCATCAAATAATGTACCGCTCATGACGATACAAATTTGATGAGAAGCGATGATAGCAGTTTTTTGCCTTGTGTCCAATTTTGTCACAAATTAGAGACGATGAAGGTTGTTCTTGATGTGGTGGATAGAGTTGCAAAGTAACTATGGCTTCTATAGGTACAAAAAAATAAAGAAAAATGAACATTTTGTTTTTCCTCATAAAAAATTGAGTTTGTAGATATTTTTTTAGCAAACACTTGTGAGTAGAATGATTCTTCAATGTGTTTGTAAAGAACACAATGCTATTCAGATGATTTATAATAAGGGGTTATTTGGTAACTTCTGCATGGTTAAGTGCAGAACGAGTAAAAGGTCTCAATCATTAAGTGTTGAATCAGTAAGAGGTCTGAACCATTAAGAGCCAGTGTAATACTTAACCGTTTAGAAGCAAATGTCACCAATTCAGATTAGAGGTCTTAACCATTCAGACTCGGTATAATGCTTAACCATTCAGAGGCAAATGTCTTAATCATTCAGACATTTGCTCGCGAAACAAACAGTCTGAATCATTAAGTGTTGAACCAGTGAGAGGTCTGAACCATTAAGAGCCTCGTTAAGAGGTAAACAAATAGCCCATAAATCATTACCTAAGTAAAGTTTCTGTTAAAAACCAAACCTTTAAAACCCCTTGAAAGTAAACCTTCAAACATTCACTTATATATGACACGTCCACATCTTGATTATATATTATAGTATTTGTGAGCATTGACTTACTTGAAAGTTTAATGCATCCTTAAGTTCCTTGATGATGGCTTCCATATTCGGACGCTCAGTTGGTTTTTCTGCCAAACATTTATATGCGATTTTTGTAAAAGCATCCAAAGACTTTTGATTAGGTTCTTTATTTACAGTAAACATGTGGTCGTTAGCTTCCTTCATCAAATTGGGATCTATCAGTTCTTTTACTGTTCCCATGTTGAAGTGTCGTCTTGCAATGATTGCTAACCCCTTCTCTTTTCCCACATTGTATATTTGATCATAAGCCAACCTTCCAGATAACATCTCGAATAAGACTACTCCGAAAGAATATATATCAGATTCTATTTTATATTTTCCTGTAGATATATATTCGGGATCCACGTAAACCTCTGTTCCTACAATATGGTTGGTAAGCAAAGCAGTCATCAGTGTATCCCCTGGAGGGTATATTTTAGCGAGCCCAAAATCAGCAACCTTGGCATTCCACTTCTCATCTAACAAAATGTTTGCACTCTTTACGTCTCGGTGTAATATAGTTCGTTTCCCCTCCGAGTTGGTGTGAAGATACTGCAGTCCATAGGCAACATCAAGACAAATTTGTATTCTCTGTGCCCATGTAGTACTAGCCATTTTATTTTTCTCCAAGCAGTCATCAAGGCTTCCGTTGGAAGCAAACTCAAAGACAAGAATCATTTCAGAATTTTCCTTAGAATACCCAAGAAGAGAGACAACATTTCGATGGTCACAACTGATAAGCGTTTCGATTTCTGCTAAAAACCCTTCCTCCCCGTTTTCATTGGTGATACGTTTTATAGCAACAATGCTGTGCTTCTTCTCTTGTTCGTTTTTTGTCTTCCAATCTGACAGTACCATACTTGGGATTTCCAAATGATCAAGTTCTACTTTAAACACTGTACCAAATCCTCCGGACCCTATACAGTATGTTTGGTTGAAATCATCTGTGGCCAACGTTATATCACTTAGTGAAATCTTCAAGCGTTCCATTTTTCCATTCTACAAAATAGTATTACAGGTGAACAGGAATTCTGCAACTTAAACATGCTAGCAACATTAATGAAATTAACTAGTTGACGTTACCCCGGGCAATGTGGCGGGAACTTTGTACATCTATATCTACAATCTGACCTATAAAAGAAGGTGCGAAACTCGTTTATGAACAAGGACCACACTTTTCTGGGTCTCATTTTAAAATCCAGTTTCCTTTATTTTAAACATTTCCTTTATTTAACTATTTGGAGTTCCCACGAAGAAATATGGTCCTAGAATAGAGGCGAGATTCTAGCTCAGATATGTTTCATCAGGGGCAGACCTATATGTATCTAAGGGGTGGCGTCCGCTACCCCTTGGTCGGAAAAATTTTGGAAAAATTAGTGTAAATTTTGGAAAAATTTGACGTTTTTTCAATTTCGTTACCGCTTATTTATAAAACGTTACCGCTTGGAATCCTAGATCCGCCACTGTGTTTCATGAAGGACCATGCTTCTCTGGATCCAAACCTGTTCTTGTGTAATCCTAGGTTGTATGCTAAAGTTTTATTTTGGAAAAGAAAATGCAATTTTGTGTAACATTCGCTTCATGCTATATGCAGTGAGGTATCAATTTTATTACCAAATCACAAACTAAATAAGAATAATTACCGTTAAGATGTTGGATGATATAGCTTCTTCATCTGCAACTACTGGGTGTTCCTTTAATACATTTGCAACAACAGAAATCCAAATTAATAAAGGGAAAGTAAGATGAAAGAATACAAAATAAAAGGATGGTCTTACAAGTTTATCAGGTTCAGTTTGAAGTTCCAACATCTTCTCAAGTTCATTGAGAACTTCAGCCATAGTCGGACGCCGCACAGATTGTTTATTCAAGCAGTTATCAGCTAATTTGGACAAGATGGTCAAGGATTCTGAACTCATTTGCTTTCTTAGATCAGGATCAATCGTCTCGTCGAGTTTTACCTTTACACCATTGTCTCTACTCATTGTTTTTCCCCCACCAAGGACATCGTACAATAACAAGCCAAAAGAGTAAACATCATATTTGGGTGTCAAACGATCCGAGTGTCTGTATATTTCAGACATACCATTATAGTGGGAGACGAGAAGGCGATGCATCCAATTTCCAGGATATACTGTGCAAAGTCCGAAACCAAATAACTTGGCTTCCCCATCTTTATCAATTAGAACTTTAGAGCTACTAAGACTACAATGTATGACATCATAATGGATGTGATCTAGTGCACGGGCGACACCTAAACATATTTTCAGCCTTTGAGACCATGTGAGAGTTGCATCACATAGATGTTTGTCAAGACACTCATGAACTTTGTGCTCGTAAATGATAATCTTTTCACCATTCTTATCACAAAAACCAAGAATTGAAGCCAGATTTTCATGCCTCGGATTATAAAGCATCATAATTTCTGTCCATAACCCGATCTCTCCTTGCTCATGCATACCTTCTAACCTCCACGCAACAATATCAATCAATCTACCGTACCTCTTGAGTTTTCCTTTATAAAGCTTTCCAGCACCACCTAATCCAAGGATGTTTTCTTCAGAAAAGTTATTGGTGGTTGATGATATGTCCTCAAGCGGGATTTGTATATGGGAGAAACGAAGGAGTGAAAAAGACATGATATTTCCATTTGTCGGCTGAATAAGAAAATACAAATCATATTCAACAATCACGATGACAACCAAACATCATATGTTAAAAAGATAATTATAAAACATGATATTTTTTCCTTTTCAAAAAGAAAAGTGAAGCGAAGTAAAGTAAATGAATAATCCAATCTCTTCCATAATTTTTAAACCAGTATAACTTTCTCATACGTTAATGACTTTTCAAAAAACACACCAAAAAACGAGTATATTATACTTGTTAATTTGAGTATCGTATTGGTATAGTTTTATAATAATTAAAAAAGTATTTAACATGTTCTGTTATTACATATCATTACGTGATTAAATAGCATTACATTGTTACATAATATAACTTATATTTTTTTTTTTTGTAGAAATGTTAATTTCTTTTATTTATAAAATAAGTGCACTTTACATCAATATCGCAGGTAAGCGAGCAACAAGCTGCGCCGCTACCCCTTTCTGAATAGCGAACCCTAGCCTATTAAAGACAAACCCCTGCCCCCTGTTGATGAGCAACTGTTATGGACAACCTTTTGGACCCTAGTCAACAAACGGATAGCTTCTGGAGCTAGGGAGCCAAAGGTGTCAAAGGCGAAGGGGACAAATGCATGTTGGTTATCAGCACATGCTTTAGCGTGTTTATCCACCTTTTTTTATTCTGCTTTCCTTATAGCTTGTCCTGCTACAAACCCGCTTTCCCTTAAACCAGCTAAGGGGGAGACTCCTGTGAGATCCACACAAGCATGTTTCCCTCCTGCCCAGCCAAAGACGAGCAGATCCGCTGGTCTCAGTGTAGATCTCCCTTCCATGGGGTCTGTAAGGAAATTCACAGGGGCCTCCTTCTTCGCAGAAATCCCCGCTCTCCTCAAGATGTCCCCCAAAACATCTCTCACCCAGTCATGCCGATATTTGAAACCAGGGAGCTCCTTACAATGAACAGCATGCTCCCCGTACTTATATTCAGATCAATTATAATATTTCTTGATTTTATATACATTATGTGATTAAGTACCATTACGTAATTACACAATACTAAGTTATTACGTAGGAGAGTTATATATATATATATATGTTTTAAAACATTCTATTGATTTTTAACTCAAGATTTCTAAAGCTATATAACTTTTTCGTATGTTATATTTTTTTTAAATAATAAACCATTTATTCTATTTGATTTGAGTATGGTATTACTCTAATTTTTTTAGTTTAAAAATTTAATATATGACGTGATTACTAGTGTATTTGTTCCCACCACATCGCGCGAACACCACTTGAGATGAGAAAACCTTGATAACCATGTGTAACTCTTGTTCAACATCATCTAAAACAACATATCTTTTATAAAAAAATTTAGGGCATAGAATATACATATGTTCAAGCGTTTTTAACCAACATATCATGTAAGATACGGAATGGAATGGAATGGAAGATATGGTTTGAAAGATACATCAAAGCGAAAGATTTAAAACTATGGTTATGTATGACGTCAGGTATTGGCGGGTAACCTGCTCGAACTTTGACAATTACCGGTTATCTCGCTTTAACTAGTGATGAAAGAAAGTATTACGAATGCGAAAAGAAGGCAATGTCCTTGATTACGATGTCGTTACCACAATCTATCTTACACACTTTCAGTAACAAAAAGCCGTCAAAGGAATTGTGGGATAGTTTGAGCGACAAATCGAAGGAAATGAGTTATTCAAGAAACGGAGACTCGGTCAACTAAAAACTCAATTCGTAGTCTTTAAAGCTATGAAAGGTGAATCGTTGGATGATCGGGTAAACAGATTTCACCATTTGTTGAGTGAATTAGATTGAAGCCAACTGGGATTGTATACGGAGTTCGAAAAGGTGGAAAAGTTTCTGAATTGTTTACCGAAACAGTGGAATATGTTTTCTTCCTTAATCAAAGAGAGTGCTCAATGAGAAGAATTGACTCTTGATCAAGCAATCCAAAAGATGAAAGGTTACGCATGAACCTTAGATGATCAAGACTCTGAT
Organism: Helianthus tuberosus; assembly: GCA_030545235.1. Classification (NCBI taxonomy): domain Eukaryota; kingdom Viridiplantae; phylum Streptophyta; class Magnoliopsida; order Asterales; family Asteraceae; genus Helianthus; species Helianthus tuberosus. Next base: position 189,645,263 of record CM060409.1, read on the forward strand.
TTTGAGAAGTTGCAAGATCCTGCTTTGTATCGTGCAAAACAAATTGAAAAGGAAAGTAATTCAGGTGTTGCTTTCATTTCAGAAACTTCTCAAGGAGATCCTACAAACCATAGTACCTTTGTCGTTGGTAGCAATGGTGGAAGTACCATTAGTGGAACTCCTATATCTCATGGAACGTCATCATCAAGTGCTAGACCGAGTGAACCAAGCTTGAATGTTCCTAAAATTGACTCGCATTGTCTTAAGCTCATAGAAGAAAATATGGCACTTTTTGCATCGTTCATGACAGCATTCGAGAATTTTGCACTTGGTAAATTAGTTGAACCATCGACTCTCGATAAAGATCTTAATCAAGATGAATTAGAAGAGCTTGATTTGCAATTAAGTATGGCGTTACTGGTAAGAAGAGCAGATAAATTTCTTCAGCGAACGGGAAAGAGTTTCATTGGTGGAAACACAAAGACACGAATGGGAATTGACATAACCAAAGTCAAATACTACAATTGTGGCATCTATGGTCATTATGCAAGAGAATGTCGAAAACCAAAGAATAGAGAAGGCAGCAATAGTTAAGGAAGATCAGCAAAACCCAACAACAACAGTCCAACCCCATCCAATACAACTTCTACCACTTCAACAATAACCTCATCTGAAAACCTTACTCCTAATGCTAATAACGCTATGATTGTTCCCTTCAAACTGTTACTGAGCCAAACGATTGGGGGATTGTAATGGAAGAAACAACTACTGCTATTGTTTCACAAGCATTTATTGTGGAGATCGTTGAAGGGGGGTTTGGAGATTTGTTTGAAAAGGAGAATGTGGAAGAGTTGACTGTGGTGGCGGAAGCTCTAAGCGAAAATATGGAAATGGATAAAATCAATGAAGCTGAGAAAGACAAAAGAAGAGAGAATGAGGAAGATGAAAAAAGAAAGAAAGAAAGAAGAAAAGAAAGATGAAAATGATCGGTTTGAATTCAAGATCGCAGCTAAAGAAATGCAACGCTTTGCTGATGAAGAAATGACAAAGATGAAAGCAGGAAAAGCTGAGAGCTCGGATCAAGCTTTCATGGCTAATATCGAGGTACAATCTAAACCTGTTGATAAAAGATGTGCTAGATGCGTAGACTTTGTTGCTAAGTGTGACAGATACGCACTCCATAATAGTAATTTGATTACTGATCTGGAGAAATCTAGAGAGTTAATTGTTGCACTTTCAAGGGCTGACAAAGAACATAGAAGTCAGGTGATTGCCTTGAAAAAGGACATCTCTGAATTTGAGAAACAACTTGCTCAAGCGACAATTAAGAATCAAGATTTAAAAGCTAAATTTGAAACTTGTCAAAACACAGTTTTAGAAAAGAACCAAATGATTAGACAAAGATAACTTGATTCTTGATCTACAGCGAAAACATGAGAAATTTGAAAGTTCGTCAGATGTGATGAATTTTTGCATAAACAACATTCGTCTCAAAGATTCAGAAGATGAGATGTTTGGTGTTGGTTACACGAAGGTTCCACCTCCTACTAACCACAACTATACATCAACATCTTTGATTGATCCAGAAATTGCAGATTTCATTCCGACTGCTCCATTGACTGTTGATCCTTTGAGTGAGGAAGAGTCTGAATCCGAATCTGATTCAGAATCAGAATCGGAATCAGAACAAAAGAGTTCGAGTGATGCTAAAACAAACGAAATTAATTTAAGAAAAATTGAAAATTTGATAAAGACAAAGATTTTGGAAGCCTTAAATCAAGTTCAGAATGTTCAAAAGCCAAAGCCTAACAACAAAGGTAAAACGAATGTTAAAAACATTTCAAAAACCAACTTTGTAAAAGGCGAAAGCTTTAACAAAGAAGGTGAAAAGATTGAAAAATGTTCAAATTCTGACTTTGTGAAACAAAGAGCAAAAGGCTCAAACGAAGCGTCCTCGTCCTCTAACAGTCAATTTGAAGATGATCCACAAGAAAAGAATGAAAAAATTTGATAAACGACGATGCTACAAATGTCGTTTGAAAGGACATTTAGCTGTAAACTGTCCAAACGACAAAGGAAAGAGTCGTGTTGATTTTGATCTTGATAAACCTTTTGTCACCAAACCACAAAATGAACCTAAAAAGAATGAAAAGAAAAGTGGTAAAACACAAAATGTAGATAAACCAAAAGTTAAAAATCAAAAAGGAAAGGATCAGGAAATCGACTTTTCAGATGATGGTAGCGGTCGTGGTTCAGATCGTGGATCGGAAAGTTCTTCAGCAAAACGTGAGAGTCGTCAGAAAACTCGACGACCAACTCTTATAACTTTCCAAACACAAGAACAAGAGTCTCAATCTGGAGGTTCTTACAACCACAATGTTAGACCTCATGCTCAAAATCGTTACGTTGATAACCGAAACGTTTCACCGGTCAGATTTCATGGTCAAAGACAACATTCGGGATACCAACAACGACATGTGTTTCATGATAATGAGAAACCAAGATTTGATAGAAGTTTTAGACCTCAGCACAATCAAAACTTTGGATATCAAAACTCCGGTAATCGTTTTAGTGAAAATTCTGGGTACAATAACCATCCTCAAACTCCGCACAATCCTCGATTTGCGGGTGGACATTCTAACAATTACCGAGGTGGAAATGTTATAAACAACAATGAAGATGGTTATTTCAAGTAAATTTCGTTTGTTGATGAATTTGGACGACCCAAGACCATCACGGCTTGGGTCCCCCATTCTAACTGATTTCCTGTTTGAGAATGCAGGAACAGCTGAAGAGAGCTATCTATATTTGGTATATCGATAGTGGATGTTCCAGGCATATGACGGGTAACAAAGAACTGTTATCAAATTTGAAATCAATTCGAGGTAGCTATGTTAACTTTGCGGATGAAAAGGGTGGTTACATCACGGGTGAAGGTTCTGTGTCAAACGGCAAGATCACCTTGCACAGGGTGAACTTTGTTGAAGAACTGAAGCACAACTTGTTGTCAGTATCTCAGATCTGTGATAACAAGTATACAATGCATTTCACGAACAAGGCTTGCTTAATTCTAAAGCCAGGATTTGTAGTACCAGAAGATTGGATCGTGATGAGAGCTCTAAGAGTGAACAACACCTATGTGATGGACATGCGTCCGGTTGTGAACTCCTCTGGTCCGGCAACGTGTTTACTTTCAAAGGCAACAGAAGATCAATCTTTCCTATGGTATCGAAGGATGGGACACGTGCATCTACGCAAAATGAATCACTTGATAAAGAGCAACTTGGTGTTGGGTGTTCCTTTACGTAGTTTTACCATGCACAGTAAATGTGAATTCTGTGAGAAAGGGAAAATTAAACGTAAACCTCATAAGTCTAAACACATAAACTCTATCCAACAACCACTAAAACTGCTTCACATGGATTTGTTTGGTCTGATCCATGTAACCAACATTGGTGGTATGTCTTATTGTTTGGTTGTCACAGGTGATTTTTCAAGGTATTCGTGGGTATTTTTCTTAAAATCGAAAGATCAAACTTTTGGCAGTTTGAAAGATTTGTTTAAAAAATTAGAGAAAAATTACTCGTTACCCATCAAAAGAATTACAAGTGATAACGGAACTGAATTTAAAAATCGAATATGGACGAGTTATGTCGTGATATGGGTATCGTTCATCAGTTTAGCGCTCCTTATGTTCCTCAACAGAACAGAGTTACTGAAAGGAAGAATAGGACCCTTATCGAGGCTGCAAGAACCCTTCTCTTAAAATCCAAATTGCCCATATTCTTTTGGGCCGAAGTTGTAAACACCGCTTAGTATGTGTTGAATCGTGTGCTTACAGTGAAATGGGAAGATAAAACTTGTTATGAACTTCTTCAGAAAAAGAAACCAAATTTGAAAGGTTTCCAGCCTTTGGGATTAAGTGTATGATCCGACGGACATCGGATACTCCAAAGTTTGGTAGATCGGAGAAATTGGATTCTTCCTAGGTTACGATCTAGGCTCTCCAAACAAACGAGTATACAATGTCAAGAAACGGATGGTGGAAGTAGTGTTTGATAGAACTCCTTTGAGTTACGATCCTCCACCATCTAAGTTCGGTCCCAAAACTGGTTACGAATATGACAAGTTGTTTGATTCCTTTGCTTTACCTGATCTAACAAATGATGAGACTGAACTAGTGTACTCACACTTGATCGAAAAAGATGAAGTGGATGCAGGTTGGCGTACCAGTATTCCAACAAATGTCTCTTCAAATGGTGATTCAGGAGTAAACGTTGCCAGCACGTTAAATGTAAATGATGCCGGAGCTACTCAACCCTCCAATGATGCAGATTCAAGCGATTCCGATGATGACGTTGAAGCTACTCCTGAAGCTGAACATGCTCAAAATACAATTGGTGACCTTTTTGTTGATTTTTCAACATATCCAAATGTTGGCACGTCTTCAGGAAATGTTTAAGCATCTGGTAATGCAACTGCTGAGGGGGAGATCCAGTCAAATTTGGGAACAAATCTGCAAGTTCCAGTTGTTCCTGTCACTCGGACAAATAGGAATATCCTATTGATAATGTTATCGGAGATCCGCATGAAAAAATAATGACTCGAAGCAGCAGTTATAATGATATGCAGTGTTTGTTCACAGAAATCAAAGAGAAAGAGATCTACAGCTGAAGCCTGCACCAGCGCTTTATTTCGCATATAGAGCCGAAAAACTACCACATGGCGCTGAAAGACAGCTCGTGGTGTGAGGCGATGCACGAGGAGTTGGCTCAGTTTGATAAGCTGAAGGTTTGGAACTTGGTAGATCTTTTGAAAGGTCAGCACGCGATCAACACGAAATGGGTTTTTAAATGTAAAACTATAACAACCCTCCAAAATATTTTTCAACATCCCTAATATATTTAATATCCCAAAATGTCTTAAAATACACCCCATATGTGAAAACCGAGCCCAAAATACAATATATAATTAAAAATTAAATAAAAATCAGAAAATGTAGTTGCTCGCGGGCCGCGTAGCCTTTGGCTACGTCTCATGCGGGTCGCGACCTAGTGCCACAAGGCGAAACCCTAGCCCTCCACATAGCAGGTCACCCGGAGAAGCTAGATTGTTGAATCGACGAAGCTAGGCCCTACAGACCTACTACGCGGGCCACGAAGGAATATCCTTCGGCTTACGCGGGCCGCGAGGGAAGGCGAAAGGTCGCCTATAAATAGAGGCCTTCAGTCTTCAGTCGAACTCGCACATTCCTTTCTTTCTCTCTCGAATTTCTATAGAGTTAAAGTAATTTCCGAGCATAATACCCCCCCCTAAATAACGAAGTTCTGCCTCGTTGTAAGTATTATAACCCCGGTTACGTATTAGATACGCTGCCCGATTGATCCAGGGTTCCGTAACGGCTGTCGTGGTTCTGCCCGACGTAGTCATTGGAATACCGTCTCGGGGAGGGTATTACTAATATAAATATTGGGTTATTATACTAACGCGTGTGCATTTGTGTAATTTATAGATAATCACCAGGAAATCTTTAAAGAAAACCTAAGACTGCAATCTGAGTAATCTCCTTTTTGTATAAACTGTTTTTACAAAACCTCAATGTTTTACATTATGTTACCAGTGATTGAGTATTTGTAATTCTACAATTATCGTCGGTATATTTGGGGTTTTGTATACAAAATTTGTTACTACACTGTGAGTAGTAACATGACCATAAGTCAGGACGACAGTACCGTGGGTGATAATTAAAGTAAGAATTGGAAACAAATATAATTGCGAGATCGCCCTCAATACTGCGAATGATAATAAAATTGGTCTTGATTAAACTGGGATTCACCCAAACTATGCGTTTAATACGCTTAAAAAACCATTTTAAGCGATTTCCGGGTTATGCAGGAAATCTTAGTTTTCTGATCAGGTTATAAAGTTCAAAATACTTTATTTATTATATAAAATCAGTAGCAATTGGATTGGTGTCAAAATACTATGTAAAACTCATTTTATACACAAAAAGGGTATAATCGGTATTTACCGAATTAAGGCAATAGCCTTAGGTTATGATCAGTTTAAAAATAATTAAAAATCTTTAAAAATCTCAAAATATTATATTACATCAGTGGGTAAAAGGTTTGGTGTCAAAAATTGGGTTTAGATAGGCTTTATGCAAATTGCGTCGTTTAATTACTAAAAGGCGTTATAATTACGCTAATGAGCATAACTCCTAATCTAGACCTCCAACTGATGTGAAAATTTAGGGACAACTTTATAAATCAGTAATAAGGATTATTGTCCTTTCACATTTCCAAAATTCTCGTTTTATGGTCAAAAAGGCATATTGGTCAACATTAGGCAATTAACGGAAACGTGTAAACGAATGGGGCAATCAACGAACCAAGCACATAGGGTTATACCAACATGTAACCTGGTCCTAAGGAAGCCCTAAGGCATTTCTAAACCTATCTAATTCGGGTCAGAACTGAAGTCAAAGCAAAAGTCAAAGTTTTGCGACTTTCGGTTCCGAACCGGGTCTAAACAGAAAATTGTCGGATCAAACAAGCTTAGATCAGTTCTTATACTTATTACCAAGTTATATGAGTAATAAAATAGGTTACATGCCTTCTACATTGCTAATTACATGTTAATTTGCAAATTAAGCTTCTGTTGACTTTTTTCTAAACAACTTTGACCCGACATCTGATCTAGTTAGAGTGGGAATCTGAGGGTGCCCTTTTAAGGGTTTATTGCCCACATAATTACCAACTTATAACTACCTTCAATTTGACTAATCACTGGACCATTAGTGATTAATTGATAAGTCAAACCTTAATTACGACGGTTTGACTTTTAAGCTAATAACTAGGTAAAACTCAATTAAGGAAGATCAATGATGCTTACCAAGGTCTAATGCACGACCAGGAATGCTTAGAGAATGGCCTTGAGCTCCAGAAATGATCAGATGTTGAGTTGGAAATGAATGATCAAAATGTGCAAACATTGGGGCTTTTTATAGTGTTCTTGATCCATTAAGATCATGACAAATCATGCTATACATGATCCCTGATGATTAACAAGTGTCCCTAAGGCCTAAGAAATAGTTTAGACGGCTCATGGAAGTGTTTAAGGGCCATATAAGTCGTTACATGGGCTGAACAACCATTTTTTTCCGAGTTGCTGCATCTGGGACCTGCTTACGGACCGTAAGGTCCATAGCATACGGTCCGTAAGGACCTGGTCTGCACTCAGAAACTTTCACTTGTTGACAGCTTTAGCCCCTGCACTTCCAAATGCCATTTTCGACACATCCAAGGCCCGTTAAACCATTTTTAAGGCTCTACAATGATGCCTAAGTATGGGGAACATGAAACATGCTCAAAAATATGCCGGATGTCGGTTCGTTTGGTCGTACGGTCTCGTTGTTCGGCTAATTACGACGAAACACGGACGGACGCGAAAAACAATTCAAACGACGCGACGAATGGAATTTTATCAAGACAAACACTAAAATAAAATATTTTAGTGCTTACATAAATTTTTGGGTGTACGGGGATACTCAGAATGTAAGATATGCGCGTAAACGCAAACTTGTGCGCTTTTTGACACTTTTAGTCCCTGTATGACTTAAAAGTTTATTTTTGCGCACCAAACACCTCTAAGCCTATATCTAAGCTATATAAAGGATAATTAGGGTATGTATAACTCATGGTCATATTCTGGAAGGTCCGATAACATACGAATCGACATACTTTTGCAGTTTGACGCTTTAGGTCCCTCTATTGCGCAAACTTGCGCATCTCATCATTTAATAGCATTGAAGCCTTATCTAAACCATATTAGGCATTCACAAAAGTATTATTAAACATGATAATGCTTCGGGCTCGATAAAAGGTCATTCAGAGGTATAATTAAACATGTTGACACTTCTAGTCCCTTATACTTGCAAAGTTGCCTGTAACTTCACTTTTAGGCATAAAAGCCTTCAATGGCCAATGATTGGCATTCCCGAGAGTATAATCAAATATTATGAGGCTCTCGGTTTGTTAAGAGGTCACTCAGAGGTAAGAATTGACATGTTGACGCTTTTAACCCTTTATTGCGCAAACTTTCAATTAATCACATAAACGGCTACACTATTTGTGAATATAAGACCGTAAAAGGTTATTTAGAAACTTATTTTAGGTATGATAATACTTCCAGTTCTTTCATGGTTAATGTTTTTCGATTTTTCGAAAAATTAGTCCCTTATATTCAAGGTTTGACTTTATTAGGGTTTATTACACGTGTCAATACTTTATTGGATGTGATTTTACGAGGTGTTACAGATGCGTATTAAGCCGGTATACAATACGACATAGGCCTATACAATCGTATATGACATTATTTCAAATTTAGTTTTATCGTGTTTCCCTCGGTTCGACGCGTATACGTGTCGTTTTTTGCCGAACTTTCACATATTTTGTCATTTTATGACGTATACCTTCAACATACGTCGTTTCGGTGTCGTTCGGTTGCGTGCGAATATCGTATTCTATGATTACGTACAGTTTTGTTTGAAATCCACTTGTACTTCAAAGTGCCGTGTTATATGTATACGTGTGTGGAAATATCGTTAGTCGCGTACTTTGACGTATTTTTGCATATTTTGACGTATTCTAAAATATTGTTGCATATTTTATAGTATTTTTGACGTATTTGAGCGTATTTTAACGTATTTTAGCTTATTTTAACCTATTTTAGGGTATTTTTACGTATTTCGGCGTATTTTCATGTATTTTTTCGTAATATGATGTATATTAACATATTGCAGCGTATTTAAGCATATTTTCATGTATTTTATTGTATTTTAGCGTTTTAGAGTATTTTAGCTTATGTTGAAGGATAACGCAAACAAGTTCTCCACAGTTTGCTATTCAGATCTCTATTCGGTCATCTTTCCAAACTCAACACACGATAATTTTAAACTTTATAGTGTGTGATTTGACCAGGAAAGGATTGGAGGTGATTTATACTTTTAATAAGTTGTCACAGTTGTCAAATTCGTTGCGTGCATTCATATTGTTTAGACAACAACAGATAATGAACGGATTGTTTTAACCTATTTTAGGGTATTTTTACGTATTTTTACGTATTTTTACGTATTTCAGCGTATTTTAACGTATTTTCATGTATTTTTTCGTAATATGACGTATATTAACATATTGCAGCGTATTTTAGCATATTTTCATGTATTTTATCGTATTTTTGCGTATTTTATAGTTTTTGTTCGTATTTTAGAGTTTTTTTTTCGTGTTTTTTCGTATTTTAGAGTATTTTAGCTTATGTTGAAGGATAACCGCAACCGTTTTTTACTACGGAAACGGTGGCTATGCGAAATACAAACCGCAATCGTTTGTGACTATGGGAAACACAAGTTTTTTTTTTTAGCTTGATGGATGTCCGTTATCTCAACGCTCCTCCTTACATTGCTGGTCTGGAATTGGAGAACCGTTGTGTATTTGCTTACTGATATAGAATTGGAGAACCATTGTGTATCTGAATCAGGTTCTCAAACAAACACTAGTAAAAATAATTTAAAGAAATATACGGGACATTTACTACACCTATATATGCTCATACAGGACCTATAACTCATCTATACTATACTACATTGTACATGGTATTTTAAAAAAAAATTAAAGAAGTTTTTATTTTAAAAAAAATATTATTTTAAAAAACTTTGTTAAAACCATAAACAAATGTAAAAAAAAAAACTTAATCAATATGACACGTGCCGATACAGTACCTATACCTCATCTATCTATACTATACTACATTATACATGGTATTTTTTAAAAAAAATTAAGGAAGCTTTTATTTAAAATAAATAAATATTTTTTAGAAAACTTTGTTAAAACCATAAACAAATGTATAAAAAAATTGTAAAAAAAAAAGACTTAACCAATACGACCCATGCTCATACATGACCTATACCTTAGATTGTGGGGTATGGGGCGTGGGTTGGCTGAAAACGCCCAAGCCACCACCCCGGGTGGGCTTGGGTTGGGGCGTGGCCCAAGGGGCGGGAGTTTAAAGCCGGGCGTGGGGCGGGCTAGCGATCCTATGTGGCCGGCTCCTATTCGCTTGTTGGCCATGTCATAACGGGGCATTTAAAATTTAAAATTTAAAATGTAACCGTTTGGCCAAGCCAAGCGGTCACCCCAACCCAACAGTCAACATCACTATAAATATAACCCCAACCCAAACAATCTTGTTGGTTGTCCACCGTTACCCCAACCAAAACCCACTTGATCGAACCCGCTACCCCAACCCACTTGATCAATGGCCTCTTGGACACACGAAGAAGAGCTAGCTCTCGTCACGAGCGTCGTTGACGAAATGAAGGGGCGACAACCCGGTGAAACGCGATATTGGTCGGAACCCTTTGCAAGCTACTGACATAACGTCGGACACGACCGGCACAACTTAAACGCGTGCCAACATAAATGGCGCGAGCTACGGCCGAAGCTTAATCGTTTCAAAGCCTCTAGGAAGCCGTTCCGAGCGGTGAGTTTTAAGCCACGAGGACCGGGTGGCGGTGGCGAACATTGAGTTTCGGGGCAAGGAGCGAAAGTCGTTCGACAAGCTCGCGCTTTTTGAAATTTACCTAACGCTCTAGGTTATTTTTTAGAGTTAATTGCCAAAATCGTCCCTGAGGTTTGGGCACGTTTGCTATTTTCGTCCAAAATGACACTTTTGTACCAAATTGCCCCCAATGTTTATAACTTTTTTGCCATTTTCATCCAAACCACTAACTTAGTTTTTTTTTTTTTTTTTTTTGTTAAGTTGAGGATATTTGGATGAAACTACAGGGACGATTTTGGCAATTTACTCAAACTCTTTTTAATTTCTTTTATTTAATTATTTTTGTTACATATATAATAAAATGAATATACATGGAATTTTTAGAAAAAAAATTAATTGGTTTGTCACATAATTTTTATAAATTTACATCCAAATCACTAACTCAGTTTATTTTTTTCTTTTAAGGTGAAGGATGTTTTAAATTTTATAAATTAAGACAGAAATTAATTTACAGCTTCTTTATATAAATCAGTTTTATAAAGAGAAAACGTCATTGGTGTCAACATATAACAATCGATTACAACTTTTAGTATTTATCAGTTGTAGAGATAGAAAAAAATTGTAAAACGTTACATATTTTTTAAATGTGTTGAGCACCTAGGAAATATGTTGGTAGAAATAAAATATTTATTTAATTAAGATTATGAGGGTAACTAACTAATACTTATTCTGAGTGGCTTGAGTAAAGAAACTTTTGGTTCATAGCATTATAATTAAAATTTGGTGGGTAATTTTAAGGTTTGGTAACGATACGTTGTTTGATTAGGGGGGGGGGGGGGCACTGGATTCTGTTTTTCCTTAGGAACGAATTTAAAAGAGTAGAAGATGAATTACAAACTTGGTACATATGATAAGATTTTTTTATTTGACCTTTTTCAATAAGGTCACCAACATTTTAGTTTTATAAAATTTAGAGATTTAAGTAAATTTTATTTTTATAAAACTGATCTATATAAAAAAATTAGAAATTAATTTCTGTCTTAATTTATAAACATCCTTCGCCTTAATAAAAAAATTAACTTAGTTAGTGGTTGGATGAAAATTTATAAAAATTAAGTGACAAAGCTATTATTTTTTCATATAAAAATTGCATGTTATTCTTTATTATTATATATGTAACAAAATTAATTAAATAAAAGAAATTTATAAAAGTTTGAATAAACTACCAAAATCGTCCCTGTGGTTTTATATTTGTCAGTTTCATCCAAGTATCCTCAACTTAACAGAAAAAATAAACTAGGTTAGTGGTTTGGATGAAAATGACAAAAAGTTACAAACGTTAGGGGCAATTTGGTACAAAAGTGTTATTTTGGACGAAAATGGCAAACCTGTCCAAACCTTAGGGACGCTTTTGGCAATGAACTCTTTTTTTTTTTTTGTAATCGTTTTTAGGTTTTTTTTATTTTATAATCGTTTTTAGGTTTTTTGTAATTTTTAGGAATTATGTAATTTTTAAGAATTTAATAAAATTTTTGGCTTTTTTTGTTAATGTTGTGTGTATTTTTTAAATTTTTTGTATTTTTTTTAATAAACTGCAAAGCCACGCGGTTCACCCACGCCCCGCCATACCCCACGGACACGTCACTCACCGGTGGGGGGGCTTGAACTCCACGTGTCAACTCATGCCCCCAACCCCCGCCCCACCATACCCCATGGTCTTATCTATACGACTATACTATATTACATTGTAAATGGTATTCTTAAAAAAAAATTAAGGAAGTTCTTATTTAAAAAAAATAAATATTTTTTTAGAAAACTTTGTTAAAACTATAAACAAATGTATAAAAAAATTTATAAAAAAAAACTTAACCAATACGACCCCTATAGGCCTATACGACCCGTATAGGTCTAGTCAAAAAGACAAGATCTGACACATCAGTTTTTATTGGAAATCGAAAAAGTAATACGCATCGTTTAGGCCTATACGATGCGTATTGAGGATGTCGATTTAGAAGGTCAGGTATGCCAATAATACGACCCTTATTAAAATAGCTTGATCTTTTTCTAATTTTGTATTTTAATTGTATAAAATTACCAATTTAATTAAAAATTTCGTAGGCGAATTTTTGTTATGGAATACTAGGCGAATTTCTCCTTTAATACATAAAATTTTGGCATAAAATGAACATAAAACAGATTATATGTGTATATATTTCTATAAGACTTTTGTCTTTTGAGAACCAACTTGAGTTCAGAAAACTGTGAGAACTTTATTTGATTTTTTTTTTTTTTTTTTTTTTGGTATTATATATTAATAGCAATTACAGTACTTAAAAATAAAATAAAATAAAATATATGTATGCAAAAATTTACACATGTATAAAAAAGTTTGGTAATTAAATATTTGTGATTTATTACTCATTTTTTGTATGCATATAAGTGTTTTTTTATTTTTTAAATTCCAGTAAATATTATTAATATATAAACATATCAACAATTTTAGTACCGATGCCTTCAATTGTTCCATGCATATTGTCAAGTTGTAATATCATTGTGCTATAACTATTTGTTCACATATATATCACAGTGTTGAATACTAACTATACACATACGTATTTACACATATATGCTAAATATACATATACACATTTACAAATATATGTTATGCACAAGTAAATGCCAATATCTTACAATTACCAGGTGAGCATCTGAGTCTGACGAACCTTGCAATCCAGAGTGTGATGTTGTGGTTTTTATTAAAGAACGGTTATCGAGGATATACGACAACCGTGAAATTTTGTTTGATATTGTGATCATTAAGCTATGAAAAAGCCTTGTCAGCGAAATGAGTTCCGTTATCGATGATGATGTTATGTGGTAATCCAAAGTGAACTATTATGCTTCACAGAGCGAAATCTTATGTACTTACCACATTGATCATTCTCATCAGTTTTGTTATCCACCAACTATTATGCTTCACAGAGCAGATGTAAAATTATCAACTATAAGCCTATTTGATGCTTTACATAGATGTATATAAACATAAAGCACCAGTGGTCTAGTGGTAGAATAGTACCATGCCACTGTACAGACCCGTGTTCGATTCCCGGCTGGTGCATCTGTGAGCTATGACGACAAGCCTTTCATGATGTTTGGGTCCATTATATAAACCTTCTACTGAAGGAAAATATAGGCCCTTCTGAGCTCTTGTTTTTGTTTTTTTCTACTTCCATTCAATTTTGTTTTTTTGCAAAATTGTATTGGTTGGTTATGATTCATGACGGTACGTTTATTTTTTTTATTCAAAAGATAGTACGATTCTAACAATTTTAGGTTTAAACATTATTTGTCCCAAAAAGATGTTTTACATCAAGATTTTATTAATATTTTTACTAATCTGTTAAATACATGTTCAAATCTTCCTCATAATTTACTTAAAGCCTATGCTATCTGTCAGCATTATTGACATAATTTACTTTATGTGATTCGCTCCGACCTGACCCGACTTGATCCAATCCGAAAATTTTGACTCCGGGTTATTATAAAACGGTGTATCAGAAAAAAAAAAAAAAAAGTGACATCATAGGAAATAAATTCTAGCTCCAGCTCCACCAATGCATAATGGTTTTAGTTTTTTAATTAATCAACACAAAGTTTATTTTTTGTTGGTGAACTAAATATATGTTACAACATTCAAGAAAAGGAAATAAAATATAAACTAAAGATGTTTATATTAATAGTAAAAAAATAACATGAGTTATAGAGGGTGCAAAATGAGCCAAGCCACTCATGGTCTTGCTAAAAACTTTAATCGAACCATGCTTAAACAGATCTAAGCCCAAACTCAAGTCTATTTTAAGCTTGTTTGACAAATAAGCGTGAGCCCGAGCTTATTATCTATATAAATATAATAACTTTAATTAACTATAGTAAAATATATATTACTTAATAAATATTACTATTATGTATATAATTTTAATAATAACAAAAATAATAATATATATCATGTTATTGTTTTAATTTATAACTACAGTTATATTAAAAAAATATATAGTGAACTAACTGAAAATTTTCCCACGAGTTAAGCTCGAGTTTAGAGCTCAAAATGAGTTGAATACGAGCTCAATCCTATTAAATTAAAGGATCCGATTTCGAGTGGCTAAATCTCTGCCTGATTCGTAAACACCCTGATCTATACTATAGTGATAGTATTTGAATGTTCTTTGTGGCGGTAAACAATCAAAGGTTAGGGCCATGAAAATACAACATGACCAAACACTATGCTGATAAATAGCGGTGTAAGGGTGTCGCACTTTGATTACATTTCATCTAATCCAAGAGGGCGTGTGAAAGTCCGAGCTTGAAATTCACCTAAAAAGATGTGTAACATTTCGCAGAATCCGTTTACACAAAAAAAACTATAATTTTATGTCAATCAAAAGATTTTTGAAATTGTTAAACTTGGTACAAATCAAATCCTACATTTACACAAAAGGTCATTTGGGCAGGGTTAGATGATTATTTTGATTATGTTATTAAAAAAGAATAGTAAATGTTGTTACATCTTTATATCCCGCATCAAACAAATTATTTTAGATTTGAATATTTTGCGACTGCCTTTTGAGCCTGCATACGAAAAATAAATGATAATTGTGTCATTAACTAATACAGTGAATTTCATATGAATTAATATAATTCGTATAAGTAATATAATAATCATAAAAAAGTTGAACATTACCTCATTTTCCCAATCACAACGAATGGTCATTATCCCTAATATAATCGTTTGTAACGCAGTTCCACCAAAAATCATTCCTCCCCATATTCCCTATTTATCAATACTCCACAGCATTAATTTAACTTATTTTAAATTTACAAAAAAAGAATATATATGAATAAGCATTTATTTAATAAAAACTAAAAAGTAACATTATGCAAGTCAATAACTAGTTTAGAATCGAAACAATTAACATTAAATTAGATGAATGCGAAAACTGCTTTAAAAATGCAGCAAATTATTTTTATTAACTTGTTTTGAGGATCAGTGGGTTCGGCTTGTCCATTTAACTGAATAAAAAATAGACATAAAAACGTCGACCAAGCACACGTTGTGGCGTGTTAACTCGCAAAATTTAGACTGAAACGTAAAACATTATCTTAAAAAAGAATAAGTGGTAACTATAAAAACGTTATTGAATCGGGTTTGAATAATAATAATAACAATATTATTATAATAATTATTATTATTATTATTATTATTATTATTATTATAACAATGATAATTAAATAAATTTATAAAGTATACGGTTGAATAAAATAAAAAGTAAACTATAAGGGTCATTTTAAACTTTTACAAATACTATAAGGAAATAAAACTAAAATATTTATCATGTACTAAAAGCTTGTGTACCATGGAATAAAGTGATATACAAAACAATTGGTGTATGAAATTGAATAGTAATCTTGTGAGCATAAGCAATTTTGATAAATAATAGCGAACAAAATATTATAGTTTTATAAGAGAAAAAGAAAATAAGATTCATAAACTAATTATGGGTTAATATTGAACAAAATATTATAGTTTTATAACAGAAAAAGGAAATAAGATTCATACCCCAACACCGAGGTGCAAAATCAAGCCTAATACGATTCCAACAGGTAGTCCAACCAAGTAGTACGAGCCCAAATTAATATACGCGACCCATGATTGCCATCCCGAACCTACTGCTACTCCTGTAACAAGTAGTAAGAGGGTCAAACTATAAGAAAGCGACAACATATGATTCCCAACAAGTAAAAAATCTGACCCCTCAAAGCGTCAATGATCCCCTAGACCCTTATTATTTACCGTGTCACCCTGTTATAATTTCCGGATGTCACGTTAACCCTTTTTTACTGTAACCATGAAATTAACCCAAACCGACCCACATTTCTAAATAAAATGTCTAGTTCTGGTTCAAGAAATATGTTCTCACTCGAATATCCGATACTTATAGAACACAAAATATATATTAATTACTGGTGTCACGATATATGTTGTGGTTTTTGTAAGTGCTTACCAGAGATGACCGGTTGAATGCTGTTAAGAAGGATAGTGGCAGCTAAGAGCCATGCCATGTTATCAACCGCATCAAGAACAACCGTGCTCGATGAGAATATTAGAGCGAACTTGTTATGAAATACAACTATTAATACACAAAATACAAGCCCGATGACAGTTGAATGCAATATAGCCACAAATGTTGCATATTTCGCCCCATTCCCATTACCAGCACCAAGCTCATTCGACACTCTTACTCTGTAAACACACAAAAACAACAAATTATAGTTTTGCTCGTAGCGCGCACACAATATGTAGAAATCAAGCATCCTTGCTGCAAACAAAAAACATACCCGATGCCGCGAAAAAGGCAAGAGGAATCATCATTTCCCAACCATTGATGTTCATACTGCATATGTTTTCCAAAACAATGAAAAGGGTATTTAGTCTCTTAATCAATAATCATATATTTTAATTATATGTTAATTAATTTCTAGTAATTTTAATTAGTTAACAAAGTAATACCAAATCGATATCGCATCCACAGCGATGGTGGCATTCTTTAGAAATGCCGTCATTAGTATCAACACTCGATAGTACCAATTCTCCAAACTGCATAAAAATAACACGCGATTAATGAATACAGATATACATTAAAACATTTTACTTATAAATGGGTCGATTTTACTTATATTTATGTTAAGCTAGTCAAATGGGTCAAATCAAAATACTTATAGTTTTACCTTATGATAATAACAATCAAATGAACTAATTATAACAATGAACAAAAAGATTGTTTGCATATCAACTCAATCTGACGTGACTCATTTCAACTAGAACCTATCTTAATTCAATTCGACATCAACGATGTATAATATGTAGATTAGGGAAGAATTATACCAAAGCATGACACCCGAAGCAGCCGAAAGTTTCACGAACTCCCACAACCCCGAAAACGCTTGCATAGAAAAACCATTCCAAGTCAAAGGACACCCTCCAAGAGCGGTATACGAAAACAAACAAACAAAATTCAACCACCATGAAATATCCAAAGCAACCACCGTCCCAACAATCCCGAAATGAAACACATTCATAAATAGCCAAGTAAGCAAGATATGTATGGCGAGAATCACCAACGAAACCCACGCCAACACGGGAGTCTTGATTTGGCTTTGTAAAAATCGTTGCACTGGGAACAAGAACGCAAACGAAAAGTGTTGTGGTATTAGCCAAATAGCGGCTAGTCCGGATAACTCAGCAATCTCATCAGATTGACCTAATAACTTTAAGATCGGTGTGGCATATATGTAGAATGGCAATGTCACTATACAACATATCAATAGAACGATCCACGACCGTTGCATGTATATTCCCAGCATGTCGTACCTTTTCGCGCCAAACGCTTGTCCACACAACGTCTCGAGTGCACTAGCCATTCCGAGCTATAACATAAATGTGTTGAGGTTTTAATGCATAGAATTGTTTTTAGGGTTATTGGATTTTATCAATCTCCCCCCCCCCCCCCCCAAAACTATTGGCTATTGGCCGCTACCACCTCATATTATCACTTTGACCCCCGTCACCCTCAACTTAACACTTAATGTGCTCTGTCACCACATCGTTAACTGATCACTAACTTTTGATCATGTTACTATACTTTTAGGGGTGTCATCGGGATCTTAGGACACCCCAAAAGTATAGTAACATGATCAAAAGTCAGTGATCAGTTAACGACGTGGTGACAGAACACATTAAGTGTTAAGTTGGGGGTGACGGGCATCAAAATGATAGTTGAAGGTGGCAGGAGCCAATAGCAAATAATTAGAATTCATAAAGTCCAATAACCTTTTTTTATACCAAACTATTACATCTTCCCTTTATGGTTGAAATATAAGATGCGCATAAATAAAGTAACCCCCAAAAGTGAAAGTATTGAATAATCAACTTTTTATCCGATTTCAAGCAATCAACATTTTTAGAAGGCCAACTACTACTCAAAAGCAAGTGATTTTAAATAGATTATTAAAATTTAAATGCTAAACTATTTTAGACATACACGCTATAATATGATTTTCTTTAAAATATATGACTCAATACAAAAATTTGTACGAAATGATTGGTGTGATATGCTCAGATTTCTTGGATTTATTCCATAAGTTAAGGTTAGTTTTCATAAAAAATCTAAAGTTAAAATCAAATATACAGGGGATAGTGCACGGTCCTCCCAATCGCCGGAGTGATCCCACTCCGGGAGCCGCTACCCGACCAAGCTAGCTCCGCGGTGACTTCCCCATGCCGAGTTCTTACTCTGGGGGACATATGTCACTCCCAAGACTCGAACCCGGTACCTCTGAGAAGAGGTGGGTGTCGGTGGCCAACTAGGCTACCCGAGTTGGTTTTAAAATCAAATATACATGAAAACAAAATTATGGAATTTCACAAATGTAAATGAACGGACAAAAAGCTTTTTCATGTTTGTTCATTTAATACGGTTCATCTTAATAAACGAATTGAAAATAAACTAACTTCTGGTAAAATGGTTCGCTAACGTCTTGTTCTTTAGTGTACCAAAATCGAAACCCATCACATGATCTATTCCTTTTTTTTTAAATTTAATATATACCCAACATATCACATGATCTTTTCTTGTAACTCTTGAATTCAATACCACATATACAAGTTGAGGATGTAAATTTAATTTTTAATTTGAGGTGTAAAAATCTCAAACTCTCAATGGGCATCCAATAATTGGTTTTGAACATTAACCCAAGAATTCAACTATTATTCGCATTTTAGCTTGAATTTCAAAAATCATTTTAAGTTCACTTTTTTTAGCTTGAATTTCAAAAATCAACTTTTAAGTTCACTTTTTTTTTTTATCAAATTTCCGACTAAGTTTTATATTTCAAACCAGGTTGAACTAATTTCAAACAAAATTTTAAGTTCACTTTTTCAGTTCGGTTTAAAATTTTCATTCCAATCATATGACAAATTACATAAGGATAGCAGGTAGACGAGCAAAAACTGTGCCGCAGCTTGTTGCTCGTTTACCTTCTATTTTAATGTAATTTCTAATTAAGTTTAATGGAGATTCATTAAACTAGAAGAAACAAGTACCAAATTAACTGACTAATTTAAAAGATAAATAAATAAGTAAATCTAAAAACCGAATGGGGAAAAAAGAAAGACCTTCATTTAAAGAAAAACTTATTACGTACAAGTAGGCCGAAATTGAAGCCAACGATGACGCCAGTGGAGATGGTGATAGCGGCGAGTTCAACGTCGCCTAGGTGGCCAGCGAACGCCTGGGTGACCACGTTCATCGTAAAGGTGGCGACACGGCTGAAGATGGAAGGACCAACTATGTACCATAGCTTCTTTGATTCTAGCCAAAATCTTGGTTTCGGGTTTTCGCCAACCGGTGACGCATCTAATAGTCCATGGCTCAGTTCATCTTCGGCTGCCGGATTGTTCATTGTGAATGTTGGTTGAGAGATAAATGAATGTGACACTTGAGGGAATAAAAGATATGTTATGGGAGGCAAAAGGTGGCCATCTTGTACACGTATTTAATTTCTAGATTGTTTTTTTTTTTTTTTTTTTTTGTGAAGAAAATACGTAAACAATGAACTCATGGTTGTATTTTAATGAAATAAAAAGCTAACCATTTGGCCAAGTTTTATCCGCTCATTTTCGAGCTTTTTTAAATTATAATTTTAAACTATATATAACTTTAATTCAGTAAGTTCTTTAGTTGTATACGTATTGGAATGGTTTTTTTAAGGAAAAAAAGCTTCTTGAACAAACAAACAAAATAAATTATCTATTAAAAAATTAAATAAGGAAAAAAACCTTCTTGAACAAACAAACAAAATAAATTATCTATTAAAAAATTAAATAAGGAAAAAAATCTTCTTGAACAAACAAACAAAATAAATTATCTATCAAAAAATTAAATAAGGAAAAAAAAACTTCTTAACAAACAAACAAAATAAATTATCTATTAAAAAATTAAATAAGGAAAAAAATTTCTTGAACAAACAAACAAAATAAATTATCTATTAAAAATTAAAAGTTTTTAAGATATAAGAAAAAAAATGTGAAATGCAATTTTATATATTTCACTTGAAATAAACAAAAAAAAAATCTGTAGATGTGTGTAGATAAGCGTTTAAAAAAATAAACATACTAAAAATTAATTTAATGATTTTTGTGTACGTAACATAATAGAAAGTTTATTTGTGTAGGAAGCCTAGAAAGTAATTTTAATCATCCATTTATTTAATTAAGAGCTAAGATTAACTAAGTGAAATTGAAGGAAAAAAAATAGGAGGCGCGTGGGTTTGTATAGGGTCATTCTAGTCAATCTAAGGCAATAGTTTCTCTCTCCTCCAATTCCCCCAATTTTTTAAACGTTAATAACTATTTCATACGACGTTATTTTTTTTATAAAAATTGCACCAAAAAACGAGCGTTTTTTTATCTTTAAAACGAGTATACTATTGCAATATTTTTTAATTTTTTTTCGAAAACCCAGTTGCGTAAAACGCAATAGAAAAAACCCAGTTGCGTAAAACGCAACGGAAAAAAAACCTAAAAAATGACATTTTTCTAAAACGCAATGCACAAAAAACACAAAGAAATGTCTTATTTGTAAAACGCAATAGCCAGAAAACACAAAGAAATGTCTTATTTCTAAAACGCAATAGCCTAAAAACACAAAAAAAAATGTACTTTCTAAAACGCAATGGACTGAAAACACATAAAAATGTGTTTTACCTAAAACGCAATGCACAAAAAACACAAAGAAATGTCTTACTTCTAAAACGCAATAGCCAGAAAACACTTAAAATGTCTGTTGTCTAAAACGCAATGGACTGACCACACATAAAAATGTGTTTTACCTAAAACGCAAAGAAATGTCTTATTTATAAAACGCAATAGCCAGAAAACACTTAAAAATGTTTTATTTCTAAAACGTAATGGCCTAAAAAAACAAAAGAAAGTGTTCTCTCTAAAAACGCAATGGACTGAAAACACCTAAAAATGTGTTTTACCTAAAACGCAATGAAAAACACTTCAAAAATGTGTTTTTCTAAAACGCAATGGCCTAAAAACACCAAAGAAAGTGTTATCTCTAAAACGCATTGAACCAGGACAATAGTTTTGTCTGTGAATTGTCTGAACAAGGAAGTAGGAGATCAAAAACTGTCTACGAATGCAGTTTTCCAGAGGCAATTTACAGAAAATTGAATTTTCTGATGCATTTTTATTAAAGCAATTTAATCGAAAAAAATATTTCCAAGTCGACCCCAGCCAGGGGCTCTGCCCCTTGGACCCCGCCAGGGGCTGCCGCCTCTTGGACCCTGCTCCCAAGGGCGCTGCCCCCGGACCCCGCCAAGATCGTAAAACGCAATGATTCAATTCAAAAACCCAGATCGTAAAAATGCAATTTAAGAATTTCTTACATGGATCGAAGCTGATTTCTTCAACGATTGACGAAATTTGAATGATAGAAACACTTATCAGCGATCGAATCAAACGACTCGAGTGATTCGCTTCAAAATCACGGAAAAAAAATGAGATATTGTATGAAGATAAGTTGGGTTTCTTCAAAAAAGTTGAAGAACACGTTGATTGGGTGTTTAAATCATTGATTAGTGACGAAAATCGTACTATAATATAGTGATTATTGAGATAGAAAGTAAAGAAAAGGTTGAAGATAGTGGGTTTTGAAAATGGTGGGTTTTGAAGTTACTGGGGAGAAGAAGGAAGAAGAAAGGATACGATTGACTAAAATAACTCTCCTCTTTATTTTAAATTTTGCCACATATCATAACCCTATTGCTTTCTATCTTTACTAGCCAAAATTAATTTTCTATTTGATCCTCACCCTGCAACATAAACATCTAAATGTAAAATGCATGAAAGGGCTTATTAAGGTCCACTAGTGCAATGATCATCATACACGTGTAATTTAACATCAAAAGTTACTTGCTATAACCTAATTTGGCTATGTATAACTTAAATCAACTCACTAACACTTGCTGGGGCGGATCCACTCTTTGGTTAAGGTGGGCGCCGCACTCTTTAAAAAAGAAATTTAATGTATATTTTGGGCAAAAAAACCCAACCGCACCACTTGAAAATATGATTGAACACCTTATCCGCACCTCCAACAAATAATTCATGAGTCCGCCACTAAACACTTTACAAGATACATTAAGGCCACTAGATTACCAAGAGAAAATTCATGGCTACTCTCTCCTCTACCTTTCCTCTACCACCAATAGATTACCAAGAGAAAACTACTAATATTTTTGTATTTTTATCTATTTTTTAAATTGTTTCACTACAAAATATTTGTTGGTAATTATAACGAAAGTAATTTAGTTCAAAACAAGACAACAAGATTCTAGTTTATATTTACCCTCTTTCACTATTTTCATCTCTCTAGTGGGTTCCTTGAGAAGGGAAACAAGAACAAAAATAAAGGACATTACATGTCTTGCTTTTGTTTCAGAAAACTTATATATATAGTACAAATATTATGTGTAATACTATGTGGGGTAATAAAACTCTATAACACATATAAGGTAAATTTTAAATCTATTTTTACGGCTATTAGTTATTAGGTCCATTGTATTGACAAGTACTTGGACCAAACTGCACAAACTTTGTTTTTTTTTTTTTTTTTTTCCACATTTTCCGCCATAAATTATAAATACACCTCTTGTACGAGTTGGCTCATTGAATTTAGGTCCACGCCTCTGATTTGAATACAATAATAGGACCATATTAAATAGACATGTCATGTTATTTCATACACAACTTTTGAAAATATTGTTAAATAAAAAAATTGAATTAACACTCAATAAAATCGTTAGAAAACCACAAATATAATCATAATCCATCCATGAAGACGGAGATCACTATTTCTTATTGCTTAAATGATAAATCAACAACTAGGTTATTTTTCAGATCTTGTATCTTTTTTCGTAATACTAAAACTCATATTATGATATGACGTAATTCTTTGTTAATTGAGATCAAACATGTATTATTTTCTTATGCGAAATAGACGAGTTCTTAGAAAGCACCAGTTAGATTATGAACAGTTAAAGTTATATCAAACTTACAAATCAACGTTTATCAGTTAAACAATTTCAAAGAATGTCATGTGTCAATCATTTTCCCACATTTATTTTTTATACTAATTAATTTTAATTTTAGTTTTTAACTCCTACAATATAGGAATATTACATGTTAAATTTTTATATAATCTCTATCTCTATCATTATCTCTTCTTTGTATCTACCTTTTCTATTCTCTATCTCTATCTCTATGCCTAAAAAATGTTAAAGGACACATGACACAATTTTAGGAAACCTTAATTTTTGTTTTTTTGTCTAAACCGTATACCCATTTAACATGTGGATTCAAACCCGTTTCAAATTTACCCAATTTCCTTTTAATACTACATTCCCCATTTCGTTTTCATCAACCTCACACGTTGTCATTATTTAAACTTTGTCATTTTTAGGATAAAGTTTTAATTAACCATGATTTTGTTTCTATGATATTTACTTTTCGGAAAAAAAATCATTATTTTGTTTCTATTTTTCTAAATTTAAGAGCAGTGATTCTCATATTCTTCTTTTGCCTTTGATGATCACACATATTTAAAAAATAACAAATATAAGACCAAGTTTTACTAATTTAAAGCGTGTAATACACGAAATTCAAACCAAGTATAATATAATATAATATAATATAATATAATATAATATAATATAATATAATATAATATAATATAATATAATATAATATAATATAATATAATATAATATAATAAACATAATAAACAAAAATCTTAGAGAAACGTGACACAATTCTAGGAAACCTTTTTTTTTTTGTCTAAACCGTATCCTCATTTAACTTACATGTGGATCCTTAGTTCCTTACTCATTTCAAATTTACCGGATTTCCTTTTCAGTATTACATTTAATACATTTCTTATTTCGTTTTTTTATCAACTTCGCATGTTTTTTCATTATTTAAACTTTACTATTTTTATAATAAAATTTTAATTCAACATTATATTGTTTCCACTTTTCTACATTTAAGACTTGTGATTCTTATTTTTCTCTTTTGTCTTTTTTGATCCCACATATTTAAAGATATAAAAATAAAACCAAATTTATTAATTCAAGTCGTGTAATATACGAGGTTCAAACCTAATGTTAAATAAATTAATAGAAAAGAGAACGCAAGATATATCTATAATTTAGGGTAACTATTGTAGTTAGATTACATTAGCTGATATCACTATAATATAATAAGCAGGGTAAAGTTATTCTACAAAGACTCCTAATTGTAAGAAGTGTAAGAAGGATTTATAGAGTGACAAATGTCCAATAACCTAAAATTAAACCCACTTCATCATCACCCAAAACCTAAACACCCACCCCCACCCCACCCCACTCCACCACCACCCATAAACCTAATTGGGGGGTGGGTGATGGGGGTGGGGGTTTAGGTTTTTGGATGGTGGTGGATGTTTAAGGTTTTTTTTTTTTTTTTTTTTTTGTAGTGGGTTTTTTTAGGAGACTTTGTACCCTTCTTACAATTAGGATCCTTTGTATTTGATCCTAATCCATAATAAGTATATAACTAACAATTATCCTATGTATTAAAAAACAAAGCTAATGAATAGTAGTTGTCACATCATAATGAATAGTAAACTTTCCTTATTGGTTGTCATGAATAGTAAATATACATAATTTCAAGTCATCTTTTGTTGATTTTTTCCCCTATACCCTTTTTAAGTGGACAAAATTGCAGAAAACAACCTTTATGTATACCCCAAACTGCACTTTATACCTTTCACTATAAAATACCCCAAAACCAACCTTTACGTTCATGTTTTGTTACACCCTATAACCTTTAGCACTAACCACGTCAAAAAGTTCAGTTAAATGGACTCACATGCCTTGCATGTGAGGGCATTTAGGTCTTTTACTAAAAATTCATTTAAAACATTAGGGTATTAATTTAAAAAAAAAATCAGTTAAGGGGTATTTTGATAATTTAACTATACTAAAAAAAACAAAACCTAAATCAATATTCACCATTTATACATCATCATCTGAAACCCAGATCTTCATCAACATCATCTTCTTCATAAAAAGTCTTATAAACCCTAGAATTTCAAGACACCATGTCTCCTTAAAATTTTAATGAAATCAAGCAGTTCTTGGGTGCAAATTGTGTAACTTTTCAAGACGAACAAAACCCATTGAACAGAATTTCGAAATTCATCATAGTTTGGGAGATTTATGCACCTCTTTGGTAATACCCAAATTGGTACATCTGAACAATAACTAGTAATACCCAAACTAAGAGTCGCAGTTGCAGGTGGGGCAGGACACGACGGCGGAGGAGCGGCGGACGGCGGCCACTTCTGATACTGCTTGAAATCAAGCGTTGGATTGATTGTTATGTTTCCGACGTCGGTTTGGCAGTCACCGTCGTAGAAAACCCCCAGAAACTCAACCGATTTGTCTTCAAATTCTTCAAACAATTGATTAACATTAACAAGAATCAGCATGAAACCCCTAATTACAAAGCTAAACAAATTAGGGTTTGAAGAAATACCTTGAAATGTAGGATTACGATAAGATCGATCCATGGAATGAGTAGCAGCAGCAGTGTTACGAGATGAATACCGATTAACAGCTTCCGGTTTGGACTTCCTACCGATTCGTCTTCTTCGTCTTCTCCCATGTGTTGTTGCGTTAATCCTGGGTGTTATTTCACCATCTTCATGCTTCCTCCTGTTACCTAACCCAACACAGACGCACCCTTTTGGTTTCGATCCACACACACCCATCTCACACAAACACCAATCACACACAGTAGAATTGATATGGTGATCAGATCTTGTGGGTGGGTTTATGCACAATTTTGGCGTATGTTAGATGGGTTCTAATTTGTATTCAGATAACAAATTTTGATGCTAGTGTGAAGATGAGCAGGGAGTAAAGAGGGGGTGTGTGAAACAAAAATTGGAAAATAAAATTAATAACAATCAATTGCCCAGAAACTCAACCGGTTTAAAATTTGATTTAATTATTTATTTAAATATATTATTCAAAGTAAAAGACATATATGCCCTCACAGACATCGCACATGGGGCAACTTAACTGACCTTTTTTACTAGGTTTGGTGTAAAGGTTGTGATGTGTAACAAAACATGAACGTAAAGGTTGGTTTTGGCGGATTTCATAGTGAAAGGTATAAAGTGCAGTTTGGGGTATACATAAAGGTTGTTTTCTGCAATTTTGTCTTTTAAGTGTGTATATATATCCATTTTCTTCAAAGTTAGGTAAATTATTCATCATGGTGGAGTGGTTTTGTGGTTGTATGTGTTTTAAAGAGACTCAAGTTCAAATCATAGGGTCATTTTTTTTTCCCATTTTATGCTTACATAACTTCACGTCATCTTCCTTTTTCTCCTCTTTCACACGTTTTTCTGATTGTATTTATACAATTCTTATTCCTTATTTGTTGGGTTAGTGGATGCTTAGACATCGCAAATAGTCGCCATCGCCAGGAGTTACTAACTCGCTTGCTACCAACGGCTCTGTTGTATGAAAACTCCACTTGTCAACTTAAAAATAAGACACTAAATAGCACAGCTTTAATAACAACCATGTATTTAGTCGCAATAAATAGTTTTACAATCACTTAGTTTTGTCGCGCCGCAGCATTAAAACCTAGTTTGTTTAGAACACAAATAAATATGAGTGGGTTAGGTACTAAATGGAAGGGATTTTTAGTTTTGTTTTTGTTTTTGTTTTTTTGAAGGGAATTGGAAAGGAATTAGAAGTTCGGTTTGTCAGCTTGCTTCCAAGAAACTTCACGAAATGTTAATTTCTACTAACGTCATTTTATAATAATGGTTTTTTTGGTCAAAAAGATTTTTTTAGTCCAAAAGTCTTTCTTTTTTCGTGATAAAGACAAACTACAGAGAAATGTCATCTTTTCCCTAATTCTTTTAATTAAAAATACTTACTTTTACACAATTACATAAAAGTAAATTATCTAAAATTAAGAAAAGGTAGGAAAATTTAATCTTATATATTTTGAGTACAAATCTTATCTTAATTATTATAGCTGAAGATAACCAGCTTTAACATTTTTGTTAAAAGTTATCGTCTCTTGCGTCTAGGCTTATTTTTCAGGCGAGGCGATGCAAATGCATTTTAAGTCAAGATAATTGCCCTTTAATTCTCAAGTGTATGGTTCAAACGTAGATTTCAGCCAGATTTCTATTTTTATCTAATGAAAACTACTTTTCTACACTAATACACCAATATTTTAGAGCTTTTGGTACTAAATAAATGATATTAAATGTTATATAATAACGTTTGATTATTTTATTTGAAGAATATTATTATACATAAAATATTTTTAATTATTATTCATTATGCGCTTTTTTCTCTCAGGTCTTTTTTTTTTGCATCTAGACCCCAGGCGAGACCTTTGCGCCTAGGGCCTGTAATAACTATGGTTATGATTGGTGGATGTCATTTTTTCTGTTATAATAGGAAGAAAACGTTGGTTAGTTTGCTTGTATGTTGCCATTTATACTATGTATGTTAGCTTTGGATTTTTTTTTCTTGTTTTTTTTCTTATAACAGATGAAACTTTTATGTTGGTTCAGTTTGAGCAATTTGAGGTCTACGCATGGATCATTCGGCGCAATGCTGACATTGCACTTGTACGTTTTAAACTTTTTTGAATTAGGACTCCGGGTGTCAGGATCCTTCAGTTTCCAATGAGTTAGAGCATAGTACTACATATAAGTTTCTAGACCCCTTTTTAGACATTTTTGGTGGAAGTGTATACTCGGTAAAGTAATGTAAAGTATAGTACAAAAGTTGAAGTATGAAAGTCATTGAAAGGAAAGTTTGAATGATTATTAGGCTATTAGCCCTGATGATATCACTAACGTTTTCATTAATTAATGTGATGTTTTTTAATAATAACTTAATTGAATTGAACCCGACACATAAATGAAATTAAAGTCAAATATACAGTTATGGTAAAAATACAAGGCACTAGCATACGGGGCTGCAAGTCTTGTTACGTGGTCCATGGTCGTGAATTTCGTATGTAATGAGCACAATATAGCAATCACATATTGGGTTGCGAAAATAGGTGGTTACTACGAGGCTGCGAGTATAGGGTGGTGACATACGACTATACGAGGCTACTGATGGTTGTACAGTTTACGATAGAAGCGATGATGACCGCTTATTGGTAATTGTCACCTTAATGACAAAGATAAAGGTTAAAGTTTGATGTATGTTATGTAACGGTTTTTTTAAATGTGTGTTTTACCATTAAGGTGTTTTAAAAATGTGTGTTTTACCAGAATTATTATTTATTCTATTTAAACTAGAACTCACTTAGCGTAACCGACTTTTAATATGCACATCAGGTTAAAGTTTGGAAAGTAGAGAGCTTTCGGGTTTGGCAGTGGCACTTGTAGAGACTACCCGGCAAGAGACTAACATCCCATACTATTGTATACTCTTACACTATGTATGTTTTAAATTATTAGTTTAAGAACTATTTGCTAAATAAGTAAGGGGCTGTTTATTTACCTCTTAATGAGGCTCTTAATGGTTCAGACCTCTTACTAGTTCAGCACTTAATGGTTCAGACTGTTTGTTTCACGAGCAGATGTCTGAATGGTTCTGACATTTGCCTCTGAATGGTTAAGCATTATACAAAGTCTGAATGGTTATGACCTAGAATCTGAATTGGTTAGACATTTGCCTCTGAACGGTTAAGCATTATACAAGCTCTTAATGGTTCAGACCTCTTACTGGTTCAACACTTAATGGTTCAGACCTCTTACTGGTTCAGCACTTAACCATTCAGATGTTACCAAACAGCCCCTAAATCCAACGAATTTCACCAAGATTTTGGATGAAACTTCCTTCAGTTATTACTCTTTAACGTTTTAAAGGCTTACAGAGTATTGTAGTGCACAATGATGTAGATTTAAAATATATTAAATTATTGTAAAAAACATGGGAAGGCAGATCTAAATGGGCAAAATCTTCTTATGACCATTAGGTCATGGGTTCGATTCCCACAAAGGGGGTTTTCTCAGATTTATTGGGTTTCCTCCTGAATTGGTGTATAGGCATTATTGCCTAGTGGAGATGGATATGATCGGGTGGATCTGCTGGTGGCACGATGATACTCCAGTGGTCCGTCAGTGATCCAAATTTGCCGTTCAAAAAAAAAAATCTTAAATGGTAAAAGGTACTTCAGCTATTAACATGTAACACGTTTAAAGTGCTAGACATTAATTATTAAACTTCCCATCAAAATTATTAAATTAAAGTCCAACAAAAACACGTAAGTGCTTTGCCCGTAGTGTCATTTGTCATCATAAAGTAAAGAGGTTTGAGATGATTTGTGGGGTCGGGCATAAATTTTGGATAGTATAAGTAAAAATGGTGAATTTATAGCTTTTTTAACAATGGTTTTCTAAACCTGAATACCGATCGTATAAGTAAAAATGGTGAATTTATAGCTTTTTTAACAATGTTTTTTAAACCTGAATACCTGTTGACGATTACACTTGCAATGATTTGAAACCTTTCTATCTTCGGAATATGATACTTTAGAGTAGTATTTTCACGAGTACCGGTAAATAATTAGAAATATTTAAACGTGGTGATCTATGATCGGAAGTGGATGAGTTTTCAAACTTTAATAAGTTACTTTTAAAAAAAATATGCTTAAATGTATCAACGTTTGAAGAATATAAAACTAGTAGAAAACCCGTGCGATGCGGCGACAGGGGCAATTTGCAACGTGATACTCGTTTTTATGTTAATTTATCAATCAGTTATATAGTATAGCACGTTTGTTTGTTTTCTTATTCGTAGTTTTTGACGCCTCCTGTCATGCGTAATAATTTAGATGGATGGAACTAACGGAAACAAACGAAACCCTTTCGGAACGGCACTTTTAAATGTGACAAGTTTCGTGCTTTTGTTAATAAGAATGTTGAAATGGTCTGAAAGCAAAAGAGTTCTGATATTTCGGATACTCTTACTCCTGGTACTTGAAGGTCTCAATTTTGAACGGCACTTTGAAATGACAGAGTATATAGGCATTAGATGTTCTGGTACGATTATGGCAATTTTTCTTCTATGAAAAACAAAATACGTGTACTGATTCGATATATAAATCAAGCTTTCTTTAAAAAGAAGAAAAAAAGATCCCTTACTTCTTGATCGAGAAAAATACCCGCTAATTGGTTTTCATAGACAACAAGCGAATTCACTCTTACCCAAACAAATGTCATATAGTAGAGCAGTTTTTGGGAAAATCATGAAAATTACCTTTTGACAACCACTTTACGAAAATAAACATTGAACGCGTCAAGGGCTGCCGCATTTACGGAAAACAATGCACTTTTTGCGTCTGGGACTCAAAGTTAAAGTTTGCGTTGGGGACGCAAAAGATTGCGCCAGAGACACAAACTTTGCTTCCGAGAATGTGTCATGGGTTTGCGTGTCTACTTTTGTGTTTTTCTACCATGATTTTTTAATGATCATAACTTTTTTCATAAGAAGATATTTTTTTTTATAAAAAAAAACACACTAAATTAAAGATAATAAAATTCTCTTTAATTTAAAATTCTCTTTAATTTGGCGTAAACTTTTTAAAAATATGAATATCTGAAAAAGTTAGGCTCGTTTAAAAATCGGGGTGGAAAAGTAAAAAAAAAAAGTTTAAGGATGATGACACATGTCAACTTCTTATTCGCTAAGATTTATGAGGCAAACAAAGAAACAATCTCTAAGGATTGAGGCAGCCATAGACGTGAAGCATTTTCATTTTCGTAATTTTGACCGGTCAACTATCCATTTTCGTGATTTTCCCAATTCTATATTGTGTTATTGTTGAAGGAACCATTTGTACCACACCTTGCCAAGATCACTGATTCTTTCAACATCGCTAACCACTTTAGGCATATCACTGTGTAGCAGCAATGCCTTATTACTTTTTTAATTTTAACGAGCAAATCACTGTGTCGCAACTGTTATTGCTTAGAGCAGATGGAGCAGACACCGGTTGTCAAACAGATTCGCTCGTTAAAGTTAAAACAGTTCTAAAGGTCATGAAGATATATAATTTCACCTATAGTTATTCACATACATCTTTTAGTATATATGTATACTAATAAATACTTTATACTATAAATGTTAGAAATGTACACCTTTAGAGTAGTAGTTTCGTGAGCACCAGTAAATAATTAGAAAGATTTAAAAGTGGTCGTATGTGGTCAGAAGTGGATGAGTTTTCAAACTTTATCAAGTTACTTTAAAAAAAAAAAAGCATTTTAATGTATATTAATAGTTTAAGGGTTTTATGATAAAACAATATGATTGAAATCACAAGTCTGGTATAGAAAAAGTATATATACTTCACCATATATCGAATGTATATAGGTTTTTGTTAATGTATAACCTTGTTGAAAAAGTAGAAGGAACATATCTGATGACGAGGACGATGACGATGATGAGGACGATGAATATGATGACGATGACGAGGACGATGACTATGACGAGGACTGTGACGAGGACTGTGACAAGGACGATGACGATGACGAGGACGAGAACGATGACGGTGATGAGGACGATAACGATGACGATGAGGAGGACGATGACGATGAAGACGACGACGACGACGAGGAGGACGATGACGACGAGGACGAGGACGACGAATACGATAACAAAGACAATGAATACGATGACAAGTACGAGGACAAAAAATAACTTTAACTATCACTAGTTAACTTAAACTAGGTGTATTCGCCAGAAAGGGTTGTTAGTCGCATGAACAAAGGGATATAATGCTCTGTCAAAGGACAACTATAACCCAAATTTTTAGAGATGGAGACGAATACGGGGAATTTGTGAATTTCATTAACAGCCGCGAAAGTTTATGACCCGTTTAGCCCATTAACTACAACCCGCAAAGGCGCAAACCCTTTTGCAATTTGTCAACCCATCGATAACCTTTTTTCTAAAATGCAAATGTTACAATAACTCTACTCCTAAATTACACTAAATTAATCTTAATGTACCACATGCCATGATTTGAACCCTAGTCTTCTCTCCAAGAGACAAGAACCTCTATCACCCAGCCATACCTAGAATGGCAACTCGTATATAACCTACCAACATGTTTACGGCCCGCCAAATGTTAAACTAGTGGAAGTTTACACGATTTTTAATGCGTTTGGGTTGATGTTGACGTCTTTGACACGAATGAATGAATATATGTGTCGCATTCAGGTTAATCTCCTTAACCCATCAACCCGTCACGATACTACTAATGTTAGGCCACCACTTCATGACTTCTGGGCAGAGCCGGCCCTGAAGGAGAGTGGGGAGGACAACCGAACAGGGCCCGTGATTTCGTAGGGCACGTAATTTAAAAAAAAAATCCGATATTATATATGTAAAAAAAAGATTTAATAGGGTATAACCAAAAAAATATTAACATAGGCCCACTTAAAAAAAATCATATTGTTTAAACTATTTAGCCCATTAGGTTAGTGAGCCCAATACCCCAATATTTTCTAAAAACTAATAAAAAAAAAAGGATTCTGCCATTCTGGGCGGCAATACAGGAACCAAAACGTCAACAGGAATACAGGAACTGAGGAACAGAAACGTCGCACACTTGCAGGCCTTCATTCGATCATCATTCTGCAATTTTTTAGGTGTTGTTCCTTGTTCGATCAGAGACACAGCCAGCAGGAATATTGATTTACGATTTCAGCACAGCAGTACAGCACAACCTTCGTTCGATCACTGAGTGTTTGAGTCGGATCAGTTCACAGGTAAACAACTAAAAATCAATTATCGAATTCAGTTTACTTATGATTTAGGATTGATTTACGATTTCATTTATTATGTCGATTGTCGAATTCAGTTAACTTATGTCGAAATCACTTAACTTATGATTTAGGATAATAGGATTGATTTTCGATTTCAGTTATTATGTCGAATTCATTTATTCAGTTAACTTATGTCAATTTCAGTTCATTTATGTTGTCGAACATTATTTAGGCGTTAACTTAATTTGATACAAACTTTGTCGAAAAACTAGTTTAGATTTTTTTTTAGTTAAGACCTAAGGGTACGTTTTTTCGAGCTCGAACATGGCACATGAATTCTCAGGGCCGGCCCTGCTTCTAGGCTAGACACTTTGCTCAGTAAGCCTTTTGTCATGGACTTCAAAGGCTATTCTTTTGTTAGGGATCAACTTAAGAGACTGAATTTTTCTGTCTCGATTATGAGACCGTCTCCTAAATTTGTTAATGTTTCATGCTACGCATCGAAACTGACATCTTGCTTAGCATGATTAGTTAGTTTGGTTGTTGGTAACAAATTGCAATTGCAACTTATAAACATATTTAACAACATACTTAGCTCTATCCATGGGGTCAAGTTATTCTATAAAGACTTCTAATTGTAAGAAGTGTAAGAAGGATTTATAGAGTGACAAGTGTCCAATAACCTAAAACTAAACTCACTACATCACCACCAAAAACCTAAACACCCACCCCCACCCCACCCCACCCCCACCCAAAAACCTAACCCCCCCACCTCCCACCCCACCCCACCCCCCACCCCCCCCCCCCCCCCCCCCCCAAAAAAAAAAAAAAAACTAAACACCCACCCAAAAACCTAAACCCCCACCCCCTCGGCAAAAAAAAAAAAAAAATGTGTGGGTGATGTGGGGGGGGGGGGGGGGAGGGGTTAGGTTTTTGTTGGTGGTGGATGTTTAAGGTTTTTTTTTCTTTTGTAGTGGGGTTTTTTTGTGTAGTGGGTTTTTTTAGGTTATTGGACACTTGTCACTCTATAAATCCTTATTACACTTCTTACAATTAGGATCCTTTGTATTTGATCCTAATCCCTATCCATGGATTATAATTCTTAGTTTATACAGAGCTAAATCCATAAAAGGGCTAAAGAAGTGACCAGCAGGTTCATCCCTTTTGATACACAATTTTACATAACAAGCGCAATACCGAAAAATGATGGCTAAGTTTACCTGTTTGTACAACCCCATATGCAACTTAAACATACCATACAACTATACAGGTAATATTCGCAGCAATATTTTAACCAAATTCTATTGATGAATCAAAGTTAAAACTCAGAGAAGCAAAATAATTAACATAAAAGCATTCAATCTAAACAAATAAGACCATAAATCAATATCCTCAAAATGTAAGGACATCCAATCCATAAATTAAATCAATGATAATTTGGATGCCTACAAGTTGTCTCGAGTTTAACACAGGACTATACTAATTACTATGGGGTGGAAGAACTCCCATATTTGCTGAACCTATAAAAATAACGAGTATAAAATGAAGATATACAATCACAAAAAAAGAGATTCTGGCAATCCGAAAAGATGAACAAATGTTGCGGTAAAAACAGTCAAGAAAGCAACCAGAAGTCAGAAGCTGATACTTGAAGCCAAAAGGCAAACGGGGATGAAATCAGTAATCACATATGATCGATCTAAGTCGTGTTTTAAGCCTAGATATAAAAAAATTGGGTTATAAAATAAACAGGTCAAGTACCTTGAACAAAAAGTCACCCAGCTGTAATTTGAAATTTCCTCTCACGTTATTTACGCATAATGCTAGATTTCCTAATATATTCAGTCTCGTAAAGGCAAAAAATGCAGTCATTGGGGATCGGGTTTCAGCATCAAACAGAGCAGTATATCTGATGGAGTCGGCTTCCGGTCACTCAGGTAGAACAACTGGAGTGGAACCAGTTCTCCAGCGGCCCTTTTCTCAGCTTCTTTTGGTTAGGCTTCGGATGTCTGGGTTTGCTGTTTAGAGATAGCTCGGGGCCTCGGGTGCCTTTTCAGTTAAAAGTTTGAGAAACAGGATGGAAGCTAAGGTTTTCGAGGACAGGGGTCTCGGTTTTGCCTGGGCGCCTCTAAAAGTCAATTTTTTAGTCTGGCGCGTGGTGCAAGATAGGATCCCTACGGCTGCAAATTTGATGAGAAGAAATATCGTGCTGGACTCTTCTTTATGCAACTTTTGTGCAGGGCATGAGAAGACTTGCCACCTGTTCGTCTTTACGCAACAGGTTTGGGATTTCATCACAGCTTGGTGTAGACTGAATTCTTTTTATATTCTGGAGCTTAAAGATTTGGTTCAAGTGCAAACCTTTTGCCGAGTGGAAGAAAATCATTTATTCAGTAGTTATGACCACTATTTGGTGCCTTTAGAAGTGTCGTAATGAGTCCATTTTCCAGCAGAAGCAGCCTAATCTAGCGAGAATTAAGGACGAGATCCGGTTGTTGAGCTTCTTTTGGGTTAAGAGTAGATCGAAGTCGCTTGTAGGGGTGTTCGTCGGCTAAGCAGTTAAAGCGGTAAAATAGCGGATAGCGGTCAAGGTCCGCTATACGATATATAGGTTATAGCGGTGGTATAGCGGTGATATAGCGGTAATTTTTATACCATGCATAATTTATGTATTTTTATATATATTATATACACATACCATTAATTTTATATTGTTTATATATAAATTCACAAGTATGAGGACTAAATATAAACTAATGAAGATGGAGGGGGGTTATATGTTAAAATACCCAAACTTAAATAACCCTAATTATCCCCACTTTCATCATACGCCGTTTTCTTTCCCGGTCCCCTTCTCCTCTCCATCAGGCGTACCCAGTTATCTCTACAATGGTTCAAAATCATGGAGCAACAACTGATTTTTGTTCAAATTAAGGTAACAATTCGTTTCACTTAACCGATTTGGTCAATTTTTTACTAATATCTGATCCAGTTTTGACCGATTTGGTCCGATTATAGGCGACTTTTGACCGATTTTTTCAAACTTTGACCTAATTTGACTATGACCGCTATACCGGTTTCCAAATAGCGGCAAATAGCGGTCAAATAGCGGGCTATAGCGCCGCTATTAGCGGAACCGCTATGCCCAACCGCTATTTGGACCGCTACGATGCCAGAAGACCGCTACACCGCTATAGCCCGCTATAGCACCGCTATAGCGCCGCTATTAACTGCATAGTTCGTCGGTTCGGTTTATGGTTTATTTGGTTTATTCGGTTCGGTTTATTCGGTTTTCAAAATTTTGTACCCCAAACCAAAAACCAAACCAAACCAAATAAGGAATATGCAAACCGATCCAAACCAAACCAAATTCAATTCGGTTTGGTTTCGGTTAGAAACCAAATAAACCAAATCTAACCAAATTGTACTAAATACTTATTTTTCCTGATTTATATTTATGTTTGTGTTCCAACTTTCGAACATCGCAACTAATTTACACCTAACAATATATGAATAAAAGAAAGT
Organism: Helianthus tuberosus; assembly: GCA_030545235.1. Taxonomy (NCBI): domain Eukaryota; kingdom Viridiplantae; phylum Streptophyta; class Magnoliopsida; order Asterales; family Asteraceae; genus Helianthus; species Helianthus tuberosus. The sequence continues at coordinate 189,682,309 of CM060409.1, forward strand.
TTCATTGTGAAATAAAACAAACACATCCATAAAGTAGTCGTAGACACAACCACAAAGTTAAAGCTTCAAAACAAAGATTATAGAAACTATAAATAGTTAACAAGTCTAATGGCACAAAATATAAATAATCTTCAAACATGAGTCTTTCTCCAAGAAAATATAGGTCTTAAGTTCTATTATTTTAGAAATGAGTGGGTTTCAGTTGGGGTTTTAGATTTACATTTGGTATTTGAGCTGCATAAAAATTACTATTTTGGGCTAAAAAATTGTATATGATTTATAAAATATTATTATTTTTATTAAATAAATAATTAAGTTAAATGGTTTATTTGGTTATCCAAATAAACCGAATAAACCAAATAAAATAAAATGTGAATCCATAAACCGAACCAAAAACCATATTCACAATTCGGTTTCGGTTAGAAACCAAACCAAAAACCGAATTCGTTATTCGGATCGGTTTATTTGGTTACGGTTACGGTTCGGTTTACGGTTTTTATTTGGTTACGGTTTTTTCTGAACACCCCTAGTCGCTTGGCCTAGATTGGGATAGTTGGTGTAATTTTAATTTAGCTAGTGTTGGTGTGTAATTGGTGGATGTAATCTATGGGCTAACGATATGTTATCCCGATTTTGGTGAATAAAATTTGTTGGCTATTCAAAAAAAAAATACCAACAGACTAATCATTTGTATAAAAAACAGCTGACAAAAAGTGTTACACCCGACCCATTTCAACATGTGTCAAAACACTCCTTTTTTACCCAAACTCTCAATGAATCACCATGTATGCAAACAACCACCATCACACGAAAACAACCCTCAAAAACAAAGTTTACCCAAGTTAGACTCGAATAGAAAAACAAAACAATAACGATACTGCCGGATAAACGTAAATGCATTCAATCTAAACAAGTAAAACCACAAATCAATATCCTCTACATGTAAAGACATAAAAACCATATATCAATATTATCTTGGATGCCACTCAAGTTAAAACAAGACTAATATGGGGTAGAGAAATTACCAGATGTTCTGAACCTAGACAACTGATACAAGAAGATATATACTTTCTTAAAATCCATAGAAACTAACAATTTCTGGCAATCTGGAAAGAGGAATAAAAACATAACAATGTCTCAGTAAAAGTATTCAAGAAAGCACCCAGAACACTTGAAAGTTAAAAGTCAAACAACGATGTAATCAATACAGAAATCACATATGAACAACAGATCGATTTGGGTTACATTTCAAGTTTAGTGGGTCAAATAAATAATGTTAAAAAGTAAACGGGTCAAAAGTCACCCAAACTTTAACTTAAAAAGATAATTTATGCAAATAATTAGATGAACATGCTAATCATTATAAGAAAAAGGTTTGTAAAATGGACAAAAGGAATTGACCTGACCCATTTCAATCTATGTAGGTCAAAGGCACAAAGACGTGTGCCTAGTCGAGGCGAAACGAAACCACCTTGAATACAGAAAGATGCAAAAAGCGCCTGAGGCAGAAAAAAACCGCGAATAAAACCCTGCCAAAACTACTTTCAAACGGTCTAAACCAGGCATAAACAGTCTAACCACGCCAAAAACAGTCTAAAACAGCCAAAAACAAGTCTAGAAATGTGTGTTACCTATATCGGGCGTGCGCTTTTTGTGCACATTGCGCCTATGGGACAAGTTCAGCGCCTTGAGCCTTCAACATGTGCCAAAACACTCATTTTGTCCCAAAACCATTTTGACCGTTACCCAAATGGTCCGTTTTTCCACCTGACCCCCCTCTAGTGCTTGACATAAAAACGCCATGAACAGTCCACTTTATTCGAAATTAAACAAGAAAAGGACGAAATGTTGAAAATATGAATAATATAAAAAGCCATAGATAAAAAAATAAAAAAATAGAGAGCGAGAGTCTTCGTGTTTTCAAATCTATCGTTTTACACTTTGAAATATTCCTAACAAAATTTGTAATTTTATTTATTTAAAGTTTTAAACTTTATGGCTCTTAATTGGGCAAACTTAAGTTAGTCTCAAACATGCATAACGCCTTCCTAAAGTTAACAAAGCCATGATGCCAACTAAGTCCATGGTATTTCGTCGAATTAGTTACGTGATTTGCATCATATAACAGCATTGGCGGATCTTAGAAGGGTTGTGCCAGGGCCACGGCCCTGGCACGTTTTTCGGCCAAAAGTGCTAATTTTCGCGTTTCGATCAAATTTTTTTATACCTACTATGTTCGGCACGGGCATGTTTTTAGTGCCCGAGGCTTTCGGCCCTAGGACGTTCAACGGGCAAGATCCGCCACTGTATAACAGACAACGTATATAACATCTATGGTCATATGAGCCTACACGTATTAATCTATCATGTGCAAAGAGTCAATATACAAGACACTCAAAAGATAGAAACTACAAAATAGCAACAAATGAGCATCTACAAGTCTACAACCATAATAACAATAGCCAAAACTGCAACTTTATTAACTTACCAACATCAACTTCAGTAAACAAACAACCCCAAAACCCAAAACCTTACCCGGTAATCATCGTCCCAGCCCCTTCATCCGTAAGAATCTCCAACAACAACGAATGATCCAACCGCCCATCAATAATACTCGCAGTCTTCACCCCTTTCCCCAACGCCTTCACACAACAACTCACCTTCGGAATCATCCCACCCGCAATCTTCCCATCATCCATCATCCTCCTCACTCCACCCACATCAATCTCCTTAACCAAACTCCCCGGATCATCCTTATCCTCCAAAATCCCCGCCACATCCGTCAACAACAACAACTTCTCCGCCCCTAACGCCGCCGCCAGCTCCCCTGCAGCCGTATCCGCATTAATATTATAACTCTGCCCCGTCCCATCCGCTGCCACCGAAGCAATAACCGGTATATACCCGCCCTTCACCAAAGGTTCCAACACCGACGTATCCACATTCGCAATTTCTCCAACAAACCCCAGCTGATCGGCATGAGGTGACGGCACAGCCGTAAATATCCGCCCATCTGTTCCACACAACCCGACCGCAGTGGCACCGGCTTTATTAATCAAGCCAACCAAATGCTTATTCACCTTACCCACCAAAACCATTGAAACAATCTCCATGGTTGAAGCATCAGTAACCCTCAAGCCGTTTAAAAAACTGGACTGAATCCCCAAGCGGTTCAGCCAGTGGTTAATCTCAGGTCCCCCACCATGAACAAACACAATACGGAGACCAATGCAGGAGAGTAGAACAAGATCGGCTATTACGGAGGCTTGCAGGGCCTCTGATTTCATGGCGGCGCCGCCGTATTTGACCACTATGGTTTTACCGCGGAAGCTTTGGATGAATGGGAGGGCTTCTGAGAGGATTTTGACACGGGTTTTGGCGGGTGTTGTTGTAAGGGTTTGTGTTAGTGTTTGTTGAGACGATGATGATGATGATGATGATGATTGGATACGTAGTGATGAGAATCTTGTGGGTTTTGGGGTTTTAGGGTTTGGGGATTTGAGGATTGAAGGGCTGGAGAGAAGGGTTTTTGCTGCTGCTGCAGCAGACATTATTGTAGTGTTGTGAGAACTTGAAAACCAGAGCTAAGACTACCCAGTTAAGCTAATTCAGTTCGGTTCTCAATTTCTAAGTTAAATGTTTTTTCGGTCCTACCAAATCATGGCAAACGTAAACAAGTTCGCTCCTAACCCAACTCAAATCCCATCCCGAGTGACCTGAGATCTACACATCCTTTATCGGTCTAGCCCAGTCCATTTTTGACACACCCTTCTACTTGGACTAGAGGTGTACAAATCGGTTTTTTTTTTTTGAAAAATCTGTCCGGTTTTTAACCGAACCGGTTTTTTTCATCCAACACAAAAACCAGTTTTTTTTAATAACCGGTTTCGGTTACTAACCGGTTTTTCAAGTCCAAAACATTAACCAGTGTAACCAGCTAGGATCAGTTTTTAATAGGTTTTTGCCAAAAAAAACGGTTTTTAACCGGTTTTTTAAAACCAGTTTCGGTTATTAACTAGTTTTTCAGATCAAGAATAGTAACCGGTCACAAACCGCCGGTTCGGTTATAAAACTGGTTTTAAAAAAACCGGTTAAAAAAACCGGTTTCGGTTTTTTTTCCGGTTACGGTTCTAAAACCGATTTTTTTTGTACACCTCTAACTTGGACTAATAATTCATATTCAGCTATAAATGAAAACAAACTTAACTCCGATGAGGAAAATTGAAGAGTTATTAGATTTTATCACCCCTAACTATTGGCTATTGGCCGCTGCCACCCTCAACTATCACTTTGACGTCCGACACCCCCAACTTAACACTTATTGTGTTCTGTCACCAAGTCGTTAACTGATCACTAACTTTTGATCTCGTTACTATACTTTTAGGGTGTCCTAAGATCTCTAAAACCTTCCTAAGATCCCTATGACACCCCCAAAAGAATAGTAACAAAATCAAAAGTTAGTGATCAGTTAACGACTTGGTGACAGAACACACTAAGTGTTAAGTTGGGGGTGACGGGCGTCAAAGTGATATTTCAGGGTGGCAGTGGCCAATAGTCAATAGTTGGGGGTGATAAAATCTAATAACCCAAAATTGAAAAACAGAAAATTCAGGAGATCATGAATGAGGCTAATTACTTAATTTTTTTTTTAAAGGTTTGATTATGAGTACGGTATTAGGTAATATTCGATAGGGGCAATTGCATATTTCGCCTTATAACTCATAAATTACGTATTTACCCAACCTCAAACTAAAATTGCATATTTTCCCTTATAACTCATATGAATTATGTATTTACCCAACCTCAAGCTAAAATTGCATATTTTCCTTTCCTTAAATAAAAGAATTGCAAATTTACTTACCCATTTTAATTTATTTTATTTAAAATAAATAATGTAATGACCATTTTACCCTTAGCTACACTAAAACTAAAAAAAAATACATATTTACCCAATTTTAATTTTTTTTTTGTGTTATTTCTATTATATTTATCATCGTTATTACAGCAACAATATTTAACATTCTTTTTAATATGAATCTTTATAACCTCCATTTTCTTAATTAAAATGCAGCACACAAAAAACTTTTCTATCACACAAATAAAGCTAATGCACTTCATAATACTAAGCCTACAATTTTCGCTCCTCCTCCTAGCCAAGATTACATTTTAATTCGCATATGTGTTCATATATATTTAACATTTGATTGATGATTCGTGACAGGAGTTATACAAATTGTTTGCTTGTATCTGTTAATTACACACATTGTTTGATTGTATCTACTATCTGTTGTCAGTGGCGAAGCTTCGCCCCCCCCCCCCCATTTTTTCGAAACCGGGGGGTGGAAACATATATACCTAAAAATTTTCTATACGAAAGTACTATTCATAACACTACGCATCGAAAAGTTCGAGGGGTCGGGCGCCCCCTCGGACGTAGCCTAAGCTGCGCCCCTGTCTGTTGTATTGATGATCTGAACTATAGAGGAAGAAGGGGTATGGTCCTAAATCCTGCGTCGACCATACGAGTCAGCCTCAGGTCGCGCGCGAGACCATACCCAAGTTAACCAAATTGATAACTTTCCCGACCTTGCGCCGACTAAACATATGTGTTCCAAGTCGCGCGCGATATAACAACCTTAAAGAAAACCGACACCCTCGAATATTTTCCGACACCCTAATATATTTTAAAATATCCCAATATGTCCCTAAAGACACCCCATACGTGAAAACGGACCCCGAATATCTTAAATATTATTGAAAATAATTAAAAAACTGATTTTTTAGTTGAGGCGGGCCGCGCAAACCCCACCCCAACTCTTACGCGGGCCGCGTAAACTTAAAACCTGGCACGACCCTGGGCCACCACGTGGCCCAACTCACGGCGAGTCTAGTTGATGATCCGGATGGGCTACGCTGTTGACCAGCGTTGACGCGGGCCGCGTAGGTCCCAGTCTCGTGTTACGCGGGCCGCGAGAGAACCAAACTCAGCACCTATATATAGAGGCCATCGGATTTCAGTCGAGAATCGTTCAAACTTTTTTTCTTTCTCTCAAAACTGAATTATAGGCATAATACTCGGGTATTATACCCCCCTAAATAGCGAAGTTCTGCTCCGTTGTAAGTATTATAACCCCTGGATACGTATTAGATACGTTGCCCGATTGATCTGGGGTTTCGTAATGGCTGTCGTGGTTCTGCCCGACGTAGTCGTTGGAATGCCGTCTCGGGGAGGGTATTACTAATGTTAAAATGGGTTATTATACTAACGCCTGTGCATTTGTGTAAATTCTAGATTGTCACCGGGAAACCCTAAAGGATAACCTAAGACAGCAATGTGAGTTGATCTGCTTTTTGTAAACCTTTTATTAACTGTTTTTACAAAACCTTAAATATTTTCCCATGCGAATAGCAGTTATTGAGTATTTGTAAGAATACAATTATCATGAGTATGTTGGGGTTTTGTATACAAAATTTATTACCACCTGGTCAAGAAGTAACATTTCCACAAGTCGGGTCTGATAGTACCATGGATGTTAATTGTTATAACTTGGAAACAAATGTAATTGCGAGATCGCCCTCAATACTGTACAATGGTTTTTATTTAATGTCACTGCCCCCGACCCGGTTTGACCCGGTCCAGGAGCCGCGGGACAGAAACCCCGTGGTATTTATTTAATTTGGCAGCGGAATTATTAACAGGATCGTTTAAAACTTGAAAATGCCCGATTATTTTATTTCATAATTAGGGACAAACCCCGTAATTTACAATAAAGGAATTTCACAAGGAAACCCCTATTTTACAAAAAAACATGTTTCTTTATTTTTATTAAGCCACTTCTTCAAGCTTGATGTGCTACATGACACTTTTTCCTGGATCACAGCAGATCACCTGAAACATGTTTTAAAAAGGTTTTATCAGTGGGAAATACTGGCGAGTCATTCAAGTTGCACAAAACGACACATTATTATAATCTACAGTATTAAGGGTGATTACATTGTTTATATCAACCAATTACCCCAAATCGGTATTTGTCACTCGACTGTATCTGTGACTATGGTCAGATCACCCATTGGCTAACACATTGTCCAATGGTGACGGGAAACAAGTAATGTATACAAAACCCCACATACCGGCAGTAATTGAAGATTACAAAACTTAATACCTGTAATTATAACCTTGAAAACATTTAAGGTTTGTAAAGCAATTTGATAAAAAGAGAATGACTCACATTGCAGATTTAAACGGGCAGAGTTTAGCCTACTGATTAGTCTTGTAACCTAATTTAAATAACAATGCACACGAACTAGGTCAGTAACTAATACAGCATTTACGATAACTCACGAGATTAAAATCCTCACAATTGTCACACCCCAACCGATGGCGGAATCATCGGGGCATGGCACTGAGCGAAACAGATTGTCCAGAAGTTTCCATAACAATTATCAAAACTATTCAATTTAAATAATACGTCCCATACCGTATCTCAAACAGCAAAATAATTATTACAGACATAAATCCAGTCAAATATTCTGTTTCGGCAACTCAGATTTTAAATAGCCAGCAATTGTTTATCTGCTTCTAGAGACCCCCTGATTCGTTATCTACAGACAACTATTTGTTGGGCTCTAGAGCGTTATTCTAGCTTCAAATTCCTACCACATGTGCATCCTAAGCACCTGTCACATACGTTAAAAAAAAGTCAATACATAAAATGTAAAGGTGAGCATACACGTTTGATAATAGCATATAGAGTTCGAATTCGTTTACGCATAACCAGCACGTACACATAGAGAAATGAAGCACGTTAGTTATCAACATAGATCCATCGATACCAATGACTGCGGGTTGACTGCCCGAGGCAGTTCGCAATACATGATTACCACCGTAATCCATGCAAGTAAAAGATCCTTAACAACCCCCGTGTGAACGGGTGCTGAGTCCAAACTATAGTACTATCGTTGCTAAGGCAGGTAGACAGCATTCCATGTGTAAACATAACAAACAAGCATTCATAAGCCACATATGACATGCATTAACGGTTAGCGTTCAAATAGTTTGCGTAGTGTGATAGTTGTAGTTTGAATATTCGTAACGTATGTAACACCCAACAATGCTTAAAGAAAAAAGGGACCGAGTATACTCACAGCGATTATGGATTGAAGGGAGCGCTTAGCGAGTACGGTTAGCCTGAAAAGATTCGGTAGCATAACGATAAGCGATTCGTAAAACGTCACAAGGTATGAAAGGGTCGGATGGGGGCTCGATCGGATGGTAATTCGATCGGACAGCAATCCGTGCGGGTAACAATCCGTTCGGGTGGTCATTCGATCGGATGGTAATCCGATCGAGTGTCAATTCGAGTGGATTGTTTCTTCCTATGAGAAGGATGTGTTTGTGTATGATGGTTTGACTTTTGAAGTTTTCGTTGTAGCATTTTGAAACAATTAAGTATCTCTATCTTTCAAGTCGGTCGATCGGATGACTAGTCGTGCGGATGGCAATTCGTTCGAATGGTCATCCGGTCGATCGGTGACTTAATGATGAGGTTACTTATTGAAAACTAGTTCACTACATAAGTGTCATTCGATCGGATGGCAATTCGATCGGATGACAATTCGTGCTATTGAACATGTTGAAAATTGTTAAGTCTTTTAAAGTCTTAGTATCTCATGATCCGAAGAGTAATCCTTTCAAAGGGTCGTTCGATCGGATTGCAATTCGTTCAATACCCAAACTTTAATTAAAATTGTTTAAAGGTGGGACCCTAGTGTAATCCGTTCGGGTAACCTATCCGGTCGAATGGTAATTCGATCGGTTGGCAATCCACTCCGATTGTCCTGTTCGTGCTACACTTGGTCGTTTTGAAGGTTTGTCGTTATGTCGAGTCACTTTGACAACGTGTTAGCCAACAGAACCCTTCGTTCGACCCAGTTGACCAACCTGACCAGGAATCACCCTAGTCCGGCCGGTTACCGGCTCGAGACGGTTGTTCTTGACTAACCCGGAATTGGTAGTCTCGTGAGTAGGATCTAGATCTGAGCCAGTACAACACTAAGGGCGAGTAGGAGACTAGATCAGAACCCGATTCTACCGGTTTTGAGTGTTTTAAGTGTAAAAAGAGTCGAAAGAAAGTTAAAACCATCTTTCAATCCTTTTTCACCACACTTGTGTCGAGATCTTTACAAGATCTTTGTGGAAATCGGTTAGATCTAAGTTGTTCTTAGTGGGTTGAGGTCAAAACATGAAGTTCTTGAAGAACACATGATGACGTCACCTTAGAACACCCGAAATCTAGTGATTTCACGGTTAAAAATTAAGATTTGAAAGATAGAAAGGTGTAGGAGTGCGTGTAGATCAAGAAAGTACAAGATTTAGGACGAGATCTTACCGGAATCGGGAGAAATCTGAGAAAAGGTTGAGTTAAGCGTGCTGGTCAAACAGGGATTTGACAGGGGTATTTATAGGATGCCAAAAGAGGAAAGGGCTGTTCGGTCGGATAGCACATCGCCTGGGTGACTGTCCGGCCGGATGGCAGCTCGATCGGATGGCACCTGTCATCCTTTACCAAGTGGCTATCCGGTCGGATGGCTATTCGACCGGATGGCCCTTGGTTAGTGTGTTTGACGTGGCGATTTTTGCTGATTCGATTTCGATCGATGCGATACGATAGATTCTCCTAGTCAAATTACTCTCAGTCCCAAACACTCATATCTCGCATGATCTATTTTTCACCATTTATCGTAGTTCGTTCACGATTCGGGTTCGACTGCATCCCGAGTTAGATTTCGAGTTTCGATTTAGTTCGCTTGCTTATCACAACATAACATAAATAAACATGCACAGGTAACACGTAAGGCACACACACGTATAATAACAAGTAAAATTCATAGCTCGAGTTGTGATTAGAAGTCGATTCGATTAGCATAGCTTGATTATTGATTAGTTAACTTTATCACATTGTTACTTCCTGTATTTCACAGTCGTAAGTCGATTGATTAACGGCTAACACACTTAAATTATTGCATTAACGACACTTACTCCACATAATACAATTAAAATAAAGAAATTTCTACGAATCAAGTTGTGCGAAATCGGTCGTTGACTTTGACCTTGACTTTGACTTTCACTTATGAAAACACGAGGTGTTACAGCCTCCCCTTGTTTAGGGAATTTTGTCCTGAAATTAAGCAGGAAGTTGTACATCACCGTGTATCACGTTAGAGAACTTTCTCTTTTTAGACTTTCTCTTTAAACAGCTGCGGGTACTTAGCCTTCATGTCGCTTTCGAGTTCCCAAGTGAACTCTGCGCCTCGTTTGCCTTCCCATCGGACTTTCACAATATGAATGCGTGAGCGTCTGAGTTGCTTGGTTTGACGATCCATGATTTCGACAGGCTTTTCCACGAAGTGTAATGTTTCGTTCACTTGTAGATCATCTAGAGAGACATGTAAATCATGGTTGGCTAGGCACTTTCGGAGGTTTGACACGTGGAAAGTCGGGTGGACATTACTAAGTTCCTCCGGTAATTCGAGTCTGTAGGCGACTTTTCCGATCCTTTCCAGAATCTTAAAAGGTCCAACATATCGAGGCGCGAGTTTCCCTTTCTTGCCGAATCGGACCACACCTTTCCAAGGTGATACCTTTAGGAGTACGTGGTCACCAACGCCAAATTCACGGAGCTTGCGCTTTTTATCGGCGTAACTTTTCTGTCGATCCCGAGCCTTTACCAGATTATCTCGGATTTGGAAAACTTTGTCCGTCGTTTCTTGTAATAGCTCAGGACCGGTTAATTGTGAATGACCGATCTCATGCCACACAATAGGCGACCGACATCTTCTTCCATATAATGCCTCGAATGGTGCCATTTGGATGCTAGAATGGTAGCTGTTGTTATACGAGAATTCGACTAACGGCAGGTATTTATCCCAATTACCACCAAAGTCTAGGACACACGAACGGAGCATGTCTTCAAGAGTACGAATCGTTCTTTCAGTCTGACCGTCGGTTTGTGGGTGGAAAACGGTACTTAGATTAAGCGAGGTACCTAGTGCCGTTTGAAACGTTTCCCACAGTCGCGAAGTAAACCGAGCATCACGATCAGAGACGATGTCACGAGGCGTCCCATGATTACAAATGATCTCGTCGGTGTAGATTCGGGCTAATCGTTCCACCTTGTAGTCTTCCCGTATCGGCAAAAAGTGAGCTGATTTCGTCAAACAGTCGACCACAACCCATATGCTATCATGACCAGATGACGTGTGTGGTAGCTTGGTTATAAAGTCCATGGCTATGCTCTCCCACTTCCACATGGGAATTGGTGGTTGTTCGAGTAAGCCAGAGGGTCTTTGGTGTTCAGCCTTGACTCTAGCACAAGTTAGGCATTTTCCGACATAGAGAGCGATATCTCTTTTCATACCCGACCACCAGTACTTATAACGAAGATCCTGGTACATTTTGTCGCCTCCGGGGTGAACAGAATACCGAGATTTGTGGGCTTCGTCCATCAAGATTTGTCGCAATTCCGTTCGCTTGGGAATCCAAATTCGGTCTAAAAAGTGGAATATCTCGTTTGATTTGCTCACAAGTTGGGCTCCATCATGGTAGATTCTTTCTTTCTTCAGGGTGCGTTCATTAAAACATGCATGTTGAGCGTCACGGATGAGGGTTTCGAGATCGTGTTGGGCTTGAACATTTCGGGTGCTAAGCAGGTAACTCCGTCTGCTGAGTGCGTCGGCAACAACATTTGCCTTGCCTGGGTGATAACGGATCTCATAGTCGTAATCGTTGAGAAGTTCTACCCATCGGCGTTGACGCATATTAAGTTCCTTCTGATTAAAGATGTGTTGTAGGCTCCTATGATCGGTGAAGATCGTACACTTGGTACCATACAGGTAGTGTCGCCAAATCTTTAACGCAAAAACAACTGCGCCTAGCTCGAGATCATGGGTTGTATAGTTCTTCTAGTGGATTTTGAGCTGACGAGATGCGTAAGCTATGACCTTGTCCCGTTGCATGAGAACGCAACCAAGACCAAGGTTGGAAGCACCACAGTAGATAATGAAATCATCGTTTACGTCTGGCAACGTGAGAATAGGAGCGTTGCAAAGCATGTGTATGAGGTTTTGGAAGGCAGTCTCTTGTTTGGTTCCCCAGACAAAAGGCTAGTCCTTATGCGTAAGAGAGGTAAGCGGTACTGTGACAACCCTCAAATTTACATGTAACCGTACAGTTTATTAATGATAATAAAAGTACTTGATGACTGTGCTGAATCATTTAACTGCTCTCTGATTACTGTGTTATACTTACATGTGCGTGTTAGCATATTAGTAGTATACAGAAAAGTTACTAAATAGTCCGGTATGTTTTCCTATGTGTTAGGAATAAATTTCGTTACAAAAATATATGTATAAGAAGCTGATGTGTTCAAATATTAACATATAAATTTCTTCAAATGAGGCATAAAACTAACCCCTTTTTAGTACTAATGTTGGAAAAAGTGTGCTTTTGTCTTCCTTTTGTATTTTCAGGATTAAATGAGCTCAAATTAACAAAAGAAGCAAAAAAACGTCAAAATCTAACATAAATACAAGAAAAGGGACAAGATATAACATGCCCGACCCCACGACAGCATCTTCCCAAGCAAAACAAGAGATCAGAGGCCTGAACAGGCCCCGTGCTCAGCCAGCACGGGGGCGTGCCCAAGTGTCAGCAGAAAAGACAAAGTTGTAGAAGCTTCTATTGCCCACCACGGGGCCGTGCTCAGCGGACACGGGGCCGTGGTCAACTATAAGATTCGCACAATCCAGCAAATCTACTAGTACAAAGATTCTTCTGCACACGGGGTCGTGCTCAGCGGACACGGGGGCGTGGTCAACTAATAAGACAAAGCTGCATTTAATGAAGAAAGAGAAGGATGTGGACACGGGGCCGTGCCCGAGCTTCTGTTCAGCCTATAAATAGAAGTGCTTGGCTCAAGCTCAAACCATCCCTTGGCACACCACCTCTCTCACACTTCACCCACCACCCACCACCACCATAACACCATCATCCACCACCATCATCCATTGTCCATCGTAGAGTGTGTGAGTCGTCTCGGGCTCCAAGATTGATCGTAAGAGTTCTTGACAATCAAGGCCATGTTTGCCTAAGTCTCTTACATCACTTGGTGAAGACAAAGTGCCTAGTGTAATACTTTTTATTTCTAATCTTTTGCACTTTTTATTTGGTTTCGTATTAATGACTTTAATAACTAGTTGCTTATGTTGAAGGTGATCTTTCTTTATCGTTTGTCCGTGGTGTCTTGAAATTATTTTACTGTCTATATAAAATAAAAGATTTTCACCATTCATATCTCCACGGTCTATATGGATGTATGTTGGCTACCTGGTCGGGGGTTAAGGGAACGGTTTGGTAAAGGTCTTGCCATTGTTCAGCGTTTAGAGGTCCTGCAATGGACCTGGGTCAAATTTAGTAGGAACTCCTTCAATACTTAACGGTATTGGATGGCGGGGGTCCAAACTCTTTGATCCCCTCATAAGTTAACTACTATTAATACTATAACCCGGCTATTTAGGACTGTATCCCTGCTGACTCAGACTACTTAGTCGAGGGTAACGTCACCTCCAAAAGAGGGGCCTACCATAATATTGCATTAATAACTTAATTAATTATCTTCCAATAATCCACCCTTTTAGGATTGTATCCTTGCTGACTCAAACTACTGGGGTGAGGGTAACGTCACCTTCAAAAAAGGGGCCTACTACAATAACTAAGATAATCTCTTAAATATGTGCAAAAGTACGGAAATAATCAAAGGTTACACTAGATACGAGTCGGAGCCAAGTGATTCATCTTGTCTATCTGTTTTTATTTTTATTTTTATTTTCAGCATTTTAGTTAGTTTTTACTTTTCTTAGTTTAAAACATTTTTCTAAACTTTTTATTTTGATTAGACGTTGAGGATAAACCGGTACTAAAAGCTCTTGTGTCCTTGGACGACCTCGGTATCTTACCAACACTATACTACGCTCACGATGGGTGCACTTGCCCATATGTGTGTTTAGTGTTAGTAAAATATCGTGTTTTATAAATTTAAAACTTGGCTAAAAATAAGTGTTAAAAGGGGCTTAAAATATACACCTAAAATATATAACACTTCACACGCATCAGAAGCCTTACGGAACAATTAAACAACTTAACGGAACAGTATCCGACCGAACAACCGGATATTACCCGGGACACCAAATATTTGTCAAACACATTATTTAATTATTTTTGGCTAGTAATGATCAGAACACCCACCAAAAATCATCACACAAGCATATATTATCAAGTTACTTACATTCTAACTACCAATTACCATTTAGTCGAAATGTTACACTAACCCCCCCCCCCCAACCGATTTTCGGTCCCAATGGACCCCACCCAAAATCTTCATCATATCCTACTACAAGATTTTATGGCTATATTTTGTGTAGGGTGGTTACTTGCATATCTTGCCAAGATATTGCAAATCTTATAAGTATGATTACTAGACCATGAAATCTCTTGATATCTTCATCTTACCTTCCCAAAGATCACTCTCTCACCTCACTTCTCTCTCTCATTTTCGGCCCTCCATAGCAGCCACCATCACCACCACTTCACAACCATAAACATCCATCATCAAGTTCCATTCAAAGCTTGAAGTTCATTCATGGAGTTTGCAAGTTGAAGGACTTTCTAAGGAGCTTTGTTCTAGTATTTTTCATCATCTTCTCTCTACATTTTCATCACTAGAATCATCCCTAGCTTTAAGCTAGTAGTAAGTTCCTCATGTCACCTTTGTTCATCTTGTTTCTTGATTAAAAGATGTAATATGTTAAATCTACAAGAACACTAAAAAGGGTTAAACAAGAAGATGTAACATGATGTATTTATGTTAGTATGATGTTATCTTGAGACGTTACTGATCTCTTGCGGATTACTTGTTAATATTGATTACTAGAAATTTTGTTGATCATTATGCATGTTAACGGAACCAATACAACTCGCTTTAGAATATTAAAGCTGAAAAACAGAAAGTTGTTTGCTGATTACAGCCAACTTCAGTTGGCTGTAACCGAACCTTAATAAAGCGAAAAATGTGTTTTCTGAACTTTAGATTTATGTATTATGAAATACGGTTCTAATGGCACTGAAATCATAATTTTTGGACTTCGTTTACTATTTTTAAAGGGTCATTTTGTAACAGCAGCTCAAGCTGCATTTTTGCTGCTGAAAATAAGTTTTATATTTTTGGTCATAACTAGAAATCTATGATGAATTAGATCATGAAATTTGTACAGTAGATGACAACTGATGTATTTGTAATTACCCCACTGGAATTTCGTAAATTGGACTTACGATGAATTTTTAATGAATTGTTCCGTGGACTGTGGTCAGAAAAAGATAAATCTGAGTTCAGTCCGGAAAATGAATTTTTATAAAATATTGGTAATGAACTGGACCCCAAGATTTTTATACAATAATATTTGGATCATTTAAGACCTTCTGTAAAAATTTGGGAATTTTTGAAACAAGTTAACTATTTTATTAAAATCCCCGAAAACAGCCCAGTTTTGAATATAAAAGCTGAAACGACATAAGTAGTGATTTGCGTGTCTAAATGTCGGGTAGGTTATTCGAGAATGATATAACATGTTATATGTCAATAAAAGTGTTATGTGCTATGTTGTATGTTTGTCTATGAGTGGGGAATAGATGGGAAGGTTATATGGGCATGAACCGTTAAAGTGATGCATGTTACGTGATAGATACGTGTAGGAACTTTGTGTTCTATTTGAAATCACTAATAAACTAAGTGGTAATCATACTAGGGCGTGATTGACCGACCTTGACTATTAGCTATATTTGAGAGTCAAACCGAGCAACCGAGGTGAGTTCACACTCTTTCCAAGGCATGGGATTCCCGGTGGGTTGGGAATGGGATTGAATGACTACTCGAACTATCATTACAATTAAACTACTTACTACTGTCCTCGGATTGAAGGGCACGTACGTAAAACCTACGTACACGACCATAAGACCATTAACTCTATCAATTGAAGTCCCTCATTTATCGACTTAATCGCCGAGGCCTATGGCGAGCGGGTCATTAGTTAATAGCGCTATTAGGTTTAACAAACCTCACACCGTGCCAGTCGGACGGGCGTGTACTAATGGACTATGGGCAAAGGGTCAATGCTGATAGACATTGACTTAGGGCACCTCTTACATTTTCGTAGCAGTCAATACTCGTGGTCTAGTAACACATGGGAAGCCCCCACTAATCTTCGCAAACATGTCAGGAAGACCGCGATACGAATTTATACGATACATGGTTTACAAAACGAACAGATGATTTACGAAACGAATGCTATAACTAAACAACCAACTGTGAATTCACTCAACTTTGTTGTTGACTCGTTGTTACATGCCTTACAGGTCGCTAAACGCTTGGAGCTTGCACGAGGAAGGAGTCGTTGTGGTGTACGGACTGTTATGTTCCGTGCTTATTATTTAAATCCTTATGAACTTATTAAACTTGCATTTTGAACTTTAACTTATAAACTATGGACTTATGCATTTGGACTTACTTTTACGCTTCCGCTGTTTAAATTAAACATGGTTAACTAGCCTTGGTCACCAATCGTATTATGGTTGGTCTTATTTACTTAATTACGATGTTCAATATGATTGGTGGCTCGATCCTGGTCATGTCACGCCTCCAAGCGGTGATACCCCGCATGGTGGATTTTGGGGGTGTGACAGATTGGTATCAGAGCCATTGGTTATAGTGAACTTGGTTTTAAAAATGGGAAAAAGCTTTTTGATGAAACCAGACTATAACCTGTACAGTGCTCAACGATCCACAACGACGCTTCGCTCCACGTGCAAGACTCGACACCATAAGTGGTATGATTTATGTTATATTGTCGGTTAGATAGTTCTCACTGTGCATTAGATAATGTGATAATTGCTCTTTGAACCTTGTGTGCTTACTCTGTATTGTCGTCCCACACTTACGCACTTTCGCGACACCTTTCTCACTTACGTTGCTTCATTATGAAGATCATGAGCGGACGCGGAGGACGTATCAACCTAACTCAAGCCCAGTTGACGGCTTTGATCAACGAACGAGTTGCGGAGGCACTCGCAGCAAATCCGGCAGGAGGTATAACCTGCTATATCAACCCACCTTAGGACGTTTAGATCCTACCTTCACAAACCAACCCTCGTGCTTAACCTTGTCTGTTATTCTCACACAACAGGTCAACATGCTCAAACTCCTGTGTGCACATTCAAAACGTTCATGGACTGCCGACCTACTACTTTTAGTGGCACCGAAAGAACAGTGGGCCTTCTTCACTGGTTTGAAAAGCTTGAGTCTGTTTTCGAGATGTGCGAATGCCCTGAGGATCGAAGGGTGAAATATGCTACTGGAACGCTTGAAGGTGCTGCGTTAACATGGTGGAAGGCACAGTTTCAACTACTGGGACTGGCGGTTGCAAATGCCACTCCCTGGAATGGTTTCAAGGAACTGATCAAAGAAGAGTACTGCAGTCGATACGACATCCACAAGCTAGAGGTGGAATTTTACAATCTGAAGATGACGGGTTCTGAGATTGAGGCGTACACTAAGAGGTCAAACGAACTGGCCATCTTGTGTCCAACCATGGTGGACCCTCCCATCAAACGTATTGAGCTGTATCTCAAGGGCCTGGTACCAGAGATTCAAAGGCACGTGACTTCAGCCAACCTAGGTACCATACAACAAATCATCAACTTGGCCCATCGACTCACTGACCAGGCGGTGGAGCAAAACAGGCTGCCCAAACGAATCAGTGCCACAGCTACTTCTGATGCACCTACCGACAACAAGCGAAAATGGGATAGAAACTCCAGTAAGGGTTCTGCTTCGGTTCAGTCTCAGCAGCGAAAGACTGATGACTACCAGAGTCCTGGTCAGCAATCTTCCGGTAATCAAGGACAGGGTGGATATCGAGGAAACCACCCAAAGTGCAACAAATGCAACAGACACCATAGTGGTCAGTGCAACAAGGGACGTTGTCAGAGGTGTCTCAAGATGGGTCATGAAGCCAAGGATTGTAGGAGCTCACGACCTGCAAATCAGAATCGTCAGCAGCAACAGTAAGCACCGCAGAATCAGCAACAGCAACATGGCAACAGAGGATGCTTTCAGTGTGGCGCTGAAGGCCACTTTAAGAAGAACTGTCCCCAGCTTAACCAGAATCAGAACAACAACAACAACCAGGGAAACGGGAACAATAATGGGGGCAACAATGGGGGAAACAATGATGGCAATGGTGCCAGGGGTCGAGTGTTCGTGCTGGGTCAAGGTGACGCAAGGAATGATCCCAACGTTGTGATGGGTAAGTTTCTTCTGGACGACTTCTTTGTTACTGTTTTATTCGATTCGGGTGCCGATACTAGTTATGTGTCCTTAAAAGTTAGTCAGATGCTTAAGCGTACTCCAACACTCCTGAACACCAAACACACGGTAGAACTAGCTAACGGTAAAAGTCTTGAAGCCACACACGTAGTTAAAGGTTGTAACCTCGTCTTAGCTGGTCAGACCTTCTCTATCGATCTTATTCCTATCGTACTTGGTAGTTTCGACGTTGTTATTGGGATGGATTGGTTATCCCACCAGCAAGCGGAAATTCTTTGCAACGAGAAGATTGTCCGCATTCCTCATTCTAGTAAAGAACCCCTCGTGATTCAAGGAGACAAGAGTGGTGCTGTCGTAGGCATCATCTCTTTCCTAAAGTCCCAGAAGTGTTTGCGAAAAGGCCACACTGCCATTTTAGCACTCGTTACTGACACGTCAACGGAAGAGAAGAGAATTGAAGACATTCCTATTGTGCGTGATTTTCCTAAGGTATTTCCTGAGGAATTACCTGGTCTTCCGCCTCATCGCCAAGTTGAATTTCAAATCGAGCTAGCCCCTGGAGCAGCGCCCATAGCTCGAGCACCTTATCGCTTAGCCCCAACCGAACTGGAAGAACTGTCCAAGCAATTACAAGAACTTTTGGAAAAAGGTTTTATTTATCCTAGCTCTTCGCCCTGGGGAGCTCCAGTACTATTCATGAAGAAGAAGGACGGTACCTTCCGTATGTGCATAGATTACAGCGAACTCAACAAGGTGACCGTGAAGAATCGCTATCCTCTCCCACGTATTGATGACCTATTCGACCAGCTGCAAGGGTCGAGCTATTACTCTAAGATTGATTTGAGATCAGGGTACCATCAACTGAGAGTCCGAGATGAGGACGTCTCCAAAACAGCATTCAGAACTCGTTACGGCCATTACGAGTTTCTAGTTATGCCTTTCGGATTGACAAATGCACCAGCGGTTTTCATGGATCTCATGAACTGAGTGTGCAAGCCGTACCTGGATAAGTTTGTCATAGTGTTCATCGACGACATCCTGATCTATTCTAAGAGTCAGGAGGAACATGAGCAACATCTGAGGCTTATTCTGGAACTTCTTCGAAAAGAGCAGTTGTATGCCAAGTTTTCGAAATGTGACTTCTGGCTTCGCGAAGTCCACTTTCTAGGCCACGTAGTAAACAAGGATGGGATTCATGTTGATCCATCCAAGGTTGACTCGATCAAGAACTGGCCTGCACCCCGCACACCAACAGAAATCCGCCAATTCTTGGGTCTGGCGGGCTACTACAGACGATTTATCAAGGATTTCTCAAGGATTGCGCAACCTCTCACTTCACTGACTCAGAAGGGTGTCATCTACCGTTGGGGGAGATGCACAGGTGTCCGCATTTCTGCACTTAAAAGACAGACTTTGTAGCGCGCCTATCCTCTCATTGCCTGAAGGCACAGATGATTTTGTGGTTTATTGCGACGCTTCCATCCAAGGACTTGGTTGCGTGTTGATTCAACGTGACAAGGTCATTGCCTACGCATCGCGCCAACTTAAGGTTCACGAAAGAAACTACACTACGCATGACTTGGAATTGGGAGCAGTCGTTTTCGCACTTAAGATATGGAGACATTACCTGTATGGTACCAAGTGCACCATTTACACCGATCACATGAGTCTCGAACATATCTTCAAGAAAAAGGAGTTAAACATGCGACAACGCCGATGGGTCGAGCTCTTGAATGATTACGAATGTGCAATCAAGTATCATCCGGGTAAAGCCAATGTTGTGGCAGACGCCCTCAGTCGAAAGGACACTATACCTAAGCGTGTACGTGCGTTACAGCTTACCATCCAATCTAGTCTTCCTGCTCAGATTCATGATGCTCAAGTTGAAGCATTGAAACCAGAAAACGTCAGGGCTGAAGCCCTACGCGGTTCGAGGCAACGGTTAGAACAAAAGGAAGACGGCGCCTACTACGTAACAGGACGCATCTGGGTCCCACTCTATGGCAATTTACGCGAGCTTGTGATGGATGAAGCACACAAGTCTCGTTATTCGGTACATCCTGGTTCGGATAAAATGTACCACGACCTCAAGACTACGTATTGGTGGCCTGGCATAAAAGCCCACATAGCAACCTACGTCAGTAAGTGCTTGACTTGTGCGAGAGTCAAGACTGAATACCAGAAACCATCAGGCCTACTTCAACAACCAGAGATCCCGAAATGGAAATGGGAGCAAATTTCCATGGATTTCGTTACCGGCCTGCCCAGATCTCAACGCGGAAACGATACCATTTGGGTGATCGTAGATCGACTGACCAAGTCTGCACATTTTCTGGCTATCAAAGAAACGGATAAGTTTTCTACTCTTGCAGACATTTACCTAAAGGAAGTGGTATCAAGGCACGGAGTGCCAACCTCCATCATTTCTGATCGTGACGCGCGTTTAACTTCTGAACTGTGACAAGCCATGCACAAGTCTTTTGGCTCACGTTTAGATATGAGCACCGCTTATCACCCACAGACGGATGGGCAATCTGAACGCACCATCCAGACCCTTGAAGATATGCTTAGGGCATGTGTAATTGATTTTGGTAATGGCTGGGAAAAGCACCTCCTGTTAGTGGAATTTTCGTATAACAACAGCTACCACACCAGCATCCAAGCCGCTCCGTTCGAGGCATTGTACGGACGCAAATGCCGATCACCTCTCTGTTGGGCAGAAGTTGGTGACAGCCAAATCACTGGCCCATAAGTTGTGGTAGATACCACCGAAAGAATTGCTCAGATACGACAACGAATGGCGGCAGCTCGTGACCGTCAGAAAAGCTATGCTGATATAGGAAGAAAACCACTCGAGTTCCAGGTTAGGGATCGAGTGCTACTCAAAGTCTCACCTTGGAAAGGTGTAGTCCGCTTTGGCAAACGAGGCAAGCTCAATCCGCGTTATGTCGGACCGTTCGAGATCATTGAGAAAATTGGCAAAGTCTCCTACAGGTTGAATCTACCAGAAGAATTCACCGGAGTTCACAATGTTTTCCATGTGTCGAATCTGAAGAAGTGTCTGTCAGATGAGACCCTCATAGTTCCTCTCAAGGAACTCACAATCGACGACCAGCTGCGATTCGTCGAGGAAGCAGTAGAGATTACGGATCGAGATGTTAAGATCCTCAAGCGTACCAGGATACCTCTGGTCCGAGTTCGTTGGAATGCTCGTCGTGGCCCAGAGTATACCTGGGAACAAGAAGACCAAATGAAACTCAGATATCCCCAGTTGTTCGGAAACAGTGCAACCACTACTGAGGCTGAAGCTACTGCAGAATTTCGGGACGAAATTCCAAATCAACTGGGGGATGATGGGACACCCCAGGAAAACCAGTAAACACCGCAACTTAACTAGCTTCCTCAGTAACTACGCACTAAATTTCGGGACGAAATTCTCGTAACAGGGGGAGAATGTGACAACCCTCAAATTTACATGTAACCGTACAGTTTATTAATGATAATAAAAGTACTTGATGACTGTGCTGAATCATTTAACTGCTCTCTGATTACTGTGTTATACTTACATGTGCGTGTTAGCATATTAGTAGTATACAGAAAAGTTACTAAATAGTCCGGTATGTTTTCCTATGTGTTAGGAATAAATTTCGTTACAAAAATATATGTATAAGAAGCCTTACGAAACAATTAAACAACTTAACGGAACAGTATCCAACCGAACAACCAGATATTACCCGAGACACCAAATATTTGTCAAACACATTATTTAATTATTTTTGGCTAGTAATGATCCCCGTATACCATAACACCCACCAAAAATCATCACATAAGCATATATTATCAAGTTACTTACATTCTGACTACCAATTACCATTTAGTCTAAATGTTACACTAACCCCCCCCCCCCAACTGATTTTCGGTCCCAATGGACCCCACCCAAAATCTTCATCATATCCTACTACAAGATTTTATGGCTATATTGTGTGTAGGGTGGTTACTTGCATATCTTGCCAAGATATTGCAAATCTTATAAGTATGATTACTAGACCATGAAATCTCTTGATATCTTCATCTTACTTTCCCAAAGATCACTCTCTCACCTCACTTCTCTCTCTCATTTTCGGCCCTCCATAGCAGCCACCATCACCACCACTTCACAACCATAAACATCCATCATCAAGTTCCATTCAAAGCTTGAAGTTCATTCATGGAGGTTGCAAGTTGAAGGACTTTCTTAGGAGCTTTGTTCTAGTCTTTTTCATCATCTTCTCTCTACATTTTCATCACTAGAATCATCCCTAGCTTTAAGCTAGTAGTAAGTTCCTCATGTCACCTTTGTTCATCTTGTTTCTTGATTAAAAGATGTAATATGTTAAATCTACAAGAACACTAAAAAGGGTTTAAACAAGAAGATGTAACATGATGTATTTATGTTAGTATGACGTTATCTTGAGACGTTACTGATCTCTTGCGGATTACTTGTTAATATTGATTACTAGAAATGTTGTTGATCATTATGCATGTTAACGGAACCAATACAACTCGCTTTAGAATGTTAAAGCTGAAAAACAGAAAGCTGTTTGCTGATTACAGCCAACTTCAGTTGGCTGTAACCGAACCTTAATAAAGCGAAAAATGTGTTTTCTGAACTCTAGATTTATATATTATGAAATACGGTTCTAATGGAACTAGAATCATAATTTTTGGACTTCGTTTACTATTTTTAAAGGGTCATTTTGTAACAGCAGCTCAAGCTACATTTTTGCTGCTGAAAATAAGTGTTATATTTTTGGTCATAACTGGAAATCTATGATGAATTAGATCATGAAATTTGTACAGTAGATGACAACTGATGTATTTGTAATTACCCCACTGGAATTTCGTAAATTGGACTTATGATGAATTTTTAATGAATTGTTCCGTGGACTGTGGTCAGAAAAAGATAAATCTAAGTTCAGTCCGGAAAATGAAATTTTAAAAATATTGGTAATGAACTGGACCCCGATATTTTTATACAATAATATTTGGATCATTTAAGAATTCCTGTAAAAATTTGGGAATTTTTGAAACAAGTTAACTATTTTATTAAAATCCCCGAAAACAGCCCAGTTTTGAATATAAAAGCTGAAACGACATAAGTAGTGATTTGCGTGTCTAAATGTCGGGTAGGTTATCCGAGAATGATATAACATATTATATGTCAATAAAAGTGTTATGTGCTATGTTGTATGTTTGTCTATGAGTGGGGAATAGATGGGAAGGTTATATGGGCATGAACCGTTAAAGTGATGCATGTTACGTGATAGATACGTGTAGGAACTTTGTGTTCTATTTGAAATCACTAATAAACTAAGTGGTAATCATACTAGGGCGTGATTGACCGACCTTGACTATTAGCTATATTTGAGAGTCAAACCGAGCAACCGAGGTGAGTTCACTCTCTTTCCAAGGCATGGGATTCCCGGTGGGTTGGGAATGGGATTGAATGACTACTCGAACTATCATTACAATTAAACTACTTACTACTGTCCTCGGATTGAAGGGCACGTACGTAAAGCCTACGTACACGACCATAAGACCATCAACTCTATCAATTGAAGTCCCTCATTTATCGACTTAATCGCCGAGGCCTATGGCGAGCGGGTCATTAGTTAATAGCGCTATTAGGTTTAACAAACCTCACACCGTGCCAGTCGGACGGGCGTGTACTAATGGACTATGGGCAAAGGGTCAATGCTGATAGACATTGACTTAGGGCACCTCTTACATTTTCGTAGCAGTCAATACGCGTGGTCTAGTAACACATGGGAAGCCCCCACTAATCTTCGCAAACATGTCAGGAAGACCGCGATACGAATTTATACGATACATGGTTTACAAAACGAACAGATGATTTATGAAACGAATGCTATAACTAAACAACCAACTGTGAATTCACTCAACTTTGTTGTTGACTCGTTGTTACATGCCTTACAGGTCGCTAAACGCTTGGAGCTTGCACGAGGAAGGAGTCGTTGTGGTGTACGGACTGTTATGTTCCATGCTTATTATTTAAATCCTTATGAACTTATTAAACTTGCGTTTTGAACTTTAACTTATAAACTATGGACTTATGCATTTGGACTTACTTTTACGCTTCCGCTGTTTAAATTAAACATGGTTAACTAGCCTTGGTCACCAATCGTATTATGGTTGGTCTTATTTACTTAATTACGATGTTCAATATGATTGGTGGCTCGATCCTGGTCATGTCACGCCTCCAAGCGGTGATACCCCGCATGGTGGATTTTGGGGGTGTGACAGGTACAGCAATCTTCGAGAATCCTTCGATAAATCATCGATAATAGCCCGCTAGTCCGAGAAAAGAGTGGACTTCAGACGGATTCTTAGGTGTAACCCAGCTCTTGACAGCTTCAGTCTTTGCAGGGTCGACGTGAATGCCTTGACTATTTACGATGTGACCCAGAAACTGAACTTCCTCCAACCAGAATTCACACTCGGAGAACTTGGCATAGAGTTGGTTCCCCTGAAGTAACTCGAGAACCAAACGTAGATGTTGCGCATGTTCGGTCTTCGATTTGGAATAAATCAAGACATCGTCGATGAATATGATGACGAAACGGTCGAGATATGGTTTACACACGCGATTCATCAGATCCATGAAAACCGCTGGTGCATTAGTTAAACCGAAAGGCATGATAACGAATTCGTAGTGACCGTAACGAGTACGAAATGCGGTTTTGGGTATATCCTCCTCTTGAATACGTAGCTGGTGATATCCTGAACGCAGGTCGATCTTTGAGAAACACGTAGCGCCTTGTAGTTGATCAAACAAATCGTCAATGCGAGGTAGAGGATAGCGGTTCTTGATAGTTAACTTATTCAATTCCTGATAGTCGATGCACATCCTGAACGACCCGTCCTTCTTTTTGACGAAAAGGACTGGCGCGCCCCAAGGAGAGGTGCTCGGCGAATGAAGTCTTTCTCAAGTAATTCCTGGAGTTGGGTTGAGAGTTCGCGCATTTCGGACGGCGCAAGTCGATAAGGAGCTTTGGCAATAGGGTTGGCTCCAGGAATGAGGTCAATACGAAAATCGATATCATGACTTGGCGGTAGTCCGGGAAGCTCCTCTGGAAAAACATTAGGAAATTCTCGAACCACAGGAACATCCTTCACTTCCTTCTTCTCTTTCTTTTCCTTCTCTGCTGCTACAACGTTAGCCAAGAAAGCCCTGTATTCCTTGCGGAGATACTTACTAGCTTGGACACAGGACATAAGTTTGAGACCCTTCGAAGTAGTATCACCGTATACACACAATAAGTCACCATTCGCGAGCGAAAAACGAATCATCTTGTCGAAGCATACAACTTCAGCATGGTTTCTCAAAGAAAGTCCATGCCTACTATGACGTCGAAACTTCCGAGTTGCATCGGAATAAGGTCAATCGAGAAGACGTGATTGTTGAGCTCGAGAGTACAATCACGGATAACGGAATTGACGGCGACGGTTCTTCCGGTAGCAACTTCAACATCGAATGCCGAGGAGAGTTGGGAACGTTTACGACTAAGGAGTTTCTCAAATTCGAGCGACACAAAGCAGTTATCGGCTCCAGTATCAAACAAACATGAAGCATAAATACCATTCACAAGGAACGTACCATTGACCACGTTGTTGTCGGCCTGGGCTTGAGGCACGTTGAGGTTGAAAGTTCTGGCGCGTGCGGCCTGTTGTTGCTGCTGCTGTTGTTGTTGCTGCTGTGGTTGCTGTTGTTGAGGCTCTTGCTTCACAACCCTGTTTGGGCACATGTTGGCGAAATGATTCGGGTCGCCACATGCGAAGCAGGCTCTGGCTTTGACTGCGGGTGCCGGAGGAGCTTGTTGACCCTGTGGGGCAGTGAGTAGAGCTTGGTGAGCAGGAGCTTGTCGGATGCGGTAGTTAGCAGTAAAATGGCCGTATACGTTGCAGTGAGCACAATAACGGAAAGCAATGGCAGTTGGGTGGTGGTAGGTGCAAGTAGGGCAGAGCGGGTGTGTATGCACGCTTTGCAGGCGGTGCATTGGCCACAGGCGCTGCTACTTGACGCTGTTGGGCAGGTACAGCTTGAATTGGTGCAGCAGTGATCGCACAGTTCTTGTTGCTGGAGCTGTTCTTTCTCTTGTTCTTCCTCTTGTTGCCTGATGAGGTGGGTTCAGCAGTTGGTGCGGTAGCCGTAGCTTGATGCAGATGCTTCGAAGTCTTATCCCAGACACCAGCCTTAACCCGCTTGTCGTTGATTTCAGCGGCCAGTAGATAAGTTTCCTCGATCGTCGTAGTCTTAGCCGCTTGCACGAAATCAGCAACGCAGTCGGGCAGGGCCCGGATGTACTTCTTGATCGTCATGTCGGGAGTCTTGACTTGATCGGGACAGATAATACTGAGCTGTTTGAAACAAGCAGTAAGACCAGCATTGTCACCATCCTTTTGCTGGATGTGCCAAAATTCATCTTCTAGCTTTTGACGTTCGTGAGGAGGGCATAATTCCTCTAGCATAACTTCCTTGAGCTCGTCCCACGACAGACCGTAGGCAGCATCGTTCCCTCGCTTGTTCCTCTCGGCCGTCCACCAGTCTAGTGCATGGGACTGGAAAACGCCGGTAGCATTCAGAGTTCGAAGGTCATCAGGGCAACCACTCTGTCGCAGAGTAACCTCAATAGAGTCGAACCAGTGAAATAGTGCAGTGGGACCTCCTTCGCCAGTTAATTCTTTTGGCCCACAAGACTTGAATTGCTTGAAGCTGAAAGGCCTTGCGGCAGCTTTAGGAGCGTCAGTTCTTGATTCTTCAGATGATTTGCTGGCATTCTCATAAACATCACTCACAGCCTTTGCTACGCTTTTAGCGATGATGGAAGCAAGACGTCTGTCTCTCTTTTCCTGGCGAGAAAGTGCATGACGGGATCCAGACGACATTGTCTGCAATAGACATCGCCACGGAACTCAACACATTGTATTCGAATCTCACCCCACACGTTTACTAATTACTAAAGCTCAGTAACACGTGCATTTGCGTACACACACATCACATAGAGCACAATATCACATATACACATAAGCACGTAGAGCACATAATCACATAACGCCTAGCACGTAAAGCACAAAAGCAAGGAAACACATACGCATTCTATCACTCAGAGGCAGTCAGAAAACAGATACCTATTATTCAAAGCTTGCGATCGTTCGAACATAGCGATCCTGTTCAGTATATCGACAGCGTAGTATAGCATAGGGTTGTCCAAAATTCGGCGATTTGTTAGCGACTTGGGATAGAAATGCGGTGCGAGTCGTGCGTGTTGATCGAAGTGAAAGCAAAATCGAGTAAATCTTCAAAAATTTAACACATAAATAGGTAAAAGCACATAAAACACATAAAATCGATGAATTATCAGAGCGACAACTGTCGACTCCAACACATAAAATTGAGAATTAGACCGTCTGCGGCTACTAGACGTTGACTACCCAAAGTGATCCGACTATTCTCAACAGACTTGTCGTCACACTTCGACTTTCGGGATCGTGTTTCCGCCTCGATTCTTGGGCATTCAAAACGTACTCCCTGGGTCATACTCAGGACTCAGGTCGTTGAAGTTCGTCAAGGCTTTGGTGAGATGAGTAAAAGTTTGGAGTAAGTTGTCAAGGTTAGGGTTTCACCCCTAGCTTAGCAACTTCTTCCTTGTTTTAGAAAAATTGAGGAGATTATTCATCAAAATATGGATTTCACTCCTGATTTGGTATAATTCTCCTCGTTTGTTATTGAAAATAATGAGGAAATCGTTGATAAATCGATAAAATCGTCACTGACCAAACAATTTAGTCGAGAGTTTGCGGTTTTCACACCTAATCCCAACGAAATCGCTTGAACCTATTGAAAAATTCGAGTGTAGTGATAGCGAGAAATAGCTGGGTACAGCACGTAAGTTCGGTCTGTTGGTTCTTAACTATAGTCTAGGTCTCTAAGACATCGACCCGGACTAGGTCGAGTCTTGCCTAATTCCCTATAGTTATGGCTCTGATACCAATCTGTCACACCCCAACCGATGGCGGAATCATAGGGGCATGGCACTGAGCGAAACAGATTGTCCAGAAGTTTCCATAACAATTATCAAAACTATTCAATTTAAATAATACGTCCCATACCGTATCTCAAACAGCAAAATAATTATTACAGACATAGATCCAGTCAAATATTCAGTTTCGACAACTCAGATTTTAAATAGCCAGCAATTGTTTATCTGCTTCTAGAGACCCCCTGATTCGTTATCTATAGACAACTATTTGTTGGGCTCTAGAGCGTTATTCTAGCTTCAAATTCCTACCACATGTGCATCCTAAGCACCTGTCACATACGTTAAAATAAAGTCAATACATAAAATGTAAAGGTGAGCATACAAGTTTGATAATAGCATATAGAGTTCGAATTCGTTTACACATAACCAGCACGTACACATAGAGAAATGAAGCACGTTAGTTATCGACATAGATCCATCGATACCAATGACTGCGGGTTGACTGCCCGAGGCAGTTCGCAATACATGATTACCACCGTAATCCATGCAAGTAAAAGATCCTTAACAACCCCCGTGTGAACGAGTGCTGAGTCCAAACTATAGTACTATCGTTGCTAAGGCAGGTAGACATCATTCCATGTGTAAACATAACAAACAAGCATTCATAAGCCACGTATGACATGCATTAACTGTTAGCGTTCAAATAGTTTGCGTAGTGTGATAATTGTAGTTTGAATATTCGTAACGTATGTAACACCCAAAAGTGCTTAAAGAAAAAAGGGACCGAGTATACTCACAGCGATTATGGATTGAAGGGAGCGCTCAGCGAGTACGGTTAGCCTGAATAGATTCGGTAGCATAACGATAAGCGATTCGTAAAACGTCACAAGGTATGAAAGGGTCGGATGGGGGCTCGATCGGATGGTAATTCGATCGGACAGCAATCCGTGCGGGTAACAATCCGTTCGGGTGGTCATTCGATCGGATGGTAATCCGATCGAGTGTCGATTCGAGTGGATTGTTTCTTCCTATGAGAAGGATGTGTTTGTGTATGATGGTTTGACTTTTGAAGTTTTCATTGTAGCATTTTGAAACAATTAAGTATCTCTATCTTTCAAGTCGGTCGATCGAATGACTAGTCGTGCGGATGGCAATTCGTTTGAATGGTCATCCGGTCGATCGGTGACTTAATGATGAGGTAACTTATTGAAAACTAGTTCACTACATAAGTGTTATTCGATCGGATGGCAATTCGATCGGATGACAATTCGTGCTATTGAACATGTTGAAAATTGTTAAGTCTTTTAAAGTCTTAGTATCTCATGATCCGAAGAGTAATCCTTTCAAAGGGTCGTTCGATAGGATTGCAATTCGTTCAATACCCAAACTTTAATTAAAATTGTTTAAAGGTGGGACCCTAGTGTAATCCGTTCGGGTGGCAATTCGTTCGGGTAACCTATCCGGTCGAATGGTAATTCGATCGGTTGGCAATCCACTCCGATTGTCCTGTTCGTGCTACACTTGGTCATTTTGAAGGTTTGTCGTTATGTTGAGTCACTTTGACAACGTGTTAGCCAACAGAACCCTTCGTTCGACCCAGTTGACCAACCTGACCAGGAATCACCCTAGTCCGGTCGGTTACCGGCTCGAGACGGTTGTTCTTGACTAACCCGGAATCGGTAGTCTCATGAGTAGGATCTAGATCTGAGCCAGTACAACACTAAGGGCGAGTAGGAGACTAGATCAGAACATGATTCTACCGGTTTTGAGTGTTTTAAGTGTAAAAAGAGTCGAAAGAAAGTTAAAACCATCTTTCAATCCTTTTTCACCACACTTGTGTCGAGATCTTTACAAGATCTTTGTGGAAATCAGTTAGATCTAAGTTGTTCTTAGTGGGTTGAGGTCAAAACATGAAGTTCTTGAAGAACACATGATGACGTCACCTTAGAACACCCGAAATCTAGTGATTTCACGGTTAAAAATTAAGATTTGAAAGATAGAAAGGTGTCGGAGTGCGTGTAGATCAAGAAAGTACAAGATTTAGGACGAGATCTTACCGGAATCGGGAGAAATCTGAGAAAAGGTTGAGTTAAGCGTGCTGGTCGAACAGGGATTTCCAAAAGTGGAAAAGATGACAGTGACAGGGGTATTTATAGGATGCCAAAAGAGGAAAGGGTTGTTCGGTCGGATAGCACATCGCCTGGGTGACTGTCCGGTCGGATGGCAGCTCGATCGGATGGCACCTGTCATCCTTTACCAAGTGGCTATCCGGTCGGATGGCTATTCGACCGGATGACCCTTGGTTAGTGTGTTTGACGTGGCGATTTTTGATGATTCGATTTCGATTGCGATCGATGCGATACGATAGATTCTCCTAGTCAAATTACTCTCAGTCCCAAACACTCATATCTCGCATGAACTATTTTTCACCATTTATCGTAGTTCGTTCACGATTCGGGTTCGACTGCATCCCGAGTTAGATTTCGAGTTTTGATTGAGTTCGCTTGCTTATCACAACATAACATAAATAAACATGCACAGGTAACACGTAAGGCACACACACGTATAATAACAAGTAAAATTCATAGCTCGAGTTGCGATTAGAAGTCGATTCGATTAGCATAGCTTGATTATTGATTAGTTAACTTTATCGCATTGTTACTTCCTGTATTTCACAGTCATAAGTCGATTGTTTAACGGCTAACACACCTCAATTATTGCATTAACGACACTTACTCCACATAATACAATTAAAATAAAGAAATTTCTACGAATTAAGTTGCGCGAAATCGGTAGTTGACTTTGACCTTGACTTTGACTTTCACTTATGAAAACACGGGGTGTTATAACAATGAATGACAAAGTGCAATACTTAAACATCCATCGGATTCACGACGAATGACAAAGTATAGCCCTAATGTGGGCAGCACTTAAACATCCATTGGATTGATTTCAATCGATCGGACATTGAATCGTAGCAGCGATCGAGTTAATACCCTGTATCGTAGTAGCGCCTTGATACCTTAATTTTCGAATTTGAGCAGTATAACTTCGTTTTTGAGAAAATTTTTCGACACGGTTGAACTGCTCATGATCGGATCAATTTATAGCTGAAAAATAGGGTTTACGCGGCCCGCGTAAGCCCCTTCTTGATCTTACGCGGCCCGCGAGGGCCAGCTAATCGTAGACTAGGGCTAGCGTGTCATCGGTAGGCCAGCCACGTGTGCGACACGTCGCCTGTTCGCTGAACCGGAGACTTTATGAGATGTCACGGCCCGCGTAAGCCTAGGCTTATTCTTACGCGGCCCGCGTGAAATTCAAAAATCTGTTTTTCTTGGTTTTTCATGTACAGTAAGGTTTCAGGGGTCCGGGTTTTCACTTACGGGTCATTTTGGGACGTTTTTGTAGGTCCTTACATTCTCCCCACCTTAATTAAAATCTCGTCCTCGAGATTTACCGGAATAAGTGAGGATATTTCCGCTTCATTTATGTTTCCAGCTCCCAAGTGTATTCAAGTCCTCTTTTTGAATCCCACTTGACCTTAACCAGTACTAGTCTTTTGTGCTTGAGAAACTTGATCTTTTTGTCTTCTATTTGAAGCGGTTTTTCCACGAACTTCAACTTTTTATTTACCTCTATGTCTTGAAGAGGGACTACCAGGGATTCGTCAGATAAACATTTCTTGAGGTTGGATGCATGAAATACGTCATGTACCCCAGCTAGTTCTTCTGGTAGTTGTAAGCGATATGCAACTGGTCCTATGCGTTGGCTTACTGGAAAGGGTCCTATGTATCTTGGACTCAGCTTTCCCTTCTTTCTGAATCGAACTACTCCTTTCCAAGGAGAAACTTTCAAGAGTACCTTGTCTCCCACTTGAAATTCTAAAGGCTTGTGTCGATTGTCTGAATAGCTTTTCTGGCGATCTCGAGCCATCTTCAATCTTTCCTTGATTTGAGTGATCTTGTCGGTGGTTTCTTGTACTATTTCAGGACCGGATAATTGACTTTCTCCTATTTCTGCCCAACAAACTGGAGTTCTACACTTTCGTCCATATAATGCTTCGAATGGGGCAACTTCAATGCTTGCATGATAAATATTGTTATAGGAGAATTCAATTAAGGGTAGGTGGTCATCCCAATTTCCACCAAAATCTATTACACATGCCCTAAGCATGTCCTGCAGGGTTTGGATTGTCCTTTCACTTTGTCCATCTGTTTGAGGATGGTATGCAGTTCTTAAATTTAGTTGAGTTCCCATTGCTTCCTGGAAACTTGTCCAGAAGTGGGAAGTGAAACGACTATCTCTATCCGATACAATGGAGAGTGGAACTCCATGTAAGGATACTACCTCATCTACATACAACTTTGCTAACTTTTTCATGCTAAAGGTTTCTTTCATGGGTAGGAAATGAGCTGATTTTGTTAATCGATCTACAATTACCCAAATTGCGTCATTACCTTTTCGGGTTTTGGGCAACTTAGTAACAAAGTCCATTGTTATGAGTTCCCATTTTTATACAGGCATTTCTAATTGTTGTAGTAGACCTGAGGGTTTCTGGTGTTCTGCCTTAACTTGTGAACAAGTTAGACACTTAGATACATATTTAGCTATATCCTTTTTCATTCCTATCCACCAGAAATTATTTCTTAAATCTTGGTACATCTTATTGTTACCAGGATGCATGGTATACCTAGATTTATGGGCTTCCTCTGGAATCTTATTTCTTAATTCTCCTCGCTTAGGTACCCAAATTCTTCTTTTGTGGAATCTCCAAATTCCATCAACTCCTTGCTCCAAGTCTTTTATTCTTCCTTTCATTCCTTCAGCATCATCTTTGATTGTTGTTTCCTGAATACTCTTCAGTTGTTCCATTAAGTCTAATTATAGACTTAATCTAAGAGCACGAACTCGCCTTTGGTTTTCATGATACTTACGACTTAAGGCATCTGCTACTATATTTGCCTTTCCTTCGTGATATTGAATATCACAGTCGTAATCGCTTAAAATTTCCATCCATCTTCTTTGCCTCATGTTTAATTCTTTTTGCCCAAATATATATCTTACGCTCTTATGATCTGTATAGACAGTAAAGTTACTCTCATACAAATAATGTCTCCAAATTTTAAGGGCAAACATTATGGCTCCTAACTCTAAGTCATGCGTCGTATAATTTTCCTCGTGCTTTTTCAATTATCTTGAAGCATACGCAATTACCTTCTTGCGTTGCATTAGCACACATCCTAATCCTAGCTTAGAAGCATCGCAGTAAACTTCAAAATCCTCTGTTTCTTCTGGCAAGGCTAGTATTGGGGCGTTTGTTAACTTTTGCTTCAAAATCCTAAAGGCCTCCTCTTGCCTGGGTCCCCATTCAAACTTAACTGTTTTACAGGTTAGCTTAGTTAATGGTACAACTATCTTGGAAAAATCCTTAATGAATCGTCTATAGTATCCAGCAAACCCTAGAAAACTTCTAACTTCCATAGCTATTTGCGGGACTTTCCATTTGGCGATCACTTCTATTTTGGATGGATCTACATGAATACCTTCGTGATTCACCATGTGTCCTAAAAATTGCACCTCCTGTAGCCAAAATTCACACTTCGAGAATTTGGCGTAAAGCTTTTCCTTTCTTAACAAGGTTAAGAGTGCATGTAGGTGCTGACAATGCTCGTTCTGACTTTTGGAATAGATGAGTATATCGTCGATGAAAACAATTACAAATTTATCTAAGTACGGTTTACAGATCCTATTCATCATGTCCATAAATGCTGCAGGAGCATTTGTTAGTCCAAA
Organism: Helianthus tuberosus; assembly: GCA_030545235.1. Lineage (NCBI taxonomy): Eukaryota > Viridiplantae > Streptophyta > Magnoliopsida > Asterales > Asteraceae > Helianthus > Helianthus tuberosus. The sequence goes on from CM060409.1 coordinate 189,716,576, forward strand.
GGGCATGACTGTAAACTCGTAATGACCATACCTAGTTCTGAAAGCAGTTTTAGGTATGTCTTCTTCTTGCACCTTCAACTGATGATATCCTGAGCGTAAATCTATCTTAGAAAAATATCTAGCTCCTTGAAGTTGATCGAAAAGATCATCAATTCTAGGTAATGGGTATCGATTCTTAATCGTAACCTTATTCAATTCCCTATAATTGATACACATTCGCATCGAACCATCTTTTTTCTTTACGAACAACACTGGTGCTCCCCAAGGGGATGAACTAGGTTGTATGAATCATTTACTTAATAATTCATCTAACTGCTTTTTCAATTCTAACATTTCGGTGGGTGCTAACCGATAAGATGCCTTAGCTATCGGTGTAGTTCCAGGAATTAGATGAATTCTAAATTCTACTTTCCTATTGGGTGGTAATCCCGGTAGTTCTTCTGGGAATACATCCGGGTATTCTGATACTACTGGAATTTCTTTAAGTTCCTTACCTGTCGTGTTAATGATTACCGAAATCATATATACCACTTCTTGTTTTCTTGAATAACTGGCCAACTTCATTACTGAAATGAATTTCAGTGGCTTTTGCGGCTTATCTCCTGTAATCATCACTAATTCTCCTATAGGTGTATGAATTTCTATGGAATTCTTATCACAAAGAATTCGAGCATGGTTGGCTACTAACCAATCCATTCCTAATACAACTTCGAATCCTGCTAAATCCATAGGTAATAGGTTTGCAAAAAACTTATGGCCTAAGAGTTCTAATTTTCCTTCTCTCAAAACCTTATCTATTTTAACAGAATTCCCGTCTGCCGTTTCGACAGTAAAGATTTGTCTAAGATTGGTTAAGGGTAGTTTAAGAGCTTGGCAGAAGGAAGTATTTATAAAACTTTGGTTTGCACCAGAGTCAAATAATACTTTTGCATAAACGTCATGAACTAGGAACGTACCAGCTATCACGTCAGGGATTAGCTCTGCTTCCTGAGTAGTCAACTGGAAGGCTCTTGCGTTTCTCTTGGTAGTTCCTTCTGCAGGTTTAGCCTTGTTATCTGCTGGTTTGACCAACTTAGGGCATTCTTGTTTGAAATGCCCAGCCTTTCCACAGTTATAGCAGACCCTTGTTTTCTTTTTGCAATCTTCTTCACGATGTCCTATCGCTTTGCAGAAGTTGCAGGTTTCATTACATTTGCCAAAATGTTTCTTTTTACAGTTTCTGCAGAACGACGGAGTGGAAGATTGTCCAGTTCCTCTTTTCTTGAAATTGCTCTTATTACCCATACGAAATCCTTGGGTAATTTTCTGAGCCAATTCCTTCTTCCTATTTTCTTCTCGCGTACGCACCAGTCCGTCAGTCAAAGTGTTGGCTAATTCCACCGCATCATCGATCGTGCGGGGTCTTGCAGCTTTGAAAATATCACGGATTTCGCTAATTAACCCCAAATGTAGCGAGAAATAAGTACCGGCTCTGGCGAAGCCAGAGTAGGCACTATTCGAGCATATTCGAAAAACTTCGAAGTATACCCTCGGCAATTAACATCAACCATTCGCTGGCTCAGAAATTTGTTCGCCATCTGCTCTTTTTCATATTCTGGGCAGAATTTTCTTTCCACCAGACGCTTAAACTCCTCCCAACTCATGGCATAGGCCATGCCACTTCCCTTGGCTTGTAATACTGTATTCCACCATTCTAATGCTTCTTCCTTAAAAAGGTGAGAAGCATACATGAATTTATCCTCCTTGGCACATTTACTTATTTTGATTACTGCCTCGGTTTTCTCCAACCAACGCAGTGCTGCAGTCGCCCCTTCATTGCCTGCGAACTCAACAGGTTTACAGGCAAGGAATTCCTTGTAAATGCAACCAGGCGTTGCAGCTTTCATTCTTTTGATAATTGGGGCTTGCAGTACATCATTATCATTATTATTAATGTTACGGCCTCCATTTACGCTATTACTGAAGTTGTCTTCATGAGTACACTTGTAACACCCTAAATTATACCCTTGATATTTATAATAGTTTGTACCATTTCTAGTAAAATATTGTTTACAAAACCTGACTTTCATATCAAAGTTCATAACTTACATCAAACTTAGTCAACTAATAACTAAGTTGAAACATTTAAAAAGATGTTCAAAACATGTTTACATCCCATACACAAAAGTTTTAAAGACTCAAAACGTAGCGGAAGCTTAGAAATATAGTGTTCGGTTCTTCATTAATCACTTGATCGCCACCCGCAAGATTTGCCAACTTACCTATGATCAAAACCATTAAAAACATTAGTTTTGACGTTATTATATAATATAATCACAAGGTTGAACATCACATTTGAAATAATAAAAACAAAACAACTATTCTGGATCCACCGTAAATTACGGTATCACCGTAATTTACGGTGAGCCCTGAAGATTCCTGGTCACCGTAAACCAGGAGATATTCACCGTAGCATATCTGACCTTTACCGTAAATTACGGTATTACCGTAATTTACGGTAGGTCCTGGAAATCCATGTCTTGTTTTGTTTAGTTCATCTCATTCAAACCAATCTTGTAATTTGCTTTTCTAACAACCCATTACATCCACTTCTAGTATTTCTAACAATGTGAAAAATATTAACCAATAACATAGAACAATCCATCATATTCCGGAGTATAAATCATGTTTTACTCGATTATTTGACCCGTTTGGCTCGTCTAAGGAATCCTCCTATATGACGACTACCAACGGGTACCAACCGGATCTAATAAATCAATCAATATAACGACTTCAATGCTTAATTCAAAACAACTCTTATTCAAAATTCAATTACGTATTTGAATCATCCGATATAATAAATGTAACGGAACAAGTTACATACCTTAGCGCACGCCCTTCAACCGTGAGTCACCACCGGCTTGTCCACTCGACGTTCCGGTATCTTGTCCTATAGAGTTCAATTTAAGACATGTTTAGAACTCTCTTCAAATCATAATTCGCATAATACACCGAACATCATGATTATGCGTTTAACTCAAAATTTCAGTTTTTAAGCCTTCATAAAGGCATTTTAACAAACACTTCATAAGCAGATTTTTACATGATTAAACATCACATCTTTAGTTTATCATTTAACCCTATTTTCATATAAATCAACCAATTTACATGAGTGTTAGCTTCTAATTGCTGAAATCACTTCCAGATTGCTAATTTACACTAGATTAACAATCTACTTTCTAGTGTTCATCCAAATACACATGACCCACTAATCACCTATCATGGTGATTATGGATTCACCCAAAATTTCTTATGATTTCAACTTCTATTGATCTAGGGTTTGTCCTTAGACACTATAGTTGTTCCTCAATCATCATAACATACACATGCAACCATAATTCCAGATTTTTTCCCAATTCATTAAAATTTCAAGTTGAGAGAAATCCTTAAATTTTACATACCTTGTAATCCTCTTGTGATGAGGATCACGATTCTATGCTCGGATTTTCGTTTGGACCAGATTTGCTCCTTCAATTTGTGGATTTTAGTAGAATTTCTAGGTTTGGTTGAAGGTGGGTGTCGCCCCTGATGTTCTGGTCGACCAGGGATTCAAAGTGGGGTGTTAAGTTTATGTTTTATTTGTTTATTAGAATTAAAGTTTCAATTTCGACAACTTAAACCCCTCCACTTTGATCAACATTGATTTTAGTTAATTTTAACTCTATTTTATGGTTATTTCTAGACTTATAACTAATTAGGTTAAAATTCCTAGTTAGTAAATTCTCGTTTATTTAAACCTTACTAATTCCAGTTTAAGGTTTTAAATTTTCGGGGTGTTACAAGTCCACCCCCCTTAAAAGGGTTTCGTCCCCGAAACCGTAATACATACCAAATAAAGTAGGGTGAAGACGTCTCATCTCCTCTTCGGACTCCCATGTAGTGTCCGAACCCTTCCTATGCTCCCATTTGACTTTGACTTGATCGATTTGTCTATTTCGTAAGTGTTTGACTTTTCGATCTAAAATCTCCAATGGTCTCACAGTGTAATTCAGACTATTATCCACTTCGATATCATCGTAATGGACATAGGTCGTTTCGTCTGCTAGGCACTTTCTTAATTGCGACACGTGGAACGTGCCATGGATTCCACTTAGTTCCTCCGGTAATTCAAGGCGGTAAGCTACCTTGCCAACTTTCCCGATAATTTTAAATGGTCCAATAAACCTTGGGCTTAGCTTCCCCCTTTTTCTGAATCTAATAACACCTTTCCATGGGGAGACTTTTAGCATGACCATGTCACCAACTTGGAATTCAATCGGCCTTTTCCTTTTATCAACATACGCCTTTTGCCTGTCTTGAGCCGCTTTCAAGTGTGCCCGAACTTTATCGATCTTTTCATTCGTGGCTCGTACTATATCTTGGTGGGCGAGTTCACGTGGACCCACTTCACCCCAACATACCGGGGTTCGACACTTCCTACCGTAAAGCATTTCGTATGGTGCCATCTTAATACTAGATTGGTAACTGTTGTTATACGAAAACTCGACTAACGGTAAGTGAACATCCCAACTGCCTCCAAAGTCGATTATACACGTCCGTAGCATGTCCCCCAATGTTTGTATCGTTCTTTCACTTTGTCCATCCATTTGAGGATGGTACGCAGTGCTAATGAACAATTTGGTCCCCATTTGCTCTTGGAAATCTCGCCAAAAATTCGAGGTAAACCGGGTATCCCTATCGGACACGACTGACACCGGCACTCCATGACGTGCTATGATTTCATTGGTATAAACTTCTGACATCTTTTCTGACGTATAAGTCTCACGAATCGGAATGAAGTGAGCACTTTTCGTCAATCTATCCACCACTACCCATATGGCATCAAAACCATGATTCGTCTTAGGCAACTTGGTTAACAGGTCCATTGTAATATGTTCCCATTTCCAAACCGGAATTTCTAACGGTTGAAGTTTGCCGTATGGTTTCTGGTGCTCCGCCTTGACTTGTAAACATGTCAAGCATTTTTCCACATATTTCGCCACGTCCCTCTTCATTCCGGGCCACCAATAATTTTGTTTCAAATCATTGTACATCTTGGTTGCACCCAGATGAATCGAATAACGGGATTTATGAGCTTCGTTAAGTAGAAGCGCCTTTACTCCACAAGTATGTGGGACCCATATCCTTCCGGATCGAGTCTTCAACCCGTGATTCCCATCCGACAAATCTTTCAACTGACCGATTATTCTTTCTTTCTTCTAATTCTCTTCTTTTACTGCTTCTAATTGCGCCTCTCAAATACGTTCAAGTATACCCGAGGTTACCACGAGTTGCATCGATCGTACTCGTATCGGGACATAATCCGTTTTTCTGCTAAGAGCGTCCGCTACCACATTTGCTTTTCCGGGGTGATAATGTATCTCACAATCATAGTCTTTCACCGTTTCCAACCATCGCCTTTGTCGCATATTTAACTCCTTCTGATCGAAGAAGTATTTCAAGCTCTTGTGGTCGGTGAATATGGTGCATTTTACCCCATACAAGTAATGCCTCCATATTTTTAATGCAAATACCACCGCTGCCAACTCGAGATCATGCGTGGGATATTTCTTCTCGTGTATCTTCAATTGTCTCGAGGCATAGGCTATTACCTTGCCCCGTTGCATCAACACGCAACCGAGCCCCGGTAATGAAGCATCCGAATAAACCACCATGTCTTCGACTCCGTCTGGAAATGTCAGTACTGGAGCTTGGGTTAGCTTTTCTTTTAGCGTTTGAAACGCTTTTTCTTGATCAATTCCCCAAATAAACTTTGCTTTCTTTTGAGTTAGCTTGGTTAGCGGTGACGCAATTTTAGAGAAATCTTGAATGAATCTCCTATAGTACCCCGCAAGCCCCAAAAAGCTTCTAATTTCTGAAGGGTTCTTCGGGGGATTCCATTTTGACACTGCCTCTATCTTTGACGGATCCACCAATACTCCGTCGGCATTTATGACATGGCCTAAAAATTGAACCTCTCGTAACCAAAAGGCACATTTAGAGAATTTTGCATATAACTTCTCTCGCCTAAGTGTCTCTAACACTTCTTGTAAGTGGTGTGCGTGTTCAGCTTCACTTTTCGAGTACACCAAGATATCATCGATAAACACGATGACCGACTTATCCAACATTGGCTTGCAAACCCGGTTCATGAGGTCCATGAAAGCAGCGGGTGCGTTTGTTAGCCCAAATGACATCACGAGGAATTCGTAATGTCCGTATCTTGTGCGGAAAGCCGTCTTCGGCACATCTTCTTCTTTGACCTTTAGTTGGTGATACCCCGATCTAAGGTCAATTTTGGAAAACCAATTCGCACCTTGTAGTTGGTCGAACAAATCATCTATCCTCGGGAGAGGGTATCGGTTCTTTACCGTGAGTTTGTTTAACTCCCGGTAATCAATACACATGCGCATGCTCCCGTCTTTCTTCCTCACGAACAATACCGGTGCGCCCCAAGGAGACACACTCGGCCTTATGAATCCCTTGTCAAGCAGGTCTTGGATTTGGGACATCAACTCTTGTAGTTCCGACGGTGCAAGTCGGTACGGGGCTTTTGCTACGGGTTTCGCGCCCGGAATCAATTCGATCCCGAACTCCACTTCCCGTTCAGGCGGTATCCCCGGTAAATCTTCCGGAAAAACATCTTCATAATCTCGTACTACTGGTACATCTCCAATCTTTCGTGATTCTTTCTCGGGCTCATTAGCGTATATTATGAATGCCTTGCATCCTCGCTTCATTAGCTTGTGAGCTTTCAACATTGAGCATACTATGGGGTTGCCTCCTTTTTCGCCATAAATGGTGACATGTTTCCCGCTCGGAGATGTTAGTTTTATCTCTTTACGGAAGCACACGACCTTTGCATGGTGTCGAGATAGCCAATCCATCCCAACGACTACTTGAAATTCTCCCATCGACATAGGGGTTAGATTTATCAAATATTCTTCATCGTCGATGCTCAGTTTACAATTTTCACATACATCACAAACAATAAAGCTTTTGTTATTACCTATCTCTACTTCTAAAGGCACAGGTAATTTTGTTAGAATAAATGAAGGATGTCGAATAAGTCCATATGAAACAAAGGATTTATTCGCACCCGTATCAAATAACACGTGTGCAGGAATTGAATTTACAGCAAATATACCTGAGACCACGTCAGGTTCAACCTTTGCTTCTGCGGCAGTTAGTTGAAAAGATCTTGCCTTTGCTTTCGGGGCTTCACTTTTCAATTCTTGCCCATTCTTCTTTTCAACCAGTTCCGGGCATTCCCACTTCTTGTGACCCGTTCGATAACAGTTGTAACAAACCGTCACTTTCTCCGGGCATGATATAGCCATATGTCCCGTTTTCTTGCATATGGGACAAGGCTTATCCTTGTAACGACATTCGCCTTTATGACCTTTCCCGCAGATTCTACAACTTGGCGACCCGCCTTTCGTCTCAGATTTCTTTGCATTTTCGTTTGTTCGTGCCTTCTTAGTAGGGCTTGGATTCGCATCTTGTGCCCTTCGTTCACCCCGTTCTATGCTCCTTTTCAATTCGATCTCCCTTTCCCGAGCAGCATTGACAATCTCGGTAAGGGTCTCGTATTTTGAAGGGGTTATGAACTCTCTATACTCCGCACTTAGCATGTTATGGTAGTAATAGACTTTTTGTTCTTCGTTTGTCACCAAATCATCACAGAACTTTATCTTTTCCATAAACATCCCCGTGATCTTGTCTATGGATTCACCCTTGTGTCTGAGTTGCATAAACTCTTCCTTGATTCTATTTATGACCGCTTTGGGACTATGGGGTTTAAGAAACGGCGTCTTAAACTCCTCCCATGTCATGGCCTTAGCCGCTTCACTTCCAATCTACTTCTTTTTGTTATCCCACCAACCTTTCGGTTGACCTCTTAATTGACCCGTACCATAAGCTACGTAGTCGTTTTCATCACAATGAGATCTCTCGAATACTCCTTCGATGTCACTTAGCCATCGTTGGCACACAATTGGATCAACCTCTCCATTATATAATGGTGGTTTACAGGCCATGAATTCCTTGTATGAACAAGGCTTTCGTCCACCATGCTTTTCCTTTGCTGAATTGGAATCATCTTCCAGTTTCTTGATCCTCTCTTCTACTATTGATAAAACTGTGTTTTGAATTTTATCAATAAAGCCCGACAAACTGTTTTCGATTGCCTTTCCCACCTGTTCGGCAATCACTTCCTTCATTTGTTCGGTGACTCTTGGCACCGCATTATCATTACCGCCCTCAGCCATCTCTATCTCTGAAATGTTTACATAGATTGTTAAACATTCCATTTATAACACATGCTTTACTTGTTTTGATTTAATCAAGTTCATAACTTGATTCAATCACTTCTTGTTTCAATTCAATCAAGTTCGTAACTTGATTTAATCATTCTTGTTTCAATTCAATCAAGTTCGTAACTTGATTTACTCATTCTTGTTTCAATTCAATCAAGTTCGTAACTTGATTTAATCATTCTTGTTTCATGCATTTCTTGTTTTTGAGTGAGCTTACACATTCTTTTCATGCATATTGTTCATTTCTCATTCTTTACGTAGTACATAATTTATTAACAAAATAAGTTAATTCTTACCGGACGATCGATCAAGCTTGAACCGAACACTTATTGACAACCTTGAGCTCTGATTACCAACTTGTAACACCCTAAATTATACCCTTGATATTTATAATAGTTTGTACCATTTCTAGTAAAATATTGTTTACAAAACCTGACTTTCATATCAAAGTTCATAACTTACATCAAACTTAGTCAACTAATAACTAAGTTGAAACATTTAAAAAGATGTTCAAAACATGTTTACATCCCATACACAAAAGTTTTAAAGACTCAAAACGTAGCGGAAGCTTAGAAATATAGTGTTCGGTTCTTCATTAATCACTTGATCGCCACCCGCAAGATTTGCCAACTTGCCTATGATCAAAACCATTAAAAACATTAGTTTTGACGTTATTGTATAATATAATCACAAGGTTGAACATCACATTTGAAATAATAAAAACAAAACAACTATTCTGGATCCACCGTAAATTACGGTATCACCGTAATTTACGGTGAGCCCTGAAGATTCCTGGTCACCGTAAACCAGGAGATATTCACCGTAGCATATCTGACCTTTACCGTAAATTACGGTATTACCGTAATTTACGGTAGGTCCTGGAAATCCATGTCTTGTTTTGTTTAGTTCATCTCATTCAAACCAATCTTGTAATTTGCTTTTCTAACAACCCATTACATCCACTTCTAGTATTTCTAACAATGTGAAAAATATTAACCAATAACATAGAACAATCCATCATATTCCGGAGTATAAATCATGTTTTACTCGATTATTTGACCCGTTTGGCTCGTCTAAGGAATCCTCCTATATGACGACTACCAACGGGTACCAACCGGATCTAATAAATCAATCAATATAAATACTTCAATGCTTAATTCAAAACAACTCTTATTCAAAATTCAATTACGTATTTGAATCATCCGATATAATAAATGTAACGAAACAAGTTACATACCTTAGCGCACGCCCTTCAACCGTGAGTCACCACCGGCTTGTCCACTCGACGTTCCGGTATCTTGTCCTATAGAGTTCAATTTAAGACATGTTTAGAACTCTCTTCAAATCATAATTCGCATAATACACCGAACATCATGATTATGCGTTTAACTCGAAATTTCAGTTTTTAAGCCTTCATAAAGGCATTTCAACAAACACTTCATAAGCAGATTTTTACATGATTAAACATCACATCTTTAGTTTATCATTTAACCCTATTTTCATATAAATCAACCAATTTACATGAGTGTTAGCTTCTAATTGCTAAAATCACTTCCAGATTGCTAATTTACACTAGATTAACAATCTACTTTCTAGTGTTCATCCAAATACACATGACCCACTAATCACCTACCATGGTGATTATGGATTCACCCAAAATTTCTTATGATTTCAACTTCTATTGATCTAGGGTTTGTCCTTAGACACTATAGTTGTTCCCTAATCATCATAACATACACATGCAACCCTAATTCCAGATTTTTCCCAATTCATTAAAATTTCAAGTTGAGAGAAATCCTTAAATTTTACATACCTTGTAATCCTCTTGTGATGAGGATCACGATTCTATGCTCGGATTTTCGTTTGGACCAGATTTGCTCCTTCAATTTGTGGATTTTAGTAGAATTTCTAGGTTTGGTTGAAGGTGGGTGTCGCCCCTGATGTTCTGGTCGACCAGGGATTCAAAGTGGGGTGTTAAGTTTATGTTTTATTTGTTTATTAGAATTAAAGTTTCAATTTCGACAACTTAAACCCCTCCACTTTGATCAACATTGATTTTAGTTAATTTTAACTCTATTTTATGGTTATTTCTAGACTTATAACTAATTAGGTTAAAATTCCTAGTTAGTAAATTCTCGTTTATTTAAACCTTACTAATTCCAGTTTAAGGTTTTAAATTTTCGGGGTGTTACAACGTTTGCTAGGAATAATTTGTTGAGGTTCAACTGGATTTCGAGCAGCAGCAAGGATTGCTGGAATAGCATTGGCTATTCCCTGAGCAACGATATTCTTGATATCTTGCGTATTCAGAAATTGATCTTCATGGTTTTGTTCAGATTGGTTAACTTCGTTAACGGGTTCATTACCAGCGTGTTCCATCTGGTAATTAATATATATAAGTGATTAGCAGAAAATAATTAACAACCAAACATAACAAAACAGTCGTACATAATCACATCAACATGTATAGCTAAAATTGTTGATTTTTCAACGTTCGATATTTTATATATTATAATAGGCATCCGTACACATAAGTTATCTTACAAGAGTTTTATTTTTAGTTATTTTACATGATTATATTTTATTATTATTATATTATTAAACATATATTCCTACAACCACACAACCACAGTCACACCATCCCCGTCAGCTTGGCATCTCAGAAACGAAGTTCCCTCTCGTCGTATTTCCAAGATATTCTTTCCCCTACTTCACGGATTCTATTCCCGGCGTCCACCAGCTCCTCGCCATAATGGCAGAGTTCAGCCAAATTTTCGGAGCTCATCGGTGGGTGTAGTGGAGGCTCAGGGTCGAACTGGGGGAAAAGGTATTAGGGTTATTTAGGAGATTTTGAAACTGCCAATCGGTGGTCCACCATTCTTCTAGTTCTGCTGGTAAAGGTTGGGAGTGGATAATAGGATCTGGGATATCAGGCTCTAGATCAACTGGAAGTTGTGCTTCCTCTGGGTAATTAAAGAGGTTTTCACCGGCAGGTCCGATGAGGTCACTAAGTGCCAGTTTATGATCCAGCTCCTCCCAGGATGGCATTTCCTGGCCTTGCCTAGAACTTTCCCATATCTCTATTCCTTTGCCTTTATCTTTGAGACCCTCCGTCTTTATAACTTTCCGTGTCGCTGGTTTCTTCCTGCGCACACGCCTCCACCCTACAAGTCTTCTTCTTTTCTTTGGTTTGGGTTTCTCCGGAGGTTGGGCTTGAAATTCCATAGGTTCATCCATGTTGGCACAATAACCGGTAAAGTCTCTGGAAACTTCCACATTAACAGAATAGAGATTGAGATTCTGAAGAGGTTCAGACAACTCATTCATGCTGTTTAGCAGATATGAAGAAACACACAAAATTCTAGGTTAAAAATGTTGCAAACTTATTTCCACATAATCACAGAATGACAATCAGAAAAATTAAGTATTAATTAATTATACAAACAGATTGATTAAAACGAAATATTGCGATTTATATATGTATATATATATATTACAAATTACAACTGAAATTCGAAATATACTAGTGGCTATGCATCCGTAAATTATTTTAGTCTAGCTAGGTTATAGGAGTATTATTTTCAACATGCGTTTATGTAAAGTTTATCCTGTCTCTTTCTTCTACTATGTTGTTATCTAACGAATGAAGTTCTTTAAAAGTTTCTGGCTCGTAGGTGACATAGGTGTTGGTACTGGTTTGGCGATTCAATTATAAGTTAACATTTACTGCCGTAGTGGCTAACATGTAGAGATTTTCCCATTGTTCGTCTAATTCATCTTCCCATGGTGGGTTATTACCTATTTCCTGAGTCTCCTTATTATTTATCAATCCTTTTGTTTGTGACTTCCTCATTTTCTCTTGACTTTTTCTAATAATCCAACTTCTTTTCTTAATGGTAAGTGGTTTCTCAAACTGTGCCTTACGAATAAATATTCCTTCCTCGGTATCTGCTGAGTATCTTGAGGAATTTGATCGGAATGAGGTTCCCTTATCTTTTGGTGAACTATCTAATTGACGATAGATGTCCAAAATTCTTTGCTTACCCATACTGTAAACTACAAATAGTCAAATAACAAAAGAAAACACATAATCACAAAATGACAATCAGAAAATTAAGCATTTCTAAATACTTAATTGGCTTAAATCAGTGGCTCTGATACCACTTTTTTCTGTCACGGCCCCCGACCCGGTTTTACCCGGTCAAGGAGCCACGGGACAGAAATCCCGTGGTATTTATTTAATTTGGCAGCGGAATTATTAACAGGATCGTTTAAAACTTGAAAATGCCCGATTATTTTATCTCATAATTAGGGACAAACCCCGTAATTTACAATAAAGGAATTTCATAAGGAAACCCCTATTTTACGAAAACATGTTTCTTTATTTTTATTAAGCCACTTCTTCAAGCTTGATGTGCTACATGGCACTTTTTCCTGGATCATAGCAGATCACCTGAAACATGTTTTAAAAAGGTTTTATCAGCGGGAAATACTGGCGAGTCATTCATGTAACACCTCGAAAATTCACGTCCTATAATAAGCTGACACGTGTCACGTGTTTGAACGTGTGAAAGAATGTTCTGAAGGGACTAAAGTTGACAATCATGAAAAGTATGTGAATATACGAGTTCTAAATGTCAACAGTGAATAAATATATTGTACACTAACCCTACATGATGTTTATAACATCAAACGAATAAATCATGGATCATGCGAAGCTAAAATTGAGAGATTACAAACTACAGGGGTTAAATGTGTCAACATGTTTAAGTTATACCTCTGAGTGACCTTTTGACAAACCCAAAGCTTTGTAACTGGTAATTATGCTCACTAGAATGCACGATATAAATTTCGTAAAGTTTCATTATCGTATGAGAAAGTTATGATCAAATTCGTGTGCAAAGGGTTAAAGCGTAAACGTTGAAAGTTAGGACTTTTCGGGTAACAATAAAGTTAACCGAGGACTTAACAAAATGGGTATATGTTTCAAAGCCTTTATAAATCAATTTGGAGGGTTCAAGATGCAAGAAACGAGTGTCTAAAAAAAGTTTGAAGAGCCAAGGATCAAACCGCAAAAATCTAAAGTTTTGATTTGCTGCAGGAGGGCCTCGCGCCACGCGAAGCCCCAGAGGGGGGCCTTCGCGCCACGCGAGGGTCTATCTGATCCGAGAAAGTTGGGCTGTTGTCTGCCATAGCCTTTATGCGTGACCCTTAACCGATTTTCCACATAAAGGACGACCCCTAGGCACCCCCTAAGCACGAGGAACACTTGTTGATCAGTTGTGGTGAGATGTAGACCTATGTGTCAACATTTTATGGTGTTCTTGATCACTATATAAAGGCTTCATGTGCAACCATTGTGATCACACCTTCTCTTGCACTTCTGATCATTCTTGGAGCTTCAAAGCAGACTCAAGTGATCTCTGGTTGTTCATAGGACTCTTGTAAGTTTGCTTGACCTTACTTAATTAAGTTTTAGCTTAAAAGTCAAACCGTCGTAATTAACGGTTGACTTAACGATTAATCATTGTTAGTCCAGTAATTAGTCGAAGTGAAAGTAGTTATAAGTTGGTAATTATGTGGGTAATAAACCCTCAAAAGGGTTCCCCCTGATTTCCACTCTAACTATGTCAAATGTCGGGTCAAACTTGTTAATAAAAAGTCAACAGAATGTTTAAATTACAATTTATGCATAATTAGCAATGTAGAACACTTATAACCTGTTTGATCATCGATATAACTTGGTAATGAATGTAAGAACATGTATAAACATGTTCAACCCGACAATTCTCTGTAAAGACCCGGTTCGGGACCGAAAGTCGCATAGTTTGACTTTCGCTTTGACTTTCAGTTCTGACCCGTTATGGTATGTTTTAGAAATACCTTAGAGCTTTATTTGGACCAGGTTACATGCTAGTATAACCCACTGTGATTATACACCTCGGATCATTAGTTATCCAATTAATATGCATGATTCCGTTAAATGCTCATATGTTGACCATTATGCCCTTTTCACCTTAAAACGTGATTTTTGAAAATGTAAAAGAGTAGAAACCATACTTACTGATATTTAAACTTGCATACAAAATTTGACATCAGTTTGATGTGTAGGTTAATTAATTTTAGGCTGATCATAACTCATAGTCGTAGGCTTAATCCGGTAATTGTCGGTTTTGCCCTTACGGGCCATAAAATGAGTTTTTCACATCTAAATGACTCCAAACCTTTTGCTACTGATCACATATGATAAATAAATTATTTTAAGCCTTCTGGAAATATAAAAATATCAGATTTAAGAATCAAACCCGGAAACGGCTTCTAATCGCCTTTTTAAGCGTTTTTAACGCATAGTATGTACTAAAACTATTTTTAACATACCAAGGGTGATACCTACTGATATTTGAGGAAAATTATAATATTTTAACAGTAAGCAAAGGTTGATAAACTCAGACTTGAGTTTTGAGCTTTTCGGCTTATGTGAAATTACCAAAATGCCCCTACGGTGCATAGTTTGGTTATAATTGATAAATTTCACATATATACCATACCCTACTGATATAACTTAGCAAATTGATTATCTTTGCTGATTAAATCAGACCTGTAACTCAGGATACTACTTAAACTCTTTTAGCACCTTTTAAATGACCAAACTACCCCTACGGGGCATAGTTTGTGTTTAAATTCATTTCGGGCATAATAAGTGATATCTTACTGATGTCACAACATATTTGGAGCATATTAACTTAGGAAACCTGTAAATGGCTCTCATTATTACCCGTTACGCTTATTACGTGTTCGGTTCAGTTTATGTAACTAGTTTACATAAACTAGCCTAAACGGGTCAAACCTTATCGGTTTTATCTAAAAATCCAGAATGTGTATGAATTACCCATATTAAACAAGTCTCCGAACTTGTCGGGTCTAAATCACATTCTATCCGGTCTTCGCTTAATCGTGCATACGAACCGTATCTTTGAAACTAACCGGTCTAAGCTTAAGCTTAATTAAAGACCCGTTAGAATTCTAATAGGTTATTATAAACCTTCGTTCCAAATTAGGAGTACCAGTAAAAGCTACTTGCATTTTGCTTATTGTGACTATTACATTGCTCAGGTAAATACTTTTAACTTATTTTCCCTATACGGGCTTGGGTTACGGTATATAGAATACCGCTTGATCGGGCATCAAATCTTCCATCGTTGGGTGGTTAATTGAATAATTTGATCGGTTCGTTTAAACAGTCTTGTTACTTAAAGCCTTTGGGGGGTTAATGACCAAGTCCCGGATATCCTTGGCATCATTTTACGAAATGGCCACGACTTAAGCGCGAGGTGTAGGCGTACACCCGTCAGTGCACAAAAGAATAATGTGGTGTGTCTATTGATCTTTAACCCGGACATGATCCGGGCTACTGAACGCACAAGGAACATGTAATTCGTTCACAAGATTATATATTTAAATAATTCTCCCAAGTTAAATAAAATGTTTATGCCACGTGCATCCAAACCAATTTTCAATCATTTTCTAAAATGAGTCAGTTGATTGTATTTACCAGTGTAAACTGACGTATTTTCCCAAAAAGATTAAATGCAGGTACTAAGCGTAATTGGCTGGGATTCCTCCTTAGCATCACTAGAAGTCTCGCAAGCTTAAGATGCATACCGTCTGTTGAACTATTATTTGTTTTTGATCCTTCTGTGGACAAACCTTCAACTGTTGTGATACACGATATTACAAACATTATTAAAGTTGAATTATATTTTTCATTTGCTTCCGCTGTGCATATTTATATATTGTGTTGTTTGACTATTATGTTGCAAACCACGTCACGATACTCCCCTACCGGGCCCACCGGCGACACGTGGAAATCGGGGTGTGACAGGTTGGTATCAGAGCCAACACTGAGTGAATTAAACACTAGCCTTTTGTGTTTAATCTCAGTTACACAATTGCACATATCTAAACTTTCGAGTCTAGACATATAACATAGGACAAATTCCACCTTGTTTGTGTTGTCCTTTATTTTGCATATATTTTTGTTTTGTTACCTCATGCTATATTGACAGGATTAACAAAATGCCGCCAAGATTCTTTAGAAGAAGAGGACGTGGAAAGGGGCCAATTACCGCCCCAATGACAACGAGGCAGGACCCTCGAATGTGCGAGCTCCTTCGACCACAGAGAGTGACGATCCCTGGCAGAACCGGAGGAACCTCTTTGAGCCGGCTAGACGGTCGGTTTCTCACAGTTCAACACCTCCTGTCCATAACCCTTACGGGCCACAGCCGGAGTATGAGCCCAACAACCCTCAACCGTCCTACATACCATTACAACGATCCTTATCGCATCATTCTTTTGGAGACCCTACACCTGTGTTCAGGGGCCGGTTTAACCCGGCCAACTTCATACCAGAACCAGCGGGTTTTAACCCACTGGGGCCAGACGATCATTTCTCGGGAGATCACGCGGATGACATGGACGAGGATACGGACCCCGTCAAACCTGCCAGTGGTACACCAAACCACCCGATAGAGATCTCTGACGGATCTTCTTTCCATGGATCACCCTATGTTGGTCCAGATAGTTTTCAAGCTATGTTTACCAGGCACGAATGGTATTATACACCTCCTCACCATTTGTCACCGCCTCATCAGCAGCAGCAACAGCAGCAGGATCCCTCTATGGATTCACGGTTTGTGGCAGTCACGCCACCACCTCCACCGCCACCAGTTCAACCGGCACCTCCCCAACCGCCAAGGCGTAGGAGAACCGGAGCGCGTATGTCTGCGCGAGCGGGAGACTTTCATTTTAGTTCTCCACGCCAATCAAGTGGCAGCCATTACTCGCCACTTCAGGAGGACCCACAAATGGGTGGACCCTCACATCCAGTTGCACCGCAACCACCGCCTATGGGTTTTGATAACCCAATTCCGGCATACACGGGTTCCATGGCGTATAACCCGTTTGAACAGCCAGTGCACACCAACTACAACTACGCAGAAGCCGACCCATACTTGGTAGCGGCTAACTATAATATCCAAGGACCATATGGAGACCCATGGGGAATAGGGTACCCAACTCATGGGTACCAGATACCTGCAAGACCTATTATTAGGCAACAATCGCAACCACCAAGGCTCTCCCCACCAGAGCGTGAAGAAATTCTGCAAAGGTTGGACCATGTAGAGCGAGAATTTCACAGGGAACGAAGGGAGCGACAAACTTTCTTCCAAGGATTGACAAGCTTGATCAAAGGGAAGAGCAAGAAGGACCACTAAATCCTTCTAATTGTTGTTGAGCCCCTGCGTGGGCCAGTCTTGCTATATAAACCCCTGCGTGGGTATGCTTATTTGTTTTGACCCCTGCGTGGGTCTATCTTTCTGTTAACCCCTACGAGGGTATGTTATTGTTTAAGTCCCTGCGTGGACTATTATGTTATTTGTGTAAGTCCCTACGTGGACTATTATAATGTTTGTTGTTAAGCCCCTGCGTGGGTAAATCCTTGTTTAAACCCCTGCGTGGGTAAGTTGTTTGATTGAAAAGACCCGTTTAGGGCAGCGTGTAATATTTTAATAAATTAATGGAATGTTTGTTGTTTGCCATTATGTGCATAGATAAATTATGTATGAAATAAATAAATTAAAATCATTCCTTTTGAAATAATCTGCCTATGTAAATTTTTAAATAAGAATCTTAAAGAGTGAAACCTAGCCTTCGGGTCATTATAAGACCGGGCCAAGATGGTAAGACATGTTCAAAAGATTCAGATCCCAGTTAACATCTGAAAACATGTTAACACTCCTGGCAGACGTGATTCGTTAAAATCACACACGTCATTTTTATATAAGGATCTTTCCACAGATTCCTAACCCAATTTTATGATCTCCGAATCATGGGTTTAGGTCATCAATTAAGATGATCATATTTTGACCATACGTGGTAATATAGCGCCTATGGGCCCTACTCATTTCCATATGAGCCAAAAAGACAGTGGTAGCGATGACTCCCCGTCAGATAAAGGTAATGAACTAGGTTCAAACCTTCATGCTTTGATTCTCTGAAATCATAGCTTAAAAAATTTATAAATGTCCTTGTGACTAGGCCTATTGTGCCAGTATACCTTCATATTTTGATTCTCTGAAATCATAACTTATAAATTAAAAGTGTCCATGTGACTAGGCCTTTTGTGCCACAAATAAAACTGTTATTGTTTTATAATTAGGATAAATTATAATAGAAATCCTAAATAAATATGATTAATAAATTAACCAAATATGGTCTCTGTTTACCATGGTTAATGAATTTCCCTAAGGGGCAATTCCATAATAAACTCCCAAATATACTATTGTCCTTGTTTTCTGTAACAGTTCAATTAAAATGGCTAACTCAGACGAGATTAATAGCCATCTAGTGGAGAATATAGATAACGCCCGGATTAATCTAACGGGTGCTGAATTGAAAGCGTTGGTTGACGACGCAGTTACGAAGGCATTGGAACGGCAATACGAAGAGTATAGTAGGACTCGAAGTAGGACCCTATCTATGCCGCATACAAAGCCACCTTCCAAGAAGGATGAACCCAAGAAAGATGATGATCGACACTCCTCAAACCACCACAGTGCTCCATCCCAACACATTGTATTGAACCAAGGACCCCGTGAGAAGGGTTGCTCATATAAATACTTCGTTTCCTGCAAACCCCGGGATTTCACTGGGGAAAAGGGAGCCATTGACTGTATGACGTGGCTGGATGAGATGGATACGGTTGTAGATATCAGCGGATGCGCTGAGAGAGATGTGGTCAAGTTTGTGTCGCAATCATTTAAGGGTGAAGCTTTAGCATGGTGGAGATCACTGATTCAAGCCACCGGGAAAATCCCATTGTACAATATGTCATGGGATCAATTTGTTGCCCTTATCAGGGAAAATTACTGCCCTCAACATGAGGTGGAGAAGATAGAGTCTGATTTTCTATCATTGGTGATGACAAACCTTGACTGTCAAGCTTACCTCACGAGCTTCAACACGATGTCCCGATTGGTTCCGTATCTGGTAACCCCGGAACCAAAAAGAATAGCTCGTTTTATCGGTGGTTTAGCCCCGAAAATCAAGGCAAGCGTGAAGGCTTCTCGGCCAACTACTTTTATATCTGTAGCTGACATATCCTTGTCCCTCACTTTGGATGCGGTCAGACAAAGATCGCTGAGGAATAAGGAGGCTAAGAAGAGAAAACGTGAATATGATAGTTCACGGAGGTCGAACAAGAAACACCGTGGGAACGGTGACAACAAGAAAGGATCTGAGTCAAGGAAAGATGGGCATCATTCTGGTAAGAAGCCCAAATGCAAAATTTGCAAGAAACAACACTTTGGGAAGTGCAGGTTAGAGTCAAATTCGCAGACTCAGTCAAAAACCTTTGCTTGTGGTATATGCAAGTCCACGGATCACAAAACCTTGGATTGCAAGAAGATGAAAGACGCAACGTGCTACCGTTGCAATGAAAAGGGGCACATTAAAACCAACTGCCCTAAATACACCAAGAAGCCTGAAGAGGCCAAGAAGACTAATGCTAGAGTCTTCAGAATGGACGCAAAGGAAGCGGTTCTAGACGACAACGTTATTATAGGTACTTTCCTTGTAAATGATGTCTATGCAAGAGTACTATTTGATTCAGGCGCTGATAAGTCGTATGTAGATCATAAGTTTTGTAAATTGCTGAATTTACCTGTCAAAACCTTGAGCGTAAACTATGAGGTAGAGTTAGCAGATGGCACCATAGAAACCGTCTCAACCGTGTTAGATGGATGTGTTATATCCATTAAGAACCACTCTTTTCCTCTATCTCTACTTCCCTTTAAGTTGGCCGGTTTTGACATAGTTTTGGGTATGGACTGGTTATCTCATAACCAGGCCCAAATTGTCTGCAACAAAAAGCAAGTGGTGATTAAGACTCCGTCTGGTGAATCACTTACCATTCGGGGAGATACCCAGTATGGGCTACCTGAGCAAGTGACTATGCTCAAGGCTTCAAAATGTTTAAAGAAGGGGTGTGTCATCTACATGGCACAAGTGATTATTGATGAGCCTAAACCGAAGATAGAAGACATCTCTGTCATCTCCGAATACCCAGAAGTTTTTCCGGAAGAACTACCTGGTTTGCCACCAGATAGGCAAGTGGAATTCAGAATTGATATCATCCCCGGAGCAGCACCAGTTGCTAGAGCACCTTATAGGTTGGCACCAACGGAGATGAAAGAATTGAGGACGCAGCTAGACGAATTGCTAGCCAAGGGTTTCATTAAACCTAGTTCGTTTCCTTGGGGAGCGCCAGTCCTATTTGTCAAAAAGAAGGATGGATCGATGCGTCTGTGCATCGACTATCGTGAACTTAATAAGGTCACGATAAAGAATCGGTATCCTTTACCCAGGATCGACGATTTGTTCGATCAATTGCAAGGAGCAAGTTATTTTTCGAAGATTGACTTGCGGTCAGGCTACCATCAACTGAAGACGTGCACAAAACTGCTTTTAGGACTCGTTATGGTCATTACGAGTTCCTAGTGATGCCTTTTGGGCTCACTAATGCACCGGCCGCGTTCATGGACGTCATGAATCGCGTTTGCAAGCCGTACTTAGATAAATTCGTCATCGTTTTCATCGACGACATTCTTATCTACTCGAAGAACAAAGCTGACCATGAGAAACACCTTCGCTGTATTCTTAAACTCCTACATCAGGAGAAGCTCTATGCCAAATTCTCTAAATGTGAATTTTGGCTTCGAGAAGTCTAATTCCTTGGACATGTGGTTAGCAAGCGTGGTATCCATGTGGATCCCGCTAAGGTCGAAGCTGTTATGAACTGGCAAGAGCCAAAGACGCCTACGGAGATTCATAGCTTTCTGGGATTGGCAGGATATTACAGGCGTTTCATTGAGAATTTTTCAAGGATTGCTGCACCCCTAACTTCCTTGACTAAGAAGAAAGTAAAATTCGTTTGGGGCCCTAAGCAGCAAGAGTCCTTTGATATTCTAAAGCAAAAGTTGAGCAACGCCCCAGTACTGACATTGCCAGATGGAATAGAAGAATTTGTAGTTTATTGTGATGCATTGCACACTGACATGGGGTGTGTGCTTATGCAGAAAGGCAAGGTTATTGCCTACGCATCACGACAGTTAAAGGTGCATGAAAAGAATTACACCACCCACGACTTGGAGTTGGGTGCCGTTGTATTCGCACTAAAACTATGGAGGCATTACTTGTATGGTATCAAGTGTGTGATCTATTCTGATCACAAGAGCCTTCAACATCTATTTAATCAGAAGGATTTAAATATGAGGCAACGCCGTTGGATGGAGACTTTAAATGATTATGATTGTGAAATCAGATACCATCCCGGCAAGGCGAATGTAGTCGCCGATGCCTTGAGTAGAAAGGAAAGGATGAAACCCATCCGAATCAATGCCAAGCGCATGGAGATAAAGAACAGTTTGACTGAAAGGTTGTTAGCTGCACAGAAGGATGCTGTATTGGAAGCTAACTATCCTAACGAAAAGCTAGGGGTAACTGAGGAGCAGTTAACTCTTAGCAAGGACGGAATTCTAAGATTAAATGGACGAATATGGGTTCCAATTTATGGAGGACTACGAGATGTCATCCTCCAGGAAGCCCATAGTTCCAAATACTCCGTTCACCCTGGAGCTGATAAGATGTACCAGGATCTAAGGGCAAATTATTGGTGGATAGGCTTGAAAAAGTCTGTAGCTGCCTATGTAGCTAAGTGCTTGACTTGTGCGCAAGTCAAAGCAGAACATCAAAAGCCGTCAGGCTTGCTACAACAGCCTGAACTTCCTACGTGGAAGTGGGAAATGGTAACCATGGATTTTATTACCAAGTTACCCAAGACAAGGAAAGGAAATGATACAATATGGGTTATAGTTGATAGACTGACTAAGTTAGCACATTTCTTACCCATCAAGGAGACTTATAACTCCGACATGTTAGCCCAGTTATACGTTGATAAGATTGTAGCCTTACATGGCATACCTGTGTCTATTATCTCTGACAGAGATACTAGGTACACGTCACATTTTTGGAAGAGTTTCCAGCATTCTTTGGGCACGCGTTTGAATTTTAGTACGGCTTACCATCCTCAGACGGACGGTCAGAGTGAGCGTACTATTCAGACTTTGGAAGACATGCTACGTGCATGTGTAATTGATTTAGGTGGTAGTTGGGATAACCACCTACCCTTGATTGAATTCTCCTACAACAATAGCTACCACTCCAGCATAAAGGCTACGCCTTTTGAGGCCTTATATGGTAGAAAGTGTGGAACGCCTGTTTGTTGGGTGGAAGTTGGAGATGTCCAATTATCAGGACCGGAGATAGTGTTCGAGACGATGGACAAGATTGTCCAGATTCATGACCGTCTCAAAGCTGCCCGAGATAGGCAGAAGAGTTACGCTGATCCATAGCGTAAAGCTTTTAACTTCGAAGTAGGTGACAAAGTCCTACTTAAAGTATCACCCTGGAAGGGAGTGATGTGATTTGGTAAGAAAGGCAAGCTAAGCCCGAGATACATAGGACCTTTCGAGGTTACCGAACGTGTCGGGTCAGTTGCCTATAAGTTAAACTTATCTGAAGAGCTCAGTGGAATCCACAATGTGTTCCACATCTGCAATCTGAAGAAGTGCTTCGCTGATGAATCACTGGTTATACCACATACAGATGTGCATATAGATGAGAGCTTAAAATTTGTGGAAAAACCATTGTCAATTGAAGATCGACAGGGTTAAGAAGCTTCGAAGGAAGCATGTGCCTATTGTGAAGGTCAAATGGGATGCCCGTAGAGGACCCGAATATACGTGGGAGGTTGAATCCACAATGAAAGAAAAGTACCCTTATTTATTTCAGTAAATCTCGGGTCAAGATTTATTTTAAGGGGGTGAGGATGTAACACCTCGAAAATTCACGTCCTATAATAAGCTGACACGTGTCACGTGTTTGAACGTGTGAAAGAATGTTCTGAAGGGACTAAAGTTGACAATCATGAAAAGTATGTGAATATACGAGTTCTAAATGTCAACAGTGAATAAATATATTGTACATTAACCCTACATGATGTTTATAACATCAAACGAATAAATCATGGATCATGCGAAGCTAAAAGTGAGAGATTACAAACTACAGGGGTTAAATGTGTCAACATGTTTAAGTTATACCTCTGAGTGACCTTTTGACAAACCCAAAGCTTTGTAACTGGTAATTATGCTCACTAGAATGCACGATATAAATTTCGTAAAGTTTCATTATCGTATGCGAAAGTTATGATCAAATTCGTGTGCGAAGGGTTAAAGCGTAAACGTTGAAAGTTAGGACTTTTCGGGTAACAATAAAGTTAACCGAGGACTTAACAAAATGGGTATATGTTTCAAAGCCTTTATAAATCAATTTGGAGGGTTCAAGATGCAAGAAACAAGTGTCTAAACAAAGTTTGAAGAGCCAAGGATCAAACCGCAAAAATCTAAAGTTTTGATTTGCTGCAGGAGGGCCTCGCGCCACGCGAGGGTCTATCTGATCCGAGAAAGTTGGGCTGTTGTCTGCCATAGCCTTTATGCGTGACCCTTAACCGATTTTCCATATAAAGGACGACCCCTAGGCACCCCCTAAGCACGAGGAACACTTGTTGATCAGTTGTGGTGAGATGTAGACCTATGTGTCAACATTTTATGGTGTTCTTGATCACTATATAAAGGCTTCATGTGCAACCATTGTGATCACACCTTCTCTTGAACTTCTGATCATTCTTGGAGCTTCAAAGCAGACTCAAGTGATCTCTGGTCGTTCATAGGACTCTTGTAAGTTTGCTTGACCTTTCTTAATTAAGTTTTAGCTTAGTTTTAGCTTAAAAGTCAAACCGTCGTAATTAACGGTTGACTTAACGATTAATCATTGTTAGTCCAGTAATTAGTCGAAGTGAAAGTAGTTATAAGTTGGTAATTATGTGGGTAATAAACCCTCAAAAGGGTTCCCCCTGATTCCCACTCTAACTATGTCAAATGTCGGGTCAAACTTGTTAATAAAAAGTCAACAGAATGTTTAAATTACAATTTATGCATAATTAGCAATGTAGAACACTTATAACCTGTTTGATCATCGATATAACTTGGTAATGAATGTAAGAACATGTCTAAACATGTTCAACCCGACAATTCTCTGTAAAGACCCGGTTCGGGACCGAAAGTCGCATAGTTTGACTTTCGTTTTGACTTTCAGTTCTGACCCATTATGGTATGTTTTAGAAATACCTTAGAGCTTTATTTGGACCAGGTTACATGCTAGTATAACCCTCTGTGATTATACACCTCGGATCATTAGTTATCCAATTAATATGCATGATTCCGTTAATTGCTCATATGTTGACCATTATAACCTTTTCACCTTAAAACGTGATTTTTGACAATGTAAAAGAGTAGAAACCTTACTTACTGATATTTAAACTTGCATACAAAATTTGACATCAGTTTGAGGTGTAGGTTAAGAGTTATGCTCGTTAGCGTAAAATGAAAGCTTTATGTTAATAAACGGCGTAATTAGCATATAGCCTAGTTAAGCCTACTTTTTGGTATCAAACTTAATACCCACTGATGTAATATATTATTTTGGGATTTTTGAAGATTTTTAATTAATTTTAGGCTGAGCATAACTCATAGTCGTAGGCTTAATCCGGTAATTGTCGGTTTTGCCCTAACGGGCCATAAAATGAGTTTTTCACATCTAAATGACTCCAAACCTTTTGCTACTGATCACATATGATAAATAAATTATTTTAATCCTTCTGGAAATATAAAAATATCAGATTTAAGTATCGAACCCGGAAACGGCTTCTAATCGCCCTTTTAAGCGTTTTTAACGCATAGTATGTACTAAAACTATTTTTAACATACCAAGGGTGATACCTACTGATATTTGAGGCAAATTATAATATTTTAACAGTAAGCAAAGGTTGATAAACTCAGACTTCAGTTTTGAGCTTTTCGGCTTATGTGAAATTACCAAAATGCCCCTACGGTGCATAGTTTGGTTATGATTGATAAACTTCACATATATACCATACCCTACTGATATAACTTAGCAAATTGATTATCTTTGCTGATTACATCAGACCTGTAACTCAGGATACTACTTAAACTCTTTTATAACCATATAAATGACCAAACTACCCCTACGGGGCATAGTTTGTGTTTAAATTCATTTCGGGCATAATAAGTGATATCTTACTGATGTCACAACATATTTGGAGCATATTAACTTAGGAAACCTGTAAATGGCTCTCATTATTATCCGTTACGCTTATTACGCGTTCGATTCGGTTTATGTAACTAGTTTACATAAACTAGCCTAAACGGGTCAAACCTTATCGGTTTTATCTAAAAATCCAGAATGTGTATGAATTACCCATATTAAACAAGTCTCCGAACTTGTCGGGTCTAAATCACATTCTATCCGGTCTTCGCTTAATCGTGCGTACGAACCGTATCTTTGAAACTAACTGGTCTAAGCTTAAGCTTAATTAAAGACCCGTTAGAATTCTAATAGGTTATTATAAACCTTCGTTCCAGATTAGGAGTACCAGTAAAAGCTACTTGCATTTTTCTTATTGTGACTATTACATTGCTCAGGTAAATACTTTTAACTTATTTTCCCTATACGGGCTTGGGTTACGGTATATAGAATACCGCTTGATCGGGCATCAAATCTTCCATCGTTGGGTGGTTAATTGAATAATTTGATCGGCTCGTTTAAACAGTCTTGTTACTTAAAGCCTTTGGGGGGGTTAATGACCATGTCCCGGATATCCTTGGCATCATTTTACGAAATGGCCACGACTTAAGCGCGGGGTGTAGGCGTACACCCGTCAGTGCACAAAAGAATAATGTGGTGTGTCTATTGATCTTTAACCCGGACATGATCCGGGCTACTGAACGCACAAGGAACATGTAATTCGTTCACAAGATTATATATTTAAATAATTCTCCCAAGTTAAATAAAATGTTTATGCCACGTGCATCCAAACCAATTTTCAATCATTTTCTAAAATGAGCCAGTTGATTGTATTTACCAGTGTAAACTGACGTATTTTCCCAAAAAGATTAAATGCAGGTACTAAGCGTAATTGGCTGGGATTCCTCCTTAGCATCACTAGAAGTCTCGCAAGCTTAAGATGCCTACCGTCTGTTGAACTATTATTTGTTTTTGATCCATCTGTTGACAAACCTTCAACTGTTGTGATACACGATATTACAAACATTATTAAAGTTGAATTATATTTTTCATTTGCTTCCGCTGTACATATTTATATATTGTGTTGTTTGACTATTATGTTGCCAACCACGTCACGATACTCCCCTACCGGGCCCACCGGCGACACGTGGAAATCGGGGTGTGACAATTCAAGTTGCACAAAACGACACATTGTTATAATCTACAGTATTAAGGGTGATTACATTGTTTATATCAACCAATTACCCCAAATCGGTATTTGTCACTCGACTGTATCTGTGACTATGGTCAGATCACCCATTGGCTAACACGTTGTCCAATGGTGACGGGAAACAAGTAATGTATACAAAACCCCACATACCGGCAGTAATTGAAGATTACAAAAACTTAATCCCTGTAATTAAAACCTTGAAAACATTTAAGGTTTGTAAAGCAATTTGATAAAAAGAGAATGACTCACATTGCAGATTTAAACGGGCAAAGTTTAGCCAACTGATTAGCCTTGTATCCTAATTTAAATAACAATGCACACGAACTAGGTCAGTAACTAATACATCATTTATGATAACTCACGAGATTAAAATCCTCACAATGAATGACAAAGTGCAATACTTAAACATCCATCGGATTCACGACGAATGAAAAAGTATAGCCCTAATGTGGGCAGCACTTAAACATCCATTGGATTGATTTCAATCGATCGGACATTGAATCGTAGCAGTGATCGAGTTAATACCCTGTATCGTAGCAGCGCCTTGATACATTAATTTTCGAATTTGAGCAGTATAACTTCGTTTTTGAGAAAAGTTTTCAACACAGTTGAACTGCTCATGATCGGATCAATTTATAGCTGAAAAATAGGGTTTACGCAGCCCGCGTAAGCCCCCTCTTGATCTTATGCGGCCCGTTAGGGCTAGCTAATCGTAGACTAGGGCTAGCGTGTCATCGGTAGGCCTGCCACGTGTGCGACACGTGGCCTGTTCGCTGAACCGGAGACTTTATGAGCTGTCGCGGCCCGCGTAAGCCTAGGCTTATTCTTACGCGGCCCGCGTGAAACTCAAAAATCTGTTTTTCTAGGTTTTTCATGTACAGTAAGGTTTCAGGGGTCCGAGTTTTCACTTACGGGTCGTTTTGGGATGTTTTTGTTGGTCCTTACTGTTAAACTTGATTAAACTGGGATTCACTCACCAGTATTTCCCACTGACAAATGTTTTTAAAACGCGTTTCAAGTAACAAACTGTGAAAGCCAAATAGAAGCCAGCTGGACAGCACTAAAGGCTTGGAAAAGTGGCAATAAAGTTACCTAAAATAAAATAGATGTTTTTATTAATAAAATAGGATTTATTCCTATGAAAACGTGTGTATTACGAACTTGGGTTTATCCCATGTGTTTAATTTTATGAAAATGTGGTATTTTACTCTGATTCAATATTTCCTAACTACGGTCTTGATGAAAAATTTCACTGCCAAATTAGACAATACATGATACCACCGAAACTGGCTCGCGGCCGCCCGTTCCCGGGGATTTGGGATCGGGGGTTGCGACACGCGAGGTCAGGATCAAGACAAGATCAGTTTTGACATTTCGTTCCTTGGATAAAAGACATGGCTTCCTTGACCTCGTGCGGAGGAAAGAAGCGCAGGTAAGCATTGATGGGTGTCGAGTGTTATATATATTAGGTGTATATTTTAAGCCCCTGTAACACTTTTTAGTCAAGTTTTAAATTTATAAAACACGATATTTACTAACACTAGACACACATATGGGCAAGTGCACCCATCGTGAGCGTAGTATAGTGTTGGTAAGATACCGAGGTCGTCTAAGGACACAAGAGCTTTTAGTACCGGTTTATCCTCAACGTCTAATCAAATCAAAAAGTTTAGAAAAATGTTTTAAACTAAGAAAAATAAAAACTAACTAAAATGCTGAAAATAAAAATAAAAGAAAAACAGATAGACAAGATGAATCACTTGGTTCCGACTCGTGTATAGTGTAACCTTTGATTATTTCCGCACTTTTGCACTTATTTAAGAGATTATCTTAGTTATTGTAGTAGGCCCCTCTTTTGAAGGTGACGTTACCCTCAACCCAGTAGTTTGAGTCAGCAAGGATACAATCCTAAAGGGTCGGATTATTGAAAGATAATTAATTAAGTTATTAATGCAAATTATGGTAGGCCCCTGTTTTGGAGGTGACGTTACCCTCGACTAAGTAGTCTGAGTCAGCAGGGATACAGTTATAAATAGCCGGGTTATAGTATTAATAGTAGTTAACTTATGAGGGGATCAAAGAGTTTGGACTCCCGCCATCCAATACCGCTAAGTATTGAAGTAGGTCCTACTAAATTTGACCCAGGTCCATTGCAGGACCTCTAAACACTGAACAATGGCAAGACTCTTACCAAACCGTTCCCTTAACCCCCGACCAGGTAGCCAACATACCTCCATATAGACCGTGGAGATATGAATGGTGAAAATATTTTATTTTATATAGACAGTAAAATAATGCCAAGACACCACGGACAAACGATAAGGAAGAATCACCTTCAACATAAGAAACTAGTTATTAAAGCCATTAATACAAAACCAAGTAAAAAGTGCGAAGAGATTAGAAATAAAAAGTATTACACTAGACACTTGTTTTCACCAAGTGATGTAAGAGACTTAGGCAAACATGGCCTTGATTGTCAAGAACTCTTACGATCAATCATGGATCCCGAGACGACTCACACACTCTATGATGGACAATGGATGATGGTGGTGGATGATGGTGTTATGGTGGTGGTGGGTGGTGGGTGAAGTGTGAGAGAGGTGGTGTGCCAAGGGATGGTTTGAGCTTGAGCCAAGCACTCCTATTTATAGGCTAAACAGAAGCTCGGGCACGGCCCCGTGTCCACATCCTTCTCTTTCTTCATTTAATGCAGCTTGTCTTATTAGTTGACCACGCCCCCGTGTCCGCTGAGCACGGCCCCGTGTGCAGAAGAATTTTTGTACTATGAAGATTTGCTTAGATTGTGCGAATCTTATAGTTGACCACGGCCCCGTGTCCGCTGAGCACGGCCCCGTGGTGGGCAATAGAAGCTTCTACCACTTTGTCTTTTCTGCTGACACTTGGGCACGCCCCTGTGCTGGCTGAGCACGGGGCGTGTTCAGTCTCCTGTCTTCTTGTTTTGCTTGGGAAGATGCTGTCGTGGGGTCGGGCATGTCACGTCTTGTTCCTTTTCTTGTATTTATGTTAGATTTTGATGTCTTTTTGCTTCTTTTGTTAATTTGAGCTCATTTAATCCTCAAAATACAAAAGGAAGACAAAAGCTCACTTTTTCCAACATTAATACTAAAAAAAGGTTAGTTTTATGCCACAATTGATGTCATTTATATGTTGCATTTTGCACACATCAGCATCAGACAAGTACGAAATGTACAAGTGGTAGAGTAGTGGACCAATAAGCGTTCAACAGGCTATACCTGATCTTGCTGCACGATGGACAATCGTACAGGAGACAAAAAGGTACATAAGGATGTATACGTGGCCCCAATCAGCGTGCGCCGACCACTGCTCCACGATCTCCACTTAGCTGCTGATAATAGACCAGACAACAAGGACAATCGTCAGGACAGCATGCGCCAGCTACCCTCCCTCCTGGAATTACTAACGGTCGTGGCAGAGGGAGCAGAATGGATATTCCTTGTTGTCGTCTTCAGGCTCAAGGCTCATTAACCGATACTTATTTTCACGTCAGAGGATGCTTACAAGGTGAACCCCCCTATTCTCCTCCTTGTAACGAGCTTACGGTGTGTTGATTGTTTTGCAAGATCATCTTAGCTGTTCTTGACGAGACGAAAGAAGATTAACCGTAATTTATCAAGGCACAAACCACAAACTAATCACCAGTTTAGTTTGGTGTTTCTTCAAAATCAAATCAATTGGAATCCCTTACTTCGAAACCCATGATTGCAGCCTTTTTTCATCGCACCATTGTACATCGGTGCTTGCAACGACTGAGGGAGGTGATCGAATTCAACAGATGAACAAAGGGGTGAAATCGTTGGAGGCTTTGGAAGAAGTTTCCAGATGTAGAGAGAGAGAGAGAGAGAGAGATAAAGAGAGGGGATGATTAGAAGGGGAAATAAGAGACGGTTGAAAGGGCAATTTTGTCATGTTAGAGAAATTTTAATAAAGAATGGGAAATATGAAATTTTAATTTGAGATTGGGTATATATGCAATTGATACGGTTTTTAAGGGGAAATATACCCCTATTCGATAAGGTTACCGAAATTCATGCCATATTCCTTTACCGAAATGAAATCGCGTATGTTAATGTATACTATAAAAGTTGAAGATGTAATGAATCATTTTATATCATATGTAGTAAAACAATAACTCACTAGATTCAGAACCGGATCTTAACTCACCCTAAAAATTATAGACTTGAAAATTCAAATATTCGATTACAGTTATGAACTTCTAATGATTTCATTCTTATAGTAATGTAAAGCTTATACCAAATTTAAAATACACCTTATTACATTTTTTAAGTGGCAATATCATATAGTAATTAGGTCTGGCCAAACATCTGGGTCGAGTCGTGGGTCAGAATAGGTTCGGGTTAGAATGAGTTCAGGTTAGAACAGGATCAGGTCAGAATGGGTTCGGATCACAGCGGGTCTAATTTGGTTTGGGTAAAAATTGATCAAAATAAGTTCAGGTTAAAAGAGGTTATAGCCAAAATAGTTCGAATTAAAACAGGTTATGACCAAAATGAGTTCAGATTGATACGGGTTTGTTTAAAAAATATCAAATGCTTTTTTTACCATTTTTTCTATCATAATTTTATAAATATTTATTATTCAACTAACCATTGATTAATGCTACTGGAGTACCGGGTGATATTATATAAATGCCACATGTGTATTTTTGTAATATGTTACAGAAACTTTGGAGGTGGAGGCAATTGCGGATATTTTGGTTACAACAATGATTGATGGAGGTTGGTGGTTTCAATGGCATTAATAGGTGGTGGTTGTGGCAATGTTGGTTAGTGGTGGTTGATGCGACGTTGGTTGGTGGTGCTTGTGGTTATTGTAGTGGCAATGGTTGGTGGTGTATTTGTAGGGTTGGTTGGTAGGCAGTGGTACGTTGAAGCGGGAGTTGAGGTGGTGATCCGTCGAAGTTGATGTTTATCAGGAAACGTATAACCAACAACCTCACGTGATTTCATCAAAGATCTCGTCGACCCGTTCTTACTTGTTCTAACACGTCTGAATCCGATCCGTTATAGTATGTTCCAACCCGTTTGAATCTATTCTAAACTTTAGATAGGCATTACGCCGTCCACTCTGACCCATTCCATGCAATATAATGTTGCTGCCTATTTTAGCCCAAAATATAAAATTTCTTGCCCAAACAAACTCATTTCCACTACTCTAGGTCAAGATGTCAGGACTAATAGTAATATATTTGGCTCAAGTAACTGGGCGAGTATCACCTAATACCATACATGTTTCAACCTGTGAAAAAATATATAATTTATATCATATATGGTATTCTAGAATTACGGGTTCGCGTTTTCCTACCATCACCAGCCAAACATGCTCCCGAAGTCAAATAATCAACTTCATTTACATAAAATTTCCGAACGAAAGGGTTATCTAATTCTAAACTTACATCGAATGACGTTGAATGTCTTCAATCCGGGACCCGCATCAAGTCCGAATGGCGTTTTAGTGAAAACACGCTTATTGATAGTAAAGATGAAATCCCATAATTTGGAATAGCTTGTTTGGTGTTTAACGGACATGATTATAAATCGAGTATCTAACTGAGATTGCCACTAGTGTGTTATTACAATCAATACGACTATGATTATGGTTCACATAAGACATCTGAATCCTAATTGATGATAGTAAAGTTGGTTGCACAACAAAAGTGAATACATACACGATTATATAATTATCTCTTAATAAACTAATATATATATATATATATATAACATCTTCTAAAATAACTTTTTTAACAGCAAAAAAATACTTCATTAATCATCGCCAAAATTGTTACAGACTGAAAGATACTAGTGAGACATTAGAATACATGCAGTCATCACCACTATTCCTCACCCATATATTACTTTTTAAAACAGAAGAAAAAGATTACTGAGCCTAAAACCACACACCCCACCTATAAATTTTTTTTATATCCTATGTATTGAAATTCACCCACTTCTCCCAATCAACTTGCACTCCCTTCGATCTATGTTTAACCCATATGAACGCCAAAGATTGTATTTTTGTATTTCCCCAAATATTCCATCCACCAAAAGTATTTTGCCATTGAAAATCACATCGTTCCGAGCTTTCCATACAAGTACCTGTGTCGGTCACCATAGTTTCGATCTGTCAACATTTTGGAGTTTTCCTGTGTTTGGGATTGCTGAAATTTGTCAGATCTGTTGGTTTAGATGTTTCAGAACTGTTGTTGTGTTGTTTCGTTTTGAGAGAGAAAGTTAAAGGGTTGGTGGTGTTACACCCCAACCGATGGCGGTAACATCGGGGCGGGACGAACAAATCGCTTAAAGCATCATAACGCTACTTGTGTCAATATAGATTAATCAAAATTTCATACTGATAATTAAATTGTCATACAACCCAAAAACATTGTCAAAATTGTATCAAACATCACAAAATTTAAATACTGTCCAAAATATTGTTTTTCTAAGGTGTGTATCCAAAGTCACCCTAGCTTGATTCTTGATTCACTGCGACTATCAACTTGCAACATGTATTAAAATAAAATCAACAAAAATGTTGGCGAGTATACAAGTTTAATACATAGCATATATAGTTTAAAATGTGATTTCCTCGTATCCAACATGAATAACATATTACAAGTTTCAACATGCTAAGCCAAACGTAATCAATATGTTAACTTAAGTTTTCAACGCATTAACTGTGCCTTTCCTACATCGTTGCCATGAAGAGGAGGTAAAAGAATCATACTTAACAATACCCCAAGTCTCAAGGGCGGTGCGTTAACCCTATAGCGCTATAATTGTCAAGGTTGGCTAAACATAAGATTCAAACGTTCACATAGCATAAAAGAGTCACAAGTATCATGTTTTCATGTTTAAGATGGATAGAGTATGATTAATAACAAGTTTCAAGTGTCGTGTGTTTGAATATAGAATACATGTTGCATCCCAAAGTGTTTAAAGAAAGGGATCAAGTATACTCATAGTGGGTGCTTAGAATCTAAACATAGTCGGGTTGGATCGAAGGGAGCGTTGGATCAGCCTGCATGTGAGAACAGAGTATAAGTCCTCTAAGTGCTGACCCGGTTGGGAACAGAGTGTCGAACAGTGCAAAAACGAGTTAAGTGTTCAACAGGTGATCCGAATGGATGGGCCCGGATGGCCATTCGAATAGAACATGATTGTTTGCGAAACTTTGAAATTCGGAGTTTAGTTAAAAACGTTTAAACAATGAAAATTATAAGGGTCAGGTCATCCGGTCGGATGGTCATCCGGACGGATGGCCATTCGAGCGGATAGCCATTCGAGCGAGTAATCTGTAGTTGAAGTTTTTGTAAAATTTTCTAAGTAAAAGTTTCGATTTAACGGAGACGGCGTGACGACGTGTCAAACAACATAATACACCAAGTCCAGTTCATTCGGTCGGATAGGTCTCGCCCATTTGGACAGACGAGCTGTTCTTGATGAAGATTCATGTTTAACCCATTAATCGGTCCATATCTTTTGTGGAAATCCGTTTTCAAACCGACCTTCGACTAAGGAATGAGTCGAGAGTCCAATTTAGTCAAGATTCCATCAATAATGTGTGAAAATTGAAGAAAAGTTGAAAACAGATGGAAAAGTGTTGAGATCTTTCATATTTTAGTTGAAAAGTGTGAAAATCCCATAGATCTTAGACCAATCTTGATTAAATAGTGTTCCACAACAGTTTGCCTAAGCAAAACGAGTGAAAACCACCTCCGGAAGGTCTGAAATCGGTGTTTTTGAGAAAAAGTTAAGGTGAGTGAGTGATTTTGATGAAGAAGATGGAGTAGAAGTGATTAGAGATGAATATTGGTGAAGATTTAGGTGAAAAGCTAACAAAATAGCATTGATTCTCGTCTGGAACTTGAGAGCGAATGGGCAGGGGTGAAAGGTGAGAATGGAGGTTCAAGTCTACTATTTATAGGTGACAGCAACAGGTCCATTCGGTTGGTTGTGTTCGGATGGGTTAAGGCGGTGGCGAGTGGCATTGTCCGGATGGTCATCCGGACGGCTGGTCATCCGGGCGGATGGCCATTCGGACGGCCAGTTCGCGCTTGCTAGTTTTCCAACTTTGGTTCGTTTTGCAAGCGAGGTTAAGTGTTGCGTTGTGTATTATTGTGAGTAGTCATTACATATAGTATAATTACATTTTGGCGTTCAAAAAGCATAAATAACAAGAATAATTTCGTGTTTCGGATTCGTATTAAAGTAGTCTCTCGTTCATTAAGTATCAAGGATAACAAAGTGTCAAGAATCTAGGATAAATATATCGTTCACATATAAAAAGCATCACAAAGAGTAATAGTTGCACATAGTTTATCATAATATCATGATTAAAATAGTCTCATTTCATTATGATCGATCGTCTCGAGTGTACAAGTATAACAGGATAGGAAATATGATAAGACTTGCTAAGATAATAAAAGTATCAGAACGCAGGGCGTTACAGGTGGTGGCGGAGGGTTCTCGGTAGTGGGGGTGAGATGGTGGTGGTGGGTGTTTGGATATGGCGGTAGTTGGATGGTGGTGGCAGTGGGGCGACACTGGTGGTGGAGATGAGATGGTCGTGGAGGGTTTCGGATTTTGGTGGGGCAGCGGTGAAGATGATGGCGGTGCAGTGGTGTTTATAGAGAGAGTGATGGGTGTCAAGTGTTATATATATTAGGTGTATATTTTAAGCCCCTTTAACACTTTTTAGTCAAGTTTTAAATTTATAAAACACGATATTCACTAACACTAGACACCCATATGGGCAACTGCACCCATCGTGAGCGTAGTATAGTGTTGGTAAGATACCGAGGTCGTCCAAGGACACAAGAGCTTTTAGTACCGGTTTATCCTCAACGTCTAATCAAATCAAAAAGTTTAGAAAAATGTTTTAAGCTAAGAAAAATAAAAACTAACTAAAAATGCTGAAAATAAAAATAAAAGAAAAACAGATAGACAAGATGAATCACTTGGTTCAAACTCGTATCTAGTGTAACCTTTGATTATTTCCGCACTTTTGCAATTTTTAAGAGATTATCTTAGTTATTGAAGTAGGCCCCTCTTTTGAAGGTGACGTTACCCTCACCCCAGTAGTTTGAGTCAGCAATGATACAATCCTAAAAGGGTGGATTATTGAAAGATAATTAATTAAGTTATTAATGCAAATTATGGTAGGCCCCTGTTTTGGAGGTGACGTTACCCTCGACTAAGTAGTCTGAGTCAGCAGGGATACAGTTATAAATAGCCGGGTTATAGTATTAATAGTAGTTAACTTATGAGGGGATCAAAGAGTTTGGACTCCCGCCATCCAATACCGCTAAGTATTGAAGTAGGTCCTACTAAATTTGACCCAGGTCCATTGCAGGACCTCTAAACGCTGAACAATGGCAAGACCTTTACCAAACCGTTCCCTTAACCCCCGACCAGGTAGCCAACATACCTCCATATAGACCGTGGAGATATGAATGGTGAAAATCTTTTATTTTATATAGACAGTAAAATAATGTCAAGACACCACGGACAAACGATAAGGAAAGATCACCTTCAACATAAGAAACTAGTTATTAAAGTCATTAATACAAAACCAAGTAAAAAGTGCGAAAAGATTAAAAATAAAAAGTATTACACTAGACACTTTGTCTTCACCAAGTGATGTAAGAGACTTAGGTAAACATGGCCTTGATTGTCAAGAACTCTTACGATCAATCTTGGATCCCGAGACGACTCACACACTCTATGATGGACAATGGATGATGGTGGTGGATGATGGTGTTATGGTGGTGGTGGGTGGTGGGTGAAGTGTGAGAGAGGTGGTGTGCCAAGGGATGGTTTGAGCTTGAGCCAAGCACTCCTATTTATAGGCTGAACAGAAGCTCGGGCATGGCCCCATGTCTAGTGGGCACGGCCCCGTGTCCACATCATTCTCTTTCTTCATTTAATGCAGCTTTGTCTTATTAGTTGACCACGCCCCCATGTCCGCTGAGCACGACCCCGTGTGCAGAAGAATCTTTGTACTATGAAGATTTGCCTAGATTGTGCGAATCTTATAGTTGACCACGGCCCCGTGTCCGCTGAGAACGGCCCCGTGGTGGGCAATAGAAGATTCTACCACTTTGTCTTTTCTGCTGACACTTGGGGACGCCCCCGTGCTGGCTGAGCACGGGGCGTGTTCAGTCTTCTGTTATCTTGTTTTGCTTGGGAAGATGCTGTCGTGGGGTCAGGCATGTCACGTCTTGTTCCGTTTCTTGTATTTATGTTAGATTTTGAGGTCTTTTTGCTTCTTTTGTTAATTTGAGCTCATTTAATCCTGAAAATACAAAAGGAAGACAAAAGCACACTTTTTCCAACATTAGTACTAAAAAAGGGTTAGTTTTATGCCACAATTGATGAAATTTATATGTTGCATTTTGCACACATCAAATACCCCCACACTTGAATCTTTGCTTGTCCTCAAGCAAAACTCTTTAATATGTGGCTATTACACACCCAAATGGAATGGGTAGAGAAGAAGGTTTCTGGGCTTGTCATAAAGTGTCGGGATTTCCAAGATTCTTTATTTAGTTTTATTTTTATTTATTTACAATCCTATTCGTCATGATTTATTTAAAACTTTTCATAAGATAAATTACTTATTAGGGCATAACATGCCTCTTTAAAATTCTATTTATATACAAGCTCACATACCTCACGGGGATCACTCAACACTCGGCCGAAGATGTATTTTTGTGGATCACTCGAGAGCGGCATGGAACTTACTCCTACCATAGGCTTGCCAAGCAATCAATCCTCCTCCTTTTTAACTTATATTCCTTTGTAAATATCAAGAGGACTTTGTGGGTGAAGGGTTAGGCTTGGGTTAAAGGTAGGTGGTTGGGTTAGTGGATAGTGGTTAGTAGAAAAGGGCGAAAAGCGTAACAAGCGTCGGTTTTCATAAGACTTTTTATTTTTGTAACTTTATTTTGATGAAGCTTTTATTCAAACAAAGTTATTTTTGATGAACTTGTTTGTTTATTTTCTTTTGCTTCATCATCAACACACATTTTTTTTTTTTTGAAAAGTCATATGAAAAACCGAACTTGTTACTAAAATAAAGGGTTAAAAATGAAAAAGGTTTTGGTGGGTAAAAAGGTGTTTGGTTTGGGTTATGAAATGAAAAGGTTTAGGCTCAAAGGGGCTAACTAGGGGGATTTTGGGTAGGTGGTAAAAAAAATAATAATGGTGTAGAAAAAAAAAGTTAGTCCTAATGTCTCCATCATTTACTTACTCGGGTTTAAGTTGGTAAGGACCGGGAATGTATTGTCATGGCAAGTTCTAGAGTCGTAAGAACCAAGCGGCTATTCACACAAGAAACGAAAAATGAGCATTTAGTTTAATGATATGTAATTGTATGCTCGATAAAGGCTCAAAACTCACTTTTGTGGGAATGGGTTTTTATGTGATCACGTATATATAATCAAATTTTAACTAGGTTTGCCATGCCTTTTCATAATTTTCTTATGTTGGTTCTTTTTATCACGACGCTATCGGTTGTAAATTCGTAAAAATATAACCTTTTTAGAACTTGAAATTCCCGAGTTAAACCTAGACAAGTAAAAAAAATTCAGAATTTTTGAAAAAAATTTGGGGTGATTAGCGGTTCCAATAGAGTTTTGTGTAAGGCTTGTATTTAGGACTTGCAAGATTCAAGGTTTTAGCATCCCCCCACACTTAAATTACACATTGTCCTCAATGTGTCCCAAAAATAAGTTTTTAGGTTGATTGAATGTGTAAAAGGCGTGAAAAAGCAAAAAAATTGTGTTACTGGGCGCTGAACACGGCCCCGTGTTGTCCGGGCACGGCCCCGTGTTGTCCGGGCACGGCCCCGTGTTCAAGTGCCAGTAACAAAATTAAATCAAGAGAAACAGAAGCCTGGACACGGGGGCGTGTTGGGTGAACACGGCCCGTGTCCAGTTACCTGAACTGGGTCTTTTTCTACAGACTGTGCAGCACGGGGCCGTGTTGGGTGGATACGGCCCGTGCCGAACCTACTGTAAACGAAGAATTTCGTCGGACGGTCCTGTTTTCCTGCATGGGGTGCTGGTTCAAGTTTCCCTTGTATCCTTTGCCATCTTAAGTGTGTTTTATTCCTGAAAATTAAGACTAACTAGAAAACATGAAAATTAAACTAAACTAAGGATAGTTCCGCGGAATGCCTCCGTGGTGCGCCACGTTTATAAGGGTCCTTGGCTAGACGCAAAGCCTAGTCATATTTTGCCCAAGTGGGATGTATTGCATCCCATGTTACACCGTCAGAGAGTGTCATCCAAGCTTGAGTCTATGACCTTCATGTAGTTGACCGGGTCTTCGTCCTCTACTGTCTTTCCACATTCAAACTTCACTTCCTTGTCCCCAAACTTCAATGTTAACGTTCCGTCATTCATGCTCACCACTGCTTGGGCGGTGGCTAGAAATGGCCTCCCGAGGATGAGAGGGACATCGGTATCTTCCTCCATGTCTAGGATGACAAAGTCGGTTGGAAACACGAAGTTGTCAACTTTGACCAATAGATTTTCAGTGACACCCTGTGGAAATTTGACGGATCTGTCGGCGAGTTGTATGGTCATCTTTGTAGGGCTTGTTGTTCCTAGGCCGAGCCGTTTGAACATTGAAGTGGGCATGAGGTTAATGCTAGCCCCAAGATCGGCTAATGCATTACGAACGGGGGATTCCCCGGTCGAGCAAGGAATCGTGAAACTTCCGGGATCAATTTTCTTTTATGGGAGTTTGTTGAGTACTAGGGCGGAGCATTCTTCGCCTAAGTTAACTAATTGCAATGATTCAATTTTCCTTTTGTGGGTGAGGAAATCCCTCATAAATTTTGTATATTTAGGCATTTGGGTTAGGACCTCAATAAAAGGAATATTAACATGCAATTGTTTTAGTAAATTTTCGAACTTTGCGAATTGCTCATCGGTCTTTTGACGATTTAATCGACCGGGGTATAGAACTGGAGGAGTTTTGGTGGGCTCTTGATTTGGTGAAGAAGCCTTTTCTGGTTGAGGTGTGGGTGAAGTCGTACTTTGACTTCCTTCAACCGGTGGTAATGGGGCATCCTCGGGTCCCACGGTTCGGTTTCTCAATGTGATGAGGTGTACTTGCGCCCTTGGGTTGGTTTCGGTATTGCTAGGTAACGCGCCTTGTGGTCTCTCGGAGAAATTTTGAGCTATGTGATTTAATTGTTTTTCAATGTTTTGAATGCTAGCTTGTTGATTTCTAAAATTCGATTCCAATTGTTGAAATCGATCTGAGTTTTTCTTTTCGGTGTCGGAGATGAGGCGAGATATAGTATCTTCAAGCCTTTCTCTTCCACCTTGTTGTTGAGAGAAATTTTGTGGTTGTTGAAAGTTAGTTCGTTGGTTTTGTTGGTTACTACTATTGCCGGGATCTCTCCAACCAAGATTAGGGTGGTTACGCCATCCTTGGTTGTAGGTTCCCGTTGGTGGACCCGACGGCCTAGGTCTATTGTCAATGTAGTTTACCGTTTCCGTTTGATCATCTACTTCTTTCATACAACTCCAATTTTCATGTGGTCCACCACACCCTTCACAAGCCATAACCGAGGCCGTTTTTGCCATTTCTAATTTTTTAATTTTTGAAGAAAGGGCCTCGATTTGGGCTTGTAAAGAAGTGCTTTCATCAACCTTATGGGCGCCCGGGGCAATATACTTATTGCCTCGGGGAGTGTGCCACTGAAAATTGGTTTGAGCAATTTCCTCAATTTGATTGTATATTTCATTTGGGCGACGATTACCTAAAAGTCCACTGGAGCTAGAATCAAGTGTTTGTCTTGTGTGTGGCAACAACCCATTGTAGAAAGTGGATACTTGTTGCCACACCGCTAGACCGTGATGAGGACACTTTCTTAGTAGCTCCTTGAACCTTTCCCAAGTTTTGATATAAGGATTCCCCATCCTCTTGTGAGTATGTATTAATTTCAGTCATTAATTTAGCCGTTTTAGCAGGAGGGAAATACTTATATAGAAACTTTTGGGCTAGTTCATCCCAAGTGTTTAACGAGCCAACTGGGAGGGTGTTGAGCCAAGCCTTAGCTCGGTCCTTTAGCGAAAATGGAAACATTCGAAGGCGGATGGCGTCATTTGATGCTCCATTGATCCGAAAGGTATCACATATTTCTAAGAAATTAGTAATATGTAGATGGGGATCCTCGTCCGCAAGCCCATGGAAGGTTGCGGAGTTTTGGAGCATTTGTATCAAGTGCGGTCGAAGTTATTGGCTTCGACATTCGGCGCATTGATAGCGGCGCCTAGATTACCCACAGTGGGCCGAAGTTAATCCATGAGGGTATGTTGGTCCGCCATTGGAAGTGGGTCCCTCGAAACTTTCTCTTGATTTTTAGCTTTAAGTCTTTTTCTGAGAAAGCGTTCGGGTTCTTCTAGAGGTTCTTTTATGTCTCTACTAGAACTGGAGCTCATGCACTACGTAGGAAGTTCAAATGTGGCGCCTGGATTCCAAGTCCTGCAATAAAAACAGAAAAGAACGTTGGTCAGAATGTTCACCACGGCCCCGTGCTCAGTGAACATGGCCCGTGGTCGGAGGTACAGTTATTGTTTTCTGGATCCCTGTTACTGGGAGTTGGACACGGCCCCGTGTTGCACCGACACGGCCCCGTGCTCAACTCTCTGTAACTCAGAAAATAAAAACTGCCAGTGATGGTGCTGGGCACGGCCCGTGTCCGACCAGGCACGGCCCGTGTCCGACCAGGCACGGCCCGTGCTGAGCTCTGCAGAAACTGAAAAATTAAGAAAAAAAATCCTAAAAAAATTGAAAAATAAGAAAAAAGATTAGGCTGTTGATTCCTAACTTTCTTAAAATCCTTGTGTCCCCGGCAACGACGCCAAAAACTTGATGGGTGTCAAGTGTTATATATATTAGGTGTATATTTTAAGCACCTTTAACACTTTTTAGTCAAGTTTTAAATTTATAAAACACGATATTCACTAACACTAGACACCCATATGGGCAAGTGCACCCATCGTGAGCGTAGTATAGTGTTGGTAAGATACCGAGGTCGTCCAAGGACACAAGAGCTTTTAGTACCGGTTTATCCTCAACGTCTAATCAAATCAAAAAGTTTAGAAAAATGTTTTAAACTAAGAAAAATAAAAACTAACTAAAAATGCTGAAAATAAAAATAAAAGAAAAACAGATTGACAAGATGAATCACTTGGTTCAGACTCGTATCTAGTGTAACCTTTGATTATTTTCGCACTTTTGCAATTTTTAAGAGATTATCTTAGTTATTGTAGTAGGCCCCTTTTTTGAAGGTGACGTTACCCTCACCCCAGTAGTTTGAGTCAGCAAGGATACAATCCTAAAATGGTGGATTATTGAAAGATAATTAATTAAGTTATTAATGCAAATTATGGTAGGCCCCTCTTTTGGAGGTGACGTTACCCTCGACTAAGTAGTCTGAGTCAGCAGGGATACAGTCCTAAATAGCCGGGTTATAGTATTAATAGTAGTTAACTTATGAGGGGATCAAAGAGTTTAGACCCCCGCCATCCAATACAGTTAAGTATTAAAGGAGGTCCTACTAAATTTGACCCAGGTCCATTGCAGGACCTCTAAACGCTGAACAATGGCAAGACCTTTACCAAACCATTCCCTTAACCCCCGACCAGGTAGCCAACATACCTCCATATAGACCGTGGAGATATGAATGGTGAAAATATTTTATTTTATATAGACAGTAAAATAATGTCAAGACACCACGGACAAACGATAAGGAAAGATCACCTTCAACATAAGAAACTAGTTATTAAAGTCATTAATACAAAACCAAGTAAAAAGTGCGAAAAGATTAAAAATAAAAAGTATTATACTAGACACTTTGTCTTCACCAAGTGATGTAAGAGACTTAGGCAAACATGGCCTTGATTGTCAAGAACTCTTACGATCAATCTTGGATCCCGAGATGACTCACACACTCTATGATAGACAATGGATGATGGTGGTGGATGATGGTGTTATGGTGGTGGTGGGTGGTGGGTGAAGTGTGAGAGAGGTAGTGTGCCAAGGGATGGTTTGAGCTTGAGCCAAGCACTCCTATTTATAGGCTGAACAGAAGCTCGGGCATGGCCCCGTGTCCACATCCTTCTCTTTCTTCATTTAATGCAGCTTTGTCTTATTAGTTGACCACGCCCCCGTGTCCGCTGAGCACGACCCCGTGTGCAGAAGAATCTTTGTACTATGAAGATTTTCCTAGATTGTACGAATCTTATAGTTGACCACGGCCCCGTGTCCGCTGAGCACGGCCCCGTGGTGGGCAATAGAAGCTTCTACCACTTTGTCTTTTCTGCTGACACTTGGGCACGCCCCCGTGCTGGCTGAGCACGGGGCGTGTTCAGTCTTCTGTTATCTTGTTTTGCTTGGGAAGATGTTGTCGTGGGGTCGGGCATGTCACATCTTGTTCCTTTTCTTGTATTTATGTTAGATTTTGAGGTCTTTTTGCTTCTTTTGTTAATTTGAGCTCATTTAATCCTGAAAATACAAAATGAAGACAAAAGCACACTTTTTCCAACATTAGTACTAAAAAAGGGTTAGTTTTATGCCACAATTGATGAAATTTATATGTTGCATTTTGCACACATCAGAGAGTGTGTGTAAAGATGAGAGAGAAAGTGTGTAGGTGTGTGTGAGCTGGTGTGTGTGTTTGTGTATATATATTAAAACTTTATGCATTAAAGACTTGTTCCTTATACTCATGTGTATATAAGACTTGTACTTTGTGTGTAAATGACTAAATAACAGGACCGTGCACTATCCCCCCCCCCCTAAATGACTAAATAACCCTTGTAGTTAACAGACTGGTGGATGGTGCTAGAAATTTGGACTCAAATGGTTAAGAAAAGGGGTTGTAGGGACTCAGGGCGTTAAACATTTTGATTTTGGACTCAAGTGGTTAAAACCTATAAAACACAGGGACTCAAAAAGTAATTTACCCTAAAAATATTGTATGAATATACGGTAAAAAAATTGAGCGTTATTCCTGAACTTTTGTTCTAGATCCGTTACTAGTATTCAAGGTGTCATAGGTGTTAGCTAACATTTACTATTCATATAAGCAAAGATAAAAACAATGAGTTGGTGTTTATTTAGAAAAATATAATACGTATGTGTTTACTAGTAAATACACTATAACTTCTAACAATAGTGTACTAAATGACCCTAAATATTGGATAGTTTATAATAATAGTTGTATTTAAGGTGTTTAATATTTTAATTATATTTAAAAAACTCAAAATTGGATCGGATTTTGAGTATTTGAATTCAGTAATCAAATTTCAAATTAAATACGAATTCAAGATGCCGATGATGGCCCGCCCAGCTGGTC
This sequence comes from Helianthus tuberosus, assembly GCA_030545235.1. Classification (NCBI taxonomy): domain Eukaryota; kingdom Viridiplantae; phylum Streptophyta; class Magnoliopsida; order Asterales; family Asteraceae; genus Helianthus; species Helianthus tuberosus. The sequence continues at coordinate 189,760,844 of CM060409.1, forward strand.
GGAGGTGGGAGGGTTTACACCTTAGGGTGGTTCCTGCCCTGGCTAGGTCTCCAGTTCGATCGATGCACTCCACGAAAAAATTCCCTATGACGGTTTGAAAGGAGGACACCGGTGTGTGGGTAGGGATTCGAACTCGGGACCCGGGGGTTGTCTAGGATTGTCTTCACCGCTAAAACACACCTTTAAAAAAAATACGAATTCAAGATTTTTAATTCAATTCGATTCATTTTAATTCAAAATTCAAGTGGAAATTATACTTTTAGGTATGTGTGTATATACATCCATAATTATGTACTCATATTACAAAAAAAAAGGCTTATCATGTTGTGAAACTAGCCTAATAGCAAATAATAAGAGAAAGAGATGTAGGGAGAAAGAGATATTTAATTGATAGATATATCATACAAGAGATACAATGGGAAGTATATATAGGAGAAAAAAACTTGGAGAAGAATCTAATCTATTTTTGGTGTTGATAACCATAATATTAATAATATATTTATAACACTCTCCATTGGTTATCAACTTGATACGCTTGGAGATGCTGTCTCGTTAAAAACCTTGCTAGGAAAACCCAGCGGGACAAAATCTTAGCTAAGGGAAAAAGAGTGCAGCGCGTATCGTCTCCCCCTGATACTTCTGGATCATGTACGTTGTCTCATTAAAAACCTTACTAAGAAAACCCAATGGGATAAAACTTAGTGAAGGGAAAAAGAGTGCAACTTGTATAATACTCCCCCTCATTTGAACATGTATTCTTCAAGTGACTAGTGCCGATTCTTCTTGAAAGTTGCTCAAAGTTTTTGTAGTCAATGATTTGCCGCTTGATCCCTTAATGTGCAATTCTTTATGTTCGCAATGTTGTATATCTTCATATGAGCCTTCTAGTGCCTCTTCTTTTAAATAAATATCATAAGATCCACAACTGTGATTTGTTACATTCCCTGCATTTACAAAACTAACCAAACTTGTTTTGATAGGTTAGTAAAATATAAATTCATATCTTACATACCTTAGATGTATTGAAATAGATGTTTTCCCATTTCAATATTTCGTCGTTTAACACATGATATATCAAATCGATAAATTCAATAAAGATATATAAAATCATGAATAGATTGCAAGAAATACTAATGCACAATTGCACTTAAAGATGGTACCTTTAGACCAAATTTCAATTTCTTTCATATGAAGCTATAACAACCATTTTATATATCAACTAAAAAAATTGAACAACCTTTAACGTATTTAAATGATAAGCTTTGTCCATGGTAAAACGCGTCGACCTCTTATAGATATAGTTTGATTGATTACACATATACTCGAACTGCAGGTCGAGCAATAATTACAATGTGTCAAGGTCATTAAAAAATTCTCCCTCTAAAAGCTCGACAGTTTCTCTTGATGATGCGGGACATCATCACTGTAAACTGCGATTATAGTGAACTTTTAAAAGTAATTTTTTTTATAAAAGAAATGACTAATTTAATCAAACATATATCCATCTTTACTAGAATATCTCGAGTTTTACAACACTCGACCTGACTATTTTAGTCCATACGCATTTTGTCAACTTCTTACAGTACTTTCTTGAGGCAACTTAAATATATCAATGCTTTTGGCATTATCAATCCATGAGGGAATTATTCCCATCTTATCTAAATATGCATGTGCATTCACTCTTTAGGAGTTTTGCTAAATAAACTTTCCGATTTAACATATAGATATCTATATCATATGCAAAATGTGACGAACACTTGCATTTATCTCCAAAATCCACATTGTACCATACGTGTACACTATTTATTGAGATATCATAATCGTTGGGTACAAGTTTTCTATGTATGTTTCTTGGTGCACAAGAATTACATCATTAAGATGTTTCAGTTAACCTTTTAAGCACTCAATTACTTTAGAAACTCATCAAGAGTTCCAATTATATCCAACATGTAAAATAATCATAAACTATTCAAATCAGAATATGCATACAATGATCACGTTCTTCTCTAGAACTTACTTTACATGACTTACATAATTTAATCTTTTAGGACTTTCATGTAGAATTTCAGTATCAAATTATACATAATATTCATAAGACGCATATCGATTCTCTCTTTATATTACCAGACTAACAAGATATTGGAAAGTCAATGCATCCACCACAGGAGAATACGTCTCCTCATAATCAATCATAGGTCTTTGCGAAAATTCTTTTGCCACCAATTTTTCCTTATATCACTCAATTTGATTTTCACATGATTCGCATAAAAGACTCGTTGTATGGACTGTGTGACAACTGGCACAAAACCGGTAATTTTCATACAATTTTAATAATTATTTATTTTCCTACAATTATGTGCTTAAACGTCAACATTATGTGCTTACTTGCTTTACATATGAATTCATGCATGTTTTATACTTCAATTACCGCATTGTGCATTACATTAAGCGTTGCGTCGAAACGACTAGTAAACTCACCGGTAAGACAAGCTGCGTCAGCATAACTGCAGAATACAATCACACAATAGATTTAGGGCCTAGATGTAGGTCCAGCATCAAAAATACATTAAAACCCAAGTGTAGGAACAAGGGTTAACATAAACACTTTCCGGAAGTTAAAACAAGCACTAAAAAGTACTCGAAACGTACCAAAAATGCAGAATTCTACAGAAATTCAGCAAAAACAGCATTTAAACTATAAAATAACATGCAGAATTTGTTTTTTTAGTGCCCAAAATAACTTGTAAAGTGTCGGGAATGAAAACTGTCACAAAAGGTACTTCATACCTTGTAAAACTGCACTATTTAGCAACTTAACTAACCGATAACCGAACGAATAACCGGACACTACCCAAAACATCAAAAATATACTAGAAGCATTGTTTTTGTGATATAAAGCTAGTTATGGTGATAAAACACCTTAAAAATCATAAAAACACTTAAACACATGAACCTTAAGCATAAACCTTCTAACTTACCTTCTAGTCCCCTAACTTCCAAAAACATACAATTTACCCCCCCCCCCTTGTTGTAACCGGCCCCATAGGGACCCACACCCACTTTCCATTAAAATATTGTCAAATGTGTTCAAGATATTGGACACTAAACCTAATGGACAATGTTATGTTGGAAAGTTCTTATAAGTAACCATTAGTAAAGAAACAAAGATCATTTCACCATTTCAAAACTTCATCTTCCTCTTCTTCTCTTCTCCCACCTACGGGCACACCTCCACCCTCACACATCCTCATTTTCATTCATCAATCAACCATTCCAAGCGTGTTTCAAGGTGTAAGAAGATGATCTAAGGAAGCTACAAGTGGTAGAAGTTGAAGGACCTTCTTGTGGAGCTTTTAACCTCTCATCTTCTTCAATCTTCATCTTCTTCTTGTTTGTGCCACTTCCCTAGCCACTAGAGCTAGTAGTAAGCCTTCTAAACACTATTTACTTCATGTTATTAGTATGTATAAGTCACACCATCAAAGAAACAAAACTTTAAAAGGTGATATCATAAATATCTAACATAATCTAAGTGAAATCAAGTTGTTTTGAAGTTGTTTGATGTATGTGATGAAGTTGTGAATGTTGAATTTTGTGTTCTTAGTTAGATCCATCATGTTAAAGCTTGTTAGAAGCTTAGATCTAACAAGTTTTAGCATGGATCTTGAAAGATCCATGGTTAAACTTGAAGATGAACTTGAAAAGTCTTTATGTAAATATGAAAAATGGTTTTAAAGTATGATTCTTATGATCTTGAAGTAATAAAGTTTAAGGATGATCAACTTATGAAACTAAGCTTCATAAAAAGTTTGTGAAAAGTGCATCAAGAAGCTTATTTTTAAAAGATTCAAGTATGTTAAGTATAGACTTACAAGACTACATGTTTTTACAAAAATATCAAATTCATCCTAGGGTTTTACATGATGAAATTGTGTATGTAACTTGTGATGTTGATTGGAAATTGATTTTTGGTGATGAAAAGAAAATAAACACATGTTTTGAAAACATGGGAAACCTCCACTTTTAGGGGAAACTATGTCAAAAAATTTATAAAATTTTGACCCTTAGAAAAATATAAGTTTTTGGTGAAACTTATTCCCAAAAAATTCACCTAAAAATATTTACTAAAGTTTCCTAATTTTTATACAAAATTACAAGCCAAGAAATAAGGTTTTCTTCAAGTCTAAAATCAATATTAAGTATGTATATTTTTAGGAAAAATATATATATTTAGTGATCACCAAATTTTGTGCTAAGTGTATATTATGTGTATTATATGTAGTAGTGTATTAGGAACTTGAAAATACACTAAATACCCCCAATGAGTCTAAATACCAAAATAGAAATACAAATACAAATACATAAGGATACTTAAGTATACAAAATTCCTCATAAAATAGTGTATGGACAAATACAAGAATATACATTAACATAGACATATTCCTCAAAATATATGGACTTGGACAAATATTGGACATTTTTGGACATAAATACATATTTGGACAAATATATATAATTACTACCAAGTAATGAGAATTATACAAAAATCAGGTAAATGACAAAATAAATATATATATTTTACAAACATAACAAAATATATATATTTCAAACAAACACTAAAAATATATTACTTTTAAGAAATATAATTCCGGAAAGTATTAAAAATCAAAGAATTGATTTTTGACAAATAATGTAAAATACACAAGTATTTACATAAAAATACAATTATACTTCCCTAAGTATACTTACACAAAAATAATATTGAAAATATTATTTAACAAATTACTTATATTTTTTTTGGAAAATAATATAAGTAACATATTTTGGATAAGTTAAAAATATAGATCATTTTTAACACTTATCGTTTGGCAAGACCTACATAAACAAATAAATATATATATTTTTGAAGTAAAATATATATTTACAAGTGAACAAGGGCGAGACCCAATAAACAAGGGCACGACCCTCACAAATGATGAACATACACAAAACAAATACTTAACTTAAGATGGTGACTTGTACTTTGTGTTCTACAAGTCTAGTGATTAACGTACATAGAACACATATAGGTTACGACGCCTACAAGACAAGCCCAGTGAAGTTTACGACGCAGGATACGCAAAACAGTGAGTTCATGTCCACACTTTTAAACTTTACTTGTTTTCTAAACTTGGGGAAAATACATGTACAATGGTATGTAGAACACAAAACTAAGGAATGACACATAGATCATGTGATGAATAGGGTGAACATAAGTGATGCGTGTGAAGTGTTATATATATTAGGTGTATATTTTAAGCCCTTTTAACACTTATTTTTAGCCAAGTTTTAAATTTATAAAACACGATATTTTCCTAACACTAAACACACATATGGGCAAGTGCACCCATCCTGAGCGTAGTATAGCGTTGGTAAGATACCGAGGTCGTCCAAGGACACAAGAGCTTTTAGTACCGGTTTATCCTCAATGTCTAATCAAAATAAAAAGTTTAGAAAAATGTTTTAAACTAAGAAAAATGAAAACTAACTAAAATGCTGAAAATAAAAATAAAAAAAAACAGATAGACAAGATGAATCACTTGGTTCCGACTCGTATCTAGTATAACCTTTGATTATTTCCGCACTTTTGCACATAATTAAGAGATTATCTTAGTTATTGTAGTAGGCCCCTCTTTTGAAGGTGACGTTACCCTCACCCCAGTAGTTTGAGTCAGCAAGGATACAATCCTAAAAGGGTGGATTATTGGAAGATAATGAATTAAGTTATTAATGCAATATTATGGTAGGCCCCTCTTTTGGAGGTGACGTTACCCTCGACTAAGTAGTCTGAGTCAGCAGGGATACAGTCCTAAATAGCCGGTTTATAGTATTAATAGTAGTTAACTTATGAGGGGATCAAAGAGTTTGGACCCCCGCCATCCAATACCGTGAAGCATTGAAGGAGGTCCTACTAAATTTGACCCAGGTCCATTGCAGGACCTCTAAACGCTGAACAATGGCAAGACCTTTACCAAACCGTTCCCTTAACCCCCGACCAGGTAGCCAACATACCTCCATATAGACCGTGGAGATATGAATGGTGAAAATCTTTTATTTTATATAGACAGTAAAATAATGCCAAGACACCACGGACAAACGATAAGGAAAGATCACCTTCAACATAAGTAACTAGTTATTAAAGTCATTAATACAAAACCAAATAAAAAGTGCAAAAGATTAGAAATAAAAAGTATTATACTAGACACTTTGTCTTCACCAAGTGATGTAAGAGACTTAGGCAAACATGGCCTTGATTGTCAAGCACTCTTACGATCAATCTTGGATCCCGAGACGACTCACACACTCTACGATGGACAATGGATGATGGTGGTGGATGATGGTGTTGTGATAGTGGTGGGTGGTGGATGAAGTGTGAGAGAGGTGGTGTGCCAAGGGATGAGTTGAAATGAAACCAAGCACTCCTATTTATAGGCTGAACAGAAGGCTGGGCACGGCCCCGTGTCCGCTGGACACGCCCCCGTGCCTGTCTGACACACTCTCTCTCTTCATTAATTGTAATTCACAATTACAATTAATGCGCCTGCTGTACTTTCGCCACGCCCCCGTGTTCACTGGACACGGCCCCGTGGTGGGCAATAGAAGCTTCTATAGGTTTGTCTTTTCTGCTGCTTCTTAGGCACGGCCCCGTGCTGGCTGAGCACGGGGCGTGTTCAGTCTTCTGCCTTCTCTATTTTGCTTGGGAAGATGCCGTTGAGGGGTCGGGCAGTCCACTTATGTTCCTTTTCTTGTATTTATGTTGGATTTAGCTGTCTTTTTGCTTCTTTTGTGTTTTTGAGCTCATTTAATCCTGAAAATACAAAAGGAAGACAAAAACACTCTTTTTCGAATATTAGTACTTAAAAAGGGTTAGTTTTATGCCTCATTTGATGTAATTTATATGTTGCATTTTACACACATCAAATACCCCCACACTTGAACTTTTGCTTATCCTCAAGCAAAACTCTTTAATATGTGGCTTACACTCCCAAATGGAATGGGTAGAAGAGAAGGTTTTGGCTTGTCATAGAGTGTTGGGAATCCAAGATCCTTTTGGGTTTTATTTTTATTTATTTACAATTCTATTCGTAATGATTTGTTTAGAACGTTTCATAGGAGAAATTACTTATTTGGGCATAACATGCCTTTTTAAAATTCCATTTATATCAGGTTCACATACCTCACGGGAGAAATCACTCACACTCGGCCGAAGGTGTATTTTTAGTGAATCACTCGAGAGCGGCATGGAACTTACTCCTACCATAAGCTTGCCAAGCAATCAATTCTCCTCCTTTTTAACTTTTATACCTTTTGTAAATATCATGAGGACTTTGTGGGTTAAGGGTTAGGCTTGGGTTAAAGGTAGGTGGTTGGGATAGTGGTTAGTGGTTAGTAGAAAAAGGGTGAAAACCGTAACAAGTGTCGGTTTTCGTAGGACTTTCTATTTTTGTAACTTTTATTTTGATGAAGCTATTATGCAAACAAAGTTATTTTTGATGTACTTGTTTGTTTATCTTTTTGCTTCATCATCAACACATTTTTTTTAACGATCATACGAAAAAAAAAACGAACTTGTTACTAAAACAAAGGGTTAAAAATAAAAAAGGTTTTGGTGGGTAAAAGGGTGTTTGGTTTGGGAAATGAAATGAAAAGGTTTAGGCTCAAAGGGGCTAACTAGGGGGATTTTTGGGTAGGTGGTAAAAGAAAAAGAAAAATAATGGTGTAGAAATAAAAAGGGTAAGTCCTAATGCCTCCATCATTTACCTACTCGGGTTTAAGTTGATAAGGACCGGGAATGTATCGTCATGGCAAGTTCTAGAGTCATAAGAACCAAGCGGCTATTCACACAAGAAACGAAAAATGAGCATTTAGTTTAATGATATGTAATTGTATGCTCAATAAAGGCTCAAAACTCACTTTTGTGGGAATGGGTTTTTATGTGATCAAGTATATATAATCAAATTTTAACTAAGTTTGCCATGCCTTTTCATAATTTTCTTATGTTGGTTCTTTTTATCATTACGCTATCGGTTGTAAATTCGTAAAAATATAACCTTTTTGAGAACTTGAATTTCCCGAGTTAAACCTAGACAAGTAAAAAATGAAATTTTTGAAAAAAATTTGGGGTGATTAGTGGTTCCAATAGAGTTTTGTGTAAGGCTTGTATTTAGGACTTGCAAGATTCAAGGTTTTAGCATCCCCCCCACACTTAAATTACACATTGTCCTCAATGTGTCCAAAAAATAAATTTTTAGGTTGATTAGATATGTAAAATGGTGTTAAAAGCAAAGATTTATGTTACTGGTAGTCTGGACACGGCCCCGTGTTCAGGTGCCAGTAACAGAAATTAAAGAAAAGAAACAGAAGCCTGGACACGGGGGCGTGTCAGGTGAACACGGCCCGTGTCCAGTTACCTGAACTGGGCATTTTTCTGCAGGGGGTTCAGCACGGAGCCGTGTTGGTTGGACACGGCCCGTGCCGAGCTTACTGTAATGAAGAGATTGATGCCGGGTTGCTTTGTTCTTGTGCATGGGGTCATTTTTCTCGTTCCCCTTTTCATCCCTTACCACCATGAGTGTGTTTTATTTATTAAGAACCATCCAAACTTTAAAATCCATCATTTCATTGCACTCATAGAGAGACCTTACATAAACCTAAATTTAGATTAAACTAGATATGAAAACAAAGAAATATTAAACCATGGAGTTCTAGCCTCTACTTTATTTTAATTAGCAAAATTTCCAAGAAGCAACTAATCTTGGTTAGACAAGGCCTTTTAGAACTCCTTCTTCCGGGTGCGGTTCTCCTCATATGTCGGCGAGCCACTCTTCCACCTCCCTTTGAAGGAGAAAAGAAGGCTCATTGGCATTAGTTTGAGGAGTTTCGATTTCCACCGGGATCTCTTGTTGGTGTTCCACGGGAGGTTCCGCCGGAAAGTCTTCCCACCCGGTAGGGTTGTTAATTCCGAGGGCCAGGTTCCAATCCTGTTGAGGGAGGACTGGTTCCATCGGGGTGCTACAAGAATATTTAACCTCTGGTGCAAGAGGTTAATTTCTTGGAAGCTGCTTTCGAGTCCCACCGTAAGATCGTTAATACGGTCTATTAGGACCTCCTCTACTGATGTCATTTCGTCGAGAGCCTCCCTTAATGCTATCACATAGTGCACAAGTGTAGCTTCAACGGAGGGCCTCCTTCCTCTTCGGCTGTTTGATGAATGCACAGAAGATGTTTCGCTGTTTTCACTCGACATCCTATGAAAAATAAACTGAAAAATAGTTTATTTAATGAAACAGTGACCGGACACGGCCCCGTGCTCATTGAGCATGGCCCCGTGTTCACCTTTCTGCAGAATTTTGGAGCAAGGAAACTTGGAATTTTAAGTTATTTTCTGAACTTGTGGGATCTTTTTAGTCATTAATAACTTAAAACAATGTTACATAACATATTTTTACCAAGATTCTTTGAACAAAACTCATTAATCCTTACCACAAAGTTGGAAGAATTCAAACTTTTAATGGTAGTTCTTGGAGAAAGATGGAGAAGAAGGAAATGGCTAAAAGAGGAAAGGACAAGATGGGTTGTTGGAACCTTCTTTTAGACTTACCTAGGATAGTTGAGAGAAGATTCCTTCAAATCTTTGTCCCAAGTTGGTCCAACTGTGCAGAATTCTTGGTTGTATTTATAGAAAACGACAGCATCCTGGACACGGCCCCGTATGCAGGTGGAGTTCTGACACAGTTTGTCCGTATTCTGACGTACTGGTCAGAAGGGAATCTTTTAGGGGAGCACGGGGGCGTGTTGGCTGGACACGGCCCCGTGTCGAGGGAATGTTTTATGAAGTTGTCTAGTTTTTTAAGGAACTCACTAGTATCGGGTGGCTCCTGATTGGTTGGAACAACCCCAAAGTGCCTAAGATACCTTAATTGTCCTAAACTAAGGCGAGAACGCAAGAGGTTGTCGGTGAGGGTAATTCCTATTTTCATTCTAGGTGGACAAGTCCAACCCTTTCCCGGGCTCTCGTTAAAGAAGGTGTATGCCGAATCGCTCAGGTCTATGTATGCACCGAACGAAGTCGATGGAGAGTCCTTCACGGCACAATCGGCACAGGGACGACTATCGTCCAAGTCTTTGCTAGGTACGAAGGTATTTTTGGGAGCAACGAGGTTGTCGGAATGCGGTTCCAGCATTTCGTTATGGTCATCGTCTTGGGGTGGATCAATAAAGTCCTTCCTAAGCTCTTTTGACCAATTTAGAATTAGCTTTTCTAGCTGAAATAACTCGTCAAGGAGCATTTCCCCTAGAATATCTGGCTGGGCGCATTCGAGGGAGAGATAGGGCTTATTTTTACTTTCGCCCCTCTTAAGGTTATAAGAAGTCGGTGGGTCCATGTAGTGGGGCCTATAATTTAGAAAGTAGCATTCTACTTCTTTATGTTCGCCACCACATAATTGACACCACGTACCATAAGAGTGCCGAAAGTAAAAACAATTACTATCACTCATGTTTATGTCAGATATTACCAACCGCTGGGATCTAACGGTTCTGTTTTCAGTAAGTGAATCTTGGGCACGGGGGCGTGTTGGGTGAGCACGGCCCCGTGTTCAGCTTACTGTCTGACTTAAAACAGGATTGCCAGTTCCAATGATTTAGCACGGGGGCGTGTTCAGCGGGCACGGCCCGTGCTGAGCTCTGCAGAAGCTGAAAAACTAAGAAAATCCTAAAAAAATAAAAAAGAAAAATAAAAAAAATTGATTAGGCCGTTGATTCCTAACTTTCTTAAAATCCTTGTGTCCCCGGCAGCGGCGCCAAAAACTTGATGCGTGTGAAGTGTTATATATATTAGGTGTATATTTTAAGCCCTTTTAACACTTATTTTTAGCAAAGTTTTAAATTTATAAAACACGATATTTTACTAACACTAAACACACATATGGGCAAGTGCACCCATCGTGAGCGTAGTATAGCGTTGGTAAGATACCGAGGTCGTCCAAGGACACAAGAGCTTTTAGTACCGGTTTATCCTCAATGTCTAATCAAAATAAAAAGTTTAGAAAAATGTTTTAAACTAAGAAAAATAAAAACTAACTAAAATGCTGGAAAAAAATAAAAAAAAAACAGATAGACAAGATGAATCACTTGGTTCCGACTCGTATCTAGTATAACCTTTGATTATTTCCGCACTTTTGCACATAATTAAGAGATTATCTTAGTTATTGTAGTAGGCCCCTCTTTTGAAGGTGACGTTACCCTCACCCCAGTAGTTTGAGTCAGCAAGGATACAATCCTAAAAGGGTGGATTATTGGAAGATAATGAATTAAGTTATTAATGCAATATTATGGTAGGCCCCTCTTTTGGAGGTGACGTTACCCTCGACTAAGTAGTCTGAGTCAGCAGGGATACAGTCCTAAATAGCCGGTTTATAGTATTAATAGTAGTTAACTTATGAGGGGATCAAAGAGTTTGGACCCCCGCCATCCAATACCGTGAAGCATTGAAGGAGGTCCTACTAAATTTGACCCAGGTCCATTGCAGGACCTCTAAACGCTGAACAATGGCAAGACCTTTACCAAACCGTTCCCTTAACCCCCGACCAGGTAGCCAACATACCTCCATATAGACCGTGGAGATATGAATGGTGAAAATCTTTTATTTTATATAGACAGTAAAATAATGCCAAGACACCACGGACAAACGATAAGGAAAGATCACCTTCAACATAAGTAACTAGTTATTAAAGTCATTAATACAAAACCAAATAAAAAGTGCAAAAGATTAGAAATAAAAAGTATTATACTAGACACTTTGTCTTCACCAAGTGATGTAAGAGACTTAGGCAAACATGGCCTTGATTGTCAAGCACTCTTACGATCAATCTTGGATCCCGAGACGACTCACACACTCTACGATGGACAATGGATGATGGTGGTGGATGATGGTGTTGTGATAGTGGTGGGTGGTGGATGAAGTGTGAGAGAGGTGGTGTGCCAAGGGATGAGTTGAAATGAAACCAAGCACTCCTATTTATAGGCTGAACAGAAGGCTGGGCACGGCCCCGTGTCCGCTGGACACGCCCCCGTGCCTGTCTGACACACTCTCTCTCTTCATTAATTGTAATTCACAATTACAATTAATGCGCCTGCTGTACTTTCGCCACGCCCCCGTGTTCACTGGACACGGCCCCGTGGTGGGCAATAGAAGCTTCTATAGGTTTGTCTTTTCTGCTGCTTCTTAGGCACGGCCCCGTGCTGGCTGAGCACGGGGCGTGTTCAGTCTTCTGCCTTCTCTATTTTGCTTGGGAAGATGCCGTTGAGGGGTCGGGCAGTCCACTTATGTTCCTTTTCTTGTATTTATGTTGGATTTAGCTGTCTTTTTGCTTCTTTTGTGTTTTTGAGCTCATTTAATCCTGAAAATACAAAAGGAAGACAAAAACACTCTTTTTCGAATATTAGTACTTAAAAAGGGTTAGTTTTATGCCTCATTTGATGTAATTTATATGTTGCATTTTACACACATCAATAAGCACCATTAATCAACGTGTACATTTAGACCGAGGAACGAAAATGTTAGATCTAAGGGGTTTCAGGCAACCTCACTCTTGGCCTACTTCTACCAAAGAGTGCTTTTGTGTCTCAGTCGATCTCGACAAAAATGCCTAGGTTTGGATGCTTCCTATGTCATGACAATTGTTAATGTCGTAGCTAAACATTAGCGATCTCGTATTCCTTACATTTACAGAACACAGTTACGAATACATTTTACAAATTACATACCATGTTTTCATACAAGTATATTCAAACATTCTATACAAAAACTGCATGAATTCACACCAACTTATGTTGATGATTTTCCAAAACTTACATGTATTTCAGGGAACTAAGTGGATGTATGCGCGGTCTCCTTGCTCAAGATGGTCGTTTATGTTTCAAGTTATTATATGTCGATGCTCCGTTGCCACCTTTGTAGGATTTGTTTGTTATATCCCGCCTCTTTGCGTCGATATAATGAACAAAACCTTGATCTTTGTCTTTGAAATGATGTTGTAGACTTTTCAAACAATTATCTTATGTTGTGTTGTAAACTTTAAACTTAACTTTTGTTATGGATATTAAACTATCAATGGCAATATGGAGTTGTTTTACATTCATGTAGTATGTTTACTTATCGTAAATGAGAACCTTTCAGATCACACCTCGTGCTTCCGCCTTAGAAAGGGGTGTGACAGACTGTTGGTCCGAAAACTTTTCATTTCATTTAGAGAATTCAATTTTGCCTTATCTGTGTCTTTCTATTTTGGCCAATCATTTCTATGTTTATGTTAGGCATATCTCAAATCTTGATCCTCATCACTTAATCATTTCAAGCGCTATATTATATACAAAAGTATAACGACGTCGATTTTATTTCGATTCCATGTACTTTTAGACATAATACAATTTAATGAGATCTCTTTACTTTCAGGTACCTGAGGTCCTTCTTGAACCTTCATGTCTAATGTCTCTTCAGGAGACATTTTTAATATAACCTCGACTTGACCATATTAATTAGTTGCTCCAACTTTCGAGGAATTTTATTATTGGAATCGACTTGTCTACCACACTTCAAACGTGCAATAGACTCATTACAAACATGTGGTTGTCCTCCTGGGACACTCGTCTTAATTGGAGCATTAGTAGTTGGTATATGTGACATAGTCAGTGAATGCGTCTGGTAATAGATTCGCTAATCTTTGTAAATGAGTTATTCTTTGAACTTCAGGTTCATACCTTTAGTTTTGAGGATCAATGATAATTCATACCAACTCATTTCTTTTCCAACTGCTTTTTATCTCCCCCTGATATTGGGAATGTTAACCCATTGAGATTGATATCAATTAATTGAGTCGTAAATAAATATCTCGTGAAAAACTCTATTCGTTATCATATATTCCCAACCATCCTTTAAGGTCCCATCTTTGTGCGTAGTGGTTGATCATTTTCAACATATACCGCACAACCAAAATCTTAGAAGGGACATCTTTAGTTCCTGACCAAAAACCAACTATAATGAGGAGAAACGATTACAAAATGTTGGCTTGATGTGAGTTAATGTTATTGCATGTAAAATTACATGTACTAAAATAGAAATATGAACTTTTGCTCTTTATTCTAATTAAAATAAAGGACCGTATTCTTATATATATCTAAGATCAATAAAACATAAATGATTATCAAAAGCTTACCGGCAAGTATTCTTAATATTTCCATTAGTATTATTTTGAAGTATTACTTGATAACAGGCCAATATTAACAAAAAAAAAAAAATAAGAATAATAATAATCAAACCATATCTCCCTAAATTTGAAGGGGTGACATTGGCAAGTATTCTAGCCTAGCACTACTAGGTTTCTTGCTGGCTAGTGTGAGCAATAAGTTAATCTATTTTTGGTGTTGATAACCATAATATTAATAATATATTTATAACATATCATACTTACATTTAATATCCAATCCAATCAAATAATTAACCCAATGAACAATCACCATAATATCTTTATATGTCAAACATTTGGGGTAGTTTCCACAATTCCACTCCAGTTGACGACATAATTGAAAGAACCATAGGTTGATATAGATTTATGTATTCGGTTTCAAGTTCATTTTGTTTGTTACTACTTTCGATTTCTAGTTGATTAAACTCTACTGGATTTCAATTCGAATTCAGCCATCATTAAATTTTTGTAGCTGGATTCAATATTCAGTAATCAAATTTAAATAAGCTTCAAAATATCAAAATAAAAAAAAACAGTTAAATGCCATTTTAGTCCATGTAGTTTGGGCATTTTAAAAGTTTAGTCCAAAGGTTTGAAACAATGTCATTTTAGTCCAAAAAGTTTCAAACGTTGTCATTTTAGTCCACTGGTTAACTCAATCCATTTATTCTGTTAACTAGAAGGACATTTCGGTCATTTTATATGTAATTCAGTTAACTATAAGGGCAATTCGACCATATAAAATGATCGAATTGCCTTTCTAGCTAACAGAGAAAATGGATAGAGTTAACCCAGTGGACTAAAATGACAACGTTTAAAACTATTTGGACTAAAATAACAACGTTTTAAACCTTTGGACTAAACTGGCAAAATAGCCCAAACCACAAGAACTAAAATGACATTTAACTATAAAAAAACAATCAATTTAATAAATTCGAGTATTCGAATTACGATTCGGTGAACACCCCTACTTGACGATATGTGCTTATCCCACTTACATTTGGTGTCCAATATTAATGTTTTGGCTCACTCAACAACCCAAAAACCCTATTTAAACCAACAAGTTGGTTAAATTATAGGTATAGGAGGGAAAGTGAAGATTTGGTTTTTGAGGTCAGAGGTCTCAAGTTCGAATCTAATTTCAATCGGATTTTACCGTAGTGGGTCTTCGGGCAACGGGTTTTACCCGGAATTGGTGATGGTGAGCTTGGGCTACCTATCGCTGTCTGTGGTCGCGAGCGTATGCCATCGCCTTTTGCCATTAGGTTACCCCAGATGGTCGGACTTTTATTTTGTTGGTCGTTAAAAAAAAACAAGGTGTAAATCTTAAAAGCTTAATGCCAATCATCGAGACACACAGTTTTATAACAACACCAAGAGGGACTCCTACAGAATTCTCAAATAAATTAACGGATCCATGCTCGCAAGATAGATGGTTAAGTACCTTTTACTATTTAACTTTTTTTATGATTGATTAAGACCAATGACGGATTCAGAAATTTTTTTCACTGGGTTCACTTTTTTAGATGCTTAAATTTCATATGACCGAACATAAAAAAATTCGGGTCGGTTCGACTGTTTGGATCGAGTAAGGTTCATCACATAATAAAAGTACAATATAATAATGAAAAGAACATTGTCAGTAGAAATTTAAAAACACATAATATAATTACGATGATCTTTACAAATAAAAAAAAGAGTAAATTACAAGTTTTGTCTTTTATGTTTGTCCCAAATTGCAGGCGATGTCATTTGTCTTTAAAATTGATGAGTTTTGTCCTTAATGTTTGCAAATCTTGCACGTTATGTCCTTTAGGCCAAACCCAGTTAATTTTTTTTGTTAAATCTGGTCACTCAAGGGCATTTTAGTCTTTTTACCTCATTTATTTAATAGTATTTAAAAAATAAAACAAAATAATTAAAAATATTATTATTATTTTACCTATATATATATAACCTCCATCACCACCACCCTTCACCACCACCAGCACCCTCCACCGCCACCACCCTCCACCGCCACTACCACCCTCCACCTCCACCTCCACCTCCACCGCCACCGACCTGAGGTCATCATCCAGAATCACCTGCTCATTCACCTAAACAATCGGTCAACACCACCTCCGTTCACCTAAACAAGAATTCAGCACCACCACCACCTGCTCATTCACCTAAACAATCGGTCAACAAGAATTCAGCACCACCACCACCTCTATTCACCACAACCACCACCTCCGTTCACTTAAACAATCGGTCAACACTTTACACCCTAAACCCGCACCTCTACTACCACCCATCGGACTGTCGTCCTTCACCACCGTCACACCCATCACAGCCTTCGATCCACCATCACCAAAAACAAAATAACCAGATCTCATTCTACCAAATTCTTACCCAAATAGCTATTAATCTTCAAAAGAGACTTTAGAAAAACAAAGAAATCCAAATCCCTGTATATAATCCAAACGCCCTTTTTGCTAAGATCTGTTATCGTCACATCCCCTAAATCGATGATGTTCTTGTTGATCGAGTCCCAAATCGATTGCATCAGGTGGCCGGAAATTGCAGGAGGGGGTGAAGTTTGGTTGGTTTTGTTCAGGTGACCGGAAATTGCAGGAGGTGATGGTGGTGGTGGTTGTGGTGGCTGGGAACGAGGAGAGAGATCAACAGAAGGAAAGAGATGAACCACCGCCAGCTTGAATCTGTTACCACCACCGCCGCCCCTAACCACTGCCACACACCAGCTTTATCAGATGTTAGAAAGAGAGAGAAGAGAGAGAGAGAGTTTATCAGAGAGAGAGAGGAGAAAGAGTTTGTATATATAGTGTTTTACTTTTAAGTTTGTACAAAATGACCCCTGAATAGAAGTTCTTTACAAAATAACCCCTGTATAGTTGAAATGACAAGAATACCCACATGTGCATTGCACATGACCAGATTTAACTAAAAAATCTAACTGGGTTTGGCCTAAAGGACATAACGTGCAAGATTTACAAACATTAAGGACAAAACTCATCAATTTTAAAGACAAAGGACAGCGCCTGCAATTTGGGACAAACATAAAGGACAAAACTTGTAATTTACTCTAAAAAAAACTACCTAAAGTTGTTCCCTACGAGTTTTCGTCTTTTGAAAATGTCGCATTACACCCTCTACTGAAACTTGTTCTTCATAACTGATAACGCCTAAATACCAAATTCAAGTTTCAATGTGTTACTACCATTTAACATCATTAATAAAGACATCAACAAACTTGAAACAATTCAAGCTGATGAAAACAATTTAGAACAAGTTAAAACATCAAAACAATTCATGCTGATACAAGCTATGTTACAATTTAACATCATTATTAACATCAAACAAGTAAAAAATTAACATTAGAAAGAACACTAGAACATCAAAAATTCAAAACAAGTTAAATATTAACACACTTGTGAAGAATAACGGCTGAAGGAGGACGGTCGGAGGAACGACGACACCGGAGAAGACGAGGTAGTCTTTGGAGAGGGAGGAGGGTATCATATATAACACTCAACTAAAAAAAACCAAACAAGTTAAAAAGTAACATACCTGTGACCTGTGAAGAATGACTGCCGGAGGAATAACAGCGCCGGAGGAGAGGAGGTGGTTGCCGAAGAGGAGGAGGGTGAGGGTGTAGGAGATGTTTTCTTGTTCGACTGTACTACGACTTTTCTTTTCCAGCGTTTTGTTTTGTTCAACTGTAACTTTAAATGGGGTTTTCATTAAAGGAAATTAAAAAAAAAACAAAATAAAAAACTTACGAAATGCTAACGCGGGATTGTAACCCGAGTGTAATTGGAACAAAGTAGGTGCATTAACCAGTGTACCACCAAAACGAATTTGCATGGTTGATAGTAGTTCTTTCGGTCTTCAAGTAAGTTTAAAGTTCTCATATCCCACGATCACATAAAGCAGAAAAACCGACGAGAAAACCATTGGTGATTTTTATTGGTATGTTTTTTTTTTTTTTTTTTTTTTGGGGGGGGGGGGGGGGGGGGGGTCATTTGAGGTATAAATTGATTATTATGTCATTATTGGAATGAAATTTCATTTTATTTTGATAACCAACATGATAAAACAAAATAACTTACTAAATGTGGCAGAATTGAAGGTGGTCCAGCCATCAATAACGCTGCGATTTCCGGTGATCACCGGTCTGATTAATACTATCTCCAACGATCATCAAATTCTTCTTGTTCTTAGGAATATTAACATACTCCTCATAAACTCCTGCAGTCACATAAACCACAAAGTATCCAGCTGTAGAGGGACTAGTATTATTAGGGGCAAAGTTAATCGCATCGGTGATTGTTGTAAAGTTCCCCGAACCATCTTCACAAACCACCACCCGATTATCGGTGCCACTCACCTGAAGAAGCTTTCAATTCTCCGACCAACGGTTTCGGATATAGCTTCCAAACCTTTATGTTTATGTGAAACCCTAAATTTTTTTACTTTTTTTACTGCCCCATCCTTTGTTAACAAGAGCTAGTGAAACACTATATAACTTGTTATCATTTTTAATAGGGGATACGATGCCGTTTTTGGAGGTCCAAAGGGTTGCATTTGATTATAAACCATCAAGGCATTTTTCGAAGAGATTGCGTTACGTAGGTACCATTAATGGCATGTACACTTGTAAGTATGATTTTACCCGGTCATAATCAATTTCATAAAATTTAAGATGGGTTGGATCATTACACAGCATCATGTCTTTAGTGTTTCGAGAGAGAGATATATATAATAGGATGATACGTACCTTTAACTTAAACAAAAGAAATAATAATGGCTAGCTTGTTTGCGGTGAAATTAGTCCTCTTCTCTTGCCCATACATACTATTTGGCCCCTCCCTACCCACTTTTGCCTGCCAATTATCTATCACTAATGCCAAAGGTACAACACAAACAAAATTATTATGATCGAGGGAGGGGAGTATCTGTTGGAAAAATAGGTGAAAATAGCATTTTTCACAAATATAGGAAAATGATTTTTTCCTATTTTGGACTAGAAATAAATATAATAAAATGAGCGGGTTTTATATATTTATTTGTGGGTTTGTGTTCTATGTTGGAAGAGCTTCGCAACGAACTAAACCACGTCCAAAACCAAGCTAAGATGAATGAGATATCGATGCTCAAAGTTGGGTGTTTGAAACATTGAATGCTGAAACAAAAGGGAAAGTAGCACCTTGTCCCACATAGGAGGAGAGATGGAACTTAAATGGGTATTTAAGGTGGAACTCTCCATCCTTATTGTTTCATGGAAGCACACACTAGTGTCCTCGCGAAGGGTGCGGAGCACCCTAACTCGCACTCGCACACGCTCGCGCGCGCGCGTGGCGTGGGCGATGAGGCGCAATGTGGCGCACTTTGCACTTTGCACTGGGCGATGAGGCGCAATGAGGCGCAATGTGGAGTACCACTTCTCCGGCTGTTGTACCCTGGGAAACAAAACGAGTACTCCTGGGAGACTCGGAATTTGTTTTAAGGGAAGCGTGTTGTACACGTGCCTCAGCCAATCTTCATCTTCTACTCCATTCTTGTATTTGTTTTATTTCAGTTGTAATAGTATTGTTTTCAGCTTTCTTTGTATTGTAATCATTAATAAAATTTGTTTATTTTATTTAATTATACGAACGGTTCCTACAATCTTAAAACAAATTTTTAAAACCGTTCGTGTATCAAAACCATTCTGTTTGTGATTCAAACGAGTTTTGTTTTCACTCAGTTTGTGTTTTAAAAACAGATTTTTTTTAGTTTTCTTCTTCAAAGGAGCGACTTTGGTTGAAAACTTTTGTGGTTACATTTTATTTTTTGTCCTAAAAAGTGCTAAAACTTTCTGATTTGGTCTTCAAAGTTGGACTTAGAAGCCAATTAGTAAGTTCTAAAAATTATAAATTTTCTATTTTTGGTCTTCAAAGTTGGACTTAGAAGCCGAAACAGTAAATTGTGGTAAATTAAAATTTAGTAGTTTCCTTCTGGTTTGTGCGTAAATCAGAATTTTTTGACTAAAAATTTTAATTTAAATTTTTTCAGCATGTCGAACGAAAATGTCAACGTTAACAATCCCACAAATGTTGTGACGGGAACCCCTCTTAACGCCACCACTGTGGGAGCGTCCACAGTGGCCAATCACGCTGAAAGACCCGAGAAGTTCTCGGGTCTACACTTTAAGCGGTGGCAACAGAAGATGTTCTTCTACCTGACCACCATGAACCTTGCGAGGTTCTTAACTGAATCCGCTCCCCAACCTGCGGAAGGGGAGACCAGCGCTCAGGCTCTGAGCGCGGTAGAGGCTTGGAAGCACTCGGAGCGCACATGGTGGATGAAGACGGAATGCCTTTGGTGGCAATGATTTCCGACAAAACCGCAATGTTGGATGAGGTCAATGCTGTGACCAACACTCCAAAAGGATGGTGGATAGATACGGGAGCGACCCGTCATGTGTGCCCAGATAGGAGCCTTTTTACCACCTTCAAGGAGCTTGCGGGATATGAGAAGCTGTACATGGGAAATGCAGCCACCGCGGACATCAAGGGTGAAGGAACGGTGATTTTGAAGTGGACTTCAGGGAAGGAGCTCACTTTAAGCAACGTGTTATATGTCCCAGACTTGCGCAAGAGCCTAGTCTCGGGTTGGTTGCTTAATAAGTTTGGATTTAGTTTAGTTTTTGAGAGCGATCAATTTGTACTAACTAAACGAGGAATGTATGTAGGCAAGGGCTATGCCCAAAATGGTATGTTTAAATTGAATGTAATGGCAGTCAAGAAGAACATGAATAAAATTGCTACTACTTCTACTTATATGCTTGAGTTTTCTGATTCGAATAAATGGCATGGTAGATTAGGTCACGTTAATTTTAATTCAATACGCCGTTTAATCAATTTAAATTGTATACCAACATTCCATATTGATTCACACTATAAATGTGAAACTTGCGTAGAATCCAAACTTACAAGAACATCATCGAAATCGGTTGAACGAATAACCGAACCCCTTGATTTAATTCACACTGATATTTGTGATTTAAAAGCGGTACCCACAAGAGGTGGAAATAAGTACTTCATCACGTTTATTGACGATAGTACTAAATATTGCTATGTATATTTACTAAAAAGTAAAGATGAAGCAATAAGTAAATTTATCTTGTACAAAAATGAAGTTGAGAATCAACTTCAAAAGAAGATAAAAGCTTTGCGAAGCGACCGAGGAGGCGAATATGTTGCACCTTTTGCCGATTTATGCGCAAAAAGTGGCATTGTACATGAGTGTACACCTCCTTATTCTCCACAATCAAATGGCGTGGCGGAACGAAAGAACCGCACATTGAAAGAAATGATGAACGCCATGTTGATAAGTTCTGGGGTGAGCCAGGAAATGTGGGGGGAGGCCATTCTCTCGGCCAATTATCTTTTGAACAAGATACCATTGAAAAAGAGAGACGAGACTCCATATGAGTTATGGAAAAAGAAAAAGCCTTCATATAAATACTTGAAAGTGTGGGGGTGCCTAGCAAAGGTGATTGTACCACCTCCTAAGGCTCTTAGGATAGGACCCAAAACTGTTGATTGCATATTTATTGGGTATGCGCATCAAAGTAGTGCACATCGCTTTCTTGTACATGAGTCCAAGAATCCTGATGTACACGTAAACACTATCATGGAGGTGAATCCTAACGTTGTGTCTTACTTTGAAAATGTGTTTCCTTTGAGAAGACAAACACATGCAACGTCATATACACCTACTTTTGAAGTAGGTGAAAGCTCATCTAGACCAGTTGATGAGGTAGTTCATGATAAGACACATGAACAACCTGAGGTTGAAGAAAGTGACCTTAGGCGAAGCAAAAGGCCAAGGGTTGAAAAATCCTTCGGTCCAGACTTCGTTAGCTATATGGTTGAGGGCGAGCCTAATACATATCGCGAAGCGGTTTCTTCGTCAGAAGGACCTCAATGGAAAGAAGCAATAAGGAATGAAATTGATTCTATATTGCAAAATCATACTTGGGAGTTAGTAGATCTTCCACCTGGTTGCAAACCACTTGGATATCGTTGGATATTCAAAAGGAAGATGAAAACTGATGGAAGTATTGATAAATACAAGGCTAGGTTGGTGATTAAAGGATTTAGACAAAAGGAAGGTCTAGATTACTTTGATACCTACTCGCCTGTGACGCGCATAACCTCTATTAGATTGGTTCTTGCTATACCGGCTTTAAGAAATTTGGAAGTTCACCAAATGGATGTTAAAACCGCATTTCTAAACGGCGATTTAGAAGAAGAGATTTACATGGAGCAACCTGAAGGTTTCTCTGCCCCAGGTCAAGAGGGTAAAGTATGTAAACTCGTCAAGTCTTTGTATGGCTTGAAGCAAGCACCAAAACAATGGCACCAAAAGTTTGATCATGTCATGATTGACAATGGTTTCAAAATAAATGAGTGCGACAAATGTGTTTATTTCAAAGACACAAATGAAGGTTATGTAATTTTATGCCTCTATGTAGACGATATGCTTATCATTGGGAGTAATGATAAAATTATCAAAGCTACTAAAAGCATGTTGAAAGCGAGATTTGACATGAAAGACATGGGTTTAGCGGATGTGATTCTTGGAGTAAAGATCATAAGAACCCAAGAAGGTCTTGTGTTAAGTCAATCTCACTATGTGGATAAAATTCTTGAAAAATTCAACTCGGGAGATACGAGTACAGCTCGAACTCCAGTTGATACATCCCAACATCTCACGAAGAATAAAGGAGATGGAGTTGCTCAGTTAGAGTATTCAAGAATTATTGGCAGTCTAATGTATCTAATGACATGTACTAGACCCGACTTGGCTTACGCGGTGAGTAGGCTAAGTAGATACACCAGCAATCCGTGCGCAGATCATTGGAAAGCTATCACGAGGGTGCTTAAATACATAAGATACACAAGAGATTATGGACTGCATTATACCCGACAACCAGCAGTGATCGAAGGATACACTGATGCAAACTGGATATCGGATAATAAAGATTCCGAATCAACAAGTGGTTACGTGTTTACACTTGGAGGAGCTGCTATTGCTTGGAAGTCTTCTAAGCAAACGGTGATAGCAAGATCCACAATGGAATCCGAATTTATCGCCTTGGATAAGTCAGGTGAGGAGGCGGAATGGCTACGTCAATTCGTGGAAGATATTCCAAG
Organism: Helianthus tuberosus; assembly: GCA_030545235.1. NCBI lineage: Eukaryota > Viridiplantae > Streptophyta > Magnoliopsida > Asterales > Asteraceae > Helianthus > Helianthus tuberosus. The sequence goes on from CM060409.1 coordinate 189,784,332, forward strand.
ATGGCCAAAGCCTTTGCCAGCCATATGTGTACATTGTGATAGCCAATCAGCGATTGGTAGAGCTCAAAGCTTGATGTACAATGGCAGATCAAGGCATATGCGACGTAGACATAACACGATACGACAACTACTCTCAACGGGTGTTATCACAATTGATTATGTGAGATCAACGGATAACATTGCGGACCCGTTAACAAAAGGCTTAAGCAGAGAGTTAGTAGAAACGTCGTCAAGAGGAATGGGACTAAAGCCCGTGATGAATGGGAATATGAGGGAAGCCTAACTTAGTTGACTGGAGATCCCAAGATCTAAGTTCAATAGGACAACTTAATCATATTACCAAACGGAGTCACTGTGGGGGAGTACCCCAAACTAAATAAAAGGGAGTTACATATACTTCCTAGTCCATTCCAATCAGTGACATTGTGTAACACCCGTCCTTGTAAACCAAGGTTTAACGTATATTTTGAAAGATAATCATGTAATTAATCACTATCATATACATCGGAAATACGGGTTTTTTAAAACTTTTGCAATTCATAAGTTATTCTACATAACGTGGTTGAATTCATTGTTTAAAATTTACAATGTGTCAAAGTGCGGAAGCGTGTGTCTTTATCGTGTTCGGTTCTTCGCTGAGCTTGATCGTCTTCCGGCATCCCAGAACGTACCTACATTTCATAAACATGAAATGCTTTAGTCATACGGTATTTAAAACGCATCTAAACGAGTCCGAAAAACCAAACTGATCAAAAATACATTTTTGTACAAGGTCCACCGTAAATTACGATGGACACCGTAATTTACGGTGGTCCTTGTTTTCATTTATTTCCACCGTAAATCAGGAGTGTTTCACCGTAAACCATTTCAGGTCCACCGTAAATTACGGTGGCACCGTAATTTACGGTGGCACCTGCATCCCTCCTTTCCATTTTGCCGTAATTTGACACGAAATCTTTCGTATCTTTCAAACCGCTTATCCGTTTGACCTACCGTTTCTTCCTACATGTTTGTAATTTGATTCTCCATCATAAGGAGTTAAAATCCGACATCCGACTTAACAAATTTTAAGACTTTTAAGTCTTCGGCTTATTACCCTTTTTACCAAATTTTGACCCATTCGCGGTATTACCAAACAAACGTATTTGTTTGATTCCTATGTCACATGAATCTTGTAATTTCAATGTTGTCTATCATATTAGGTTTAATTCACGAGTTTATGTATATTCTTAAACCCGTTTATACTCAAATGCTTATTTTGACCCGTTAAGGATATTTAAGCACTTCTCCGCATAATTCATAATTATTTATTTCTAGCTTCTTAATTTCGCAATATTTGCCAAATGATCTTCCACCACAACTATACTTATGGTGAGTTTACTAAGGTAATCTATGCAAACCGAGTTTTACCCCTCAACTCATTATTTTACGGCAAAGACTCAAATAGAGCCGTTTGACTAACGTAATACATCTTTCGACTTCCATACTTGTCCTATGTATTTATTTAATCGTAATAATCACTTCCAAACAATTTTTAAAGGTTGTTTGTTCAATTTAGCCTCCAAGGGCGTTCTGGTCCTTTTTAGTCTTTTATTAACCATGAAGGACTTTTGAAAGTATAATTGACCCATAATCCCTCTTTTAACCTATGATTTTGTTTGAAAAGTCATTAAGCTTTCCAAACGCTATTTTCATTACTTAAAACATTTGGTTTACTTATCGAGTAACCAAATGTCCATTTTGACCTCTTTTAACACTCTTGAACCACATGTTCTAAATGAGTGTTGCCCTATTTCACATACCTGGCGCAGATCAATCTATTGACCCGTTTTTAATACCTTGCTTTTATAACTGCTAATTCATAGCGTTGCTAATACCCATTTGACATTTACACCTGAAATAATATAGCTCGACAATAATCATTAGTCGTTATTGTCAAAGGGTGATATTTTTCACCTTTTGACCCATTTGGTCTAAGTGACCGATTATGTTGGCGAGATGATATTTATTACCATCTCATCTATATGACTCGCTTCGGTTTACACCGTGTGGTCATTTCACGTATTAATCGTTTTCTTAACGCTTTTTGGCCTATCATGGCTTACGCTTTACAGTGTCTTTCAAAACAAATAGTTATGGTCAACGCATGACCAATTTACCATTTTAATTCCTTTTGAACCATCAACACGGTTTCTTGTCATGCTCGACTACCTTGTTCCGTACGTTTACACGTCGGAACATCATACCTAAATTATGTATTTATCTTACTCGTAACTAATACGATAAGAGAATATTCTAACATATAAGACTAGTGTAAGCTATACTTACCTTGCATCCGAATTATGTTTTTCCTCCATTCTTGATTTGTTTGACCCGCTTCCTTTCCCAAGCCTCCACCTAGCTCGTTAGGCGTCAAACTATTTTCAATCATTTGCAAGGCGGTTAAATTAGTCATATAAATCACGACTATTCCACCTCACCTATTTACTAGGCCGAAGCTACTATTCGACTTCATGATTAGCTAACTTAGCTTATCAAAGTTTAACTACTTTTTGATCACATGTTTTGCACAATTAAGTTAAATCAACATTATGATTAGAACCCGCTTTACCCCATCTTTCACGTAATTAATCTAACAAGGAAATTACGCGTTTCATTCGAACTCTCAACTTACAATCATTCACTTAGGAATTTTAACAAACACCTTGTGGGCATATTCTATAAAATCATCAATCGATTTTCATAACTAGTTACTTAGCCAAGCTTAACATCAATTAAGCATGTTCAAATCAATTTTTTCATATTAACAAAATCTGCATTCACTTCCTAGAGCTCAATTACACTAGAACAACAATCAAAATTCTAGTGTTTAACATATTCTTACAAAACCCACTTATCACCTTCAATGGTGATTGTGAATTCTCAAGAATTAAACAAAATTTCTACAAGTAATTGACTAGGGTTTATCCCTAATCACTATCTCATTCCTATTTCATCCAAGCAACCATCATGCATCATAAATTTCGAGTTTCAAGTATTGATTCAGAATTTCAACTAGAATCATTCAACGAAATTTAACATACCTTATGATCATTTCGCTGAGGTGATCATTAATCCATGCTTGGATTTCAATTTGGGTGTGATTTGCCCTTCCAATTGCTTGAATTTTTGCTTGTTAGGGTTTTGAAGATGAGGGCTCCTGGCTCCTCTAGAAATGTCGACCAGAACACACACTTTGAGTGTGTGTTTTGGTGTTTAACTTTTATTTTAATAAAACAAGTTTCCCCACTTGACAATATTAGTCCCTCATGTTTCCTTTTGATCAAATGAAGCTATAACTCACCATTAGTCATTTAATCACATGCTACTAACTAGGTTAATTATTCCTTGTTACTTTAGCGGGTTCGGGAAGTTATAACCCGTTATGTTTTTAAGTCCCGTTAAATCTCGGGCCTTTTAAGCTTTTATTTCTTAAAAGCTTTTATTCACTTTTTATTTATTATTAGGATTAATTATTTAAATCCTAATATTTACCGGGTAAATTTTGCCACTAACAGTACTTTTACCCGTCCTTCAGTATTAACGAAGTTTAATTACCAAACCCGTTTTCGGGGTGTTACACATTGAAGTGAGGCTAAGCATATTAAGGTTAACGATTACGGGAAATCAAATAACCATGATGCTTTTAATGATTCAGAGGAATCACCTATGTTAGAGAGAAGTAGGGTCGCTTCAAATGGATTTGTGGGGTGCGCAAATCCTAGAGCTCTCGCAGAACCAGGCCAGTGTTCCAGGACCATAATAGGACATGACAATGAGGAGTTGGCCAAACCAGGGAGAGTATTGTGTGAAGTGTATTGTCGTTTACACAAATGAGGGAATGTTCAAGGACATCGCGTCTACACACCGCTAGTAAGCTAAGTGCGCTTCACAAAAGAAGGTTCAAAGGTTAAAACCTACCTATCTTGCAATACTCGACTGTCGAAGTTTATCGTTGAAAAGTGTAAGGAAAAGATCCATTTCCATACATGTGGGGGATTGTTGGAAATTTGATGAAAATAGCATTTTTCATGTGGGGGATTGTTGGAAAAATAGGTGAAAATAGCATTTTTCACAAATATAGGAAAATGATTTTTTCCTATTTTGGACTAGAAATAAATATAATAAAATGAGCGGGTTTTATATATTTATTTGTGGGTTTGTGTTCTATGTTGGAAGAGCTTCGCAACGAACTAAACCACGTCCAAAACCGAGCTAAGATGAATGAGATATCGATGCTCAAAGTTGGGTGTTTGAAACATTGAATGCTGAAACAAAAGGGAAAGTAGCACCTTGTCCCACATAGGAGGAGAGATGGAACTTAAATGGGTATTTAAGGTGGAACTCTCCATCCTTATTGTTTCATGGAAGCACACACTAGTGTCCTCGCGAAGGGTGCGGAGCACCCTAACTCGCACTCGCACACGCTCGCGCGCGCGCGTGGCGTGGGCGATGAGGCGCAATGTGGCGCTTTTGATGGCGCACTTCGCACGCTCGCATCGCCGCGAGCCGCTTGAGAGCCGCCTTTGTATTTTTGACCGCGTGCGCGTGGTGGAGCACAAGGGTTGCAAGGAGTAAGTGGTAGGTGATGCGGCGCATGACGTGGCAGTCATGCGCATGCGCGCGCGAGTACACATGGCACGGTTGCGCGCATGGTGCATGGGTCCTGCTGTGTCGTGCGCGGCGCACCAGAGTGAGCCAATACGGCGCGACTGTGTGGCGCGCTCGTATAGTCTCACAGGTGACGTGGCGCACGCGCGCATGGACTTGAGCCAAGAGGACGCACCGCGCATGGTGACGTGGCGCATGCGCGCATGGCAGTGAGCCAAGAGGACGCACCGCGCATGGACATGCAGACCTGGGCGCGCGCGCGCAGAAGCTTCCAGCATTGAATGACAGTGCAGTTTCAGTCCAGCTTCGTAACTGACGAGTTAATAAGCTTTGACTGAGAATTAAATGACGTATTAAATTGCATTGAAGACGTTTAATGCAATTTAAACCTCTCTTTAATTCGTTTTTGACTGTTTCGACTTAGGAGCTGTATAAATACAGCTCCATACCCACAGCAGAGGTACACCAGCTACAACAGCAATCTATAACTTTCTCTCCACAACTTGTGTTCAATTTTCTTTGCAGATTTCAAGGTAACCTTCGGGTTGTAGGTCTACTCCGGCAGTACCACTGCTCCGGCTGTTGTACCCTGGGAAACAAAACGAGTACTCCTGGGAGACTCGGAATTTGTTTTAAGGGAAGCGTGTTGAGCACGTGCCTCAGCCAATCTTCATCTTCTACTCCATTCTTGTATTTGTTTTATTTCAGTTGTAATAGTATTGTTTTCAGCTTTCTTTGTATTGTAATCATTAATAAAATTTGTTTATTTTATTTAATTATACGAACGGTTCCTACAGTATCAATAATACCAAATGGATGGGTACACATGCCACGTAAACCCATCTCATGTTTTTATAAGATTCGCAAATAAATCAATGTGACATCTGCATTATGAAACACACATAATGTTATGTATATGACAAGACTATACATAATACACATTTGGTACATATTATGAAAGGAATCAGTGATGGGTATCCCGTATTGGCTCGGCACTTGGTTTCACACCCCAAGCGATGGCGGACACATCGGGGCATGGCACTGAGCGAAACAGATTGTCCAGAAGTTTCCATAACAACTATAATTACCAATTATTTAAAGCATCACGTCCCATACCATGACATAAAAAGTAATATAATTATTACAGACAAAATCTAGTCAAATTGTTCTGTTCCGACAACTCAGATTTCAAATATAGACAATTTATTTATTTGTTTCTAGACCTTTCCTAGCCTCGATTTCACAGCAAGCCAAGCATCTAAACATCTTAAGCACCTGCCACATACGTTAAAGTAAAAGTCAATACACATTGTGTAAAGGTGAGCATACAAGTTTAATAGATATAATAGAGTTCGAAATCGTTTACGCATAACCAGCACGTACACATAGTGAAATGAAGCACGTTAATTATCGACATGAACCTATCGATACAAATGACTGCGGGTTGACTGCCCAAGGCAGTTCGTTATACACACTCACCACTGTGAGCCATGTAACAAATTGTCCTTAACAACCCATGAGTGAACAAGTGCTGAGTCCAAACTATAGTACTATCGTTGCTAAGGCAGGTAGACAGTAATCCATGTGTAAACATAACAAACAAGCATTCATTAAGTCACGTATAACATGCGGTAACGGTTAGCGTTTAAAGTATTGCGTAGTGTGTTCGATGTGATTTAGAATAAGTAACGTATGTAACACCCAAAAGTGCGTAAAGCAAAAAGGGTTTGAGTATACTCACAACGATGATGGATTGAAGGGAGCGCTAGAGTGAGATTAGCCAGATCAGAATGATAGCATAAACGATAAGCAGCGCGTAAAACGATAAAAGTGTCAAAGGATCGGACGGTAATCCGATCGGGTGGCCGGTCGATCGGATGACAATCCGTTCGGGTGGTCGCCCGATCGGGTGGCCACTCGATTGGATTGCCACCTCATTTGGGATGGATGTTCTTGTGTATGATGGCTTGTCTTTTGAAGTTTTCGTTGTAGTATTTTGAAAATAGAAAAGTATCTCTACCTTTCAGGTCGGTCGATCGAACGGCTGTTCGATCGGACAACAATCCGATTGGCGAGGCTTCTCAGGTTGAGAACAAGTTCACCGCAGAACGGTCACTCGATCGGATTGCAATCCGACCGGGTGGCAATCCGTACGTATTGAACATGTCGAAGATTGGTTGAAGTCAAAACATCACATGGTCGAGTGGTAATCCGATCGGGTGGCATTCCGATCGGACGGCAATCCGTTCGATGTTCAAACCTCACAAGTTGAAATAATAATTAAGTGTGAGACCCAAGGTGCAAGCCGATCGGGTGGCTGTCCGGTCGGGTGGCAACCGATCGGACGGCAATCCGATCGGACGGCAATCCGATCGGACGGCAATCCGTCCTAGTTGACCTGATCGTCTTCTTCCTTGGTTGTTTTGACAGGTTGAAGTTTTCTTCGAGAATGTTCGATAACGTGTTAAACAACAGAAACCTCGTCAAGACTTAGTGACCCGATCGGACAGGAACCACCCTAGTCCGACCAGTTAACTGTTCGAGACGGTGTTTCACGTTTAACCCGAAATCTGTAATCTCTTGGATAGAATCCAGATCTCGAACCAATACATCAACAAGAAGGAGTAGAAGATTAGAACAAGTTCCGATTCTATCGGTTTTGAGTGCATTAAGTGAAAAAGAGTTGAAAGAAAGTGGGAAAACCATCTTTCAATCCTTTTCACCATGAATATGTTCAGATCTATGAAAGATTCTTTGTTTATTTATGTGAAAATCCTTCAGATCTAAGTTGTTCTTGGTGGATTGAAACCAAAACATGAAGTTCTTATGAACACCATGATGATATCATCCTAGAACACCTCAAATCTAGTGATTTCACGGTTAAAAGTTAAGATTTAAAAGATAGAAAGGTGTAGGAGTGCGTGTAGATCAAGAAAGTACAAGATTTAGGTGGAAAACTTACAAGGGTCGCGAGAAATCTGAAGAAATAGCGGCTAGAGCGAGTGGATAGGGAGAGAGCTGTCAACATCAAGTGATGTTGACATATGGGGGTATTTATAGGGTTTCCATAAATGGAAAGGGGGAAAGGTGACTGGTCGATCGAGTGGAAGCCCGATCGGGTGGCAACTCGGTCGGTTTGCCACTCGATTCGAGTGTTCGGCGCGATGAGTTTTGCTGTTTCGATTCACGTGTTGAGCGTTGCGATGCGATAGAGTTTCCCATTCAAATTACTTTTAATCCCAACTACTATATCTAACATACAATCATCATAATTAACTTGCATTTAGCGTTTGTAATTCGATTGCGATTGAGTTGCGATTGCGTTTTGATTAATCACCACAACATAAACATAAATAAACATGCACAAGTAACACATAAAAGGCACACACACGTGAAACAGTATCCAGAACGCGTAATTCGAGTTGCGAGTGCGATTGCGATAAGCGATAAAACATGTGATAAACATCGATAAATCTCGATTATTAATAAGTACTCCACATAATACAACTAAAGTAAAGGCATAAAAGACTAACTACAAGTCAAAGAAGTCAAAACAGGAGTTGAGCAATGAGTGACAGATCGCAATTAGCAATCTTGTCTCCCTTTGACTTCAATCTTAACTTTGACTTTAACTTCTGAAACACGGGGTGTTACACTTGGATCTTTGGGTTTTAATGGACCTACCGTTACTCGACTTAATTCTAGACGAAACTCTTGAACTTGTTAAGGCTTCAAATTTTTCTTTCATGATATATACTCAAATGAATCTAGATAATTTGTCTATGAAGATGATCAAATACACCATCCCAAACTAACACCCTCATCATCGTTACATTTAGCTTTGGTAACCTGATCATTAATTGTTCCTCCGTTATAAGCCTGAGTTTATTATAGCCAACGTGACAAAGCCTTTGGTGCCATGGATTCACGTTTTGGTTCTTTTTATTCTTTTCAATGTAGTAAAATTCGGAAAACAACACATATACTTGTTGGTTTGATATGTCCAAGTAATGACATTCGAAAACATTGCTATTGAGGTAATAACTAAAAGGTTACACAAAGATGAATGACTATATGTAGGTTGTTTAATTGTTAAACAAACCTGACACAGAATGATAAATGACAGTCATTTTTTATGAATAATAATAAGTCGTGGTAATTACTTATTATTATTATTATTACTAAATAATAATCATAATAATTAATAAACAAATGCGTTTGTGTTTTTTAAGATTTAAAACAATACATGTCGAAGATTTGTAAGTTTGGGTAACTAATGTGATGCGTTTCATAATTCGGTCCAAGTATCATACATATATGGTCGTGGGCTTTTCAGAACTTTTTTGGGCTCATTAGCCACTAGCTACTTTATAAGAATTGGACGGTTGGTGTAAGGACCTTCAAAAATGTCCCAAACCGACCCGTAAGTAAAAAACCGGACCCTTAAAACCCTACTGTGCATGAAAAACCAAGAAAACAGATTTTTGGGTCTCACGCGGGCAGCGTAAGAGTAAGCCTAGGCTTACGCGGGCCGCGACAGTTCACTAAAACTCCGGAGCAGCAAACAGGCCACGTGGCAGGCCTACCGGTGACACGCTAGCCCAAGTCTACGACTAGGAGGCCCTCGCAGGCCGCGTAAGATCAAGAGGGGGCTTACGCGGCCGCGTAAGCCCCAAATTTTTGCTATAAATTGCCTGAGCATCGAGCTTTCATTCTGTGTCGAAAGTTTTGATTAAAAACGAAGTCTCACTGCTCAAATTCAAAATTTAAGATAGCAAGGCGCTGCTACGATACAGGGTATTAACTCGATCGCTGCTATGATTCAATGTCCGGTCGATTTAAACTATCCAATGGATGTTTAAGTGCTGCCCAAATTAGGGCTATACTTTGTCATTCGTCGTGAATTCGATGGATGTTTAAGTATTGCATTTTGTCATTCGTTGTGAGGGTTTTAATCTCGTGAGTTATCGTAAATGTTGTATTAGTTACTAACCTAGTTCGTGTGCATTGTTAATTAGGTTACAAGGCTAATCAGTAGGCTAAACTCTGCCCGTTTAAATCTGCAATGTGAGTCATTCTCTTTTATCAAAAGTATTTTACAATACTCCAAATCATTTTTCAAAAGTTATAATTACAGGGATTAAGTCATGGTTATCTTGAATCATTGGCTAGTGGGGTATTGTGCACATTACTAATTTCTCACGGTTAGGCTAATAAATCCTAACAGTGATAATCATCACTACTTGGGTGAAAGGACCCAATAGTGGTATGACCATCGACACCAGGAGGCGACACGACGCCAGATAAAAATAAGATAGAAGCCATTGTAATCGCTCTTATGCTGTAATTTATAACTATGTGTCGTTTTATCAAATTTGAGTGACTTGCCAGTATTTCCCCGCTGATAAAATATTTTTAAAACATGTTTCAGGTGACTACTGTGAACCAAGGAAAAGTGCTACGGAGCACTAACAAAGCTTGAAGTAGTGGCTCAGTTAAACAAATAAACATGTTTTATAAATCAGGGAATTTACTTGTAAAATTCTTCTATTGTAAATTATGGGGTTTATCCCGAATTATGAAATAAAATAATCGGGCATTTCAAGTTTTAAAAAGATCCTATAAAATCTTCCGCTGTCAACTCAATTAATAATTACCACGGGTTTCTGTCCCGTGGCTCCTGGACCGGGTAAAATCCGGGACGAGGGCCATAACAGAAAAAGGTGGTATCAGAGCCACTGATTTAAGCCAATTAAGTATTTAGAAATACTTAATCTTCCTGATTTCCATTTTGTGATTATGTGTTTTTGTTAACTGACTACTTGTTAGTTACAGTATGGGTAAGCAAAGAATTTCGGACATCTGTCTTCAACTATATAGTACACCAAAAGATAAAAGAACCTCATTTCAATCAAATTCCTCAGGATACTCAGCAGATACAGAGGAAGAAATATTTGTTCGTAAGGCACAGTTTGAGAAACCACTTACCCCTAATAAAAGAAGTTGGATTATTAGAAAAAGTCAAGAGAAAATAAATAAGTCACAACCAAAAGGAGTGATGAGTAATAAGGAAACTCAGGAAATAGGCAATAACCCACCATGGGAAGATGAATTAGATGAAAAATGGGCAAATCTCTATATGTTAGCCACTACAGCAGTAAATGCTAACCTATAGTTGAATCGTCAAACTAGTACCAGCACTTATATCATCTATAAACCAGAAACTTTGCCCATTAGATAAACAACTTCGCAAGAAAAGATAGACTAAAATAAATTATTTCTAGTATATTTTAAATCTCAGTTGTAATTTGTAATAAATATATATATATAGGGTAAGGTTCATGCGAGAACCACCCTTATTGCGAGAACCGCGAGAACCAATGTAAACACAACCTAAAATAGCTAAAAAAACCTAACCACCCCCCCCCCCAAGCTAAATGCTAAAAATTAAAACCCCCAAAAAACCTAAAAAAAAAAACCTACCCCTCCTCCCCCCCAAAAAAAAAAACCTAAACCCCCATCCCCCACCCCCCAAAAACCTAAACCCCCCACCTCCCCCCCCCCCCCCCCCAAAGCTAAAATGCTAAAAACTAAACCCCCAAAAAACCTAAAAAAAAAAAAAAAAAAAAAAAATCTAATTTTTTTTTAATATTTTTTATGTTAAAATCGCTACTTTTATTAGCAAAAAAAGTTTAATTTTTTTTTTTAAATTTATTATTTCTTTTTGGCTTCGAAAAGTAGCGATTTTTTTATAAAAAAATATTAAAAAAAAATTTTGTGTGATTTTTAGCTATTTTTAGGCATTTTTGGTTGTGTTTACATTGGTTCTCACGGTTCTCGCAATAAGAGGTGGTTCCTAACGGATCTTTGTCCTATATATATATATATATATATCGCAATATTTTGTTTTAATCAATCTACTTGTATAAATGTATTAGATTTTGATTATCTTTCTGTGATTATTCAATTTACAAAATTTTAACCTAGAATTTTGTGTGTTTCTTCATATCTTCTAAACAGCATGAATGAGTTGTCTGAAGCTCTTCAGAATCTCAATCTCTATTCTGTTAATGTGGAAGTTTCCAGAGACTTTACCGGTTATTGTGCCGACGTTGAGCCACCAGAGAAACCCAAGCCAAAGAAGAGAAGAAGAATTGTGGGCTGGAGGCGTGTGCGCAGAAGAAAACCAGTAACTCGAAAAGTTGCCAAGACGGAGGACCCAATGGATAAAGGGAAAGGAATAGAGGTTGGAGAAAGTTCCAGGCAAGACCAGGAAATGCCATTGTGGGAGGAGTTGGACCGTAAACTGGCAGACTGTGATATCCTTAAGCCTGTCAATGAAAACCTTTTTACTTATCCTGCTGAAACCCAACTCCCAATGAATTTGGAACCGGCCATCCCAGATCCCCTTGTTAACACCCGACCTCTAGGAGAAATGGAAGAATGGTGGACCAATGACTGGCAGTTTCAGAACCTCTTAAATAACCCTTATACATTTTTCCCTCAGTTTAACCCAGAGCCTGCACCAAACCCATCGATGAGCAATGAGAACCTGGCTGAACTCCGCCATTTTGGCGAGGAGCTGGTGGATGCAGGGAATCGAATCCAGGAGGTGGGAGAACATATCTCCTGGAAGTACGACGAGAGGGAACGTCGTTTCTAAAAATGCCAGCTGATGAGATAGTATGTGGTGGTGGAAGCATGTGTTTAATAATAATATAATAATCAAAATATAATTATGGGAAGTAACCTAAAAAATAAAACTTTTGTAAGATAACGGGTGTGTACGGAAGCATATTATAATATATAAAAATGGAAGTCGAACAAATCGACAATTTTGGCTATACGTATTTATGTGCAATTATTTTGTTATGTTTGGTTATTAATTATTTTGTGCTAATCACTTATATAAATCAACTACCATATGGAACATGCTGGTAATGAACCCGTTAATGAAGTTAATCAATCTGAGCAAAACAATGAAGATCAATTTTTGAATAGGCAAGATATCGAGAATATCGTTGCTCAGGGAATAGCCAATGTTATTCCAGCAATTCTTGCTGCTGCTCGAAATCCAGTTGAACCTCAACAAATTATTCCTAGCAAACGTACACACGATGACAATTTCAGTAATAGTGTAAACGGAGACGGCAACCATACTAATAACGACAACGATGGAATGCAAGCTCCACTCCTCAAGAAAATGAAAGCTGCAATGCCTGGTTGCACTTACAAGGAGTTCCTTGCCTGTAAACCGGTTGAATTTGCAGGCAACGAAGGGGCGACTGCTGCACTGCGTTGGTTAGAGAAAACCGAGGCGGTGATTAAAATAAGTAAATGTGCAGAAGAAGACAAGGTCATGTACATGTCGCATCTTTTTAAAGAAGGGGCGCTAGAATGGTGGAATACGGTACTTCAAGCCAAGGGGAGCGATGCGGCCTATGCCATGAGCTGGGAAGAATTTAAGCGACTGGTGGAAAGAAAATTATGTCCCGAATATGAAAAGAAAATTTTGTCCCGAATATGAAAAGGAACAAAGTTCCTGAACCACCGGATGGTGGATGTAGACTGTCGAGGGTATACTTCGACATTCTTCGAGTATGCGAGAGTGGTACCAACCCTGGCATCGCCAGAACCGATACTTATTTCCCGCTATATTTGGGGATTGATTGGTGAAATCCGTGATATCGTTAAAGCTGCGAGACCCTGAACTATTGACGATGCAGTGGAATTAGCCAATACTTTGACAGATGGACTGGTGCGTACGCGAGAAGAAAACAGAAAGAAGGAAGTGGCCCAAAAGATTACCCAGGGATTCCGTATGGGTAACCGTAGCAATTTCAAGAAAAAGGGAACTGGGCAGTCTTCTACTGTTCCATTTTGCAATGTGTGTAAAAGAAAGCATTTTGGAAGATGCAAAGGGTATTGCAATTTTTGCAAAATTCCGGGGCATCAAGAAGAAGATTGCAGGAAAAAGAAATCCACAATCTGCTACAACTGTAGAGAAACTGGACATTTTAGGCCAGACTGCCCGAAATTGGCCAAACCAGCTGATACCAAAGCCAAACCGGCAGAAGGAGCTACCAAGAAGAACACAAGAGCCTTCCAGTTGACTGCTCAGGAAGCAGAACTAATTCCTGACGTGATAGCTGGTACGTTCCTAGTTCACAACGTTTATGCAAAAGTATTATTTGACTCTGGTGCAAACCAAAGTTTTATAAATACTTCATTCTGCCAAACTCTTAACCTACCCTTAACCAACCTTAGGCAGATTTTTACAGTCGAAACGGCAGATGGAAATTCTGTTAACATAGATAAGGTTTTGCGAGAAGGAAAGATAGAACTCTTAGGCCATAAATTCTCTGCAAACATGTTACCTATGAATTTAGCCGGATTCGATATAGTATTAGGAATGGATTGGTTAGTAGCCAACCATGCTCGAATTCTCTGCGATAAAAACTCTATAGAAATTCATACACCCACAGGAGAATTAGTGGTGAATACAGGAGATAAGCCACAAAAGCCACTGAAATTCATTTCAGTAATGAAGTTGGCCAGTTATTCAAGAAAACAAGAAATGGTGTATATGATTTCAGTAATCATTAACACGAAAGGTAAGGAAATTAAAGAAATTCCTGTAGTAGCAGAATACCCAGATGTATTCCCAGAAGAACTACCTGGATTACCACCCAATAGGGAAGTCGAATTTAGAATTCATCTAATTCCTGGAACTACACCAATAGCCAAGGCACCTTATCGGTTAGCACCCACCGAAATGCTAGAATTGAAAAAGCAGTTAGATTAATTATTAAGTAAAGGATTCATACAACCTAGTTCGTCCCCGTGGGGAGCTCCAGTATTGTTTGTGAAAAAGAAAGATGGGTCAATGAGAATGTGTATCGATTATAGGGAATTAAATAAGGTTACAATCAAGAATCGATACCCATTACCTAGGATTGATGATTTTTTCGATCAATTGCAAGGAGCTAGATATTTTTCTAAGATAGACTTACGCTCCGGATACCATCAGTTGAAGGTACAGGAAGACGACATACCTAAAACTACTTTCAGAACTAGGTATGGTTATTACGAGTTTACAGTCATGCCCTTTGGACTAACAAATGCTCCTGCAGCATTTATGGACATGATGAATCGAATCTGTAAACCGTACTTGGATAAATTTGTAATTGTCTTCATCGACGATATACTTATTTATTCCAAAAATCAGGACGAGCACTGTCAGCACCTGCATGCACTCTTAACTTTGTTAAGAAAGGAAAAGCTTTACGCCAAATTCTCAAAATGTGAATTTTGGCTGCAGGAGGTACAATTTTTAGGGCACATGGTGAATCACGAAGGTATCCATGGCGATCACTCCAAGATAGAAGCGATCACCAAATGTAAGATTCCGCAATCAGCTATGGAAGTTAGAAGTTTTCTAGGGTTAGCTGGATACTATAGACGATTTATTAAGGATTTTTCCAAAATAGCTGTACCATTAACGAAGCTAACATGTAAAGCAGTTAAGTTTGAATGGGGACCTAGGCAAGAAGAGGCTTTTAGGATTCTGAAGCAAAAGCTAACAAACGCCCCAATTCTAGCTTAGCCAGAAGGAACAGAAGATTTTGAAGTTTACTGCGATGCTTCTAAGCTAGGATTAGGATGTGTGCTGATGCAAAGCAAGAAAGTAATTGCGTATGCCTCAAGACAATTGAAAAAAGCACGAGGAAAACTATACGACTCATGACTTAGAATTAGGAGCCATAATTTTTGCCCTTAAGATTTGGAGACACTATTTGTATGGAAGTAAGTTTACTGTCTATACAGACCATAAAAGTTTAAGATACATATTTGGGCAAAAAGAATTGAACATGAGGCAAAGGAGATGGATGGAAATCCTAAGTGACTACGACTGTGATATTCAATATCACGAAGGAAAATCAAACGTAGTTGCAGATGCCTTAAGTCGTAAGTATCATAAAAAGCAAAAGCGAGTTCGTGCTCTTAGATTAAATCTACAGTTAGATTTAATGGAACAACTGAAAAATATTCAATAAACAGCAATCAAGGATGATGCTGAAGGAATGAAGGGACGAGTAAAAGAATTAGAGCAAGGAAGTGATGGAATTTGGAGATTCCATGAAAGAAGAATTTGGGTACCTAAGCAAGGAGAATTAAGAAATAAGATTTTAGAAGAAGCCCATAAATCTAGATATACCATGCATCCTGGTAACAACAAGATGTATCAAGATTTAAGAAATAATTTCTGGTGGATAGGAATGAAAAAGGATATAGCTAGATATGTTTCTAAGTGTCTTACTTGTTCACAAGTTAAGGCAAAACACCAGAAACCTTCAGGTCTACTACAACAATTAGAAATGCCTGTTTGGAAATGGGAACTCATAACAATGGATTTTGTTACTAAGTTTCCCAAAACCAGAAAAGGTAATGACGCGATTTGGGTAATTATGGATCGATTAACCAAATCAGCTCATTTTCTACCCATAAAAGAACCTTCATCATGGAAAGGTTAGCCAAGTTGTATGTAGATGAAGTCGTATCCTTACATGGAGTTCCACTCTCCATTGTATCGGATATAGATAGTCGTTTCACTTCCCATTTCTGGACAAGTTTCAAGGAAGCAATGGGAACCCGACTAAATTTAAGCACTGCATACCATCCCCAGACAGACGGACAAAGTGAAAGGACGATCCAAACCCTGGAGGACATGCTTAGGGCATGTGTGATAGATTTTGGTGGAAATTGGGATGACCACCTACCCTTAATTGAATTCTCCTATAACAATAGTTATCACTCAAGCATTGAAGTTGCCCCGTTCGAAGCACTATATGGACGGAAGTGTAGAACTCCAGTTTTTGGGCAGAAATAGGAGAAAGTCAATTATCAGGCCCTGAAATTGGACAAGAAACCACTGACAAGATCACTCAAATCAAGGAAAGATTGGAAACGGCTCGAGATCGCCAGAAAAGTTATGCCGATAATCGATGCAAGCCGTTAGAATTCCAAGTAGGAGACAGAGTACTATTGAAAGTTTCTCCTTGGAAGGGAGTAGTACGATTTGGTAAGAAGGGAAAGCTAAGTCCAAGGTACATAGGACCATTCCCAGTAGTCCAACGAATAGGACCGGTTGCTTATCGCTTACAACTACCAGAGGAATTAGCTGGAGTACATGATGTATTTCATGTATCCAATCTCAAGAAATGTCTATCTGACGAATCCCTGGTAGTACCTCTTCAGGATATAGAGGTAAATGAAAAGCTAAAATTTGTTGAGAAGCCACTACAAATAGAAGACAGGAAGATCAAGTTTCTCAAGCACAAGCAACTAGTACTGGTTAAAGTCAAGTGGGATTCAAAGAAAGGACCTGAATACACTTGGGAGCTGTAATCAGAGATGAAGCGAAAGTATCCTCACTTATTTCAGTAAATCTCGAGGACGAGATTTTAAATAAGGTGGGGAGAATGTAAGGACCTTCAAAAATGTCCCAAACCGACCCGTAAGTAAAAACCCAGACCCTTAAAACCCTACTGTGCATGAAAAACCAAGAAAAACAGTTTTTTGGGTCTCACGCGGGCCGCGTAAGAGTAAGCCTAGGCTTACGTGGGCCGCGACAGTTCACTAAAACTCCGGAGCAGCAAAAAGGCCACGTGGCAGGCCTACCGGTGACACGCTAGCCCTAGTCTACGACTAGGAGGCCCTCGCGGGCCGCGTAAGATCAAGAGGGGGCTTACGCGGGCCGCGTAAACCCCAAATTTTTGCTATAAATTGCCTGAGCATCGAGCTTTCATTCTGTGTCGAAAGTTTTGATTAAAAACAAAGTCTCACTGCTCAAATTCGAAATTTAAGATAGCAAGGCGCTGCTACGATACAGGGTATTAACTCGATCGCTGCTACGATTCAATGTCCGATCGATTTAAACTATCCAATGGATGTTTAAGTGCTGCCCAAATTAGGGCTATACTTTGTCATTCGTCGTGAATTCAATGGATGTTTAAGTATTGCATTTTTTCATTCGTTGTGAGGGTTTTAATCTCGTGAGTTATCGTAAATGCTGTATTAGTTACTATCCTAGTTCGTGTGCATTGTTAATTAGGTTACAAGACTAATCAGTAGACTAAACTCTGCCCGTTTAAATATGCAATGTGAGTCATTCTCTTTTATCCAAAGTATTTTACAATACTCCAAATCATTTTTCAAAAGTTATAATTACAGGGATTAAGTCGTGGTTATCTTGAATCACTTGCTAGTGGGGTATTGTGCACATTACTAATTTCTAACGGTTAGGCTAATAAATCCTAACAGTGATAATCATCACTACTTGGGTGAAAGGACCCAATAGTGGTATGACCATCGTCACCAGGAGGCGACACGGCGCCAGATAAAAATAAGATAGAAGCCATTGTAATCGCTCTTATGCTGTAATTTATAACTATGTGTCGTTTTATCAAATTTGAGTGACTCGTCAGTATTTCCCCGCTGATAAAATATTTTTAAAACATGTTTCAGGTGACTATTGTGAACCAAGGAAAAGTGCTACGGAGCACTAACAAAGCTTGAAGTAGTGGCTCAGTTAAACAAATAAACATGTTTTATAAATCCGGGAATTTACTTGTAAAATTCCTCTATTGTAAATTACGGGGTTTATCCCGAATTATGAAATAAAATAATCGGGCATTTCAAGTTTTAAAAAGATCCTGTAAAATCTTCCGCTGTCAACACAATTAATAATTACCACGGGTTTCTATCCCGCGGCTCCTGGACCGGGTAAAATCCGGGACGGGGGCTGTGACAGTTGGACCTCAGTCAGTTGTGAAGGTTTTAATTTAAATAGATGTGTTAGTTAAATTGGATGGATTTAATTCAAAAACATACATAGATAGAAATGCTTTTATTAGTTCTAAGTTGTCCCTCACATTGGGATGCTCTTCTTACTTCTAAGTCTTACCTCATATTCGTTAAATATATTGCATCAGTTAGCTTAGTGACGTCATATCAAATTTATTACACACGGCGTCAACCATGATTTTTCTTAAAATGAATTATTATTATATTAACAACAATGAAGATAAGAACGTAACCATGTTGTGGCGGCGTATGTGAGGAGAATGAGGATGGAGAAGATGGTGGTGATGGTGGAAGCCATTGATGGAAGGTTAAGAGTTAAGATGATGGTGAAGTAGATGAGAAGGGTTAGGGGTTTATATACACATGCTAAGGTGGTAGTTAACGTGTGCATGGGGGGTATTTGGTTAGGATGACGAGAGATAAAATTTGTCACCATATTGGTGTGTTATATTCCCTTCTTACCTTAAATATTACTTATTGTTTTTGTAGGAATAATCATAAAGTTGATATTCCCTTTTATTATGATAATTTCATGTATCTTGTACTTAATATCATAGTTGATTAACTAATTTGTATCTTGTAATTATTTTTCATAGGTTTATTCGCATTGTTTCACTATACATGTCCTGACGTGCGTGGGTGAGTTATATTTTCTTGGTTATATTTTTAGCTCTTTTTTACTCGTCGATTTCAAGTTTTAAATTTATAAAACACGATATTCTACTATCACTCTACACACACACTAGGGCAAGTATACCCATCGCGAACGTAGTATAGTGATGGCAAGATACCGAGGTCGTCCAAGGACATAAGAGCTTTTAGTACCGGCTTATCATCAACGTCTAATCGATCCAACTTTTTAGAAAAGATTTTTAAGCTAATAAGAAGATAAAAAGAAAAAATAAAAATAAAATAAAAATGATAGACAAGAAAGAATCACTTGGATCCAACTTATCTTTCATGTACCCTTTTGATGATTTCCGCACTTTGGGCGTTTTAAGAGATTATCTTAGTTATAGTAGTAGGCCCCTCTTCCAAGGTGACGTTACCCTCAACCTAGTGGTTTGAGTCAGCAAGGATAAAATCCCACTAAGTCTGCAGCGATCACCTGTCACACCCTGGCTTTGCGGAAGCGTGGTTAATTTGGTGTGACTTCTTAATACCATAGCTTAATCACAACAAGCTATATGAAATAAAAACCATGCAAGATCATCCATAGATTTAAGTTTTAAAACCGAAGTAACATAACATTGTCTTAGGGACTACAACACCATAACATAAAACATTGTTTTGAAAGACATAAACATCAACATGAATAAAACGCAGTTTAAGATTTGTGACTCGTCCAGGAAAAAGTCACATTTCCTAAACCGGGATGACCTCGGAACCCATATGCAGCGGGAAAACATAACATACCGCGCCAGATCTTTAATTCCCTGAAATACATGTAAGTTGAAAAATCAACAATAATGTTGAGCGAGTTCATGTGTAAGTGAGTAAATAAACCTTTGTATGTATAAAAACCCTGGTATGTAGCAAATAAGGAAAAAGAGATCACCAATGGTTTGCAAGGCCATTGATATGTGTGAAGTGCAAGTAGGAAGACTCAAACCTAGCAGATTTATGCGTTGGGTACAAAGTCACCCCGAGGTCCGTTCTGTGTTGGGCCTGGCGTTGGGCTCGCTACACCCAAATAGATCTACCGCTCCTGCCCCTCGGTCCTACCTTGAGGATTAATGGCCTCAAGTTTCTGCCTACCCACTCACATGATCTGAATAGTAATAACCCTCCTTACGCTAACCATACCATGTAAAAGTACTCGTAATCATAGTAACATGTATTTCACCCCCGCAGTTTAGAAAACTGAAAACAGTTAGAGAAAAGGGGGACATGAACTCACAGTGGTGCGTCTCTACCAAGTATATCTCCTGATCAAGCAGCTGTGCGACGACCTACACGTACTAAGTCTATTAGACGGACGGCCGTGCCTTGACTTAAGGTTTAAGTTTTTGGGAAATAGTTAGACAACTATTTCGTGTTTATATTTTTGTAAATACTTGGTAATTATTCTCCTTCCCAAGGATGGGGGATTTAATACATGCGCGTTCGTATTATTTTGGAATCGTTAACATTTGGTAATATTATTTTTACCCTAAAAATAATATTTGTATATTTCACAAAATAATCATAAAAATTCACAAGTGTTGTTACTAAATATATATCTTAGCAAGTTTTTATTTTGTGAAAATCCCACCTCCGATAATTAGAAATCTTGTAATAAAGTCATGGCGAAATCTATAATTCGAAAACACGTTAAAAATGTATTTCTAACACTTGTAGTGAAAATATTTCTAAGTGTTAGGTTTTTGGAAAAATTTCGCCAGAGTTTCCTCTGTAACTGGAGGTGGCCACGCTTTCAAGCGTATCATTTCCTTTTACAAATCAAACCAACAATTTTCTCATTCAATCAATAAACATTATTCAAACCATCAAACTAGTCAAAATAGATGTAAATCGCAAAAATACATGAACTTGTGGTTTTTCCAAAATATGTAGTATCTTTCCATTATTTTTAGTAGATCTTTCGTATAAATCAACCCGGTTTCGTAAAAGTCTCGTTTTTAAAGAAAATAAATTCCCACAACTTCTTGTCAACATTTACAAAAATAGTTCTTTCGTCAAAACTTTGTGTTACACAAGTATTTACACACTTGTGTGTTTGCTAAAATCATTCTTATTTATGAAAGATCCGTCTTTAAAAGTATGTTTTCTCATGACACGTGGTCCTTTGAAAATACCGCTTGTAGATCCGTAGATCTACTAGTTTTAAACACTATTTCGTAAGTAAAATCGTTTTTACACAAGTTCAAGTTTCTCGTGTGGTAGAGTTTCATCACTTAACCCTTGTTACACTTAAACAAGTTCTATGTCATGATCCATGATCATGACCAATCCGGGTTAAACAATGATCCGAGCTACCACAACATAGATCGGCATTAAATAATTACACAAAACAAATCCTACATGATTTACACAACAATCAAGCTTTTAACCATCACTTTTAACATTTTTAGTAGACTTTTTCATATCATATTGTATGTTCATGAGTTTTAACCATCATATACCGTTTTAACCACTTTAAAATAGATCGAGAGTGTGTTTCAAGCAACTTACTACTAGCTCGAGGCTAGGGAAGATTCTAGTCGAAAAATGAGTGGATAAAAGCAATGAGAAGAGGTCCTTCGCGTTCCGAATGCACCGAGCTCCTTTGTATGAGATCCTCAACACTTGTATGCTCTTGGAATGAGATGATCAAGATCGAAAGATGGATGGATGATATAGGGGGTGTTCGGCCGAGAGCTTAAGTGAGGGAAAGAGTGTGTGTGTTGTGATGTTTGTGCTAGTGTGCCAAGATTAGAACTTATAGACAATTCCTCATGATCATTAACCATTGGATTTAGTGTCTACTAGATATGGGACCAAGGTGATTAAAATAATCATATGGAGGACAAGAGGTGTCCCTCTTGGGGATGGTTTGGTTAGGGGGGGGGGGTAATCCAGTTGGTTTCCAACTAAACATTAAGTATTAGTTAGATTAATTTAGTTAGTTTAGGGATTAACCCGGTTACTAGTGTGTCATGCATTATAGCGGGTGTTAGGGTATTCAGGGATCCTAACTGGCTCAGAAAAGAAAAACAGTGTGAATGACAATATTTTTATGTTCCGGGTATAGTCCGGTTGTTCGGTTGGATAGAGATCCGTTAAAGTGCTTAACAAAGCTTTAAAGTGTCGTTATTATTATTTTTAATGGCACAATTTATTCCCGACAATTTGGAAAGTGTCTAGTAATATTTTTCTCATGTTTTGGCACTTTATTAGTTAGCTAGATGCTGAATTATTATTTAAAGTGCTGAATTTTGTACCTAGAGTACGTTTTAGGCACATCCGGTCACTGTAACTTATTCCTAGTGACGCAGTTCTACAACCCTTATATCCCTACACTCACCACTAGTGTAGCAAACTATCTCAGGCTCTTACAGGCCTTAGAGGCAGTACCTGCCTGGTGCTAGTTATGACAGCACGTTTAATAGGTTATCCGTTCATTGTGCTACTGTGCTTTTGGTGCATCAAGGTTGTCACAAAGGTGCTGTAAGCAAAACATGGAGTGACAGCAAGTAAAGTATGATGCAAGTAAGTACATGTATCAGTATTCAAGTAGCAGTTTATCCACAATTTCAAGTAAGCACAGTAATTAAGCAGTAATTAATTATTAATTAAGTCGTACGGATACCTGGTTTAGTGAGGGTTGTCACATCACCCTCAACCGGTTGGTCTGAGTCTGCAGGGATACAATACTCGCGGGGTTGGTTTAATGTTTTAATAAAAGTTTAAGAATAAGGGATTCAAGTTTTTTGCACCTCTCCCGTAATGGGTAATGCCCGCTCCGACTCGTGAGGTGTTACTGGGCTTGAACCAGGTTCTTGCAGGATCTATACACTGAACGAGACATAGAATTACCCAAACCACCCTTCTAACCCCCTTCCAGGAAATTAACATGCTTTATATAGACCGTAAAGACATGAAAATGTTGAATCAACGAACATATGAAGAATGATTGAGTAAATTCGCCTTCAGTATAAAAAAACTAATTACTAACGTCATTAATAGATACCCAATTAAAAAGTAGCCAAATATTGGAAATCATAAAAGAAATACATAAAAGAAAAGTCTTCACCAAGTGATGTAAAACTGCTTTCAGAACTAGGTATGGTCATTACGAGTTTACAGTCATGCCCTTTGGGTTAACGAATGCACCTGCAGCATTCATGGACATGATGAATAGGATCTGTAAACCGTATTTGGATAAATTTGTAATTGTCTTCATCGATGATATACTTATTTATTCAAAAAGTCAGGACGAACATTGTCAGCACTTGCATGCACTCTTAACTTTGTTAAGAAAAGAAAAGCTATATGCCAAATTCTCAAAATGTGAATTTTGGTTACAAGAAGTTCAATTCTTAGGACACATGGTGAATCATGAAGGTATTCACGTAGATCCTGCTAAAATAGAGGCAATTACCAATTGGAAGGTTCCACACACACCGCAATGGAAATTAGAAGTTTTATAGGTTTAGCTGGGTATTATAGACGGTTTATTAAGGATTTTTCCAAGATAGCTGTACCATTAACTAAGCTAACCTGTAAAGCCATTAAGTTTGAATGGGGACCTAAACAAGAAGAAGCCTTTAGAATCTTGAAGCAGAAATTAACCAATGCTCCAATCTTAGCTTTACCAGAAGGAACTGAAGATTTTGAAGTATATTGTGATGCTTCAAAACTAGGATTTGGATGTGTGTTTATGCAACGCAAGAAGGTAATTGCATATGCTTCAAGGCAATTGAAAAAGCACGAAGAAAATTATACAACTCATGATTTAGAATTAGGAGCCGTAATATTTGCCCTGAAAATATGGAGACATTATCTGTACGGAAGTAAGTTTACTGTCTATACAGACCACAAAAGTTTAAAATATATTTTTGGGCAAAAAGAGTTAAACATGAGACAAAGAAGATGGATGGAAATCCTAAGCGACTACGACTGTGATATTCAGTATCACGAAGGAAAGGCAAATGTAGTTGCAGATGCCTTAAGTCGTAAGTACCATGAGAAGCAACGAAGAGTTCGTGCTCTCAGATTAAATCTACAGTTAGATTTAATGGAACAAATAAAGAATGTTCAGGAAACAGCAATCAAGGAAGATGCTGAAGGAATGAAAGGAAGAATAAAAGAATTAGAGCAAGGAGTTGATGGAATTTGGAGATTCCACAAAAGCAGAATTTGGGTACCTAAACAGGGAGAATTAAGAAATAAGATCTTAGAGGAAGCTCATAAATCTAGGTATACCATGCACCCAGGAAATAATAAGATGTACCAAGATTTAAGAAACAATTTCTGGTGGATAGGCATGAAAAAGGATATAGCTAAATATTGTTTCTAAGTGTCTTACTTGTTCACAAGTTAAGGCAGAACACCAGAAACCTTCAGGTCTACTCCAACAATTAGAAATGCCAGTATGGAAATAAGAACTCATAACAATGGATTTTGTTACTAAGTTATGTGTGTAAAATGCAACATATAAATTACATCAAATGAGGCATAAAACTAACCCTTTTTAAGTACTAATATTGGAAAAAGAGTGTTTTTGTCTTCCTTTTGTATTTTCAGGATTAAATGAGCTCAAAAACACAAAAGAAATAAAAAGACAGCTAAATTCAACATAAATACAAGAAAAGGAACATAAGTGGACTGCCCGACCCCTCAACGGCATCTTCCCAAGCAAAATAGAGAAGGCAGAAGACTGAACACGCCCCGTGCTCAGCCAGCACGGGGCCGTGCCCAAGAAACAGCAGAAAAGACAAACCTATAGAAGCTTCTATTGCCCACCACGGGGCCGTGTCCAGTGAACACGGGGGCGTGGCGAAAGTACAGCAGGCGCATTAATTGTAATTGCGAATTACAATTAATGAAGAGAGAGAGTGTCAGATAGGCACGGGGGCGTGTCCAGCGGACACGGGGCCGTGCCCAGCTTTCTGTTCAGCCTATAAATAGGAGTGCTTGGTTTCATTTCAACTCATCCCTTGGCACACCACCTCTCTCACACTTCATCCACCACCCACCACCATCACAACACCATCATCCACCACCATCATCCATTGTCCATCGTAGAGTGTGTGAGTCGTCTCGGGATCCAAGATTGATCGTAAGAGTGCTTGACAATCAAGGCCATGTTTGCCTAAGTCTCTTACATCACTTGGTGAAGACAAAGTGTCTAGTATAATACTTTTTATTTCTAATCTTTTGCACTTTTTATTTGGTTTTGTATTAATGACTTTAATAACCAGTTACTTACGTTGAAGGTGATCTTTCCTTATCGTTTGTCCGTGGTGTCTTGGCATTATTTTGCTGTCTATATAAAATAAAAGATTTTCACCATTCATATCTCCACGGTCTATATGGAGGTATGTTGGCTACCTGGTCGGGGGTTAAGGGAACGGTTTGGTAAAGGTCTTGCCATTGTTCAGCGTTTAGAGGTCCTGCAATGGACCTGGGTCAAATTTAGTAGGACCTCCTTCAATGCTTCACGGTATTGGATGGCGGGGGTCCAAACTCTTTGATCCCCTCATAAGTTAACTACTATTAATACTATAACCCGGCTATTTAGGACTGTATCCCTGCTGACTCAGACTACTTAGTCGAGTGTAACGTCACCTCCAAAAGAGGGGCCTACCATAATATTGCATTAATAACTTAATTCATTATCTTCCAATAATCCACCCTTTTAGGATTGTATCATTGCTGACTCAAACTACTGGGATGAGGGTAACGTCACCTTCAAAAGAGGGGCCTACTACAATAACTAAGATAATCTCTTAATTATGTGCAAAAGTGCGGAAATAATCAAAGGTTATACTAGATACGAGTCGTAACCAAGTGATTCATCTTGTCTATCTGTTTTTTTTTTTTTTGTTTTTTTTTTCAGCATTTTAGTTAGTTTTTATTTTTCTTAGTTTAAAACATTTTTCTAAACTTTTTATTTTGATTAGACGTTGAGGATAAACCGGTACTAAAAGCTCTTTAAAGTGTCGTTATTATTATTTTTAGTGACACAATTTATTCCCGACACTCTGGAAAGTGTCTAGTAATATTTTTCTCATGTTTTGGCACTTTATTAGTTAGCTAGATGCTGAATTATTATTTAAAGTGCTGAATTTTGTACCTAGAGTACGTTTTAGGCACATCCGGTCACTGTAACTTATTCCTAGTGACGCAGTTCTACAACCCTTATATCCCTACACTCACCATTAGTGTAGCAAACTATCTCAGGCTCTTACAGGCCTTAGAGGCAGTACCTGCCTGGTGCTAGTTATGACAGCACGTTTAATAGGTTATCCGTTCATTGTGCTACTGTGCTTTTGGTGCATCAAGGTTGTCACAAAGGTGCTGTAAGCAAAACATGGAGTGACAGCAAGTAAAGTATGATGCAAGTAAGTACATGTATCAGTATTCAAGTAGCAGTTTATCCACAATTTCAAGTAAGCACAGTAATTAAGCAGTAATTAATTATTAATTAAGTCGTACGGATACCTGGTTTAGTGAGGGTTGTCACATTCTCCCCCCGTTAGAAAAATTTCGTCCCGAAATTTTAAGTTCTGCTTGTAGATGCAGGGTTCTTAGGAAATAGGTGGGGGTATTTCTCTTTCATCCGGTCCTCACGCTCCCAGGTGTATTCAGGACCATGTCTGGCATTCCAACGAACTTTGACGAGCTTGACACTGCTCCGGCGGGTCTTGTTTACTTTCCAATCCGTAACCTCCACAGGTTCTTCAACGAAATGGAGCGTGTCGTCAACATGAATCTCGTCGGTGGGAATGGCAATGGTATCTTGAGTTGGACTTTTCTTCAGGTTGGATACATGAAATGTATCGTGAACTCCATTCAGCTCGGCAGGTAAGTCCAGCTTGTATGCTACTAGTCCTATTCTTTCCAAAATTCTGAAAGGGCCAATGTAGCGCGGATTTAACTTCCCACGCTTTCCGAAGCGTGCCACACCCTTCCAGGGTGAAACCTTCAATAAAACCATATCTCCAACTTGGAACTCCAAATGTTTCCGGTTTGGATCTGCATAGGCTTTCTGTCTTTCGCGAGCTGCTTCGATGCGTTTTCGAATCTGCGCAATCTTGTCTGTCGTCTCTTGGACGATTTCGGGACCAACAAGCTGCCTATCACCTGCGTCAGCCCAGCATAGGGGTGATCGGCACTTGCGTCCGTAAAGAGCTTCGAATGGCGCGGCTCCAATACTGGTGTGGTAACTGTTGTTGTATGAAAATTCGACCAGTAGCAAATGCTTATCCCAGCTACCGCCCAAATCCATAACACATGCTCTCAGCATATCTTCCAAGGTCTGAATAGTCCGCTCGCTTTGACCGTCGATCTGAGGGTGAAATGTCGTGCTCAGATTTAATTGTGAGCCAAAAGCTTCTTGGAAGGATTGCCAAATCCTTGATATGAAACGTCCATCTCTATCAGAGATGATCGAGAGAGGTACTCCATGGCGTGCGACGATCTCTCTCATGTATATTTCTGCCAGTTTGCTGGTGTTATCCTTCTCTTTGATTGGCAGAAAGTGTGCGGACTTAGTTAGGCGGTCAACTATCACCCAGATAGTGTCATGGCCTCTTGGTGTTCTTGGCAACTTTGTAATAAAATCCATGGAGATTTGTTCCCATTTCCATTTGGGAATCTCAGGTTGTTGCAGAAGTCCTGAAGGCTTCTGGTATTCCGCTTTCACCTTAGCACACGTTAGGCACTTGCTCACATAAACAGCAACATCACCCTTCATCCTAGGCCACCAATAGTAAGCCTTGAGATCTTGGTACATCTTATCCGCTCCTGGGTGGATAGAGTACCGCGATTTGTGAGCTTCATCAAAAACAACTTTCCTTAAACCACCAAACAGAGGAACCCAAATCCTTTTCTCAAAACATAACGTTCCTTCCTCGTTTGGCACCAATAGCTTTTCCATCCCACGGAGATATTCTTCTTCAAGATTTCTTTCCTTAAGGGCTTCTTTCTGCGCGGCACGAATGCGCAAGGAAAGATCGGTTTGGATGATCATTTCTAAAGCCCTAACCCTTATGGGCTTGATCCTCTCTTTTCGACTCAGGGCGTCGGCAACCACATTCGCCTTCCCTGGATGATACTTTATCTCGCAATCGTAATCATTTAGCAATTAAACCCATCGTCTTTGTCTCATATTCAACTCCTTCTGGTTGAATATGTGTTGTAGACTCTTATGATCTGTAAAAATTGTACATTTCGTACCATATAGGTAGTGTCTCTAGATCTTTAAAGCAAATATCACTGCGCCTAGCTCCAAATCGTGCGTGGTATAGTTCTTCTCATGTACCTTCAACTGACGTGATGCGTAAGCAATAACCTTCTGGCGTTGCATCAACACGCAACCCAATCCTTGACGCGAGGCGTCACAGTATACCACGAAATCGTCAGTACCTTCCTGTAGTGCTAGAATTGGCGCATTGCAGAGCTTATCCTTCAACAGCTGAAACGCTTCTTCCTGTTTGATTCCCCAATCAAACTTCTTATCCTTCTGGGTGATGAGCGTTAATGGTTGAGCGATCTTCGAAAAATCCTCAATGAACCTTCGATAGTAGCCAGCCAAACCCAAGAATTGTCGAATCTCGGTTGGCGTCTTTGGCGTTTCCCAATTCTTGATCGCTTCGATCTTGGTTGGATCCACATGGATTCCATCTCCATTTACCACATGTCCAAGAAATTGGAATTCACGCAGCCAAAATTCGCACTTAGAGAATTTGGCATACAGCTGTTCTTTTTTCAGCAGCTCCAAAATAGCTCTTAGATGCTGTTCGTGCTCAGCCTTTGTCCTTGAATAAATCAAGATGTCATCGATAAACACAATCACAAACTTGTCCAAGTACGGCTTGCAAACTCTATTCATCAAATCCATAAAGACTGCAGGTGCGTTTGTCAACCCAAACGACATAACAAGGAACTCGTAGTGTCCATAACGAGTCCTGAAGGTTGTCTTCGGGATACTCTCCTCTTGTATCCTTAACTGATGGTATCCAGATCGCAAATCGATCTTTGAGTAAAAGGTTGAACCTTGCAGTTGCTCAAACAGATCATCAATTCTTGGCAGAGGATATATATTCTTGATCGTCAGCTTGTTCAGCTCCCGGTAGTCTATGCACATTCGAAAACTACCGTCCTTCTTTTTCACAAACAGGACCGGAGCTCCCCAAGGCGAGAAGCTTGGTCGGATAAATCCCTTGTCTAACAACTCTTGAAGTTGTGTCGACAATTCTTGCATCTCAGACGGGGCAAGTCTATAGGGTGCCTTAGCCACAGGCGCGGCGCCCGGGACTAAATCGATGTGAAACTCCACTTGCCTCTGAGGTGGCAGTCCAGGCAAGTCCTCCGGGAAGACTTCTGGATACTCCCTCACGACAGGGATGTCTTCGATCTTCGGTTCTGCAGCTTTCTTGTCTACAATGTGTGCCAGGAAGGCAGCACATCCCTTCTGTAGACACTTTCGCGCTTTGAGGCAGCTGATAATTCTTAACGGCGTATCGCGCTTTTCGCCATGAACCACAATCGTTTCACCATCTTCGGTCGGGATACGAACGACCTTTTCGTGACAAACAATTTCTGCCTTGTTGCTTGATAACCAATCCATTCCTACTACCACGTCAAAGCTTCCCAGCTGGACTGGTAGTAGATCCAAGGTAAACTCACGTTCTCCCAACTCGATTGCACAACCTCTGATCACTTCATTGGCTTCTACTAACTTCCCATTAGCCAATTCGATTGAGTAGGGAATATCTAACTTACTAGCGGCTAAACCAAGCATATTCTTAAATTCTAACGATACGAAGCTATAGTCGGCACCAGTATCAAATAAAAAGGATGCATAGCGTTGGTTTACAGGGAACGTACCAGTAACGACATTGGGGTCCTGGCACGCTTCCCTCGCTTCGAGATGGAACACTCTTCCACGGGCTTGGTTCAACTCTGGGCAGTTCCTCTTAAAGTGCCCGATATCACCACAGTTAAAGCATCCAAGTCTTTGCCCATTTCCACCTCCATTTCCAGCTTGGTTATTCCTTTGGTTATGATTCACAGCGCCTGCTTGATTGGCATTGCTGCCTCGATTCCCATTACCTCCATTGTTTCCTTGTGGGCGATTTCCAATTCCACCCCGGTTATTGTTTCTGTTTCCAAATCCTCCTTGGCCTTCCTGACCAACAGTGGCCCAACAAGAATCCTTCAAGTGGCCAGGTTTTCCACACGCTTCACATACCTTCAAACCACATCGGCCAGAATGGTGACGCTGGCAGGTGTTGCACTTGGGCTGGGTGCCCATATATCCCTTTCCTTTCTTTCCACTACCAGCTGTAACCCGAGCTGGCGCGTTTGGCTCTCCTTTCTTAACAACACCACTAATGCCTTGTTTAAAGTTCGAGAACTTTCGTTTGTTACCTCCGGATGACTCGACGTGAGTCTCTTTCTTCTTTGTCTCGATCTCACCAAACTTGTTCAGGCGGATAGCCTCCTTAGTGAGAGCTACGCTCAGATCGATTGCCTCAGTAATTGTTGCAGGCTTGGAGGAGGTCACCATGCTTATGATTTGAGGAGCTAATCCCCAAATGAAGCGTTCAATCTGCTTGAATTCTGGAGTGACCATATAAGGTACCACATGCGACAGGTCGTGAAACCTCTGAACATATTCCGTGATCTTCGGACCTTCCATCTTCAAATGCCAGAACTCAGTTTCCAATCTTTGGATTTCAGCGTGAGAACAATACTTCTTGCGCATCAGTTCCTTCAGTTCGGTCCATGTTAGTGCATAGGCAGCAGCTTCACCAAGTGTCTGTACTTGCAAATTCCACCAAGATAGGGCTCCATCCAGAAATAGCCCAGAAATGTAAGTGACTTGCTGGTTCGGTGCACATTTGCTCATGCGGAGAACAGATTCAGTCTTCTCGGCCCAACGAACAAAAGCGACAGCACCTCCGGTGCCATCAAAGTTGAGAGGCTTGCAGTCTAGAAACTGTTTGTAGGTGCACCCTGCACATACGTTACAACATATGAATGGCATTAGCATCCTTGCTAGAGATATCTAATTAGATCATGGTATGTCTTAGTGACTTAGTATTACCATGAGGTGGATTGTTGTTGCCATTGTTGTTTGAGCTGCTTCCGCTGGGTCCTCCTTGCGAGGCGGCGTATTGCGCGATGGCAGCAGCGATGACTTGTTGGAGTTCTGCCTCATTGGTAGGCATCAGCGTTTGACGTCTCGGCGGCATCTTCTAAAAGATGGGTTTACGTCGGTCAGGCCACAATAAAGATCCCATGTTATAATACGTACGCTTTATTATGATAGTAATAGTACATAACATCTCATGTTATAATCATATCAATCACACAACATCCCATGTTATAAAACATAAATAATCAATCAAAACATCACATATGATGAGAATACTGCGATTGTCATATATCGAGACCACATAGTAAGTGTACAGGTACATAACAGTGTCATACATCATCATCGACTAAGGGCTACATCACCCTAGTCCAAAAGAATATCAAACCAGTGTCAATACATCCATATACATGTCACAAAAGTCAGAATCAAAATGCAGTCTCCAAAAATGATGTGCAGTCAAAACAATCGCCGTCTTCTCACCAGCGTCTACCCATGCTGTACTAAGGATGCCCTAAACTGATGGTGGTGGAGGAGGGGGAAAATGGGTGTAAAACAAACGTCGCAAATGGAGCCAGTCCTCCTCCATGGCTCTCTGGGTACGCAACCAAGAAGCAACCTGCTGCTCAAGTGCCAAAAGGCGTGCAGCATAGTCAGGTAACAAAGGTCGAGGGTGCTGCGAAGAAGCAGGGTGGGTCTGACCCTGACACCGGCACGGCGGTGGCTGAGCTCTCTCAAGCTCCTGAATGCGCCGTGTGAGTGCCTCCTGCTGGAAAACAAACGACATCAGAACGTCCTCAATAGAATACCCCATATGGAAAGAATGGTAGGGGTCGGTCGGTGGCATAACAGAAGGTGACGTCCAGAGAAACGGCTCGCTGGCTGGATCAAAAGGTGGCACAAAGAATGGTGGTACAGGGGGAATAGCAGATGAAGACTGTGGCATAACTGGAATATATGTCGGCACATGTCCAAAGGGACGAGCCGAGGAACCCTCTCCAGGTCGAGCTGGAGGTGTGTACTGTGCAAATGAAAAAGAGAAATCAACGTGACGTGCATCGGTGGTATGAGGAGGAATAGGTGGAAGCTCATCATCCGCAGGAATCCACCCATGCTGGGCGTGCTCATCACGTCTGTCAATCTGTGCCTCAAAAAGTGCTCGATCAAACTGTACAGGCATAGGGTCAAGGTGGGGTGCAACAAGAGGGTCAACAGGTATATCAGCGATAAGTGGGGGATCAACATGATCAGCAGCAATAGCATGGTCACCCTCCAGTAGTGGTGCATCAGCAGGGTGATCATCAATGGGTGGGTCAGCAATCACAGGATCGATAGGTATGCCAGCATGAGCAGGGTCATGCTCAAGCACTGGGTCAGGAGCAGCTACTGGCTCAAGGGCCATGGCAGGCTCGGGATCAACGAACTCCATATCAAAATCTGCATGATCAGCGAATGCAGGGTCAACTGGTTCTACTATGTCAACCATAGGCTGATCCAAGTGGATGAACTCTATCTCCTGGTCCGGGTCAAATCCAGGGGGAAAAACAGGGTCTGAATCCTCATCGAGGTCGTGATCGAAAGAAAATCTAGGAGCAGTGGCAGCAGATGATGCCCTGTCAGGATCTGAACCGTGTGAATAGTGTTGTGCGTTCCGAGTGTGTGACGGTGCGGAGGCCACAGACTCGAAGGAGTCTGGAGCGGGTGAGTGTGCAGGTGACTCCTCAGCTGGAGCATCTGCGAGTAACAAAAGACCACCGTCAGCTAGAAGGACCTCGCCCTCAACATCGTCCTCCAGGGGCTCATCATCAAACAGATCGACGTCGTCGTCAACTTCGGCGTCGAGGAGCATATCGTAAGCAGGATAAACGGCCAAAGGTATGGGAGCAGGGATCTCTACGAGTGGTAGGTACCCAGCAAAAGGACCATCAGCGGGCTCATCGACAGCGTCGGGCAGCGCAAAGGGTTGAAAGTCATCCCCGTCTGTGCTGGTAACATCTGATGTGTGGACCTCGTGCTCTGAAGACTCTAAGTCGTTTGATACTATGGGTCTAGGGCCTGTGGTGTCCGAATCACCTATGCCGGGCGAGTCCATGGTGTCTGTAACACAAACACAAATATGTACAAATAATCAATCATACAATCAGATAAGCACATTAGTCACCAAGTAAGCAATCAAATACTTCTCCTAGTCCCACTAGCCTCCCAGCCTCTCAGACTGCTCTTCCTAGTCCTACTAGCCAAATTCTCCCAGCCTCTCAGACTGCTCTTCCTAGTCCCACTAGCCAAATTCTCCCAGCCTCTCAGACTGCTCTTCCTAGTCCCACTAGCCAAATTCTCCCAGCCTCTCAGACTGCTCTTCCTAGTCCCACTAGTCTATTCTCCCAGCCTCTCAGACTGCTCTCCCTAGTCCTACTAGGCAACTACCTCGGTTTCCTAAACCGAGCCTCGGTCCTCCAAACCGAGCCTCAGCCTCTCAGACTGAGCCTATAAATAATAAATAAACGTGCTCAACATTTGTTTGTAAAAGTTTTGGATTTGGACTTGAGTGGTATGCAGTAAAAATGTTTTCGTGAGAGCCCTAGTGATCATAGTCTAGACTCGAGAAGGAATCCTAGTTCGCTATGATCAGAGCTCTGATACCAAGCTGTCACACCCTGGCTTTGCGGAAGCGTGGTTAATTTGGTGTGACTTCTTAATACCATAGCTTAATCACAACAAGCTATATGAAATAAAAACCATGCAAGATCATCCATAGATTTAAGTTTTAAAACCGAAGTAACATAACATTGTCTTAGGGACTACAACACCATAACATAAAACATTGTTTTGAAAGACATAAACATCAACATGAATAAAACGCAGTTTAAGATTTGTGACTCGTCCAGGAAAAAGTCACATTTCCTAAACCGGGATGACCTCGGAACCCATATGCAGCGGGAAAACATAACATACCGCGCCAGATCTTTAATTCCCTGAAATACATGTAAGTTGAAAAATCAACAATAATGTTGAGCGAGTTCATGTGTAAGTGAGTAAATAAACCTTTGTATGTATAAAAACCCTGGTATGTAGCAAATAAGGAAAAAGAGATCACCAATGGTTTTCAAGGCCATTGATATGTGTGAAGTGCAAGTAGGAAGACTCAAACCTAGCAGATTTATGCGTTGGGTACAAAGTCACCCCGAGGTCCGTTCTGTGTTGGGCCTGGGGTTGGGCTCGCTACACCCAAATAGATCTACCGCTCCTGCCCCTCGGTCCTACCTTGAGGATTAATGGCCTCAAGTTTCTGCCTACCCACTCACATGATCTGAATAGTAATAACCCTCCTTACGCTAACCATACATTGTAAAAGTACTCGTAATCATAGTAACATGTATTTCACCCCCGCAGTTTAGAAAACTGAAAACAGTTAGAGAAAAGGGGGACATGAACTCACAGTGGTGCGTCTCTACCAAGTATATCTCCTGATCAAGCAGCTGTGCGACGACCTACACGTACTAAGTCTATTAGACGGACGGCCGTGCCTTGGCTTAAGGTTTAAGTTTTTGGGTAATAGTTAGACAATTATTTCGTGTTTATATTTTTGTAAATACTTGGTAATTATTCTCCTTCCCAAGGATGGGGGATTTAATACATGCGCGTTCGTATTATTTTGGAATCGTTAACATTTGGTAATATTATTTTTACCCTAAAAATAATATTTGTATATTTCACAAAATAATCATAAAAATTCACAAGTGTTGTTACTAAATATATACTAAATATATATCTTAGCAAGTTTTTATTTGTGAAAATCCCACCTCCGATAATTAGAAATCTTGTAATAAAGTCATGGCGAAATCTATAATTCGAAAACACGTTTAAAAATGTACTTCTAACACTTGTAGTGAAAATATTTCTAAGTGTTAGGTTTTTGGAAAAATTTCGCCAGAGTTTCCTCTGTAACTGGAGGTGGCCACGCTTTCAAGCGTATCATTTCCTTTTACAAATCAAACCAACAATTTTCTCATTCAATCAATAAACATTATTCAAACCATCAAACTAGTCAAAATAGATGTAAATCGCAAAAATACATGAACTTGTGGTTTTTCCAAAATATGTAGTATCTTTCCATTATTTTTAGTGGATCTTTCGTATAAATCAACCCGGTTTCGTAAAAGTCTCGTTTTTAAAGAAAATAAATTCCCACAACTTCTTGTCAACATTTACAAAAATAGTTCTTTCGTCAAAACTTTGTGTTACACAAGTATTTACACACTTGTGTGTTTGCTAAAATCATTCTTGTTTATGAAAGATCCGTCTTTAAAAGTATGTTTTCTCTTGACACGTGGTCCTTTGAAAATACCGCTTGTAGATCCGTAGATCTACTAGTTTTAAACACTATTTTGTAAGTAAAATCGTTTTTACACAAGTTCAAGTTTCTCGTGTGGTAGAGTTTCATCACTTAACCCTTGTTACACTTAAACAAGTTCTATGTCATGATCCATGATCATGACCAATCCGGGTTAAACAATGATCCGAGCTACCACAACATAGATCGGCATTAAATAATTACACAAAACAAATCCTACATGATTTACACAACAATCAAGCTTTTAACCATCACTTTTAACATTTTTAGTAGACTTTTTCATATCATATTGTATGTTCATGAGTTTTATTTTAACCATCATATACCGTTTTAACCACTTTAAAATAGATCGAGAGTGTGTTTCAAGCAACTTACTACTAGCTCGAGGCTAGGGAAGATTCTAGTCGAAAAATGAGTGGATAAAAGCAATGAGAAGAGGTCCTTCGCGTTCCGAATGCACCGAGCTCCTTTGTATGAGATCCGCAACACTTGTATGCTCTTGGAATGAGATGATCAAGATCAAAAGATGGATGGATGATATAGGGGGTGTTCGGCCGAGAGCTTAAGAGAGGGAAAGAGTGTGTGTGTTGTGATGTTTGTGCTAGTGTGCCAAGATTAGAACTTATAGACAATTCCTCATGATCATTAACCATTGGATTTAGTGTCTACTAGATATGGGACCAAGGTGATTAAAATAATCATATGGAGGACAAGAGGTGTCCCTCTTGGGGACGGTTTGGTTAGGGGGGGGGGGGGTAATCCAGTTGGTTTCCAACTAAACATTAAGTATTAGTTAGATTAATTTAGTTAGTTTAGGGATTAACCCGGTTACTAGTGTGTCATGCATTATAGCGGGTGTTAGGGTATTCAGGGATCCTAACTGGCTCAGAAAAGAAAAACAGTGTGAATGACAATATTTTTATGTTCCGGGTATAGTCCGGTTGTTCGGTTGGATAGAGATCCGTTAAAGTGCTTAACAAAGCTTTAAAGTGTCGTTATTATTATTATTTTTAATGGCACAATTTATTCCCGACACTTTGGAAAGTGTTTAGTAATATTTTTCTCATGTTTTGGCACTTTATTAGTTAGCTAGATGCTGAATTATTATTTAAAGTGCTGAATTTTGTACCTAGAGTACGTTTTAGGCACATCCGGTCACTGTAACTTATTCCTAGTGACGCAGTTCTACAACCCTTATATCCCTACACTCACCACTAGTGTAGCAAACTATCTCAGGCTCTTACAGGCCTTAGAGGCAGTACCTGCCTGGTGCTAGTTATGACAGCACGTTTAATAGGTTATCCGTTCATTGTGCTACTGTGCTTTTGGTGCATCAAGGTTGTCACAAAGGTGCTGTAAGCAAAACATGGAGTGACAGCAAGTAAAGTATGATGCAAGTAAGTACATGTATCAGTATTCAAGTAGCAGTTTATCCACAATTTCAAGTAAGCACAGTAATTAAGCAGTAATTAATTATTAATTAAGTCGTACGGATACCTGGTTTAGTGAGGGTTGTCACATCACCCTCAACCGGTTGGTCTGAGTCTGCAGGGATACAATACTCGCGGGGTTGGTTTAATGTTTTAATAAAAGTTTAAGAATAAGGGATTCAAGTTTTTTGCACCTCTCCCGTAATGGGTAATGCCCGCTCCGACTCGTGAGGTGTTACTGGGCTTGAACCAGGTTCTTGCAGGATCTATACACTGAACGAGACATAGAATTACCCAAACCACCCTTCTAACCCCCTTCCGGGAAATTAACATGCTTTATATAGACCGTAAAGACATGAAAATGTTGAATCAACGAACATATGAAGAATGATTGAGTAAATTCGTCTTCAGTATAAAAAAACTAATTATTAACATCATTAATAGATACCCAATTAAAAAGTAGCCAAATATTGGAAATCATAAAAGAAATACATAAAAGAAAAGTCTTCACCAAGTGATGTAAAACTGCTTTCAGAACTAGGTATGGTCATTACGAGTTTACAGTCATGCCCTTTGGGTTAACGAATGCACCTGCAGCATTCATGGACATGATGAATAGGATCTGTAAACCGTATTTGGATAAATTTGTAATTGTCTTCATCGATGATATACTTATTTATTCAAAAAGTCAGGACGAACATTGTCAGCACTTGCATGCACTCTTAACTTTGTTAAGAAAAGAAAAGCTATATGCCAAATTCTCAAAATGTGAATTTTGGTTACAAGAAGTTCAATTCTTAGGACTCATGGTGAATCATGAAGGTATTCACGTAGATCCTGCTAAAATAGAGGCAATTACCAATTGGAAGGTTCCACACACACCGCAATGGAAATTAGAAGTTTTATAGGTTTAGCTGGGTATTATAGACGGTTTATTAAGGATTTTTCCAAGATAGCTGTACCATTAACTAAGCTAACCTGTAAAGCCATTAAGTTTGAATGGGGACCTAAACAAGAAGAAGCCTTTAGAATCTTGAAGCAGAAATTAACCAATGCTCCAATCTTAGCTTTACCAGAAGGAACTGAAGATTTTGAAGTATATTGTGATGCTTCAAAACTAGGATTTGGATGTGTGTTTATGCAACGCAAGAAGGTAATTGCATATGCTTCAAGGCAATTGAAAAAGCACGAAGAAAATTATACAACTCATGATTTAGAATTAGGAGCCGTAATATTTGCCCTGAAAATATGGAGACATTATCTGTACGGAAGTAAATTTACTGTCTATACAGACCACAAAAGTTTAAAATATATTTTTGGGCAAAAAGAGTTAAACATGAGACAAAGAAGATGGATGGAAATCCTAAGCGACTACGACTGTGATATTCAGTATCACGAAGGAAAGGCAAATGTAGTTGCAGATGCCTTAAGTCGTAAGTACCATGAGAAGCAACGAAGAGTTCGTGCTCTCAGATTAAATCTACAGTTAGATTTAATGGAACAAATAAAGAATGTTCAGGAAACAGCAATCAAGGAAGATGCTGAAGGAATGAAAGGAAGAATAAAAGAATTAGAGCAAGGAGTTGATGGAATTTGGAGATTCCACAAAAGCAGAATTTGGGTACCTAAACAGGGAGAATTAAGAAATAAGATCTTAGAGGAAGCTCATAAATCTAGGTATACCATGCACCCAGGAAATAATAAGATGTACCAAGATTTAAGAAACAATTTCTGGTGGATAGGCATGAAAAAGGATATAGCTAAATATGTTTCTAAGTGTCTTACTTGTTCACAAGTTAAGGCAGAACACCAGAAACCTTCAGGTCTACTCCAACAATTAGAAATGCCAGTATGGAAATAGGAACTCATAACAATGGATTTTGTTACTAAGTGATGTGTGTAAAATGCAACATATAAATTACATCAAATGAGGCATAAAACTAACCAATATTGGAAAAAGAGTGTTTTTGTCTTCCTTTTGTATTTTCAGGATTAAATGAGCTCAAAAACACAAAAGAAGTAAAAAGACAGCTAAATCCAACATAAATACAAGAAAAGGAACATAAGTGGACTGCCCGACCCCTCAACGGCATCTTCCCAAGCAAAATAGAGAAGGCAGAAGACTGAACACGCCCCGTGCTCAGCCAGCACGGGGTCGTGCCCAAGAAGCAGCAGTAAAGACAAACCTATAGAAGCTTCTATTGCCCACCACGGGGCCGTGTCCAGTGAACACGGGGGCGTGGCGAAAGTACAGCAGGCGCATTAATTGTAATTGCGAATTACAATTAATGAAGAGAGAGAGTGCCGTGAAGGACTCTCCATCGACTTCGTTCGGTGCATACATAGACCTGAGCGATTCGGCATACACCTTCTTTAACGAGAGCCCGGGAAAGGGTTGGACTTTTCCACCTAGAATGAAAATAGGAATTACCCTCACCGACAACCTCTTGCGTTCTCGCCTTAGTTTAGGACAATTAAGGTATCTTAGGCACTTTGGGGTTGTTCCAACCAGTAAGGAACCACCCGATATCGACGAGATCCTTAAAAGTAACAAAACTCCATAAGACAGCCTCCAGACACGGGGCCGTGTCCAGGTCAACACGGCCCCGTGCTCACCTAAAAGATTCTCTGCTGATTTTGTCAGAATACGGACAAAATGTGTCAGGATTTCATCTGCACACGGGGCCGTGTCCTGCCAACACGGGGCCGTGTCCAGTGCGCTGTCGTTTTCTTTAAATGCAGCCTGATTCCTGCTCATTTTTTACCACTTCAATAGACAGAGATTCCTGGGATCTTCACTCATACCATCCTAGGTAAGTGCTAAAAGAAGGTTCCCAAGGACCATCTTGTCCCTTCCACTTTTATTCATTTCCTCTTCTTTCAAAATTTTTTCAACATTTCCTCCATGGAAGCTTGGAAATCCCATGATTCCAAACCTCTATGAGAAGTTTGCAAGATTATTTGCTAAGGATTCTTGTTTAAAGTTAGCTGTATAACTTTATTTTAAATTATCTAAGCTTAAAACCTCGCTAAAAATCATGAAAATAATTTAAAACTCCAAGAATCCTTAGCCTAAAATCTTGCAGACAACTAGACACGGGGCCGTGCTCAGCGAGCACGCGGCCGTGTCCGAGGCACTGTTTTGTAAAAATTTAGCTTTCTTCGGTTTCTTTCACAGCAAATGGCAAGCAGAACAAGCGGATCATCTTCAAGAAGTAACCGACAAGGGAGGAGATCGTCGACAGCGGAAGACTCTCTTGTAAACTATGTTTACGCCCTAAGGGAGGCTATTGACGAAATGACGGGAGTGGAGGAAGCATTGGTCGACCGTATCAACCATTTAACAGTGGGGCTGGAGGGCTGTCTCCGAGAAGTAAACCTCTTGCACCAGAGGTTAAACCTTCTCGCCTCCCCGCCTTTGGTACCTATAATAACCCAAAGGGCGTGGAACGTGGTGCCCGAAGTCATCATTCCGGCCGAATGGTATGCCATGCATCAAGAGCCTCCGCAAAGGGTGGTGTAAGGAGTCCCGGTGAATGTTCCCCCTCAGCCACCAGTTGCTGAGGAAAATGAAGCCGCATTCTTCCTTCCTAGGGAGATCGAAGAATGGCTTTAAACAACGTTTAGGGAAAGAATCCTTCGGCTAAAAGTCCTACTATATCGGGAAACTATTCTCGAAATTTTCTTAAAATAGTAGAACTCTTTATGATAACCTCGTGTACCTCCTGGCCTATTTAGTTAAGTTTTTGTTTTATCTTAGGATTATGTAAGGTCTCTCTATGAGTGCAATGAAATGATGGTTTTTAAAGTTTGGATGGTTCTTAATAAATAAAACACACTTATGGTGGTAAGGGATGAAAAGGGGAACGAGAAAAATGACCCCATGCACAAGAACAAAGCAACCCGGCATCAATCTCTTCATTACAGTAAGCTCGGCACGGGCCGTGTCCAACCAACACGGCCCCGTGCTGAACCCCCTGCAGAAAAATGCCCAGTTCAGGTAACTGGACACGGGCCGTGTTCACCTGACACGCCCCCGTGTCCAGGCTTCTGTTTCTTTTCTTTAATTTCTGTTACTGGCACCTGAACACGGGGCCGTGTCCGGTCCCCACGGGGCCGTGTCCAGACTACCAGTAACGTAAATCTTTGCTTTTAACACCATTTTACACATCTAATCAACCTAAAAATTTATTTTTGGGACACATTGAGGACAATGTGTAATTTAAGTGTGGGGGGGGATGCTAAAACCTTGAATCTTGCAAGTCCTAAATACAAGCCTTACACAAAACTCTATTGGAACCGCTAATCACCCCAAATTTTTTTCAAAAATTTCATTTTTTTTACGTGTCTAGGTTTAACTCGGGAAATTCAAGTTCTCAAAAAGGTTATATTTTTAGGAATTTACAACCGATAGCGTAATGATAAAAAGAACCAACATAAGAAAATTATGAAAAGGCATGGCAAACTTAGTTAAAATTTGATTACATATACTTGATCACATAAAAACCCATTCCCACAAAAGTGAGTTTTGAGCCTTTATTGAGCATACAATTACATATCATTAAACTAAATGCTCATTTTTCGTTTCTTGTGTGAATAGCCGTTTGGTTCTTACGACTCTAGAACTTGCCATGACGATACATTCCCGGTCCTTGTCAACTTAAACCCGAGTAGGTAAATGATGGAGGCATTAGGACTTACCCTTTTTATTTCTACACCATTATTTTTCTTTTTTTACCACCTACCCAAAAATCCCCCTAGTTAGCCCCTTTGAGCCTAAACCTTTTCATTTCATTTCCCAAACCAAACACCCTTTTACCCACCAAAACCTTTTTTATTTTTAACCCTTTGATTTAGTAACAAGTTCGGTTTTTTTTCGTATCATCGTTCAAAAAAAAATGTGTTGATGATGAAGCAAAAGATAAACAAACAAGTTCATCAAAAATAACTTTGTTTGAATAATAGCTTCATCAAAATAAAAGTTACAAAAATAGAAAGTCCTACGAAAACCGACACTTGTTACGCTTTTCACCCTTTTTCTACTAACCACTAACCACTATCCCAACCACCTACCTTTAACCCAAGCCTAACCCGTAACCCACAAAGTCCTCTTGATATTTACAAAAGGTATAAAAGTTAAAAAGGAGGAGGATTGATTGCTTGGCAAGCTTATGGTAGGAGTAAGTTCCATGCCGCTCTCGAGTGATTCACTAAAAATACACCTTCGGCCGAGTGTGAGTGATTTCTCCCGTGAGGTATGTGAACTTGTATATAAATGGAATTTTAAAAAGGCATGTTATGCCCAAATAAGTAATTTCTCCTATGAAACGTTCTAAACAAATCATTACAAATAGAATTGTAAATAAATAAAAATAAAACCCAAAAGGATCTTGGATTCCCAACACTCTATGACAAGCCAAAACCTTCTCTTCTACCCATTCCATTTGGGAGTGTAAGCCACATATTAAAGAGTTTTGCTTGAGGACAAGAAAAAGTTCAAGTGTGGGGGTATTTGATGTGTGTAAAATGCAACATATAAATTACATCAAATGAGGCATAAAACAAACCCTTTTTAAGTACTAATATTGGAAAAAGAGTGTTTTTGTCTTCCTTTTGTATTTTCAGGATTAAATGAGCTCAAAAACACAAAAGAAGCAAAAAGACAGCTAAATCCAACATAAATACAAGAAAAGGAACATAAGTGGACTGCCCGACCCCTCAACGGCATCTTCCCAAGCAAAATAGAGAAGGCAGAAGAATGAACACGCCCCGTGCTCAGCCAGCACGGGGCCGTGCCCAAGATGCAGCAGAAAAGACAAACCTATAGAAGCTTCTATTGCCCACCACGGGGCCGTGTCCAGTGAACACGGGGGCGTGGCGAAAGTACAGCAGGCGCATTAATTGTAATTGCGAATTACAATTAATGAAGAGAGAGAGTGTCAGACAGGCACGGGGGCGTGTCCAGCGGACACGGGGCCGTGCCCAGCCTTCTGTTCAGCCTATAAATAGGAGTGCTTGGTTTCATTTCAACTCATCCCTTGGCACACCACCTCTCTCACACTTCATCCACCACCCACCACCATCACAACACCATCATCCACCACCATCATCCATTGTCCATCGTAGAGTGTGTGAGTCGTCTCGGGATCCAAGATTGATCGTAAGAGTGCTTGACAATCAAGGCCATGTTTGCCTAAGTCTCTTACATCACTTGGTGAAGACAAAGTGTCTAGTATAATACTTTTTATTTCTAATCTTTTGCACTTTTTATTTGGTTTTGTATTAATGACTTTAATAACTAGTTACTTATGTTGAAGGTGATCTTTCCTTATCGTTTGTCCGTGGTGTCTTGGCATTATTTTACTGTCTATATAAAATAAAAGATTTTCACCATTCATATCTCCACGGTCTATATGGAGGTATGTTGGCTACCTGGTCGGGGGTTAAGGGAACGGTTTGGTAAAGGTCTTGCCATTGTTCAGCGTTTAGAGGTCCTGCAATGGACCTGGGTCAAATTTAGTAGGACCTCCTTCAATGCTTCACGGTATTGGATGGCGGGGGTCCAAACTCTTTGATCCCCTCATAAGTTAACTACTATTAATACTATAACCCGGCTATTTAGGACTGTATCCCTGCTGACTCAGACTACTTAGTCGAGGGTAACGTCACCTCCAAAAGAGGGGCCTACCATAATATTGCATTAATAACTTAATTCATTATCTTCCAATAATCCACCCTTTTAGGATTGTATCCTTGCTGACTCAAACTACTGGGGTGAGGGTAACGTCACCTTCAAAAGAGGGGCCTACTACAATAACTAAGATAATCTCTTAATTATGTGCAAAAGTGCGGAAATAATCAAAGGTTATACTAGATACGAGTCGGAACCAAGTGATTCATCTTGTCTATCTGTTTTTTTTTTTATTTTTTTTTTCAGCATTTTAGTTAGTTTTTATTTTTCTTAGTTTAAAACATTTTTCTAAACTTTTTATTTTGATTAGACGTTGAGGATAAACCGGTACTAAAAGCTCTTGTGTCCTTGGACGACCTCGGTATCTTACCAACGCTATACTACGCTCACGATGGGTGCACTTGCCCATATGTGTGTTTAGTGTTAGTAAAATATCGTGTTTTATAAATTTAAAACTTGGCTAAAAATAAGTGTTAAAAGGGCTTAAAATATACACCTAATATATATAACACTTCACACGCATCACTAAGTTACCTAAAACCAGAAAAGGTAATGATGCGATTTGGGTAATTATGGATCGGTTAAAAAATCTGCTCATTTTCTGCCTATGAAAGAAACCTTTAGCATGGAAAGACTGGCAAAGTTGTATGTAGATGAAGTCGTATCTCTACATGGAGTTCCACTCTCCATTGTATCAGATAGAGATAGTCGTTTCACTTCTCATTTTTGGAAAAGTTTCCAAGAAGCAATGGGAACTCGACTAAACCTAAGCACTACATTTCATCCTCAAACGGACAGGCAAAGTGAAAGAACAATCCAAACTCTAGAAGATGTGCTCAGAGCATGTGTAATAGATTTTGGCGGAAACTGGGACGACCATTTACCATTAATTGAATTCTCCTATAATAATAGTTATCATTCAAGTATTGAAACTGCCCCATTCGAGGCACTATATGGAAGAAAGTGCAGAACTCCAGTTTGTTGGGCAGAAATAGGAGAAAGTCAATTATCAGGTCCAGAGATTGTGCAAGAAACTACTGATAAAATCACACATATCAAGGAAAGACTGAAGACGGCTCGAGATCTCCAGAAGAGTTATGCAGACAATAGATGCAAGCCGTTAGAATTCCAAGTTGGAGACAGAGTACTGTTGAAAGTTTCCCCTTGGAAAGGAGTTGTTAGATTCGGTAA
Source organism: Helianthus tuberosus (assembly GCA_030545235.1). Classification (NCBI taxonomy): domain Eukaryota; kingdom Viridiplantae; phylum Streptophyta; class Magnoliopsida; order Asterales; family Asteraceae; genus Helianthus; species Helianthus tuberosus. The sequence continues at coordinate 189,829,319 of CM060409.1, forward strand.
GAAAGGAAAGCTAAGTCCAAGGTATGTAGGACCATTTCCAGTGATCCAACGTATAGGACCAGTTGCTTATCGTTTACAACTACCCGAAGAACTAGCTGGAGTACATGATGTATTTCATGTATCCAATCTCAAGAAATGTCTATCAGACGAATCTTTGGTAGTACGTCTTCAAGATATAGAGGTAAATGAAAAATTAAAATTTGTTGAGAAACCTCTTCAGATAGAAGACAGAAAAGTGAAGTTTCTCAAGCACAAACGACTAGTGCTAGTTAAAGTAAGGTGGGATTCAAAGAGAGGAGCTGAACACACTTGGGAGCTGGAATCAGAGATGAAGCGAAAGTATCCTCATTTATTCCAGTAAATCTCGAGGACGAGATTTTTATTAAGGTAGGGAGAATGTAACAATTCTCATCAAAAAGTCATATTTATTAAATAAAATTGTCCAATAGGAAACCCTAATTGAGACACCCAAGTGATTCTGCACAAACCCTAAAATTTTCAGAACAATCAGAATCAGGATCAGGGCCCTAAAACTCAGGGGGGGGGGGGGTAAAACCCTAGTTACGATTATCCAAATAACTCTATGTCAATTTCGAAATTTGAGAAACTGTTGACTCAGCAAGCCTACCCATGCACTTAGCTACCCTATGGTAGAATAGGAGGCCTCGCGTCACGCGAAGCCTAGGGCAGGCCCCCTCGCGTCACGCGAGGGGGGTAAAAATTTACCTATAAATTGAGGGGTTTGGGACTGGAATCTGGGCACTGAAACGACGTCCAAACTCCAAATCTACGCTGAGTTATTGTTTAAATACTATCACAACACACACGAATCCCGAATTGCTGCCACAAAACAGGGTAATAACTCGATCGCTATAACGATTCATTTTCCAATCGATCAATGTACTCAATGGATGTTTAAGTGCTGCCCACATTAGGGTGATGCTTTGTCATTAGTCGTTAATTCGATGGATGTTTAAGCATAGCACTTTGTCATTCGTTGTGAGGGTTGATCTCGTGAGTTATCGTAAATGCTGTATTGATTACTAACCCAGTTTTGTGTGCATTATTATTTAAATTAGGTTAACAAGGCTAATCCATAAGACTAGACTCTGTCCGTATTAAATCTGCAATGTGAGTCATTCTCTTTTTATCAAATTACTTTCAAAAGCATGTTTATTTCAAAGTTATAATTACGGGAATTAAGTTTATGTAATCACCAAGTTACAACCGGTATGTGGGGTCTTGTATACATTACTTGATAATCTTCACCATTGGGGCAGCCAAGGGGTGATATGACCATAATCACAGACACCATTGGACGAATGGGCCAATGGGTCGAGTGATAAAGTACTGTGGGTAGTTGGTTGATATCAGAAACATTGTAATCTTCCTTAATACTGTAAATTATAACAAATGTGTCGTTTTAGTAAATAGAATGATTCATTCAGTATTTCCCGCTGACAAAACATTTTTCAAACATGTTTCAGGTGATCTGTTGTAATTCAGGAAAAGTGTTGTGGAGCATTTCAAGCTTAAGAAAGTGGCTCATTATAAAATAAAGAAATATGTTTTGTAAAATAAAGATTTCTCCGTAAAATCATAGTATTGTAAATTACCGGGGTTTTATCCCGAGTTGTGAAATAAAATAATCGGGAAAATTTTAGCTTTACAACGATCCTGATAATAAACTTCCGCTGTTAAACTCAATTAAATAAATACCACGGGATTTCTGTCCCGCGGCTCCTGAAACGGGTCAAACCGGGTCGGGGGTCGTGACATTCCCCCTTGCTCTGATCTCGTCTTCAAGCTCCCCCTTAGACTCAGCTATCAGGATCGTAGTCTGGTACAATATCTGCAATACTCAAACATTTATAAGTAACAACTTTTGAATGTCCAGAATTACTTGATACTCTCTCCCTAATAAAATACTATAAAGATTTGACAATTTAAGAACTCAACAACAAAATCTAGCTCTTTTCAACAGATTTTAACCGTTTAAGAATCCAAAACCCTCTCAGTTAATCATCCAAGTCCAACTTAATGACCTTAGAGACTTCACAAACTGTTTTTTAATTTTTTTGAAATTTTTTTAACTTTTTACCATCACACTCAGTTAACCAAGTCCAAGTAAATGACCCTGGTCAACTGTTTAGCCTGCCAAGTCCAAGTTAATAACCTTGGCCGACCAATTTCTGATCTCGCTGACATTTTGAAACAGATTAAGTTCAAATTAATGAACTTTTAAACATTTCGAGCAATTACCAAACCTTTTCACAAACTTTTTCTTATCCAACCCACATGTTCCAACTTGTTTAGCACTTGAGACTTTGATCATCAAATCCCCAACGTCTGTTGTCGAAAATAAGATGAAAATATCAAATCTTTTTTGGATTTTATAAAATTTTGCTAAAACAAACAGGAAATCTTTTTGGATTTTGATAAACAATAAACTGTACACACATATTTTTGATGAGCGTGTTAGGGGATCATATCAGCTGCTGACAAGTTACAAGTACCGTTAAGCTTTGATTTCATACTAAGCATTAAACAATTCACAGTGATTGCCGATATACTGATCCAATTTAAATTTTCACACAAACTTCAATCTGTTTAGGATACGAATTAGTGTTTTAAGGCTTAACTTATACGCGTGTACCACCTCATAATATACTTCCGTATCCAGGCTACTATATTCAGTCTTACAGGTGAGTGCACGCTAATGATATCTGTAATTGGGTTAATGCGAGGCCATGAGAGCTCAGGCTATTGCTTCCGCAAAATCAGAGAGATGATGGCTCGACTTTTAGGTGGGTCCCCCTTGGAGATCTTCTTTACAACAGCACATGATTAGAATTTTTCAATGTTTCATCATTTTTTATGCTGAGGGCATGCTTTAAGGTTTAAAGCAGTGCAAAGTATTATACGAGGACTAGGCTATTGCTCCCGCAAAATCAGAAGTCCTGGTATAATACCCCAGATATCAAAATGTACAAAGACCTAGTATGTCAGAAATAGAGCCTTTCAAACAGGATTTCAGGGGTTACCTATATATCCGAGAGATGTTCCCCATGTAAAAGCAAGAAATGATTTAGGTTTATATCCTGAACAAACTTACTAAATGTGTAAAAACCTATAGGCACATCATCAGCGAGACTGCTTAATACAATTAAACTATACATTTCTTTAGCGTACTGCAACTGTCTAGCTGATGTACTATCATTTCCCCTTTTTACACAAACTCTTTATGCCTTTTTCACTGTTTTTGGATTTTTGAAATTTTATCATGTTTTTGTATTTTGAAATTTTTTCATGTTTTTGTAATTTCTGAAAACTTTCTCCCCCTAAAATCAAAAACATATTTTTGTGTTTTTGGTTTTATCAAAAGCAGAAAATAAAACTGTACAGAAACTTGACAATTAGACGTAGATCACTTCTGATCACCGTCCTCCTCGGCTTCACACTCAACAACCCTCCCAGAAAACAATTTTTTCAACCCGCTCAATTTTAAAAGATAGTTAAATCTTGTTTTATCAAGGGGTTTTGTGTAAAAATCAGCTCTCTGATCATCGGTGTGTATATGATCAATTCGAATCAATTTCTTCTCGTAGCAATCACGGATGAAATGATGTCGAATCTCAATATGTTTTGTTTTTTAGTGATGCACCGGATTTTTAGTTATATTTATAGCTGCCTCATTGTCCACATAGATTGGAGTATCCAAGAACTGCAAAGCATAGTTCCTCATCTGCTGCTGGATCCAGAGGATCTGAGAGCAACGGCTGGAAGCCGAAATGTATTCAGCCTCACAGGTTGAGAGAGCGACTGTGGTTTGTTTCTTGCATTTGTAACGGTTCGGTGAAAGTTGTCACGAAGTGCTGTCAAATTCTCTGTGTGTATTAACGTGTAAAATCAATGGAAAACCAGTTTAAAATGTATTTCTCTGCTTCTACTCACATTCTAACACCGATTCTCAGTTACTAGATTGTTTCCGCCTTTCTAGTGACCTAGATTTGACTCAGACCGACTCATTTAGGTTGAATATCGATCCTACAAGTGGTATCAGAGCTCAGGATGAGTCAAATCGGCTGAATCAGTACTTTGAATGGTTTAGAACTCTTTACTTCTACTCATTCTTGGATTTTTGAACGATTCCACGGACAAAATGGACTGAGATTTGGATATAACGTGTAAAACACCATTTTAATCAATTCCTCAAAGTTACAGACCTTAATTCGGACTAAAATTGATCAAAAAGTGCCAAAAAATCATTTCGTGTGAACATGTATCATTTCGTATGAAACTTGTGTCTCTTCCGTAAGAAATGAACCATTTCGTGTGAAGTTTTATCAAATCGCTTGAAAATTTTGTCCAATTCGCACGAATTGGACCATTTCGCTTGAAAATCCGTATTGTCTGATCATTTCACACGAATTGGAATCTTTTTACTCATTTCACACGAAATGGCAATCCAAATCGTTTGAAATTGTCATTTCGCTTGAAAGTTCATGTCATTTGAATCATTCCGTTTGAAAACAGTCCATTTCGTTTAAAGTTCATCCCGTTTGAAAATCCAAACCGTGTGGAAGTCATTTCATTTGAAAAGTGAATTTTTCAAAAACTTAGAAAATTTTTCGAAACTGTTTTCATAGTTTAAAATGGATAACCAAGAATTTTATAACATGTTTTCCGGAGGGGGAATGACAGCAGTTCAAACTCCAGCGAGTGTTGTGCAGAACGTAAACATGGAAAACGAGCTTGCTACAATGCAAAAGCCACCGAAGTTAATGAACATTGACGAATATTCAGGGTGGTTAGAGAGGTTTAAAACCTGGGTACAGGCAAATCATTTTGAGTGTTGGATGAAAATTGAGTCAAAGTATGTACCTCCGACGAATGGAGCGGGTATTGAGAAAACACTTAATCAGTTAACTCCGGTTGAACGGGATAGTTTTAAAGCCGAAAAGAAAATGATGAGTATCTTGCAACAAGCAATCAAAGAAGATATCTTGGTTTTGCTACAAAATCAAAGTGACTCGCAGTCTATCTGGAATTCACTAAAAGTCAAGTTTCTTGGAAGTGTTTCGATGATAAAGATCAAGACGGCATTGCTAAAAAAGGAATTTGATATTTTTACTGCTATCAAGGGTGAGTCAACAAAAGAGTTGATCGAGAGATATTGTCATTTGGTTGTAGAATTGAAGCGTTTGAGCATTACCAAAACAGATGAAGAATGGGTTGACAAGCTGGCAGATGCTTTGCCGTATGATGAATGGGGCACATATTTGTTGGTTTTGAAAAATAACTTGGAGTATGTTGGGTTCAATCTTAGCACGTTTATCGAGAAAATTGAATCGCATGAGCTTGAACTTAAAAATATCAGAAAAATGAAATCTGCTAATGTACAACAAGATGTACAGTTGTACTACAAAGGAAGCTCATCAGCAATATCTACCCCAAGTCCAAAAATTCAGACAACATTTAGTGTTGATTCTACATCAGGAGGTTCTCAAAGCACACTAAGCAACAGTCATTCACCGTTTACAAGCTTCGAACCAAATCCTAAGGTTCAAGAACAAGTGTCTCCTCAAAGTTCATCAAGTTCAAATAATCAGAGTTACGTTTCTGGGATACAGTGCAATATTGCTGTAAACATAAAAAATGGTCAATATTTTACAGAAGCAGCTGCAAAGCAACATATCGCACTATTAACTTCCGTTCTTGAATCATATGAGAGTCTAGTTGCTGGAAGGATCGGTAATCCAGACATGACAAAGGAGGATTACGATCAAATTGATCCTGAAGAATTAGAGCTTATTGATATCAAATGGGGAATGGCGAGCTTAGTGAGGAGAGCACAAAGGTTCATGGAAATAACCGGACGAAACAGTCTCCCAGGACCTGATTGTAAGCTTAGATTTGATAAAGCGAAAGTAACTTGCTTCAAATGCAAAGAAAAGGGGCATTTCAAACGAGAGTGTCCAAACAGGGAAGTAAACAATCATCAGAATCCGTTCACAAATGACTACTACCGACAAGCAATCTATCATAAAAATAGTCAACAACCTTTCAATCCAAGACCTCAAATTGAAAACAAACCAGAAAAGGCTCTTTTGGTTAATCAGGATGTTGAGAAGATTCCGAAAGGGTTTAGTTGGGATAAATATATTCCTGGTGAGGGTCTTGCTATGATGGCGGAGATTATTGAAGAGCCAGAATGTGTTGTTGAAGCTGAGGAAGTCAGAGAAGTGTTGAATGAAGAGAGGCTGGCAGAACTTGAAGAGGCAGCAGCAGAAGTTTTTTATTATCAATCAGAACAAGAGGTTATTGCTAATTCTTTTAAATCTATAATGCCTCCTAACATGTTTGATTCTTTTGCAGGTTTCTTAAGCGAGCCAACTACAGGTTTTTGTCCACAATATGATGTCGAAAAAGCTCCGGTTGAAGAAATCATAGATGTTTCTAAAGAGATGAATGAAGAAACTCTGAAGGAGATAGCTGACAAGGTGCTGATGGTCAAGCTGAAAGAGGTAGAAAAAACTCAAGAGTCAGTGTCTGTCGAAACGGAGTCAGTCGTAACGGAGTCTGTCAAAATGGAGTCTGTCGAAACAGAGTCAGTCGAAAAGGAGTCCGAGTTCAAATCAGAAAATCGGGATATCAAATCAGGAGAAAAATCAGAGTCTGAGTCTGATGGGTTTGGTAAACCAGAAATTAAAACTGATAAAGAAGAAAAAGTTTTTGAAAAGTTTGATCCAATTTCTGAAACACCATGCGAAAACCGTTTAAAACCCTGCATGGATTGTCTTGAAAAAGACTAACAGTTTCAAGAATGGAAGAAATATACTGACAACGTAACATTTGATCTTAATGATGTGAAAGAAGCTTATGACACTTTATCACGTTCAATCAAAATGATTCAAAAGGAAAGTATAGAAAATGATAAAGCTACTAAGTTGTTCAAAGAAACTGTCATGGAAAAGCAGATGGAGATTAACATTCATCTGGACACAATCGCATCTTTGAAAAAAGGAACTTGAATTGATGCGTATTGAAAAAGAAAGAGTTGATAAGAAATTGATCAGTTATATTGCTTCATCTTATGTGATTGGTCAAATTGTTCCTCAACTACCTGATGTTAAACCTGCTTTAAACAATGTTCCACCCCCAATGTGGAATCATTATACACAGAAATATCCAGATGGGGTGGAAACAACTTTGAATCTCAAGTTGAGAACTGTAGAGAATGAGTTACCGGAAAACATTGATGTTACATTCTCTCCATATGACACCGGCAACGAGTCACAAGTGATTAAAACTGTTGTTGATCAAGTGTTGGATAAGAAAGTGATAACTCTGATTTCGAAACGGTTAAAACTCATTTGGAGAATTCCAATTCTGATTCTGAAGATGATGGAAATTTTCTGGACAAATTCATCCCAAAATCAGATACAGTTGTGGATGACGATTCGATCATTGTGGTTTACACAATGACTGGAACTGACAAACTCTATACTGATTTTGAGTATCCAATTCAGAATGCAAAATTGGAAAATGTTGAAAAAGTGTTCAAACTTGTGGAAATTGACATTTCAGAGGTTAACAACAACACATTTCTATCAAAACCAAAAAAAAAATCCTTTGTGAAACAACAACCAAACAACCCGGGAAAGAAAGAATGGGTGGGTAACAATGGTCACAACAAACGACATGGTAACAATTTTAAAAAGAAAGGTGTCGGTTTTGAGAAGAAAATGGCTAAAAAGGAGATTAAGCAAAAGAAAAGTTGAGTGATGTGTTTGTGGCGGGTAAGAACACAGTTGCTGAAAAAGATTATATCTTTAGTCAGAAAGCAGTTGACGATTTCAATGCAGCCAAAAAGTTGAAAGAAGAGACCAACAGATCTACTTTTGTTGAATATGACAAAAGAGTCTGTTACCGCTGCAATGAAATTGGTCACATGGCCAAACAGTGTGTTAAAAGGATTGAAAAAACCAGTTTTCCAAAAACCTAAACCTAAAACTTCAAATGTTGTGAAGGGAAAAACACCGATGGTTTCCCCTGTGCGTATTCTGAAATGCGGTGAATCTTTGAAGTCCGAGGACAAGCCCAAATCAACCTTTGAGATTGGTAAATCTTCAAAATCTCCAAAGACTTCAAAGATTTATCCTAAAACGAAGATTTTTCAAAATCAATCATGGGTGGAGAAACCTAAACAATCGTTTGAAGAAAAGAAACTGGAAAAGGTTTTAAAATCTGAGCCGACAGTTGCTGTAACTAACAATGAAAAACTTGAGTTTGAATTGAACAAATTGATTAAAGAACTTCCACCAATCAAGGAGGGAGATCTTAAATCAAAGTCAAAACCAGTTGTTCCAAATGTTGTGTTTCATATTCCAAAAGTTGACAATCATGATATTATGTTTGGTAGTGTATCAAATGTCGAAAAAACTTGGGCATCTTTGTTTAAGTAAATATCATTTGATGTGTGCAGGGGCTTCCGAGGTCGATCATCTCCAAGTGGATCATGGATAGCGGTGCTTCAAGGCACATGACGGGAATGTTAGCACTACTCTATGATGTCAAATCAATCAATGGAGGATATGTTGGATTTGCTTGTACAAAGGGAGGAAGAATCGTTGGTGAAGGAACTCTTACCAATGGAGTAGTATCTTTTGATAAAGTGAACTACATCGTTGAACTTGAAAACAATCTGTTGAGCATATCGCAGATTTGTGACAAATCGTTCACAGTTCATTTTACAAAAAATGAGTGTTTGATCATTAAACCAGGTTTTAAAATTACAGAAGATATGGTGTTGATGCGCGCTCCTCGTGAAAACGATTTATATGTCCTAGACATGAGCGTCGCAACAACATCAGACAAAAAGAAACAATGTTTTGTGACTAAAACAAAAGCAACTGAAAAAGAATCAAGAATGTGGCATCGTAAGATGGATCACATTCATGTGAGAAAAATGAATTTCTTAGTTCACAATGATCTTGTTGAAGGTGTTAATTTGAAAATTTTCCATCTGAATGATGATTGTGTAGAATGCAAAAAGGGTAAGCAAACGAAGAAGTCACACCCAAAGAAGCTCTTGAACTCCATCAGACTACCGCTCGAACGGCTCCATATGGATCTTTTCGGACCGGTAAATGTGAAGAGCGTAAGTGGGGATCTGTATTGTCTAGTGGTCACTGAAGATTATACAAGATTTTCATGGGTGGTGTGTCTTGAAAGAAAAGATGAAACGTTTGATTCGTTGATGATTTTATTCAAAAAGATGGAGACGTTGTACAAACTGCCGATCAGAAGAATTCTAAGCGACAACGGAACAGAGTTTAAGAACAACCATATGCTCGAATTTTGCATTGACAGAGGCATTCTTCATGAATTCAGCGCACCGTATACTCCACAACAAAACGGTGTCACAGAACGAAAGAATCGCACACTGATCGAAACAGCTCGAACTATGCTAGCTGATTCCAAATTGCCAATATTCTTTTGGAGTGAAGCAGTTGCTGCAGCATGTTACACGTTAAATCGTGTTCTTACAGTAAAGAAGTACAAGAAAACCTACTTCGAATTACTTCATACCTATAAACCAAATCTGAAATTCTTAGAACCTTTTGGATCACCATGTACATTTATTGATCCAGATGGTAAATTTGGTGCAAAAGTTAACGAAGGTTTTTTTTGTAGGTTATGCAAGTCCACTGAAGAGGGTATTTGTTCCATGCTTGGGGAAGATTATACAAGTTCAGCATGTCGACTGTCAACGGTTTACTGCTCCGGAACAACTTCCCGGAAACAGATTGCTATTTGATTATGATAAACTCTGGGAGTCTTTCCAGTTGCCGACTGAACCAAGTGAGGAGGAACTAGTATTACTATACCAACATCAGCAATCTATGTCATAAGAACAAGTGCCAAGACCGTTGGTAGTTTCTCAGCCCACCGTGGGTGCAAATGATCACGAGACCGGTCCAAGTGGAACAGCTCACGAACCCCCAAAAGAACCAGCTCCAACATTTGATCAGTCTGACGACTCAGAATCAGAACCTGGTCCGATTTTTTATGAGGAACCAAATACTGCATCTTTAGAAGCTGTGGATCACACGGGTGATCAGGATATCACAAACTTGCAATCGGAAGTGAGCGTGCCAGACACAGTCATGCCGAGAACTTTGTCTTATCATCCTTCAGAACAAATCATTGGAGATCTTCAAAGTGGAGTGAAAACGCGCGATCAAATCAACATAGGGCTTATATGTTTTTATTCATATGTCGCTCCTTTACAAGTAGACTTCTCATTGAAATGTTTTATCTCGCAGGTAGAGCCGAGAACATACAAAGAAGCATTGACTGAGGAAAGCTGGGTAAATGCGATGCAGGAGAAGCTACTACAATTTGAGAAACTTGGAGTGTGGAGGTTGGTTGATCTTCCTGAAGATCAGAAGCTGATCAAGACCAAGTGGGTCTTCAAGTGTAAACGAGATGATAGAGGGGTGATTGGGAGAAATAAAGCACGTTTGGTAGACCAAGGTTTCAGTCAGCAAGAAGGCATCGACTTTACTGAAGTATATGCGCCTGTTGCTCGACTCAAGGTAATTAGAATCTTCCTGGCATTCGCGTCTTGGAAAGGATTCAAGGTCTACCAATTGGATGTTAAATCTGCATTCCTCTACGGAAAGATCAAAGAAGAAGTGTACGTCAGACAACCGCCGGGTTTCACCGATCCAGTGCACAAAGACAAAGTCTATCTACTCGACAAAGCGCTTTACGGATTACACCAGGCCCCGAGAGCCAGGTACGAGACGCTTTCCCAGCATTTGTTGAACAACGGGTTCATCAGAGGGACTGTCGATAGCACTTTGTTTACAAAAGAGGTTGCAGGACATCTACTCATCGTGCAGATATACGTGGATGACATAATCTTCGGATCGACAAACGACGAATTGTGCAAAGAGTTTGAGAAGGTTATGAAGAAAAAGTTTGAAATGAGTTCGATGGGGGAGATGAAGTTCTTCCTAGGGCTTCAGGTTGAGCAAATGCCCGAAGGAATCTTCATACACCAGACAAAATACGTGAATGATGTGCTTGACAAGTTCAATATGTCTGAATCATCTCCAATCTCAACCCCCTGGCTCAAAATCATGGGATATGTACGTATGAAAGCGGTGAAAAGGTGGATGAGATGCACTATCGGTCGATCATTAGTTCATTAATGTATCTGACAGCGTCAAGACCGGACATCATGTATCCAACTTGCCTCTATGCCCGATATCAGTCAAGCCCGAGACAGTCACACATGACGATTGTGAAGAGAATTTTACGGTATCTTAAAGGTTGCCCAAGCACCGGCTTGTGGTATCCTAAATCTGGTGACTTTTCTCTTACAGGTTATGCAGACTCTGACTTCGGGAGCTGTAAATTGAATGCAAAGTCCACAACTGCTGGTTGTCAGTTCTTTGGAACTCGACTTGTTACTTGGCAATGCAAGAAACAAACCACAGTCGCTCTCTCAACCTGTGAGGTTGAATACGTTTCGGCTTCCAGCTGTTGCTCTCAGATCCTTTGGATCCAGCAGCAGATGAGGGACTATGGTTTGCAGTTCTTAGACACGCCAATATTTGTGGACAATGAGGCAGCAATAAATATAACTAAAAATCCGGTTCATCACTCTAAAACGAAACATATTGAAATTCGACATCTTTTCATCCGTGACTGCTACGAGAAGAAATTGATTCGAATTAATCATATACACACCGATGATCATAGAGTTGATTTTTACACAAAACCATTTGATAGAACAAGATTTAACTATCTTTTAAAATTGAACGGGTTGAAAATTTTGTTTTCTGGGAGGGTAATAGAGTGTGAAGCCGAGGAGGACAGCGATCAGAAGTGATCTATGTCTTGTTGTCAAGTTTCTGTACAGTTTTATTTTCTGCTTTTGATAAAACCAAAAACACAAAAATATGTTTTTGATTTTAGGGGGAGAAAGTTTTTAGAAAATAAAAAAACATGATAAAATTTCAAAATCCAAAAACAGTGAAAAAGTAAAAAGGAGTTTGTGTAAAAAGAGGAAATGATAGTACATCAGTGGCCTATCTGTGCACGCTAGAGAAATGTGAAGTTTTATAAAGTTTTAAACAGTCTCACTAGGGATGTGTCGATAGGCTCAGCTAAGACTAGTAGTTTTGCGAAAACGATACAAACATAACGCAAAATGCCTAAGTCTGGTGGGAAACACGGTCGAACGCATAGTACTTAGTTTTGTCCTTCTTGACTGTGTGCCTGCTCGGTAATTGCTGATTGTCTTAGAACATAAAACTGGTAAGTTTGTGAGCTTTCACAACTTTGCTGAAAAGTCACTGTGATTTTGTGTTTTCTTTTTGCAAAAATTTAAACTTGTTTGATTTTTTTATTTTGATTAAGCATTGGACATCCTCTGGGTATACGGGAGTATCGACCTGGATGTTAATGCCTAATAGTTCTGTTTTAGTTTCTTTGGTGTTTCGTTTAAGCTTTGGATCACCTCTGTGTATACGGGAGTATCGAACTGGTGGTTAAAGCCTAAACACTTTCAACTTGTTTTATTTTTTCTTATTTTACTTAAACATTGGACGATCTCTGCGTATACGGGAGTATCGACCTGATCGTTAATGTTTAAGTGTTCTGAGTTATTTTTGCACAAATCACAGTTGATGAAAGTTTAAAAGCGTTATTCGGGTCAGTGCATTACATGATGAGGGGATATGCTTAGATTGTGGGGCCCATAGGATTTTAGTGCTATCTAATATACCTTAAACGTATCGGTAAGCATTACAAACATCCTAGAGGAGTTTAAGTGGACCACAATATCGATGATCTAGGGTGAATTGTTTAAAAGCTTTAAGTGGTAAAGTTTAGATCAACGGTGCAGCTGATGTGTCTCAATAAACTGATATGATCCTCTAACGCATACTCACAAAGAGTTGTCTGTAAATAAGTTTGTACAGTTTTCAGTTTCTTAAATTTCAAAAGGATTTCCTATTTGTTTAGCAAAATATTATCAAACATCCAAAAAGATTTGATTTTTCATCTTATTTTCGACAACGGACGTTGGGGATCTGATGATCAAAGTCCAACAATGCTATACAAGTTGGATCATGTGGGTTGGATAAAAGAAAGTTTGAAAAAAGTGTTGGAAATTGCTCGAAATGTTTAAAAGTTCATTAATCTGAACTTAATCTGTTTCAGAATGTCAGCAAGATCAAAAATTGGTCAGCCAAGGTCATTAACTTGGACTTGGCAGGCTAAACAGTTGACCAGGGTCATTAACTTGGACTTGGTTAACTGGGTGTGTTGTTAAATATTAAAAATATAAAAAATGATAATCTGTTCTGATTGTAAACAACTACTTCTAGTTGTTGGATTCTTTATATCGTCAAATCTTTATTGGTTTGTGAAAGAACCAGGTCTTCAATCCTGGATAGTTAAAATGTTTCTCATAAATGTTTGAGACTTGCAGGTGAAAGTTCCAGACTACGATCCCGATAGCTGAGTCTAAGGGGGAGTCTTAAGACGAGCTCAAAGCAAGGGAGAGCTTGTAACCGGAAAGCAAGGTGTCGATCCCGAAAGCACGGAAGCTTAATGAAAGGGGGAGCCTGAGGAAATTGCTGTTGAAAAAGCTGAAACAATGAGCATAATTTTTCAAGTCTTTGTGAAAGCAAGTTTTGAAGACAGGCTGACTGAAGACTCCGACAATATCCAAGGGAGAGTTTGTTGGTACATAGTGCCTATCGCCTACGTCATCAGTCTAGGTCGTGTCGGTAGCTTGTAATAGGGGTTAAAAGTGTAAAAGTTTAAAGTTATTTGTGTTTTGTACCATTTCGCACGAAATGGATGTTATAAGGCCATTCCGTACAAAATGGAGTTTGCCATTTCGTACGAAATGGACTTGTCATCTCGTGCGAAATGGATTCCCTATATATAGGGGGGTTGGGTTTTCCATTTGTAACGGTTCGGTGAAAGTTGTCACGAAGTGCTGTCAAATTCTCTGCATGTATTAACGTCTAAAATCAATGGAAAACCAGTTTAAAGTGTATTTCTCTGCTTCTACTCACATTCTAACACCGATTCTCAGTTACTAGATTGTTTCCGCCTCTCTAGTGACCTAGATTTGACTCAGACCGTCTCATTTAGGTCGAATATCGATCCTACAACATTAAAATGAAAGACAAGTCTAATATGGTTGATTCAAGTTCAATAAGAATTTAAGATACATATATAATCTTGCTATAACACATCGTAAGTTCAAATCTATATGATATAAGTTGTGAACAAAATTTGGCCCGAAAGAATATGTAGCTATGTATGCAATATACACGCGATGAGATTGATTATTTGTTTTCTATTTTTACATTTGAATTAAGATGTCTTTTGCTCTTTTGTTTATCGTTTTTAAATTTGATTTGTGTTCTTTGTTTATCGTTTTTAAATTTGATTTACAATTTAGCTTCGCTTTAGTTTTACTATTTATTGGTTGCATTTCTTTTTATAACATTGATCACTTGCTATCTGATATGTATAGATACGATACCTTATTTACTTTAATTTGCTTTATTCTAGTTATTTATAAAATAATAATTGTAGTTTTCTTATTTCAGGATGTCTTATAAAAAATTAGAAAGAATTTTTGTAATTCGTTGCACTAGCAATGTTAAATGCGATTAGTTTTACTATTTATTGGTTATATTTATAAATAGTAATATCAAGAAAAATCAATTGTTTTGCTTGTTGAATGATTTAAATTGGGGAAAATAGCGAAAATAGCCTTTGACCGGTCAAAATTTTCAAAATAGCCAACAGAAACGGCACAGAAACGTCTTAAAAAAGCCTTTTCAACCCAACAAACTACGCTCCGCCACGTGTAAAAAAATTATTGTAGAGGCTTAGAGCCGTTTCAGCATTTTTATAGAGGCTTGGAGCCGTTTCAACATGGCTTAAGCCTTTTCAGTGTGCGGCTTTGCTTGGCTTGAATATAAACGAATAATTAAAAAAAATCTCAATTAAATGTGAGAACTTGAAAATCTCAATTAAAAAATCTAAAAGTTTTAACTTGAAAATAAAAATTACTAGGTTAGAACCCCGTGTACTACACAGGTTAAATAAATGTAATTTTGGTATATTAAATAATAAAAAAATGTAATATCTTAAAAAAAATTCGTGTATTGTACCCGTGTAACACATTTATGCAATACATGAGGTTTTTAAAGTTATATTTTTATTATTAAGTATAAAAATTACATTTACAAATATAATTTTATATATTTTGTTTTCTTGTTTCTATTTATTAAGGATTTAGTTATTTAAACATTTTTTATGAATTAAAAATAAGGTAAATAAAATAATATTATACTTACTGTATTTGTAAGTTGTGATCGTTAATTATTGTTTGTGCAGGAAGGCACCTGAGTGTGAGTGTGCTAGAATGAGAGGATGCGCCCCAAATCAACCCCAACAAATACATGCAGAATTACACTTGCCATGTCGTACGGAATCGTACAGTATTATCATTCTTGACCTTTTTATATCATTTCCAACCATCTTCTTCTTTTCAGTCACAACCTCCTTTCAAACATATCTTATTCTTTTCACTCTCAACCTTCTTCCAATCACTTTCCTATCATCACCATGGGATCAAACAGAGACAAAAAGTTCATATCCTGGTTGAGCAATGCACAGCAGTTCGAAGCTCTACCAGACATGGTCTTATCACCGCAACCATCCTCCTCCAAACCCCCCAGGCCGCCTCCTATTCCGACTCCGGGATAAAACACCATGTATACCTCCATGAGATCCTTCCTGAAACCACTTTTCAACCCTCTGCCAGCCACATGAAAATTGATTTGGATGCACAAGGCATAAATATTCTTTTATAACTTGGGACAATTATTTTCATAATCTTGTATACAGAATTACATGTTTGTCATACATTTAGGACCCGGGATAGAAGCCGAGACATAATTAACTGACACACCACTTATCCCTTCTCGGGAAACCCCGTGCTTAGCTCGTGGCCATTTGCAATTAAATGAGTTCATATCCTGGTTGAGCAATGCACAACAGTTCGAAGCTCTACCAGACATGGTCTTATCACCGCAACCAGCCTCCTCCAAACCCCCAGGCCGCCTCCTATTCCGACTCCGGGACAAAACACCATGTATACCTCCATGAGATCCTTCCTGAAACCACTTTTCAACTCTCTGCCAGCCACAAACCCAATCCCTAGAGACCTGCCGAGTCTAAAGTGACCCCGGTGCGAGCGCGCCTATGGAACATCACTCCAGCTACTACAACACGTCTGTCGATTCTAGGGAACCATATATCCGCGTTTTGTTAGCAGTTTAATTAATATGTTTTGTTCTGGTATTATGGTTTCTGTTTTATTTGATTTGGTTTTTGTTACACACACCAAATCAAGGAAAAACCATCCATGAAAGGGTTTTACTATCTATCTTTCTAATTTTGTTTAGATATGATATTGAATAGAATGAAGTATTAATGAATGTCGTATATATCTTTAAACTGTTAGTGCTGTGCAAACTCAAGAATATCAATGCTTTGAAAACTCCAGCAATATCATAACCTCAAAAAATAAAACATTTGAAATCATTTCCGCCATGGATGACGAGATTTGGGGGATTAGGTTTTGCAGTGAAGAGTCAAAATCGGCAAAGGGGACAACTAGTTTTCTTCCTTCTTTTTTATACTCTTGTTGAACTGGTGGGCGACCATTTTGTTTGTATTTTGAATTGGGTCATGGCCCAAGTTTTACCTTCCAACTAGAGGTGCACAAAAAAACCGTGTCCGGAACCAAACCCGATAAAAAAAACCCGAAACCAGTTATCTTTGTACCCGGGTATTGTATACCCGTAACCGAACATTTATATTTTGTAGAATGTCGATAAATCGGCCCCGTTTCGTAAGGTTACGGCTTGGTGTTTGATCGCTCCGGTGGTGTTGTGGATTGTGAGGTTCATGGCGACGAAGTTGGGTGCAACCACGACTGCATAATGTATTTGTTTGGGTAGGATATAGATGTTGATTTTTGAAATTGTTTTATTTGGTTTGAAACTAAAAGTTTCACACACAATGAATATAATTAAAGACGCGTACAACTTTTTTAAATATACTTTTGGATGATGGTTTTTTACCCTTAATTAGTTGACACTTTTTTTTTTATTAAAATAGTTAAGTTTGATATTGACTGGACTGTTACAAATATACAATAAGTCGGTTAAGCCTGTAAATTTAATTTATGGTAAATTTTGCAGGCTTAACTGACTTGTTTTCTGTTTCAATAATTTAAAAAGTAACATACATGTGACCTGTGAAGAACGACTGCCGGAGGAGGACGACCAGAGGAATAACGGCGCCGGAGGAGAGGAGGTGGTCGCCAAAGAGGAGGAGGGTGAGGGTGGAGGAGATGTTTTCTTTTCGACTGCACAGCGACTTTTCTTTTCCAGCGTTTTGTTTTGTTCAATTGTAACTCTAAATGGGTTTTTCATTAAAGTAAAATTAAAAAAAAACAAAATAAAAACTTATGAAATGCCTAAAGCAGGATTCTAACCCAGGTGTAATTGGAACAAAGTAGGTGCATTAACCAGTGTACCACCAAAGCTTTTTTGTATGGGTTCACTTTATATTTTATTTATGGGTTCCTTTTTAGTTTACTCTATATATTTTAAGTAAAAATTAAAAACCGAATGGGTTTCTGGGAACCCGATACTTGTTCATAAGTCCGCCCCTGATTAAGACCTAATACTTACTTTTGTGATTAATTATGTAAGACTTGAACAAACTTTGAGACAGGGCCGTCTTCGAAAATTCAAAAAAAAAATTTGCCCCGTGCGAGATAAAAAAATTTGTGCCTTGTTCGCAAATCCCCGTACGTTCAAATAATCAAAGTCAAAACATTAATTTCTAAACATTCACAAATCGGGCCACAAAATTACAAATCCAAAATTCTGAAAACGCCGTAAAACGTTTTTTGCTCATAAGGATGGGCCAATTTCTATATTTGAACTTGAGCTAGCTGATGCTACAAAAGTAGTTTAGATTCTTTTTAAACACCTTTTAAATTTTAATCATTAAACTATTTTTTTATTCATTGCACCATTTAAAGTTTAAAAAAAGCCACGTTTTTTTTAACAGCACATTATAGATTTTTCGTTTTATATGATTTACTTACATATCTTTTTAATTTCTAGAGTTTGAACTCTTCATGGTACAAAATTGATTAATTGAGCGCTCAAACAAGTCAGCAAATCAAACACTTGGTGGTTAGTTCTTTGATTTCAATTTTTAGACTATTTTTAGAGTGGCAACCCTTATTTCCCTAGTGGAGGAGTTTGTGTGGACTCAACTTGTTTGAGGGGAGGTGAGCTAGAGTTGTCGTTGCAGTTGTAATAATAATAAATAAAACAAAATAATTGTAGCAAAATGATATGTGTTAAGTAGTTAAACGGATCATGAGGCTCTCAACTTGTATTCGACTGATGAACACGTTACAGGGTCGGACTGCATATTTTATATCTCAAAGTCCACGATCAGCAAGCAAAATTTTAATATGCACATCACATGGTTCAATAAAAATAGGGTTCAAGTATCATCTAAAAATCGATATGACAATTAGCACAATTAGTTATAGGATCGTTAATAAATCCAAGCTTTATGTCACAAATAAATTAATACACCTAACATTAGCTTCGCACAATCAAGACAAGCAAAAAGAACTAACACTTTAATCCTTTCAACAAAATGAATTATGTAAACATATCCAACTTAGTTTGGCAGCATGAACCTTAATAAAATAAATAAATAAAACTACAAATTTTTTAAACTTACAAATTTAAACAAGAGAACATGTAAAGTTTATTTTTATTTAAGTGTTTAAATGAGAAATAAAATACTACAAATTCAAGGAGACAAAGTTTATACATGTAAAGCTTGCAAATTCATGTGGGTATATGGGACCCTTCTCTATTTCCCTATTACCCTATTAACAATGTTAGATAAACAACCAGAAATTAACCCAGAGAATACAATGAATATCAACAATTGAACGATTGAATCTTATTGAAACGAAAAACGAATGAAGTACAAGAAAGAATTACAAAATGAATTGAAATCGAAAAGTTACTACAAACTAATACAAACCCACTATTTATACTAAGAGCTCCAAATTCAGTTACAACAGACCGTTGTAAGAATTTACACAACCACCCCCTGATCTTACAAGAATGTAAGAATCAGACCTTGAACTCTAAACACTGCTCTTCAATCAACTAAACACTGTTCTTCAACCACCTGTTCTCCTACCCACTGATTACACTCTACAACAGTAGTTTTACTCCATCAGTTGTTCATCACCAGTTGTTAGCCACCAGTGTTTTCCTTTCACAAGGCTTCATCAGTTGTTTGCCTTAGTATCAAAAAACAGTGGTTTGCTTTATTTCTTATTCTAAACTCATCAGTGGTTACAACTGAAATGTTACTTTTCTCAACAATCTCCACCTAAGTAACAATTCAGTTTAACCTAAACTTAATGAGTTAAAACAAAATGTAAACTTTGCACCTGGCAAAGCCTTGGTCATCACATCAGCTGGGTTAACATCTGTTCCAACCCACTTGACCACCATTTCCTTTGAAGTCACCACATCTCTGATCCAAAACATCTTCACATTGATGTGTTTGGTTCTTTCATGAAATACACTGTTCTTTGATAACTGAACAACCCCTTCATTATCACAGTTGACCTCCACACCATCCAATCTGATTCCTATATCAGCTACTAAACCCTTTAACCATAAGGACTCTTTTACTCCTTCAGTTAAAGCTATGATCTCTGCCTCAGTTGTGGATAGTGCCACCATATGCTGCAACTGAGACTTCCAGCTCACCACATTCCCCATTACTGAGAACACATAACCTGTTATTGATCTTCCATTATCTTTGTCTTTAGCATAATCAGCATCAACATAACCACAGATCATGTTCCCCTTCTTCTCAGCATGGTCTCCAAACTTTAAACCAATTTTCTTTGTGCCAGCCAAGTACCTGAGAATCCACTTCACTGCTGCCCAACGATTTTTACCAGGATTAGCCATATACCTGCTTACCACACTAACAACATATGCAATATCAGGTCTTGTGCAGACCATAATATACCTCAGACTTCCAACAGTGTTAGCATATGGAACCTTGCTCATATACACTTTATCCTCATCTGTTTGAGGACAATCTCTCTTTGACAGATTAAAATGAGCTGCAAGAGAAGTTGTAACAAGCTTACACTCTCCCATTCCATAATTCTTCAACACTTTCTCAATATAAGAAGATTGAGTTAGTGTTAACACCTTTTTTGCCCTGTTCCTGTGAATTTCCATTCCAAGTATCTTCCTGGCTTCTCCCAAATCCTTCATTTCAAACTCTTTCATCAGCAGTTGTTTGGTTTCTTCTATTTGGCTTTTACTCTCACAAGCTATTAGCATATCATCAACATACAAGAGTAAATAGACAAATTTACCCCTGTCATACTCCCTGTGATACACACAACTGTCATAAGGACTTCTGCTGAAACCACTGCCCACTATGTATTCATCAAACCTTTTGTACCACTGCCTGTGAGACTGTTTAAGTCCATACAAGGACCTTCAGCAAACATGCCTTATCTTCATGGCCTTTGACCTCATATCCCTTTGGTTGTGCCATATAGATATGTTCCTCTAAATTACCATGCAAAAATGCAGTTTTCACATCTATTTGTTCCAATTCCAGATCTAATGATGCAACCAAGGACAAGATAACCCTAATTGAGACATGTTTGACAACAAGAGAAAAGATCTCATTGTAATCAATACCTGCCTTTTGAGTAAATCCTTTTGCCACCAATCTTGCTTTATATCTTGGATCTTCTCCTGGTTTAACACCTTCTTTAATCTTGTAGATACTCTTGCAAGACACCAACTTCTGGTCTTTAGGCTTGTTTACTAACTCCCATGTACAAGGAATCCATCTCCTCATCCATTGCATTACACCACTTTTGACTATCTTCTGAATTAACAGCTTCTTCAAAAGTTAGTGGTTCATAGATGCTTTCATTCTCTGCTGCAACAAAAGCAACTGCAGAAATATCTTCTTGATCTCTGTACCTCAGTGGTTTCACAACTCTCCTTTTTGATATGTCTCTCACCAAAATGTAATCCTCCAAATTTGGTGCACTTTGACTTTGTTCATCCTGACTTGAACCAGGACCACTTTGACTTAATTCACCCTGAGTAGTATCAGACCTCTCATCATTCACCTTTGGTCTGTTTAACACTGGCTCCACCTCAAACTGAAGTTCATCTTTCTTGGATACATTTTTGTTCATTAACTCCATGATATCTTTGTACAGAACATTCTCCCTACACTGAACATTTCTACTCACAATCACCTTTGGATTTTGCAACCTCCAAAGTCTGTACCCCTTTACACCTTCAGTATATCCCAGCATTACACATTTTTGGGATCTTGGATCCAACTTATCATCACTGACATGAGAATACACAAAAGACCCAAAAACTTTCAAATCTTCATACTGAGGTTTATCACCAGACCACATCTCCATAGGTGTCTTCATCTGAATTGCTGATGAAGGACATCTATTGATCAAATAAGCTACAGTGGATACAACTTCACCCCAGAACTTCTTTGCCATTCCTGAAATTGCTAACATGCACCTCACCCTCTCTAACAAAGTTTTGTTCATTCTTTCAGCCAAACCATTCTGTTGTGGAGTACCAGGAATGGTTAAGTGTCTAGCTATACCATTTTCTTTGCAAAATTGATCAAACTCATGATTACAAAACTCCAGCCCATTATCTGTTCTGAGTTTCTTCACTTTCTTCTCAGTTTGATTCTCCACCAATACTTTCCATTCTTGAAACTTCTTGAAAGTATCACTCTTGTGTTTAAGCACATAAACCCACACTCTTCTTGAGTAATCATCTATGATGGACAAGAAGTATCTACTACCCCCTAAAGTCTCTGTTCTTGCAGGCCCCCACAGATCAGAGTGAACATAATCTAAGACTCCCTTAGAAATATGTTTTCCTTTGCTGAACTTCACTCTTTTCTGTTTTCCCAAAACACAGCTTTCACAAAAGCTTATATCACAGTTCTTTAAACCACCAAGAACTTGTTGTTTTGACAATTCAACCAGGCCTTGTTGACTTATATGACCAAGTCTTTTATGCCACTTCAGGGCTTCATCATCACCTTCTTCACTTGCCACAGCAGCCACTCCATCAACAACTTTACAATCCAACATGTAAATGTTGTTCTTGATTCTAGTACCACTGAGCACCACCATAGACCCTTTTACAACTCTGGCCTTTCCATCTCTAAGACTAACATGATACCCCATCTTCTCTAAAGTACTAAGAGACAATAAACGTCTCTTAAGATCAGGGATGTACCTCACATCTTTGAGATCGAATGTAATGCCAGACTCTGTCTTCATTGTGACTGTACCAATGGCAAGAATCTGAAAAGGCCTGTCATCACCAAGCTTTACAGACCCCATATCTACCATTTTCAATTCTTTGAAGGCTTCTATCAGAGGTGTCATGTGGAATGAGCACCCTGAATCCATTACCCATTTCTCTTGGTTGCAGTCACTTGTGACCATGAGAACATCAGCACTGTCATAACCTCCTTCTGACTGATCATCAGAATCTACATGACTACTTTGCCCCTTTGAGTAATTACTACTTTGCCCTCATGAATAATTGCCTTCACCCTTTCTTTTCTTGTATTCTGGAAAGTCTTTCTTGAAATGCTTCTCTGAATTACACACAAAACATCTTCTCTTGAATCTTGACTTGGACTTAGACCTGGAATTTCTGCTACCACTGTTGTAATTCCTTTGATCTGACCTTCCTCTCACGAACAAACCATCTCCACCTTCTTCTTTAGAATCTAACCTCTTCTTCAATTCTTTTGAATTCAAGGCAGACAAGACATCTTCCATGGACAGAGAATCTCTACCATGCATCAATGTATCCACAAAGTGTTCATATGATGATGGTAGAGAAGTGAGAAATATTATGGCCTGATCTTCATCATCCAACACCACCTCTATGTTTTCAAGATCCGAGATCAACTTGTTGAATTCATCTGTATGATCTTTAAGACTCTTTCCAGATGACATGTGAAATGTGTACAACCTCTTCTTCAAATACAACCGATTTGCCAAAGATTTAGTCATATACAATGACTCCAACTTAGCCCAAATCCCTGCAGCAGATGTCTCCTTTGATACTTCACGAAGAACTCAATCACCAAGACTCAATATAATTGCACTGTGAGCCTTTTCGAGCATATCCTTCTTCTCTTTATCACTTAATCCTTCAGGAAGTTTATCTTCACCTTTCAGCGCATCTACCACACCATTATGAACCAGAAGAGCCCTCATCTTCACACGCCATAGACTGAAATCATTCTTCCCATCGAATTTCTCCAATTCAAACTTCGTCGACACCATCTTTGATCTCTGATTGAGTAATTAAACGTCAATTTCTTCGAATCGAGCCACCAATGGCTCTGATACCACTTGTTAGATAAACAACCAGAAATTAACCCAGAGAATACAATGAATATCAACAATTGAACGATTGAATCTTATTGAAATGAAAAACGAATGAAGTACAAGAAAGAATTACAAAATGAATTGAAATCGAAAAGTTACTACAAACTAATACAAACCCACTATTTATACTAAGAGCTCTAAATTCAGTTACAACAGACCAGTGTAAGAATTTACATAACCACCCCCTGATCTTACAAGAATGTAAGAATCAGACCTTGAACTCTAAACACTGCTCTTCAATCAACTAAACACTGTTCTTCAACCACCTGTTCTCCTACCCACTGATTACACTCTACAGCAGTAGTTTTACTCCATCAGTTGTTCATCACCAGTTGTTAGCCACCAGTGTTTTCCTTTCACAAGCAGTGCTTTACAAGGCTTCATCAGTTGTTTGCCTTAGTATCAAAAAACAGTGGTTTGCTTTATTTCTTATTCTAAACTCATCAGTGGTTACAACTGAAATGTTACTTTTCTCAACAAACAAGTTGAATACAGAATACCCCTTTAGCCCAAATAAAACATGAATAAACTCAAAAAAGAAAATATGAACGCAACAATTAGGAATCGAACCCGGAAACCTTAGTTCCGTAAAGAGTTGCCGCATCCAACAAGCTACAGACATTCTGTTTTATATTTTTCTTAAACAAATTTATGTACAATATCTATATATTTTTAAATAGTTTTGGGCCCTTCAAGACTTTGGGCCCTATACGGTGACACCTCCCGCACAGGCCCAAAGCCGGCCCTGCTTTGAGAACTAGATTAAAAAATATATTTTGTAAAAAAATGAAAGGTCTTTTTGTCGTGTTGTGTTAGTTAAAAATGCAAGCACAGTATAATATAATTTTTGTTTTTTCGTTTATTGTTTTTGTATTTATTTATTTGTTTTGGCTTTTTGTAGGGTTATTTGTTATACAAGAAATACAGAAAAGTAAGCAGCAAAATTGAGTACGAAAATGTTTACTCAATTGGCAAAAAAGTAAGCAGCAGAATTGGGTACGTAAATGTTTACTCAATTGGCAATGCGTACTTGACCAACTCACTAAAGTCTTTTTCTAAGTAACCAATCATAACATTCTTTAATGTTACAATATTAATTTGATTAAATAAATATTATAATAACTAATAATATGTGATTTACATACACAAAAACCCAAACCGATGACCCTTTGGCTACACCCTAATTAAGGTCTGTTTTCACAAAGTGTTTCTTCAACAGTTGTCTTCACCTAAGGGTATCTGGTGTGGGTGCGGCAAAGGGTTCGGCAAAGTGTTTTGCCGTGCGGCAAACACCGCCGCCGACCCTTTGCCGATTCGGTTTCTTTGATCAGGCGGTGAAGGATTGCCGATGCGGGGAGTTGTGTCAAACGGCTATAATGCCGTTGGGATTAATAAAAAAAAAAAAAAAAGTTTACCTTTATAAATTACACAAATTCATTTCCATTTTCACCAAACAAACTCAACATCCATTTTCACTACATTTCACTCTCATTCTTTCAAATCTTTTCAAAAAAATGGAAGGCTCAAACAAAGGTGAAGGCAAGAAAAAAAATGGTAGGGTCCGGTTCGAAGGCGAGGGCTCAAGATAAACGTGATGGTTCGGGTGGTTCTAGTGTGCCGTTTCATCCCCACCTTGGGTGTGAGTGAGTCGGTTTAGATCGGTTTTCACCCAAAATCATAACCATAACCGATTGGTTATGACGGTTATGGTTAATAGGTTTTGAAGGTCATAGCGGGTCGGTTATGGGTGGTTAACCGTGAATTTAGACCTACCTAAAAATAGCTTAATTTTTTTAACATGGAATAAATTGTTATTACATATTACTATGCATTAGTATATTGAATAGTATTAAAAATATTTATAATCTATAATATTAAAACCGAATATTCAAACAAAGTGATATAATATCTTCCTATAAATTCAAATAAATATCTTAACCAAAACGATATGAAATAACCCCTAAATACTGAAAATGTCTAACCAAAAATATCAGATATTAAAAAAAATGGTGAAAAGCCCTAAATGTAACTAAGATTTAACTATATGTTGGTTTGGTTCGGTTATGGTGGGTATAAAACTCTTGATAACCATAACCAACCCGCTATTTTCGGTTTTTAGAAAAACCATTAACCGACCCACCAGTTTTTTATTTGGTTCAGTTTTTTCGGTTCGATTTTGTCGGTTAATTCGGTTTTTTGCACACCCCTAGTGAGAACCCGATACTAATAAACTCGTGAGTCTCTACCGGCTACAATAACTTGTTAAAGCACAATTTTTGCTGGTAACTAGGGGTGTGAATTTTTGACATGATCCAGAAACATGGCACGAACTTAACATGAAATTCCTGGGTTTGGGTTTAGTCTAAATGGGTTCGGATCAGTTTCACGTTGAACCCACAAAACCGTTTAGCTAAGCATGTCAGGTTTGGGTCAACTCGGTCGGGTTGGGAAGTTGACACGTTTAACCCATTTATATCATATTATACCTTTTTACAATATGTTTTATGTTATAAATTAAATTGGGTATGTCTTTATGCAATAATTATAACTTAAAAAAAGAGAAATTAACATAAGATTTTGTTATTTAAATATGATTGTATTATATACATTTGTGTATTTTGTAGTAAACTAGTGGATGCCACGCCCGCGTTGCGGGGCGATGGCCGAATAATGAGCGAGTGTTAAGCAGCTAACAATTAAATCGAGTCAACCAATTAAAACAAAACACTTTTATAGTTTTGATAAAAAAAACTAAAACAATGGCAATGTTGTAATTTTTAACTGAGGGAAAGTTGTATTTTTTGACTGGGGTAAAATCGTAATTTGCTAAAAGCTAAAGTGATCGCAGTACTGTAAATTTGAACCAGTGGCAAAATTATAAATTTTCACAGGGGCAAATTCGTAATTTTGAACTTGGGGTAACAGCGTAAAATAAATTTGAACTAAGGGCACAGTCGTAATTTTAAGCTGGAGGCAAAACCACAATTTTATTTTGAACCGAGGGCGAAATCGTAATTTTGAGTTGGGGGCAAAAGCATAATTTTATTTTGAACTGGGGAAAAAACGTAATTTTGAATTGAGGGTGAAATCATATTTTTTTAAACGGGGAAAAATCACATTTTTGAACAGAGGGCAAAATCGTAATTTTTAGCTAGGGGCAAAAACATAATTTTATTTTGAACTGGGGGGCGAAAAGGTAATTCAGAGCTGGGGATAAAACCACAATTTTATTTTAAATCGAGGGAAAATCGTAATTTTGAGCTAGGGACAAAAGCGTAATTTTATTTTTAGCTGGGGGCAAAAACGTAATTTTAAAATGGATATAAAATAATAAATTGGTTGGTCCAATGGGGGAGGGCCAGGCAAAAACGTAATTTTGAATTGAGGGCGAAATCATAATTTTGATATGGGAACAAAAGCGTAATTTTATTTTGAGCTGGGGGCAAAACGGTAATTTTAAACAGAAGCAAAAACGTGATTTTAAAATGGAAATAAAATAATAAAATTATTGGTCCAATGGGGGAGTGCCAGGCAGCTGCCTGACACTATTCCCCCATTTGGTAAATGTATGTATGGGAAATTTTAATTTCAATATATTAATTTGCAAAAAAAAATTAAAAATTAAAATTTCAGGTTGAACGAGTCGTGTTCGGGTCAACCCACGAATATCTGGTCGTGTTTGGGTTTATATGTATGACACGATTTTCAGGTTCGAATCGTGTTCGGGTTCATCTAAATTTTTGGTTCGCGTCTAGTTGAACCCGCGAACCCGACCCGTTTAACACCCCTACCGGCAAATGACCTTCCAAAGGGTTAAAGACATAAAACTAGCTTTAGGTAGATTCAAACATAAAATGTTATCAATTCGAGAGACTTAAGCGATTACTAATACGTTACCCGCTAAAGTTCAACTGATATTTATTATTAATTATTCATTTTCAAACTTTGTGAAGATGACCAAAATTTAGCAGTAGCCTCGGAATGGAATAGAGTGCATAACACGCTAGGAATATCAAAGACATTAGGCTAAGTTTTTTTATTCATTTAGTTGAGTTTGTATATAGTTAGAAGCAATAACTTCATACTTTTTTAGATTGAAGTATCTTCTAGCGTATAAATGCTCTTTTCCTTCACAATCATCATTATATTATACTCCATGTTCTCACGAATGTATCACATGCCCTCTTCTCACCTACGTACACTATTCCACATTTTTATTAAGCTAATTTCTCGTATTGTACACTATTCCACATTTTTATTAAGCTAATTTCTCGTATTTGTATGATACAACTTCACATATAACTGGTATGTTGTATTTGAAACTTCTAACTCAGTTGAACTACTAAATGAGCAAGGATTTCAATTATCCAAATAATCATGTTCGTATCCTAACACGACTATCTAGTAATACGGTATACTAGAGGAAAAAAAAATACTTTTTAACTTAATTAATGGGTTACCAGCGAGACTACAA
Source organism: Helianthus tuberosus (assembly GCA_030545235.1). Taxonomy (NCBI): domain Eukaryota; kingdom Viridiplantae; phylum Streptophyta; class Magnoliopsida; order Asterales; family Asteraceae; genus Helianthus; species Helianthus tuberosus. Next base: position 189,857,473 of record CM060409.1, read on the forward strand.
CAACCGAACAAAAACCCAAAACGTATTTTTTTTGTTCATACAACAACGACCACATGAAGAGTCGCTAAATTAGGATCAAGTCACGGAGAGTTTAATTTTGTCGCTAAAGGCTGATTGGTGTCACTACACAATCATCAATGACAATCTATTGTTTAGCCGCTTACAATCATCAGTGACAATTTATTGTTTAGCCGCTTATTCTTGATTTAGTCTATAGGCTATTCAGTGACGTCATTTTTGTTGCAGTCACTAAAGGTTCGGTTTATACGTATCTTTAGAGAACTTGAGAGAGTTCATTTGTTTCTTGGTTTTGGATCTATGAATAGCAAATTCTATTTGAGACAATTCATTCCCGTATCTTTCTCTGTATAAGTTTATCTCCTGTGATTTGTTACTTAGTTTATCTACTCTCTCTTATGTATTTAAACCAATGTAATCCCCTTCTTTTTAATGAAAAACACGACCGCTAGAATTTTCATGGTATCAGAGAAGGTCATGAACCGCTCGATCAAAACCTCAAAACCCTAAATTGTTGACACATTGTTCATCCATGGTTGGCGATGATGTCCCACCAAAAACCCAAACCCCATATCAGAACTCACCATATCACCTTCACCCATGAGATTATTCAAGGAAAATGCATGTGAACGATATCATTTATCTTGATTGGCTTCAGGAGATGGAAAACTTCTTGTTCATGAAAATCAAAATAGGGTTTGTTGATGGAATAGTTAAGACATCGGAGAAGGACAGCAATCACATGGCATGGCTTCGGTGCGATGCTATGATAAAGGGATGGCTAACTACTACCATGGAAAAGGAGATAAGGGTTAGTGTGAAGTACGTTGATACTCCAGAAGAGATCTGGAAAGATATACGTGAATGGTTCGGGAAAGAAAGTGCGCCAAGGGCTTACGAACTAAAACAACTTTTGAGCACGACCAGAAAAGATGGGGAATCGGTTTCGGTTTATTACACGAGGCTGAGGGTTATATGGGATGAGACCAGTTCAGTGTTTTCCGTGCCAAGGTGTTCATGTAAAGGATGTAGCTGTGAGATTAGCAAAAACAATTGGTGAGTTAAGAGACAAGGAGAAATTATATAAACTTCTACCTTTACTCAAGAGTGACTATTCAACAATAAGGACACAGATCCCAACAATGAAACCAATATCGTCGTTGGGAGAAGCATATCACCTAATTGCTAAAGACGATCAACAAAGGGTTGTGTCTAGTGGAAATAAGATGAGTATATAGGCGTTCGCCTTTCAAGCATTCATGAAACGTGAGGGTACATGAACAACTGGTAAAACACACAAAGCTAGACCAAAGTACAACAAGAAGGGATCTTGTGAGAAGGTGGAGCATTGTGATATTTGTGGTAGGGATGACCACAAGCACAATGGTTGCTTTAAGCTCATAGGGTACCCGGATTGGTGGCCCGGGAAAAGGAAAGTTGACAAAGGAGGAACCAACAGGGTGTGTTGAAACTAAACGAATAACTAACAAGCAAGTTGAAGGGGAACCGAGTCTGATTGTAGGTCTAAACAATGAGCAGTATAAACAATGTGTTAATTTGTTTAATGCAAAGAATGCAATTAACGTTAAGATCACTAAACCAGTAACAAACATGGCAGGTAGATTGTATGAAGATAACGAATGGGTTGTTGACTCAAGTTGCACTGAGCACATAAATTATGATTTAAACTTGTGTAATGGATAAGTTGGAACATCTCAAGAATTACCGGTCAACATTCCTAATGGCGACTCAATACCCATGAAAGGAAGGGGGCTTGCACATTGCCCCAATGGAAACAATATAAATGATGTCTTATATGTTCTTGATTTCACTTGCAACCTTCTTTCAGTTAGCCGATTATCTAATCACCCTTGGTGTACTGTAACTTTCTTCCCCGATTTTTTTTGTCATACAGGACTTGAACTCGAGGAAATTGATTGGGACAAGTAAATGAAAGGAAGGTCTTTATCGGCTAAAGGTGGGAGGATGCAAGAGAACGACTATGGCTGTAACTAGTAACATATGGCATAAGCGTTTGGGACACCCTTCTTTTAGTAAAGTTTCATGTCTTGATTTTGTTTCTTTAAAGACAAATACTATTGATTGTGATTCATATTTGAAAGCAAAGTTTACTAAACTACCTTTCCCCTTAGTTCAATTAAATTAACGGAATGTTTTGATCGTTTGCATTTTGACATATGGCGAAAATACTAAGTGATTCGTTAACTTGTGCCAATTACTTTTTAACAATTGTAGATAATTTTAGCCGCTCGGATTGGGTCTTTCTCTTAAAACACAAGTCAGAAGCAAGTGATTGCTTAATCGGTTTTTGCAAAATGATTAAAACATAATTCATCAAAAAGATATCAAATGGGTTAGATGTGACAACGGGGGTGAGTTCACATCTAACCGAATGATGGACTTTTATATAGACCAAGGAATGTTTCTTGAAACCACATGTCCACACACGCCGCAGCAAAATGGAGTGGTTGAGCGAAAACATCGGCACTTTCTTGAGACGAAAAGGGCTCTAAGATTTTAAGCAAAGCTTCCTACCATTTTTTTGTGGAGAATGTGTATTAACAGCGACCCACGTTATAAATAGATTACCCTAAAAAACCATCGGTAACAAGACTTCATATGAAGTTATTCACACTGAAAAGCCTGAGTATGACCATATAAGAGTGTTCGGGTGTCGCAGCCCCTAACCCCTATCCCGGGAGCGGGCGCCGCGAGCTCAGATGGGTGGTATCGGTGTTTATTAATTTGGCAGCGGAATACATCAGGACCGTAGTTAGGAAATATATTTATCAGAGTAAAACACCAAACTTTTATAATAATAAATCTTTGGGATAAAAGCCCAAGTTCATTTGACAATAAATTTGTAGGGGTAAACCCTAATTATTGAAAAAAAAACTCATTTTTATTTAGGTAACTTTTATAGCCATTTTTCCAAGCCTTTAGTGCTCTCCAGCTAGCTTCTATTGGCTTTCACATTTTGTTACCTGAAGCGCGTTTTAAAAATATTTTATCAGCAAGAAATACTGGTGAGTGCATCCCAGTTTAATCAAAATAGTTTTATCACTTTTACAGAATTGAGGGCATCCGCAATTACATTTGCTTATATCTATCCAATTACTCTTTTCTCCTGGTATTGTCTTTCCTGACTGGTTGGTCATGCTACTATTCCAATAGTAATTAGTTTCAAGTAATGTATACAAAACCCCAACATACCGGCAGTAATTGTAGAATCACAAATACTCAATTACTGTTAAGTGTTATTTAAAATATTTGAGATTTTGGTAAACAGTTTGACTCACAAAAGTAATTAACAAAAAGGTGTTAAAAGCAGATGTGCTCACATTGTTTACTTAGGTAATACTAAAGCTTCATGTTGTATCTTCTGGTTACTATCTATTAAAATTAAACAATGCACACGTGTAGTAAAATAACCCAAATCACATTAACCGTACAACTCGAGCCTTGACATGCATTACGGAATCCTAAATCAATCGGGTGTACACACGAGACAGAACTCCAACGACTGAGTCGAGCAGAGCCCTGACATGCGTTACGGAGACCTAAATCGATCGTGTGTCACACCCCCAAAATACCACCTAGGGAATGTCCCTGTTAGGCGTGTGACATACCAACAACGAGCCACTAATTACATAGAACCCATACAAGTTTCAAAATAAAATCCTCAATTATTAATGAAAATACCATTCACGAGTTTAAATGAAAACCAATATGTTCAGCGGAAGCAAATAGTAAACCAAAGTTAAACTGTTTCAAACCAATGTATAAAATCAATAAGTCAATCACATGAATCCCTCCAGTCGACCCATGACCACTCCAGCTACTCCAGACAGCAAGTTCCCAAATCCAAGATATCTAACGACCTGCGAGCATGCAACAAGTGTATCAGACAACGCTGGTGAGTTCATAGTTTTACGAAAACGTTAGTTACCAAGTGTTTAGTTCCGTTCTTTGATTACAATGTTGATAATACCTCGGATACAAGACGGCTCCTGATTTATTTTGCCCTTTCCCCAATGCTCCTATCAAAGCATTGGTCATGACTAGGTCATTAGTTCACACCCGTCCTCTCCGGTACGGGGTGAGGGTGCCAAACCTAAGTAGCGCTACCAACTAATACCTTGTTACCTCTCAGGTAACCAAAAAAAAACAGAGGGACTTTAAAGGTGATAGGATGAGTATATTATCCAACATTCCAGATTTACCACAAGACGTATTCCTCTCAGGAATACCCGATTGATTTACCCAAACCCATCCCTCGCAGGGATGCCCAATGACTGTCCCAACCACCGGGACGCATGCTCAAGAGAGATGAACTCACCTTTGATTTGCTCGGTAGAATTAATTACATGTTTAACAACAGTGGTTAACCAAGCCCTATGATATTACATATAACAATCAGTTTTACATTCACTTAAGTCATATATTCCTTTCACATGCTTCACAAATAATGCACTAATATTAGACAAGTTGTACAAGTCGCATCAGTTAATCAATGATGTCCATATCTCACAAAATCATTTGTCAACTCCTGTTGTTTGACATAGTGCATGTATTAGACTTTGAACATCACTCAACACATTGTAATTATTTACATCATAACACATTCCTATTCAAGCCCTAGCTCGGGTAACAGTTTCACAGCCCAACGGTCCCTAGCACTAATGCATGAGTAGTCACTTGGTACTAACTTATCTACACAAGAAACATATAAATCCACAATCCAACATAATACACACCTTCAAGTATTTCTCACATACATGTATGCCCGGCCCAAACATAATCTTTATACCCGGCCCAAACAGACTAAGATTCACGTAATTATAATTGGGATCGGGATCCAAAGATCATTCAGGTTCAGCCGGGTTCAAAGAAGCCCAGCTTGTGCATCACTACCCAACCCGATCCACTAGCACTATACATAATCACCTATGTTATAGTTTAAGTCCATATATATATATATATATATATATATCAAGGCCCCGGCCCACTTATCCAATCCTTATGGGCGGCCCACTAATATATATCAAATTTTGATTCATGATTTCAATGCACATATCAGTAAGAATAATTAGTCATGCATCCCTAGTTTCAAACAATGATAAATTAATATGATTATTATTGCACATAACCAAAACATCACATAACTTATCCGAATCTGCTACCCCCTTCGATTTACCAATTTACTGTTTCATCATCACTTATTATGTATTTAAATATGTATAAGGACTTTACACTTCACACATTCTTATGAGTTTATATTGACATATGATGATCACCAAAACACATGTTCATGATGATTATTAACTAACGATTACAAGTCAAATAACTCTAGAGTTAACTTACTGTTGCATATAGTTCCTTATCATAATTTCATACCCTATGTATATATCATAACATGATCATCATCGGAGGAACAATTAATATCATCTAACATAATCATTATCATATAACACTATCAATATCATATAACACTTTTGCTAAATAAAATCTCATAACGTACAATCAAATAAAAGTTAACATGAATATGGATGAACTAACCGAAAGACAAGATGCTAAGACTAATCCACACGGTGTATCAAGCTTGGCACGAAAAACAATCTTTAAGGGAAAAGGGCTTCGACAATGGGGAGGGGGTCTGCTGTCGCACAACCAGGGAAGGGGTAGGGTTAAGTTCTTTTTGTTTGAGTTTTAAGATAAACATCCATGTAATACGTATACAAATTAATATAGGTTTTGGGGAGGTCACAAGCTACTCGAAGTGGGCTTAAGCCCATTCACGTGGGCTGTTAAAACACTTCAGTAATTCTATGGCTTCGCAGGCTTTGGAGTGCGGCCCAAACATACATATCACACCATATGGCCCATGTCAATCCCATTTGGGTTTTACTAAGCCCATGCCTAAATGTGATCCAGTTACTAAGCCCATGCCTAAAAGTGATCCAATTACTAAGCCCATGCCAAAATGTGATCCAATTAGACTCATTTATGTGCTAAGAGTTGGTTCTCTAAATCAGTTGTACGACACACAAACATGTTTACAATTTCATGTATAGTTAATCAGTTAAACACACGTAATCATAAGCAGATAAACATAGAGACACACGCTAAAAGTTGTGGGATTTCAAGCAATGCTAATCTTAATTATCCGGGTTGTCACATCATCCCTAACTTGAAAGAAATTTCGTCCCGAAATTTGACAAGTAAGCACAAAAGAGTGAAGTGATAAATCAAGATTGTTGCAGGTTTTCCCCAGGTGCCACATCATCCCCAACTTGAAAAGGAATTTTGTCACACCCCGACCACGTAAAACAACAAAGCGTGGCGGAATCGTCGGGGAGTGTTGTAACAGAATTATCGTTTCATAACTGTGGATACAAAAAGTGTTTCGTTTTATTGATAATATTAAACATTAACATTGTCTTAACATAGAATAACCAAGTTTTATATCGACTATCATCGTTTTATGTCACTAAGGCCTCGTCCAGATCCTATGTGATGCATGCATCCTAGAACGTCAATCAAGCAACAACACCTGAAACATATGTAAAAACAAAGTCAGCAAAGAAATGCTGGCGAGTACATAGGTTTTATAAGAGTATCGGAATCATGGCTTGTTTACATATATTGTAATACCTCGAAAACCTTGTTTTTTAAAAAAAAGTGTATAATATTGCAACATGATTAACCAACTCAAATCAAGATGGTTATAATTTATAAAATTTCGTAGCCACGATTCTTAACCCAAAAGCTTTTTGTTTTAGAAAACCATCTTGTAAAACATCTCGTATAAACTCGTTAATAAAACTCGTATATTATTTCAAAAACATCGTTGTGTGACATCGTTTCAATATCGTTTATCCCAGTGAACTAAATAACGCCACGGAATGTAATATGTTGAAAACACTTATATATAAGAAGTACCAGCGGCGTATCTACCATGTTTTCACCACATTACACCCGTCCCGTTATCTAAACACTAACCAAAAACCAATCGTTTACCCAAATCGTTTAACATCGTTTCCAAATCATTTCCAAATCGTTTACTCGTTTAAATCAACCTCGTTTTAATTGTGAAATGAATCGACGATAATAACCAGCAAGACCAAGAAAAGATCGAATCTCTGTAGGCGTCGTCGGTGTATTCCAGTCCTTAATAGCAGCAATCTTGGATGGATCCACATGAATACCCTGCTCATTGACTATATGACCCAAGAATTGAACTTCTCTAAGCCAGAATTCACACTTGGAGAATTTAGCAAAAAGTTGTTCCTTCTTCAGGAGTTCCAATGTTAAGCGAAGGTGTTGCTCGTGCTCGGCTCGAGATTTTGAATAAATGAGAATATCGTCGATGAACACAATAATGAACTTGTCCAAATAAGGTTTGCAGACCCTATTCATTAAGTCCATAAAGATAGCTGGAGCATTCGTCAAACCAAAAGGCATAACAGTGAACTCGTAATGCCCATATCTTGTGCGGAAAGCAGTTTTGGGAATATCTTCTTCGAGAACACGAAGTTGATGATACCGATAACGCAGATCGATCTTGGAAAAGCATGAAGCACCCTGCAGCTGGTCGAAGAGATCATCAATTCGAGGTAGGGGATATCGATTCTTGATGGTGAGCTTATTAAGCTCACGATAATCGATACACATTCGAAAAGATCCGTCTTTCTTTTTCACGAAGAGGACAGGAGATCCCCAAGGTGAAAAGCTCGGTCGGATGAATCTTTTATCAGATAGCTCTTAAAGCTGTTTCGATAACTCTTGCATCTCTGACGGTGCAAGACGATAAGGTGCTTTTGCAATCGGGTTGGCATTGGGTATAAGGTCAATATGAAACTCGACTTGACGAACTGGAGGCAAACCAGGCAGTTCATCAGGAAATACCTCTGGATAATCCCACACAATCAGGATATCCTGAATACTCTTGCTCGTGTCTTTCTCCTCGGTGACATGTGCCAGAAAAGCAACATATCCTTTTCGCAAATAACTTTGGGCTTCCATACACGACATAAGCTTCAAACCACCAGATGGCTTCTCGCCACGAATCTCCAGAACATCGCCAGAAGACAAAGGAATACGAACAATCTTATCGAAACAAACCACCTCAGCGTGGTGTTTGGTTAACCAATCCATTCCAACGATAATATCGAAACTCCCAAGTTGCATCGGTGTGAGGTCAATAGGAAAAAGATGGTTATCAAGGTTCAACTGACAATTAAGAATAATAGAATCGAGAACAAGAGGTTTACCAGTGGCAACTTCAACAGATAAGAGTTTCCTCAGTTTGGTTCTAGGTATCACAAGCAAAGGCTCAAATGACAATGAAACAAAACTTCTATCGGCACCAGAATAAAAAAGAATAGATGCAGGTCGCTTGTTAACAAGATACGTACCGTTAACCACTTCGTTATCGGCCCTGGCTTCGTTTGCATTCAAATTGTATGCTCGCCCGCGAGGGGGATTCACATTAACATTGACGTTCGCATTCGGGTTCGCGTTAGCATTCGCGTTTGCATTCACCAGTCTCGGACAATTGTTGCGGAATTGACCATACTCTCGACAATTAAAACATGAACCCGGTGGGAATCTCACAGCATTCCCCTGACCCGGAGCTGGAACCTGAGCAACCTGATTCCGTCCCAAACGACAATTATTTGCCTAATGCCCAAGTTTACCACACGTCGTGCATTGCTTGCAAGCCTGTTGGGCAATGTGATGACCGTTGCAACGAGTACAATGAGGTGTGATACCAGCATACGCTTTCTTTGCAGGTGGCTGAGCCGGTGGGTTCTGCGGGTTCTGAGCAGTCTGTGCTGTAACAGCAAAATTCTGGGCACCTTTTCGCTTCTTCGATTTCTTCGACGTCTCACCTTCCTTGCCCTTACCCTTTTTCTTGTCCTTCCCTGAATCATTCGCCTTCTTTTTATCACCCTTGCGGGTGATTTTACCCTTCCTGACTTGAGTCTCAGTCAGGGTAGCAAACAACTCGATTGCTTGACGAAGGGTAGTAGGATTAACACCGGTCACAATCTCCAGAATAGACTCGGGTAGACCATCGATATATCTCTCGATTGCTTTCTCCAGAGGGGTAACCATGGTGGGACACAATAGACTGAGTTCCTCAAAACGATCCGTGTACGCATGGTGTTCAGCCCCATCTTGCTATAAATCGTCAAACTCTCGCTCCAAAGCCCGAATTTCGTGACGGGGATAAAACTCCTTCATCATGAGACCTCGAAGCTCTTCCCATGTTTGTGCCAACGCCACTTCGGCACCCCTGTCGCGCATAATACCATTCCACCAGGTAAGAGCTCGCTTCTCAAACACGCTCGAAGCAAATTCAACCTTACGCGCATTCGGACACTGCACATGTCTGAATGTGCTCTCGATACTCTCAAATCACTGCAGGAGCGCAGTTGCTCCTTGCGACCCAGAAAACTTAAGCGGCTTCGCAGTATTGAAATTATTGAAATTACACGGTGCATTATTGTTGTTATTATTGTTTTTGTATATCTCGTGGACTTGGGTCACAACGCCGGGAAGCACAGCAGCCACTTGCTGAGAGACCAGGGCTGCGATTTCTTCAATAGTGAAAGATTGTGCTTCACGTCGAGGAGGCATTGTCTACAAGGAAACAAGAGAGTCAAGTGAGGTTGAAAAGTAGGAAAAACAAAAGAGGTATCGACAAAACACAAGAGAGGCGGTCATTCTTTCGTTACCTCGAACAAACAAACGACACGCAGTGACTAATCAAAGTAAATAGGTCAAAAATAATGTATCACGAAGACATGCTCGCCTATAAGTGAACACTCACCCCAAGAGTTCCCAGGTAAGAGTGACTGGTGCGATTATGTGGATTTGTACGAACACTCTAGCCTTAGACAGAAAACTCAGAGTACAGGCACTCACTCTTCCAGTTTGCACGTGTTCACATTATTTAGACCCAAACTTTGACGAGATTTTGAAAACTCAGAAGGCACTAAGCCAAAAATGAGTTAAACTGGAAGGGTTCAAAACCTTACAACAGAGGGTTCAAAACCTAGTAATCAATCATCCTAGAATGGATGATTAATTTTCAAAGCGGATTCAAAAATTGTGTTTCTCGTTGTGGTTATCACCTAAAGATAGGTGACGATTTTGTTTTAAAATCTAAACACAAGTAAACTTGTGTTAGGGTCCTAAAAGTTATAGTCTAGGTCAAAGCATTACTAATAACCTAATTCCCTATAACCATTGGCTCTGATACCAACTCTTCTGTCACACCCCGACCACGTAAAACAACAAAGCGTGGCGGAATCGTCGGGGAGTGTTGTAACAGAATTATCGTTTCATAACCGTGGATACAAAAAGTGTTTCGTTTTATTGATAATATTAAACATTAACATTGTCTTAACATAGAATAACCAAGTTTTATATCGACTATCATCGTTTTATGTCACTAAGGCCTCGTCCAGATCCTATGTGATGCATGCATCCTAGAACGTCAATCAAGCAACAACACCTGAAACATATGTAAAAACAAAGTCAGCAAAGAAATGCTGGCGAGTACATAGGTTTTATAAGAGTATCGGAATCATGGCTTGTTTACATATATTGTAATACCTCGAAAACCTTGTTTTTTAAAAAAAAGTGTATAATATTGCAACATGATTAACCAACTCAAATCAAGATGGTTATAATTTATAAAATTTCGTAGCCACGATTCTTAACCCAAAAGCTTTTTGTTTTAGAAAACCATCTTGTAAAACATCTCGTATAAACTCGTTAATAAAACTCGTATATTATTTCAAAAACATCGTTGTGTGACATCGTTTCAATATCGTTTATCCCAGTGAACTAAATAACGCCACGGAATGTAATATGTTGAAAACACTTATATATAAGAAGTACCAGCGGCGTATCTACCATGTTTTCACCACATTACACCCGTCCCGTTATCTAAACACTAACCAAAAACCAATCGTTTACCCAAATCGTTTAACATCGTTTCCAAATCGTTTCAAAATCGTTTACTCGTTTAAATCGTTTAAATCAACCTCGTTTTAATTGTGAAAACTTATATATATATATGGTCGTCTCGCTAATAACATTCAAAACTTCGTGACTCGACTACCTCGTTCCTCGCTTCTCGTATTAACAAGCCCCCAAAGGGTAAATTAATAATTACAGATTCATTCGTTACCCACAACACCCACACATAACCATGGGTATAGTGCAATAACGGGATTTGTCAGATCCTATGGTACCATAACCTAATACTGGTTGGTTCGGCCAAAATTAATGAATGTCATTCGTTATGTAACTACAACCAACAAGTTCGTTCACATTATCGAAATCGTTATTAGTTTAGTATAAATCGTTCTATTCGTATTTGAAATCATCGTTTAAACCTTGAAAACATTTTGTACATATGAATTACCCCAAAACATTTGAATACTGTTAAAATAGGGGAACTATGTACTCACATGTAGTGCAAGGTATCCTCAATCAATAGTACTTCAACAAACTCGAGTAACCCAGAGAAATCAAGCAGCACCTAGTAATCGAACCACTAGTCAAACAATAGACGCCTAAATCGGAAGATCGGACAGAATGAGGTCTTGCAAACCAAATGAGTGTTGGAACTCATGTGATATGGTTTAACAAATCCTACATTCTAAATCGGAACCTAACCTAAGTGCTTTCAACCCATCGTGACCCATTAACGTAGCTTATGCTACTTTAACGCGTCGTGCGCGCAAATGCGCGTTCGAGACGTCTAACTAGTCCTATGACAAGTATTATATGCCTATACAAGTTTAATCATGTTGTATTACCAGTTATGTGACAAAAGTTTAGGTTACATATGCTTAATTACCAATTATGCATGAAAAGGGCATTTTGGTCATTTACCTAAGGCATATAAACTACTTATCATACAACAATCTAAACTAGGTGACCATAAGTTATAACCTCGGAAGGTTATTCCCTATGCTACTATGGTCACTTAATGTGTTTGGTCAGATCCTAATGATCAACCAAACGGTTCGGGTTCGAAAGTATAAGCGATTGATTAGATCGCTTACCTTTACGACCCTATATAAGCACTAAACTAAAAGTGACGAGCTAAGCATGTTAAAACATGCTTAACTAAGTTAGAAAACAAGTTTGGTATCAAAACAAACGGTTTTGATACCTAAGAGTAGTTTGGTTACAAAATACGCAAGAATACGCATTTTGGCCGAAACTATGACTCGTCACTGAGCCTAGATAACGTGGTAATCAGTAGGTATAGTCACTAGGGACTATAACCATCGTGATTACGCTCACGTTATGAAGTTCAAACGAACTTCACATTGACCATAAACTGGTCAATGCAGAAAGTCAAACGCAGTTTGACTTTAACGCTAAAAGGAATGAAAAGAACGAAAGAACACTTACAGAAGGTCCCCGCAAGATTTGATTCCGATTTTCTCTCAGGTAGGAAGCATATACTTCCACTTAGAGAGCATAAATCAGATTTCAAATTGTGGGTTTTGAAGTGAAATGGATGGGGTATATATAGTGTTCGGAGAGCTGTTAAGATCGTTTATCTAAAACCGTGCTTCAATCTCCTCCCTACACTTGTTTACAACACCATGTGCATCAAAATGGGCCCCCATTCTCAGGAAATGCCATGTGCAATTGGGTTTTGAGTGTTTAACAGCTGGAAACAGGCTGGAAAGAACTTTCTAATGAGCTGGGACATGCTTACGGACCGTATGGTCCTCACCCTTATGGTCCGTAAGGACCCTGCAGACCAGCAAGTTTCAGTTTTGGCAGTTTTGGTCCCTGTGCGCGTATGGTCGTGTTTTGGCACTTCTAACACCCGTGAAGGCCATTTTTAAGCTTCAAAAGGATGTTAAAGCATAGGGAACATGAAACATGCTCAAAATTATCTCAGATGTTGGTTCGTTTGGCCGTACGGTTGCGTTGTTCGGTTAATTACGACGGAAGTCGTATCGGGCGCAAAAACGGTCCAAATTGCGCGACGAATGGATTTTTATCAAGCCAATCACTAAAACATAATATTTTAATGATTACATGAATTTTTGGATGTCCGGTTGTATTCGGAATGTAAGTTATGCGCGAAAATGCAAACTTGTGCACTTTTTGACGCTTTTAGTCCCTGAATGACCCAAAAGTTTATTTTAGCACACCGAACCCCTCAAAGCCTATTTCTAAGCTATGTAAAGGATATTTAGGGTATGTTTAACTTATGGTCATGTTCCGGAATGTTCGTTACAGTTCAAATTGGCATACTTTCGCAGTTTGTCAAATTTAGTCCCTGTAAGCGAATTAACTTGATTTTGCCATACCAAAGCCTTCAAAACTTATTTCTAAGTTATGTAAAGGTTATTTAAGGTATGTTTAGCCTATTTCACTATTCCGTAGTGTTTGTCGCGTTATACTGACTGCGTTTATGCACCAGTTTGCGTATAACCTTCCAGAAAACGATTTAAAGCTTGAAATTGGAATCGAATCAAAGTGTAAAATCACCAAACACAATTACACATATAATAACACCAAAACACATATAGTAACACCAAAGCACATGGTTTTATTAATAATCATCATTGTTTTACATCGAACATCGATTACAGAACACAGTTGTCACAAATTTCGTCCCGAAATTCTCCAGTAGCACCAGAATTAGATTGGTCACCAGGAAAAAGTTGAGGATACTTAAGCTTCGTCTGATCCTCGCGCTCCCACGTGAACTTCGGTCCACGTCTTAAGTTCCGATGAACTCTCACAATTGAAATTCGACTGTGTTAACAGTGGGTTCCTCAACAAGGGTATCACAAGTGTTGCGTTGAACAGACGCTTCTTTAGGTTCGAGACATAAATGACATCGTGTACGTTACCTAATTCGTCAGGTAACTCGAGTTCGTGAGCCATATCATCAATCCGTTCCAAAAGCCAAATGTCCCAGTGTACCGCAAACTAAGCTGGCCATGTTTCCCATAGCGTACCGCACCCTCTCAGGGTGAGACTTTTGATTATGATACGTTCGCCCACAGCAAACTCCCAGTGTTTCCTAAGCTTAACAGCTTCCCAAGGGGTTCGAGTACAAATCCTGGATCTGCGATTAGGTTGTCACCCTCCTTAGTCCAATAATGAGATTGGCATTATCGTCCATGCGATGCTTCAGCCAGAGTTTCCTGAATACTAGAATGGTAGCTGTTGCAGTAAAGCCAACCATAGGTAGGTGTCCTTTTCAAATTTTTACCAAGTCATTCACATACATGCTCGCAGCATGTCTTCAGAGGTTCGCTGACTCCAACCGTTGTCCTATGATACTGAGTAATGCTCATGTCTATACGTGAGCCAAGAGTGTTGTATACTGTGTCACACCCCCAAAATCCACATACGGAGTATCACCGCTTGGAGGCATGACTGACCAGGATCCAGCCACCAATCATATTGAACTATGAAATCAAGTAAATAAAACCAAACCCAATATAATTGGTGTTTAAAAGAAACCAAGCATGTTTAAGCAATCAGCGGAAGCGTAGTAATGTTTAAATTACCAAAACATAGTTTAAAGTTCAAATGTTAAGTACGGGACATAATAGTCTATATCCCACAACGACCTCCTCCTCGTGCAAGCTCCATAAGCATCTAACGACCTGCAAGGCATGTAACAACGAGTCAACAACAAAGTTGAGCGAGTTCACAGCTGGTTGTTTAGTTGTACCAGTTTGTTTTGAAAGCCACAAGTTGTTTCGTAAACCACGAGTTAACCAGTTCCTTTATTTCCCAACCATATCCATAACCAGTGGGGGCTTCCCCATGAGAACCACTAGACCGTTACCATATCCATAACCAGTGGGGGATTCCCTATGAGAACCACTAGACCGTTACCATATCGACAACTGACAAACAATAGTTGTGCCCTACGTCAATGTCTATCATCATTGACAGTTTGCCATGATCCATTAGTACACGCCCATCCGAACGGCACGGTGTGAGGTTTGTCAAACCTAATAGCGCTATTAACTAATGACCCGCTCGCCATCGGCCTCGGCGATTAAGTCGATATAAAATGAGGGACTTAATGATAGAGTTTTGTCTAGTAAGTTACGGTTGTTGTCCTACCCAAGGAGGACGAACGTACGTATTCTACCCAAGGAGAATACACAGGATTAATATTGGCATCCTACCCAAGGAGGATGGCCGTACATATCCTACCCAAGGAGAATATGCAGGTTCCGTTTTAAATTCCTTAACCCATTCCCAACCACCGGGAATCCCATGCCTTAGAAAGTGTGTGAACTCACCTCGGTTTGCTCGGTTTGATTAATTACTCGTTTCCAATAAAATCAGTCAAAGCCTAGTATACGCACGTACGTACACAATCAGTTTGCATCCACAAGGTTCACGTATAGGTACAATCATAGTACATAGCAGTTATTCACATCCATGCAAATCATGCATCACATATTTGTTTCATGGCAGCACGTAACTAACCTAGTTAACCCTTAACAGACTTAACTGAGTTTACTGTGCAGTTTACCCACTAGACGAAACTCCTTGTTTCGTCGTGATTCCATTTGACGAAACCCTAAGGTTTCGTCGTTTTTACCCTTGGCGAAACCCCCCAGGTTTTCGTCGTGTTCCCTTTGACGAAACTACCATGTTTCGTTGAAATTCCCCATCGACGAAACTCTCAGGTTTCGTCGACACGTGTTTCGTCGATGCACAGATTTCGTCGCATACAAAACAGTTACAAAATCACAGAAACCCTAATCACCATTACCAGCCGTTTACCACTATCATCGATCCTACAGTTATCACACAACACAGTAATCATTGAGCATCATACATGTAACCCGTACCCTAAACATAACAGTTTGCTAAACATTCATTCGATCTACACAATCATTACATATAACCTCATAATCATATAGATCTACCGGTTCTTTATTAACAAGCATCATCATATGGTTATAATCTAAATAATATGATCAGACTCTATGCTAGCCTTCGGTAAACATGAACAATCAATGGCAATATGTAAGATTCATGAAACCCTAAACAACGCAATATGTTAACTCAGTATCTAACCCGACACTTTATTCATCAAAGCACCATAACAAACCTCAACAAGGAATCGAGCCAGTTAAATCAAATAATCTAATCACATACTAACCGAGATAAGAGGAACAATGAATCAATCGATAAAGGGGCTTCGAGGGTTCAAGGCTGCCGTCGCACAGAGGAGAGTCTCTAGGGTTTTCAGTTGGCTAAGAATATGACGACGGAACAGTTTCACGTAACTTATAATCACATAAGTGCACCGGGCCCGTAATAGGCTTTGGGCGTAACCCTGGGCCGGCGAAACCCTGGGTTTCGTAGTGGCATATATGGCGAAACTCTATGTTTCATCAAGTGAGGGAATGGCGAAACCCCTAAGGTTTCTGGTGTGTGTGGCTGCTGAAACCCTCAAGGTTTCGTTGATTGCAAGATTCTACACATCAATACTTAATAATTTTTATATCATTCAAAAATCAACCATAACACAATGTTTCACGTATAATCAAACACGTACTAATACAAGGCAAATAAGTTATACAGACACAATTGTGAATCACTAATGTGTAGAGGAAAGACCTTGAAAACTCGAGTTGTCACATCATCCCCAACTTGAAAGAAATTTCGTCCCGAAATTTAGCACGTGGTCACTGAGGAAGCTAGATAGGTTGTGTGGTTTCCTGGTTTTCCTGGGGTGTCACATCATCCCCCCGTTGGTTTGGAATTTTGTCCCGAAATTCTGTAGTAGCTTCAGCCTCAGTAGTGGTTGCACTGTTCTCGAACAACTTGGGATACTTGAGTTTCATTTGGTCTTCTCGTTCCCAGGTGTACTCTAGGCCACGACGGGAGTTCCAACGAACTCGAACAAGAGGTATTCTGGTGCGCTTGAGAATCTTAACGTCTCGGTCTGTAATCTCCACAAGTTCCTCGACGAATCTCAACTGATCATCGATAGTGAGCTCCTTCAAAGGAACTATGAGAGTCTCATCTGACAGACATTTCTTCATATTTGACACGTGAAATACATTGTGAACTCCGCTGAGTTCTTCAAGTAGATTCAACTTGTAAGCGACTTTGCCAATTTTCTCAACGATTTTGAATGGTCCAACGTAACGCGGATTGAGTTTGCCTCGTTTGCCAAAACGAACTACACCTTTCCAAGGTGAGACTTTGAGTAGCACTCGATCCCCAACCTAGAACTTGAGTGGTTTCATGCGCTTATCAGCGTAGCTTTTCTGACGGTCACGAGCTGCCGCCATTCGTTGTCGTATCTGAGCAATCTTCTCAGTCGTGTCTACCACAAGTTCTGGGCCTGTGATTTGACTGTCACCAACTTCTTCCCAACAAAGAGGTGATCGACATTTACGTCCGTACAATGCCTCAAATGGAGCGGTCTGGATACTGGTGTGGTAGCTGTTATTATAAGAAAATTCCGCTAAAGGTAGATGTCGTTCCCATCCGTTACCAAAATCAATCACACATGCGCTAAGCATGTCTTCAAGGGTTTGGATGGTGCGTTCAGACTGCCAATCCGTTTGCGGATGATATGTTGTGTTCATGTCTAATCTAGAGCCAAAAGGCTTGTGCATTGCTTGCCACAATTCAGAGGTAAAACGTGCGTCATGATCGGAAATAATAGAGGTTGGCACTCCGTGCCTCGAAACAACTTCCTTAAGATAAACGTCTGCTAGAGTGGAGAACTTATCCGTTTCCTTGATAGCCAAGAAGTGTGTAGACTTTGTGAGTCGATCCACGATCACCCAAATAGTGTCATTTCCGCGCTGAGATCTAGGCAGGCCAGTAACGAAATCCATGGAAATTTGCTCCCATTTCCATGTCGGGATCTCTGGTTGTTAGAGTAGGCCTGATGGTTTCTGATATTCAATCTTGACTCTCGCACAAGTCAAACATTTACTGACGTAGGTTGCTATGTTGGCTTTCATGCTAGGCCACCAGTATGTAGTCTTTAAGTCATGGTACATCTTATCCGAACCAGGATGTACTGAGTAATGAGACTTATGCGCTTCATCCATCACTAGCTCGTGTAAGTTTCCGTAAAGTAGGACCCAAATACGCCCTGTTACGTAATAGGCGCCGTCTTCCTTTTGTTCTAACCGTTTCCTTGATCCTCGTAGGGACTCCGCCCTGATGTTCTCTGCTCTCAATGCCTCAACCTGAGCATCTCGTATCTGATTAGGGATACTAGATTGGATGGCAAGTTGTAACGCTCGCACGCGTTTTGGTGTAATATCCTTTCGACTGAGGGCATCGGCCACAACATTGGCCTTACCCGGATTGTACTTGATCGCGCATTCGTAATCATTCAAGAGTTTGACCCATCGATGTTGTCTCATGTTTAACTCCTTTTGCTTGAAGATATGCTCGAGACTCCTGTGATCGGTGTAAATGGTGCACTTGGTACCGTACAGGTAATGTCTCTATATCTTAAGTGTGAAAACAACTGCTCCCAACTCCAGATCGTGAGTAGTGTAATTCTTCTCGTGAACCTTAAGTTGCCGCAATGCATAAGCAATGACCTTGTCACGTTGCATCAACACGCAACCAAGTCCCTGAATGGACGCGTCGCAATAAACCACAAAATCGTCTGTGCCATCAGGGAATGAGAGGATAGGTGCACTACATAGTCTATCTTTCAAGTGCTGAAATGCAGATTCCTGTGCATCACCCCAACGATAGGTGACACCCTTTTGAGTTAGTGAAGTGAGAGGTTGTTCAATATTGGAGAAATCCTTGATGAACCTTCTGTAATAGCCCGCTAAACCCAAGAATTGGAGGATTTCTGTTGGCGTACGGGGTGCAGGACAGTTCTTGATCGAGTCTACCTTGGTTGGATCAACATGAATCCCATCCTTGTTTACCACGTGGCCTAGAAAATGGACTTCGCGAAGCCAGAAGTCACATTTCGAAAATTTGGCATACAGCTGCTCTGTTCGAAGGAGTTGCAAAATAAGTCTAAGGTGATACTCGTGTTCCTCCTGACTCTTCGAATAGATCAGGATGTCATCGATGAAAACTATGACAAACTTATCCAAGTAGGGCTTGCACACTCTGTTCATAAGATCCATGAAGACCGCAGGTGCATTCGTCAATCCGAAAGGCATAACTAGAAACTCGTAATGCCCATAACGAGTCCTGAATGCTGTTTTAGAGATATCCTCGTCTCGGACTCTCAGTTGATGGTAGCCTTACCTCAGGTCAATCTTTGAGTAGAAACTCGGCCCTTGCAACTGGCCGAATAAGTCATCAATGCGTGGAAGAGGATAGCGATTCTTCACAGTCACCTTGTGGCTGTTGTTGGCGATTCTGATTTGCAGGTCACGCGCCCCTGCAATCCTTTGCTTCATGACCAAACTTGTTACACCTCAGACAACGACCCTTGTTGCACAACCCACTATGATGCTTGTTGCATCGATTGCACTTGGGGTGGTTTCCCCTGTATCCCCCCTGCCCTTGGCTACCAGAAGATTGCTGACCAGGACTCTGGTAGTCATTAGTCTTTCGCTGTTGAGACTGAGACTGTGCTGATGTTGAACCCTTGCTTGAGACTCCATCCCATTTGCGCTTGTTGTCACTGTGGGCATCAGAAGTAGTAGTAGCAGTGGTAGTACCAATACGCTTGGGCAGCCTGTTCTGCTCGACTGCCTGATCAGTGAGACGATGAGCCAAACGAATAACTTGCTGGATAGTGGCGAGGTTTGCTGCAGTCACATGACTTTGGATCTCTGGCACTAAACCTTTAAGGTACAGCTCGATACGCTTAATAGGAGGATCCACCATAGTAGGACACAAGATAGCCAGCTCGTTCGATCTTTTCATGTACGCTTCAATTTCCGACCCCGTCATCTTTAAGTTGAAGAACTCTACCTCCAGCTTGTGGATGTCATCACGATTACAGTATTCCTCCTTGATCAATTCCTTGAAATCGTTCCATGGGGTGGCATTTGCAGCAACCAACCCCAGCATCTGAACCTGAGCGTTCCACCACGTGAGCGCTACACCTTCAAGAGTACCAGTAGCATACTTCACCCTACGTGCCTCAGGGCATTCACACATCTCGAAAACAGACTCAAGCTTCTCAAACCAGTGAAGGAGGCCTACAGCTCCCTCAGTGCCATTGAAAGTAGTAGGTTGGCAGTCCATAAAAGTTTTGAAAGTACAAACAGGAGGCTGAGAATGTTGACCTACTGCCTGAGCGGCTGCAAGTGCTGCAGTGTAACATCCGTCTCAATTTAACATGTTTATAACCTTAATTATGCATTTTATATGAAAAATGTGACTTTCTAAAAACTTTATCAAGTCAAAGTTCATACGTGTTTAAAGTAAACAAAATATAGTTCCAAATGTTTACATAGTTCACTTAAAACAAAAACAACATAAGTCATTGCGGAAGCTTCATTTGACATGTGTTCGGTTCACTTGATTGCTTGATCGTCTTCCGGATGCTTGCTAAACTCACCTATGATCAAAACCAACTTAAAAGTTAGTTTTGACAGCTTATAAACATGTATAAATAAGTTCCAATATCAAATAACGATAATCAAAATAAAATTTCCAAAATCATGCCTCCCGCGTGTCGCGGAAGGCAACCTTTAATCTGTCGCGAGTCGCGCCCCAATTGAGGGACCCTGTCGCGTGTCGCGAGGGAGACTAATTTCCAGCAGGTCCTTTTCTGAACCTGCATTTTCTACCCAGCTCAATTATTCAACAAAAATCGAACTTTAAACGGCCATATCTTTTTATCTACTAGTCCGTTTTAGGCGATTCTTTTTCCTATGCGTTCGAAATTTAATTCTCCATCTTATGGAGTTAAAACCTGACATTCCACTAGTTCAAAAATTCAGATTTCAAGCTCTCGGCTCGAAATCCATTTTAACACTTTTGACCCGTTTCATGATTCCTTAAACCACTTTCACCCATCATTTTGCTACATTAAAGTATCTACTTTTATTTCGTAATCTTAGTACTAATTCCTAAACAACCTCTAAGGGTCGTTTGCCCGGTTTTCCCATCAAGGGCTTTTTGGTCAATTTTAGTCCTTCATTTCACGACGAAAAACTTTCGCTAATATTTGACCAAGAATATCGCTTTTAACAATAATTCTAAATATGCGTACCTGGCTCGAGTCATAGGATTGACCCGTTTAAATATCTTTCACTATTAATTTCTAATTAATACCAACGCGAACCGTATGATATTTCCTGTAATCACAAAACTCAACAAGCGATCATCAATTAATATTGTCAAATGATCTTGCCAATGTCATTTGACCCGTTTAGTCCGAACGACCATTTTCTGTTATGAGATGATATCTAGTTACCATCTCGCCCTTTTACCCATTCCGGTTTACACCATAACGTAGTGTTTCAAAAATTCTTATTAGTTCATCGTCATATGACTAATTTACCAATTTACCTTTTTTGCCATTGTTTATGATTTCTCACCATTACACTAGTTCCGACTCATATTATTTGCGTCGGAACATTATAACTCTATTACTAACTTTTCCTTATTTATTTTCAATACACACAACTGATGTATACTAAAAAGGGTGTAAGCTTTTACTTACCTCGCATCCAAATTACGCTTTCCTTTTAGTACTTGCTCCGTTTGACCCGCTTCATTCCCATGCCTCCATCTAGCTTGTCAAGAGTCAAACTATCATCATAATTCACAAGGTGGTTAGATTAGTCATTATAACCACGACTATTCCACCTTACGTATTTTCTATGTCAAAACTACTATTCGACTCCGTCCATGGTTAGTTTAACTTTTCAAAACTTAACTACCCTTAATTATATGATATGTGCATATAAGCTAAATCGACTTCATAATTAAAATTTGTATTACCCCACATCACACGTAATTAGTCGAACTAGGAAATTACGCATTTGATTCATAATTTCAACATATGAACATTGTGGGCATAATTTATAACATCAACAATCAAGTTTCGTATCACTGAAAATAGGCTGTTTTTGGTGACCTGTTTAACCTGTTTACAAGTCTTCAAAAATTATGATTTTTTTATGTGGCGTACCTATCGGAGGGTTAGACCTTGTGTTAAAAGTTCAAGATCTAACTCTTTACCAAAAACTCGTAAAAATTCATCTACTAAGCTGCAATCAGATTCGTCACTTCTGACTGCAGCTTACGGAAAAATTCATTAAAAATTCCTCGTTTATCCGATTGATGAAATTCCAATTGTCGATTCTTTTAATCACTTAATACTTTCTAAAGTAAGAATTTGAGATCATAACTCAATTCCTAAATTGAGTTATGACATTCGTAATGGGCTGCAAATTCTGCCAGAAAACGCTGCTTGAACCTTTGATACGGAAAAATTCATAAAACGCTCAATTTTCGTCGAAAAAATGCGATTCCAGTGGGGTTTTAAAGATATTTACTGGAGTTACATTTTAGACTCAAGAAACAAACGTTTTTGTCAAGTTTTGTCCACGTTACAGCCAATACAAGTCGGCTGTAAATTCTGATCAGAAGCTGTTTGAATTCAGCTTTCAATCGAAACATGTTCATGACATTATAGCACTATTTTTAGCCATCAAAAACCCTAAAAACATCACATTACACGAATTTAGCATCATCACACTTATCAAATTCAATGGTGATCGTGAATTCACAAGATTTAGACCTAATTTCATCATATGCTTGTCTAGGGTTTACTCCTAGACACTACAATGTTCCTATTTCATCATATAACGAACATGCAACCATCTAATTCGAATTCTCTAAGTTCATCTAGAAATTTAGATGGAAATTTTCTACAAAATTTATACCTTATGACCCTTTTTCAGAGGAGATCACCAATCTATGCTCAGATTTTGTTTTGGAACCGATTTGTGCCTTCAATTTGTGAGATTTGTTGAGTTTAGGGTTTGATGAATCCTGTGTCGCCCCTCTGTGTTTGATCGAACCAGACATACTGGTTTTAATTTTTTTTATTGTTTTAATTATTATTAGTTTCAAACTTAACAACTTTGGTCCCCCATCTATTATTTGGTTCATTATTAACTAGGTCGCAACCTAATTATTTATAACAATATTCCCACTAATTAACTAGGTTAAATGTTCCTTGTTAACTTAGTGGGTTCGGGGAATTTATGATTAAGTTTATTTAAAGTCCCGTTAACTCGGGCCTCTTATAAACTTATTTCCTTAAAAGCTTTTATTCACTTGTATTTAATATTAGGATTATTTATTTAAATCCTAATATTTACCGGGTTACTTTTACCCGTCTTTTAGTATTAACGGAGTTTAATTACCAAACCCGTTTTCGGGGTGTTACAAGTCTACACCCCTTAAAGAGGTTTCGTCCCCGAAACCTTCTTTATGTATTTCGTTGATTAAACCAAACGAACTTAGCTTCATTTTCAAGGCTTTCCTTCTTATCGGTCTATAGTGATCATTTGTATTGACGTGTGCATCTTTCATGTGTATGGCCTCATGGGCTGTAACTTTTATCATGTATTTCTTATCCTTGTTGTCTATTTGACCGAGTTGTCATTTGATCACCCGGTCACTAAGTCTATCAATATTTTTACTTCATGCTAATCTTATATTGATGAGCGCTTTACATAGTTCCTAATCTTATTTCGACTTCGAATGGTTTTACCGGCTAAACTAATTAGTCGCCTTCATTTCATACCCCGTCACCCGAGTATACTATTTCGCCATCATCGGCCTTAGGTTTTTTTTTTTAAGATTTTCTAAACCACCTCTTACCACTTACGTTTTGTTAAAACGTTGCTTTTGACTAAAGACTAAGTTTTTAGTTTACGTTTCCTCTTTGTCTTACCTCTTTCTCTCATTTTTAGGAATGTTACTTCGGAGGATCCATTCCTTTTAGTTATTATTTAATGCGGGGAATTATAACGAATTCCCACGCTAGACCCATATGTCCCGTAGGTTCTTTCACTTAGCTTTGTAGGTTATTTATTTAGATTTTCACCTTTTTACCCCTTTAAGGTGAGACCCCTACAATTCATTTCTTTCTATTTGTGACCCGAAGGTCTTTTTGATCCCGTAGACTTTAACACTATTTATAATCCCATAGGTTATGATGATCCCGTAGATCATCTTTTATTTGTGTCTTTACTTAACTGTATATATATTTATGGTCTCAAGGTACCCCTTTTTATGTTTAGAATCATTTACTTTTGCTTTTTGGGTTTCATTTGACCTTGACCGTAGTCTAAGGCTTCCTTTGTTTTCTTTCGAAATATATTTCCGACTTTATGACTTCAAACGTCATTTACACGTCAGTTTGTCCTACGCTTACCATTATCCGGTTCTTACCTGTACTTCTTTACAACCCGTTACCCGGGTTCTTTATTTTAATGTTTTTAACATTCTTGTTTCGCTAGTTTGCGTTTTTCCTATCTACATTCCTTTACGACCCATCAATGTCAGACTTCATTCTTTATTTGACCCGTCCAACTTTGAAATGGTTAAACGTAATTACCAAAATTTATGTTTGCGAAAATTCTTGTCATCTTTTAGTCATGACTCATATTCCGAGTCTTTTGACTTTCTATTTCGCGTTCCCGTCTCTCGGTTTACGCATTCACCTACAATCCTACCCGTCCATCCATCGGGTATCTTTACCGTAATCATTATCAAGTAACCATTCTTATATGGTTTTAGACGTCATTTTAATTCATTTGGTCGTCTTAGCGAAATCCATCGCTTTTATTCAATTAAGTCCTTTATTCATTATTTAATTTGTTTGACTTGTCCATATGAATTTCATCACTTATGTCGGTCAAACCTTTATCCCCATGCCTTAGCATTCTCATTAGGTGATTTGTATTTTCATTTACTTCAATCTTTGTACCTTCTCTCGGGCTCGTCATTTTAACGTAATACGCTTCCGTCATCCGACTTGCGTTTACGTTTACAATCAAACATCTTATTTATTTGATTCATTTGGGTACCATTTAAGTTAGTCCCATTCACCCCATCCTTACTACATCGGACGTAAATGTGTCTGCTACAAAAAGTTCATGGTATCATATGCCACTACTTACTTGGCCAGAGTAAGCGATCAGCACATGATACACATGACCTTTTGATAGCTTTCACATCACACCCTATGCAAGTAATGCCTCTATTCATTTCATATCTCTGATTTCCTTTAGTAAAACTTTATTTAATTGCAAAACAACAATCATTAGTTTTACTAGTTTTACATTTGAACATATAAAATGTTTTTCTTTTCTATCGAACTATTATATAATCACATTTGTTAATGTGATCTCTACTTTTCTCAATAGCATTATATTGAGAGAGTTTTTTTTTCCACTTGGATAATTACCCCCCGTCCAAGTTTTCATATGAACTATTTCTATTATAGTTTTGATATTCATTATCGTGAATAACGCATGTTTCAATTAAACTTCTCTTAGAAACATCATCCTGAATAGATATCCTATTCAGGTTTTATCAGATATATGCAACCGTTATCCCCTACGTGTTTGTTGCATATTACTACTTGTGCAATTGAATTTAAAAGTGTGTACCTGATAATGCTTGCCCTTAATGGGCTTTCCTTGCCTTTGACTTTGTTCGCGATCGTCACGCGATTTAGGTCCTTGATGAGTATGCTCTGCTTGTCATACCTCGGACCGTTCCACCGTCATATCCACAATTCGTTCAACTCTCGTCATCTTCAGATGCGAGTATCCTTCAACTAAATATTTACAAAAGTTAGTAATTTCAACATTAATAAATGCACGTATTGTAATACAAGGATTTTTACTGCACGTGATTTCGTTAACTATACTAATCATTTTCGTTGGTGTAACGTGTATTACACGATACCCTATGTGTTGTTCACAACACTTTAATCCTACTAAACTATTAACATACATGTACTTACAGGATTTGCGATCAAGCCTCGAACCGAACACACTTTATTCTTTAACCATGAGCTCTGATTACCAAATTATAACATCCGTCTCAATTTAACATGTTTATAACCTTAATTATGCATTTTATATTAAAAAAGTGACTTTCTAAAAACTTTGTCAAGTCAAAGTTCATACGTGTTTAAAGTAAACAAAATATAGTTCCAAATGTTTACATAGTTCACTTAAAACAAAAACAACATAAGTCATTGCGGAAGCTTCATTTGACATGTGTTCGGTTCACTTGATTGCTTGATCGTCTTCCGGATGCTTGCTATACTCACCTATGATCAAAACCAACTTAAAAGTTAGTTTTGACAGCTTATAAACATGTATAAATAAGTTCCAATATCAAATAATGATAATCAAAATAAAATTTCCAAAATCATGCCTCCCGCGTGTCGCGGAAGACAACCTTTAATCTGTCGCGAGTCGCGAGACCTGTCGCGTGTCGCGACCCAATTGAGGGACCCTGTCGCATGTCGCGAGGGAGACTAATTTCAAGCAGGTCCGTTTCTGAACCTGCATTTTCTACCCAGCTCAATTATTCAGCAAAAATCGAACTTTAAACGGCCATATCTTTTTATCTACTAGTCCGTTTTAGGCGATTCTTTTTCCTATGCGTTCGAAATTTAATTCTCCATCTTATGGAGTTAAAACCTGACATTCCACTAGTTCAAAAATTCAGATTTCAAGCTCTCGGCTCGAAATCCCTTTTTAACACTTTTGACCCGTTTCATGATTCCTTAAACCACTTTCACCCATCATTTTGCTACATTAAAGTATCTACTTTTATTTCGTAATCTTAGTACTAATTCCTAAACAACCTCTAAGGGTCGTTTGCCCGGTTTTCCCATCAAGGGCTTTTTGGTCAATTTTAGTCCTTCATTTTACGACGAAGGACTTTCGCTAATATTTGACCAAGAATATCGCTTTTAACAATAATTCTAAATATGCGTACCTGGCTCGAGTCATAGGATTGACCCGTTTAAATATCTTTCACTATTAATTTCTAATTAATACCAACGCGAACCGTATGATATTTCCTGTAATCACAAAACTCAACAAGCGATCATCAATTAATATTGTCAAATGATCTTGCCAATGTCATTTGACCCGTTTAGTCCGACCGACCCTTTTCTGTTATGAGATGATATCTAGTTACCATCTCTCCCTTTTACCCATTCCGGTTTACAGCATAACGTAGTGTTTCAAAATTTCTTATTAGTTCATCGTCATATGACTAATTTACCAATTTACCCTTTTTGCCATTGTTTATGATTTCTCACCATTACACTAGTTCCGACTCATATTATTTGCGTCGGAACATTATAACTCTATTACTAACTTTTCCTTATTCATTTTCAATACACACAACTGATGTATACTAAAAAGGGTGTAAGCTTTTACTTACCTCGCATCCAAATTACGCTTTCCTTTTCGTATTTGCTCCGTTTGACCCGCTTCATTCCCAAGCCTCCATCTAGCTTGTCAAGAGTCAAACTATCATCATAATTCACAAGGTGGTTAGATTAGTCATTATAACCACGACTATTCCACCTTACGTATTTTCTATGTCAAAACTACTATTCGACTCCGTCCATGGTTAGTTTAACTTTTCAAAACTTAACTACCCTTAATTATATGATATGTGCATATAAGCTAAATCGACTTCATAATTAAAATTTGTATTACCCCACATCACACGTAATTAGTCGAACTAGGAAATTACGCGTTTGATTCATAATTTCAACATATGAACATTGTGGGCATAATTTATAACATCAACAATCAAGTTTCGTATCACTGAAAATAGGCTGTTTTTGGTGACCTGTTTAACCTGTTTACAAGTCTTCAAAAATTATGATTTTTTTATGTGGCGTACCTATTGGAGGGTTAGACCTTGTGTTAAAATTTAAAGATCTAACTCTTTACCAAAAACTCGTAAAAATTCATCTACTAAGCTGCAATCAGATTCGTCACTTCTGACTGCAGCTTACGGAAAAAATCATTAAAAATTCCTCGTTTGTCCGATTGACGAAATTCCAATTGGCGATTCTTTTAATCACTTAATTATTTCTACAGTAAGAATTTGAGATCATAACTCAATTCCTAAATTGAGTTATGACATTCGTAATGGGCTGCAAATTCTGCCAGAAAACGCAGCTTGAACCTTGGATACGGAAAAATTCATAAAACGCTCAATTTTCGTCAAAAAAATGCGATTCTAGTGGGGTTTTAAAGATATTTCCTGGAATTACATTTTAGACTCAAGAAACAAACGTTTTTGTCACGTTTTGTCCACGTTACAGCCAATACAAGTCGGTTGTAAATTCTGATCAAAAGCTGTTTGAATTCAGCTTTCAATCGAAACATGTTCATGACATTATAGCACTATTTTTAGCCATCAAAAACCCTAAAAACATCACATTACACGAATTTAGCATCATCACACTTATCACCTTCAATGATGATCATGAATTCACAAGATTTAGACCTAATTTCATCCTATGCTTGTATAGGGTTTACTCCTAGACACTACAATGTTCCTATTTCATCATATAACGAACATGCAACCATCTAATTCGAATTCTCTAAGTTCATCCAGAAATTTAGATGGAAATTTTCTACAAAATTTACATACCTTATGACCCTTTTTTAGAGGAGATCACCAATCTATGCTCAGATTTTGTTTTGGAACCGATTTGTGCCTTCAATTTGTGAGATTTGTTGAGTTTAGGGTTTGATGAATCCTGTGTCGCCCCTCTGTGTTTGATCGAACCAGACATACTGGTTTTAATTTTTTTTTATTGTTTTAATTATTATTAGTTTCAAACTTAACAACTTTGGTCCCCCATCTATTATTTGGTTCATTATTAACTAGGTCGCAACCTAATTATTTTTAACAATATTCCCACTAATTAACTAGGTTAAATGTTCCTAGTTAACTTAGTGGGTTCGGGGAATTTATGATTAAGTTTATTTTAAGTCCCGTTAACTCGGGCCTCTTATAAACTTATTTCCTTAAAAGCTTTTATTCACTTGTATTTAATATTAGGATTATTTATTTAAATCCTAATATTTACCGGGTTACTTTTACCCGTCTTTTAGTATTAACAGGGTTTAATTACCAAACCCGTTTTCGGGGTGTTACATGCAGTAACTTCTTCATTGATTAAAGCCGTCAGTTGGGCTTGAGTTAGGTTGACACGTCCACTCATGATCTTCATATCAAAGGAAACATGAGTGAGAAAGGTGTCGCGAAATTGCGATGACAGAAGAGAGTAAGCACATAAGTGTTTCAAACAATAGTTGCTACATTCATCTAAGCATATAACTTTGGGCTTCCATACACGACATAAGCTTCAAACCACCAGATGGCTTCTTGCCACGAATCTCCAGAACATCGCCAGAAGACAAAGAATGCGAACAATCTTATCGAAACAAAGCACCTCAGCGTGGTGTTTGGTTAACCAATCCATTCCAACGATAATATCGAAACTCCCAAGTTGCATCGGTGTGAGGTCAATAGGAAAAAGATGGTTATCAAGGTTCAACTGACAATTAAGAATAATAGAATCGAGAACAAGAGGTTTACCAGTGGCAACTTCAACAGATAAGAGTTTCCTCAGTTTGGTTCTAGGTATCGCAAGCAAAGGCTCAAATGACAATGAAACAAAACTTCTATCGGCACCAGAATCAAAAAGAATAGATGCAGGTCGGTTGTTAACAAGATACGTACCGTTAACCACTTCGTTATCGGCCCTTGCTTCGTTTGCATTCAAATTGTATGCTCGCCCGCGAGGGGGATTCACATTAACATTGACGTTTGCATTCGGGTTCGCGTTAGCATTCGCGTTTGCATTCACCAGTCTCAGACAATTGTTGCGGAAGTGACCATACTCTCGACAATTAAAACATGAACCCGGTGGGAATCTCACAGCATTCCCCTGACCCGGTGCTGGAACCTGAGAAAACTGATTCCGTCCCAAACGACAATTATTTGCCTAATGCCCAAGTTTACCACACGTCGTGCATTGCTTGCAAGCCTGTTGTGCAACGTGATGACCGTTGCAACGAGTACAATGAGGTGCGATACCAGCATACGCTTTCTTTGCAGGTGGCTGAGCCGGTGGGTTCTGCGGGTTCTGAGCAGTCTGTGCTGTAACAGCAAAATTCTGGGCACCCTTTCGCTTCTTCGATTTCTTCAACGTCTCACCTTCCTTGCCCTTACCCTTTTTCTTGTCCTTCCCTGAATCACTCGCCTTCTTTTTATCACCCTTGCGGGTGAGTTTACCCTTCCTGACTTGAGTCTCAGTCAGGGTAGCAGACAACTCGATTGCTTGACGAAGGGTAGTAGGATTAACACCGGTCACAATCTCCCGAATAGAATCGGGTAGACCATCGATATATCTCTCGATTGCTTTCTCCAGAGGGGTAACCATGGTGGGACACAATAGACTGAGTTCCTCAAAACGATCCGTGTACGCACGGTGTTCAGCCCCATCTTGCTATAAATCGTCAAACTCTCACTCCAAAGCCCGAATTTCGTGACGGGGATAAAACTCCTTCATCATGAGACCTCGAAGCTCTTCCCATGTTTGTGCCAACGCCACTTCGGCACCCCTGTCGCGCATAATACCATTCCACCAGGTAAGAGCTCGCTTCTCAAACACGCTCAAAGCAAATTCAACCTTACGCGCATTCGGACACTGCACATGTCTGAATGTGCTCTCGATACTCTCAAACCACTGCAGGAGCGCAGTTGCTCCTTGCGACCCAGAAAACTTAAGCGGCTTCGTAGTATTGAAATTATTGAAATTACACGGTGCATTATTGTTGTTATTATTGTTTTTGTATATCTCGTGGACTTGGGTCACAACGCCGGGAAGCACAGCAGCCACTTGCTGAGAGACCAGGGCTGCGATTTCTTCAATAGTGAAAGATTGTGCTTCACGTCGAAGAGGCATTGTCTAACAAGGAAACAAGAGAGTCGAGTGAGGTTGAAAAGTAGGAAAAACAAAAGAGGTATCGACCAAACACAAGAGAGGCGGTCATTCGTTCGTTACCTCGAACAAACAAATGACACGCAGTGACTAATCAAAGTAAATAGGTCAAAAATAATGTATCACGAAGACATGGTCGCCTATAAGTGAACACTCACCCCAAGAGTTCCCAGGTAAGAGTGACTGGTCCGATTATGTGGATTTGTACGAACACTCTAGCCTTAGACAGAAAACTCAGAGTACAGGCACTCACTCTTCCGGTTTGCACATGTTCACATTATTTAGACCCAAACTTTGACGAGATTTTGAAAACTCAGAAGGCACTAAGCCAAAAATGAGTTAAACTGGAAGGGTTCAAAACCTTACAACAGAGGGTTCAAAACCTAGTAATCAATCATCCTAGAATGGATGATTAATTTTCAAAGCGGATTCGAAAATTGTGTTTCTCGTTGTGGTTATCACCTAAAGATAGGTGACGATTTTGTTTTAAAATCTAAACACAAGTAAACTTGTGTTAGGGTCCTAAAAGTTATAGTCTAGGTCAAAGCATTACTAATAACCTAATTCCCTATAACCATTGGCTCTGATACCAACTCTTCTGTCACACCCCGACCACGTAAAACAACAAAGCGTGGCGGAAACGTCGGGGAGTGTTGTAACAGAATTATCGTTTCATAACCGTGGATACAAAAAGTGTTTCGTTTTATTGATAATATTAAACATTAACATTGTCTTAACATAGAATAACCAAGTTTTATATCGACTATCATCGTTTTATGTCACTAAGGCCTCGTCCAGATCCTATGTCATGCATGCATCCTAGAACGTCAATCAAGCAACAACACCTGAAACATATGTAAAAACAAAGTCAGCAAAGAAATGCTGGCGAGTACATAGGTTTTATAAGAGTATCGGAATCATGGCTTGTTTACATATATTGCAATACCTCGAAAACCTTGTTTTTTTTTTAAAAAAGTGTATAATATGATTAACCAACTCAAATCAAGATGGTTATAATTTATAAAATTTCGTAGCCACGATTCTTAACCTAAAAGCTTTTTGTATTAGAAAACCATCTTGTAAAACATCTCGAATAAACTCGTTAATAAAACTCGTATATTATTTCGAAAACATCGTTGTGTGACATCGTTTCAATATCGTTTATCCCAGTGAACTAAATAACGCCACGGAATGTAATATGTTGAAAACACTTATATATAAGAAGTACCAGCGGCATATCTACCATGTTTTCACCACATTACACCCGTCCCGTTAGCGAAACACTAACCAAAAACCAATCGTTTACCCAAATCGTTTAACATCGTTTCCAAATCGTTTACTCGTTTAAATCAACCTCGTTTTAATTGTGAAAACTTATATATATATATATATATATATGGTCGTCTCGCTAATAACATTCAAACCTTCGTGACTTGACTACCTCGTTCCTCAGTTCTCGTATTAACAAACCCCCAAAGGGTAAATTAATAATTACAGATTCAGTCGTTACCCACAACACCCACACATAACCATGGGTATAGTGCAATAACGGGATTTGTCAGATCCTATGGTACCATAACCTAATACTGGTCGGTTCGGCCAAAATTAATGAATGTCATTCGTTATGTTACTACAACCAAGAAGTTCGTTCACATTATCGAAATCGTTGTTAGTTTAGTATAAATCGTTCTATTCGTATTTGAAATCATCGTTTAAACCTTGAAAACATTTGGTACATATGAATCACCCCAAAACATTTGAAAACAGTAAAATAGGGGAACTATGTACTCACATGTAGTGCAAGGTATCCTCAATCAATAGTACTTCAACAAACTCGAGTAACCCAGAGAAATCAAGCAGCACCTAGTAATCGAACCACTAGTCAAACAATAGACGCCTAAATCGGAAGATCAGACAGAATGAGGTCTTGAAAACCAAATGAGTGTTGGAACTCATGTGATATGGTTTAACAAAGCCTACATTCTAAATCGGAACCTAACCTAAGTGTTTTCGACCCATCGCGACCCATTAAGGTAGCTTACGCTACTTTAACGCGTCGTGCGCGCAAATGCGCGTTCGAGACGTCTAACTAGTCCTATGACAAGTATTATATGCCTTTACAAGTTTAATCATGTTGTATTACCAGTTATGTGACAAAAGTTTAGGTTACATATGCTTAATTACCAATTATGCATGAAAAGGGCATTTTGGTCATTTACCTAAGGCATATAAACTACTTATCATACAACAATCTAAACTAGGTGACCATAAGTTATAACCTCAGAAGGTTATTCCCTATGCTACTATGGTCACTTAATGTGTTTGGTCAGATCCTAATGATCAACCAAATGGTTCGGGTTCGAAAGTATAAGCGATTGATTAGATCGCTTACCTTTACGACCCTATATAAGCACTAAACTAAAAGTGACGAGCTAAGAATGTTAAAACATGCTTAACTAAGTTAGAAAACAAGTTTGGTATCAAAACAAACGGTTTTGATACCTAAGAGTAGTTTGATTACAAAATACGCAAGAATACGCATTTTGGCCGAAACTACGATTCGTCACTGAGCCTAGATAACGTGGTAATCAGTAGGTATAGTCACTAGGGACTATAACCATCGTGATTACGCTCACGTTATGAAGTTCAAACGAACTTCACATTGACCATAAACTGGTCAATGCAGAAAGTCAAACGCAGTTTGACTTTAACGCTAAAAGGAATGAAAAGAACGAAAGAACACTTACAGAAGGTCCCCGCAAGATTTGATTCCGATTTTCTCTCAGGTAGGAAGCATATACTTCCACTTAGAGAGCATAAATCAGATTTCAAATTGTGGGTTTTGAAGTGAAATGGATGGGGTATATATAGTGTTCGGAGAGCCGTTAAGATCGTTTATCTAAAATCGTGCTTCAATCTCATCCCTACACTTGTTTACAACACCATGTGCATCAAAATGGGCCCCCATTCTCAGGAAATGCCATGTGCAATTGGGTTTTGAGTGTTTAACAGCTGGAAACAGGCTGGAAAGAAGTTTCTGATGAGCTGGGACATGCTTACGGACCGTATGGTCCTCACCCTTAACTACCCTTAATTATATGATATGTGCATATAAGCTAAATCGACTTCATAATTAAAATTTGTATCACCCCACATCACACGTAATTAGTCGAACTAGGAAATTACGCGTTTGATTCATAATTTCGACATATGAACATTGTGAGCATAATTTATAACATCAACAATCAAGTTTCGTATCACTGAAAATAGGCTGTTTTTGGTGACCTGTTTAACCTATTTACAAGTCTTCAAAAATTATGATTTTTTTATGGGGCGTACCTATCGGAGGGTTAGACCTTGTGTTAAAATTTCAAGATCTATCTCTTTACCAAAAACACGTAAAATTCATTAAAAAATTCCTCGTTTATCCGATTGACGAAATTCCAATTGGCGATTCTTTTAATCACTTAATACTTTCTACAGTAAGAATTTGAGATCATAACTCAATTCCTAAATTGAGTTATGACATTCGTAATGGGCTGCAAATTCTGCCAGAAAACGCAGCTTGAACCTTTGATACGGAAAAATTCATAAAACGCTCAATTTTCGTCGAAAAAATGCGATTCCAGTGGGGTTTAAAATATATTTCCTGGAATTACATTTTAGACTCAAGAAACAAACATTTTTGTCACGTTTTGTCCACGTTACAGCCAATACAAGTCGGCTTTAAATTCTGATCAGAAGCTGTTTGAATTCAGCTTTCAATCGAAACATGTTCATGACATTATAGCACTATTTTTAGCCATCAAAAACCCTAAAAACATCACATTACACGAATTTAGCATCATCACAATTATCACCTTCAATGGTGATCATGAATTCACAAGATTTAGACCTAATTTCATCATATGCTTGTCTAGGGTTTACTCCTAGACACTACAATGTTCCTATTTCATCATATAACGAATATGCAACCATCTAATTCGAATTCTCTAAGTTCATCCAGAAATTTAGATGGAAATTTTCTACAAAATTTACATACTGTTTGACCCTTTTTCAGAGGAGATCACCAATCTATGCTCAGATTTTGTTTTGGAACCGATTTGTGCCTTCAATTTGTGAGATTTGTTGAGTTTAGGGTTTGATGAATCCTGTGTCGCCCCTCTGTGTTTGATCGAACCAGACATACTGGTTTTAATTTTTTTTATTGTTTTAATTATTATTATTTTCAAACTTAACAACTTTGGTCCCCCATCTATTATTTGGTTCATTATTAACTAGGTTGCAACCTAATTATTTTTAACAATATTCCCACTAATTAACTAGGTTAAATGTTCCTAGTTAACTTAGTGGGTTCGGGGAATTTATGATTAAGTTTATTTTAAGTCCCGTTAACTCGGGCCTCTTATAAACTTATTTCCTTAAAAGCTTTTATTCACTTGTATTTAATATTAGGATTATTTATTTAAATCCTAATATTTATCGGGTTACTTTTACCCGTCTTTTAGTATTAACGGGGTTTAATTACCAAACCCGTTTTCGGGGTGTTACAAGTCTACCCCCCTTAAAGAGGTTTCGTCCCCGAAACCTTCTTTATGTAGTTCGTTGATTAAACCAAACGAACTTAGCTTCGTTTTCAAGGCTTTCCTTCTTGTCGGTCTATAGTGATCATTTGTATTGACGTGTGCATCTTTCATGTGTATGGCCTCATGGGCTGTAACTTTTATCATGTATTTCTTATCCTTGTTGTCTATTTGACCGAGTTGTCATTTGATCACCCGGTCACTAAGTCTATCAATATTTTTACTTCATGCTAATCTTATATTGATGAGCGCTTTACATAGTTCCTAATCTTATTTCGACTTCGAATGGTTTTACCGGCTAAACTAATTAGTCGCCTTCATTTCATACCCCGTCACCCGAGTATACTATTTCGCCATCATCGGCCTTAGGTTTTTTTTTTTTAAGATTTTCTAAACCACCTCTTACCACTTACGTTTTGTTAAAACGTTGCTTTTGACTAAAGACTAAGTTTTTAGTTTACGTTTCCTCTTTGTCTTACCTCTTTCTCTCATTTTTAGGAATGTTACTTCGGAGGATCCATTCCTTTTAGTTATTATTTAATGCGGGGAATTATAACGAATTCCCACGCTAGACCCATATGTCCCGTAGGTTCTTTCGCTTAGCTTTGTAGGTTATTTATTTAGATTTTCACCTTTTTACCCCTTTAAGGTGAGACCCCTACAATTCATTTCTTTCTATTTGTGACCCGAAGGTCTTTTTGATCCCGTAGACTTTAACACTATTTATAATCCCATAGGTTATGATGATCCCGTAGATCATCTTTTATTTGTGTCTTTACTTAACTGTATATATATTTATGGTCTCAAGGTACCCCTTTTTATGTTTAGAATCATTTACTTTTGCTTTTTGGGTTTCATTTGACCTTGACCGTAGTCTAAGGCTTCCTTTGTATTCTTTCGAAATATATTTCCGACTTTATGACTTCAAACGTCATTTACACGTCAGTTTGTCCTACGCTTACCATTATCCGGTTCTTACCTGTACTTCTTTACAACCCGTTACCCGGGTTCTTTATTTTAATGTTTTTAACATTCTTGTTTCGCTAGTTTGCGTTTTTCCTATCTACATTCCTTTACGACCCATCACATAGGTTCATTAATATTTCACGCTTCTATTATTCGGTTTGCGCCTATTTGTACCACCAATTTCTTATACTGTATTTGTCTCGTTTGACTTATTCGTGTGAGGTTTTATCACTTATGAATGTCAGACTTCATTCTTTATTTGACCCATCCAACTTTGAAATGGTTAAACGTAATTACCAAAATTTATGTTTGCGAAAATTCTTGTCATCTTTTAGTCATGACTCATATTCCGAGTCTTTTGACTTTCTATTTCGCGTTCCCGTCTCTCGGTTTACGCATTCACCTACAATCCTACCCGTCCATCCATCGGGTATCTTTACCGTAATCATTATCAAGTAACCATTCTTATATGGTTTTAGACGTCATTTTAATTCATTTGGTCGTCTTAACGAAATCCATCGCTTTTATTCAATTAAGTCCTTTATTCATTATTTAATTTGTTTGACTTGTCCATATGAATTTCATCACTTATGTCGGTCAAACCTTTATCCCCATGCCTTAGCATTCTCATTAGGTGATTTGTATTTTCATTTACTTCAATCTTTGTACCTTCTCTCGGGCTCGTCATTTTAACGTAATACGCTTCCGTCATCCGACTTGCGTTTACGTTTACAATCAAACATCTTATTTATTTGATTCATTTGGGTACCGTTTAAGTTAGTCCCATTCACCCCATCCTTACTACATCGGACGTAAATGTGTCTGCTACAAAAAGTTCATGGTATCATATGCCACTACTTACTTGGCCAGAGTAAGCGATCAGCACATGATACACATGACCTTTTGATAGCTTTCACATCACACCCTATGCAAGTAATGCCTCTATTCATTTCATATCTCTGATTTCCTTTAGTAAAACTTTATTTAATTGCAAAACAACAATCATTAGTTTTACTAGTTTTACATTTGAACATATAAAATGTTTTTCTTTTCTATCGAACTATTATATAATCACATTTGTTAATGTGATCTCTACTTTTCTCAATAGCATTATATTGAGAGAGTTTTTTTTTCCACTTGGATAATTACCCCCCGTCCAAGTTTTCATATGAACTATTTCTATTATAGTTTTGATATTCATTATCGTGAATAACGCATGTTTCAATTAAACTTCTCTTAGAAACATCATCCTGAATAGATATCCTATTCAGGTTTTATCAGATATATGCAACCGTTATCCCCTACGTGTTTGTTGCATATTACTACTTGTGCAATTGAATTTAAAAGTGTGTACCTGATAATGCTTGCCCTTAATGGGCTTTCCTTGCCTTTGACTTTGTTCGCGATCGTCACGCGATTTAGGTCCTTGATGAGTATGCTCTGCTTGTCATACCTCGGACCGTTCCACCGTCATATCCACAATTCGTTCAACTCTCGTCATCTTCAGATGCGAGTATCCTTCAACTAAATATTTACAAAAGTTAGTAATTTCAACATTAATAAATGCACGTATTGTAATACAAGGATTTTTACTGCACGTGATTTCGTTAACTATACTAATCATTTTCGTTGGTGTAACGTGTATTACACGATACCCTATGTGTTGTTCACAACACTTTAATCCTACTAAACTATTAACATAGATGTACTTACAGGATTTGCGATCAAGCCTCGAACCGAACACACTTTATTCTTTAACCATGAGCTCTGATTACCAACTTGTAACATCCGTCTCAATTTAACATGTTTATAACCTTAATTATGCATTTTATATGAAAAAAGTGACTTTCTAAAAACTTTGTCAAGTCAAAGTTCATACGTGTTTAAAGTAAACAAAATATAGTTCCAAATGTTTACATAGTTCACTTAAAACAAAAACAACATAAGTCATTGCGGAAGCTTCATTTGACATGTGTTCGGTTCACTTGATTGCTTGATCGTCTTCCGGATGCTTGCTATACTCACCTATGATCAAAACCAACTTAAAAGTTAGTTTTGACAGCTTATAAACATGTATAAATAAGTTCCAATATCAAATAATGATAATCAAAATAAAATTTCCAAAATCATGCCTCCCGCGTGTCGCGGAAGACAACCTTTAATCTGTCGCGAGTCGCGAGACCTGTCGCGTGTCGCGACCCAATTGAGGGACCCTGTCGCGTGTCGCGAGGGAGACTAATTTCCAGCAGGTCCGTTTCTGAACCTGCATTTTCTACCCAGCTCAATTATTCAACAAAAATCGAACTTTAAACGGCCATATCTTTTTATCTACTAGTCCGTTTTAGGCGATTCTTTTTCCTATGCGTTCGAAATTTAATTCTCCATCTTATGGAGTTAAAACCTGACATTCCACTAGTTCAAAAATTCAGATTTCAAGCTCTCGGCTCGAAATCCCTTTTTAACACTTTTGACCCGTTTCATGATTCCTTAAACCACTTTCACCCATCATTTTGCTACATTAAAGTATCTACTTTTATTTCGTAATCTTAGTACTAATTCCTAAACAACCTCTAAGGGTCGTTTGCCCGGTTTTCCCATCAAGGGCTTTTTAGTCAATTTTAGTCCTTCATTTTACGACGAAGGACTTTTGCTAATATTTGACCCGTTTAAATATCTTTCACTATTAATTTCTAATTAATACCAACGCGAACCGTATGATATTTCCTGTAATCACAAAACTCAACAAGCGATCATCAATTAATATTGTCAAATGATCTTGCCAATGTCATTTGACCCGTTTAGTCCGAACGACCCTTTTCTGTTATGAGATGATATCTAGTTACCATCTCGCCCTTTTACCCATTCCGGTTTACACCATAACGTAGTGTTTCAAAATTTCTTATTAGTTCATCGTCATATGACTAATTTACCAATTTACCCTTTTTGCCATTGTTTATGATTTCTCACCATTACACTAGTTCCGACTCATATTATTTGCGTCGGAACATTATAACTCTATTACTAAGTTTTCCTTATTCATTTTCAATACACACAACTGATGTATACTAAAAAGGGTGTAAGCTTTTACTTACCTCGCATCCAAATTACGCTTTCCTTTTCGTACTTGCTCCGTTTGACCCGCTTCATTCCCATGCCTCCATCTAGCTTGTCAAGAGTCAAACTATCATCATAATTCACAAGGTGGTTAGATTAGTCATTATAACCACGACTATTCCACCTTACGTATTTTCTATGTCAAAACTACTATTCGACTCCGTCCATGGTTAGTTTAACTTTTCAAAACTTAACTACCCTTAATTATATGATATGTGCATATAAGCTAAATCGACTTCATAATTAAAATTTGTATTACCCCACATCACACGTAATTAGTCGAACTAGGAAATTACGCGTTTGATTCATAATTTCAACATATGAACATTGCGGGCATAATTTATAACATCAACAATCAAGTTTCGTATCACTGAAAATAGGCTGTTTTTGGTGACCTGTTTAACCTGTTTACAAGTCTTCAAAAATTATGATTTTTTTATGTGGCGTACCTATCGGAGGGTTAGACCTTTTGTTAAAATTTTAAGATCAAACTCTTTACCAAAAACTCGTAAAAATTCATCTACTAAGCTGCAATCAGATTCGTCACTTCTGACTGCAGCTTACGGAAAAATTCATTAAAAATTCATCGTTTATCCGATTGACGAAATTCCAATTGGCGATTCTTTTAATCACTTAATACTCTCAACAGTAAGAATTTGAGATCATAACTCAATTCCTAAATTGAGTTATGACATTCGTAATGGGCTGCAAATTCTACCAGAAAACGCAGCTTGAACCTTTGATACGGAAAAATTCATAAAGCGCTCAATTTTCGTCAAACAAATGCGATTCCAGTGGGGTTTTAAATATATTTCCTGGAATTACATTTTACACTCAAGAAACAAACGTTTTTGTCACGTTTTGTCCATGTTACAGCCAATACAAGTCGGTTGTAAATTCTGATCAAAAGCTGTTTGAATTCAGCTTTCAATCGAAACATGTTCATGACATTATAGCACTATTTTTAGCCATCAAAAACCCTAAAAACATCACATTACACGAATTTAGCATCATCACACTTATCACCTTCAATGGTGATCATGAATTCACAAGATTTAGACCTAATTTCATCATATGCTTGTATAGGGTTTACTCCTAGACACTACAATGTTCCTATTTCATCATATAACGAACATGCAACCATCTAATTCGAACTCTCTAAGTTCATCCAGAAATTTAGATGGAAATTTTCTACAAAATTTACATACCTTATGACCCTTTTTCAGAGGAGATCACCAATCTATGCTCAGATTTTGTTTTGGAACCGATTTGTGCCTTCAATTTGTGAGATTTGTTGAGTTTAGGGTTTGATGAATCCTGTGTCGCCCCTCTGTGTTTGATCGAACTAGACATACTGGTTTTAATTTTTTTATTGTTTTAATTATTATTAGTTTCAAACTTAACAACTTTGGTCCCCCATCTATTATTTGGTTCATTATTAACTAGGTCGCAACCTAATTATTTTTAACAATATTCCCACTAATTAACTAGGTTAAATGTTCCTAGTTAACTTAGTGGGTTCGTGGAATTTATGATTAAGTTTATTTTAAGTCCCGTTAACTCGGGCCTCTTATAAACTTATTTCCTTAAAAGCTTTTATTCACTTGTATTTAATATTAGGATTATTTATTTAAATCCTAATATTTACCGGGTTACTTTTACCCGTCTTTTAGTATTAACAGGGTTTAATTACCAAACCCGTTTTCGGGGTGTTACATGCAGTAACTTCTTCATTGATTAAAGCCGTCAGTTGGGCTTGAGTTAGGTTGACACGTCCACTCATGATCTTCATATCAAAGGAAACATGAGTGAGAAAGGTGTCGCGAAATTGCGATGACAGAAGAGAGTAAGCACATAAGTGTTTCAAACAATAGTTGCGACATTCATCTAAGCATATCATGAACAATGTATTATGTAACTAACAGGTAGGCAATATAAGCATAAATCATATCACCTAGGATGTTGAGTCTTACACGTGGAGCGAAGCGTCGTTGTGGATCATTGAGCACTGTACAGATTATAGTCTGGTTTTGTCAAAAAGCTTTTTCCCTTTTTAAAACCAAGTTCACTATAACCTATGGCTCTGATACCAATTTGTCACACCCCCAAAATCCACATGCGGAGTATCACCGCTTGGAGGCGTGACTGACCAGGATCCAGCCACCAATCATATTGAACTATGAAATCAAGTAAATAAAACCAAACCCAATATAATTGGTGTTTAAAAGAAACCAAACATGTTTAAGCAATCAGCGGAAGCATAGTAATGTTTAAATAACCAAAACATAGTTTAAAGTTCAAATGTTAAGTACGGGACATAACAGTCCATATCTCACAACGACCTCCTCCTCGTGCAAGCTCCATAAGCATCTAACGACCTGCAAGGCATGTAACAACGAGTCAACAACAAAGTTGAGCGAGTTCACAGCTGGTTGTTTAGTTGTACCAGTTTGTTTTGAAAACCACAAGTTGTTTCGTAAACCACGAGTTAACCAGTTCCTTTATTTCCCAACCATATCCATAACCAGTGGGGGCTTCCCCATGAGAACCACTAGACCGTTACCATATCCATAACCAGTGGGGGCTTCCCCATGAGAACCACTAGACCGTTACCATATCGACAACTGACGAACAATAGTTGTGCCCTACGTCAATGTCTATCATCATTGACAGTTTGCCATGATCCATTAGTACACGCCCGTCCGAACGGCACGGTGTGAGGTTTGTCAAACCTAATAGCGTTATTAACTAATGACCCGCCCGCCATCGGCCTCGGCGATTAAGTCGATATAAAATGAGGGACTTAATGATAGAGTTTTGTCTAGTAAGTTAAGGTTGTTGTCCTACCCAAGGAGGACGAACGTACGTATTCTACCCAAGGACAATACGCAGGATTAATATTGTCATCCTACCTAAGGAGGATGGTCGTACATATCCTACCCAAGGAGAATATGCAGGTTCCGTTTTAAATTCCTTAACCCGTTCCCAACCAACGGGAATCCCATGCCTTAGAAAGTGTGTGAACTCACCTCGGTTTGCTCGGTTTGATTAATTACTCGTTTCCAATAAAAGCAGTCAAAGCCTAGTATACGCACGTACACAATCAGTTTGCATCCACAAGGTTCACGTATAGGTACAATCATAGTACATAGCAGTTATTCACATCCATGCAAATCATACATCACATATTTGTTTCATGGCAGCACGTAACTAACCTAGTTAACCCTTAACAGACTTAACTGAGTTTACTGTGTTGTTTACCCCCTAGACGAAACTCCTTGTTTCGTCGTGACTCCCATTTGACGAAACCCTAAGGTTTCGTCGTTATTACCCTTGGCGAAACCCCCCATGTTTTCGTCGTGTTCCCTTTGACGAAACTACCATGTTACGTTGAAATT
The DNA here is from genome assembly GCA_030545235.1 of Helianthus tuberosus. Lineage (NCBI taxonomy): Eukaryota > Viridiplantae > Streptophyta > Magnoliopsida > Asterales > Asteraceae > Helianthus > Helianthus tuberosus. The sequence goes on from CM060409.1 coordinate 189,900,603, forward strand.
CCCCATCGACGAAACTCTCAGGTTTCGTCGACACGTGTTTCGTCGATGCACAGATTTCGACGCATACAAAACAGTTACAAAATCACAGAAACCCTAATCACCATTACCAGTCGTTTACCACTATCATCGATCCTACAGTTATCACACAACACAGTAATCATTGAGCATCATACATGTAACCCGTACCCTAAACATAACAGTTTGCTAAACATTCATTCGATCTACACAATCATTACATATAACCTCATAATCATATAGATCTACCGGTTCTTTATTAACAAGCATCATCATATGGTTATGATCTAAATAATATGATCAGACTCTATGCTAGCCTTCGGTAAACATGAACAATCAATGGCAATATGTAAGATTCATGAATCCCTAAACAACGCAATATGTTAACTCAGTATCTAACCCGACACTTTATTCATCAAAGCACCATAATAAACCTCAACAAGTAATCGGGCAGGTTAAATCAAATAATCTAATCACATACTAACCGAGAAAAGAGGAACAATGAAAAAATCGATAAAGGGGCTTCGAGGGTTCAAGGCTGTCGTCGCACCGAGGAGAGTCTCTAGGGTTTTTAGTTGGCTAAGAATATGACGACGGAACAGTTTCACGTAACTTATAATCACATAAGTGCACTGGGCCTGTAATTGGGCTTTGGGCGTAACCCTAGGCCGGCGAAACCCTGGGTTTCGCCGTGGCATATATGGCGAAACTCTATGTTTCGTCAAGTGAGGGAATGGCGAAACCCCTAAGGTTTCGTGGTGTGTGTGGCTGGTGAAACCCTCAAGGTTTCGTTGATTGCAAGATTCTACACATCAATACTTAATAATTTTTATATCATTCATAAATCAACCATAACACAATGTTTCACGTATAATCAAACATGTACTAATACAAGGCAAATAAGTTATACAGACACAATTGTGAATCACTAATGTGTAGAGGAAAGACCTTGAAAACTCGAGTTGTCACATACTGGCTGTCATAAGTCAGGTATGGATCAAACTCAAAGGTAATAGGAGTTGGCACCTCGTGCCTAACAACCGCCTCTCCCAGAGGGATATTCACAAGCTGTGATGACTCGTCAGTTTCCTTGATTGCAAGAAAGTATGCTGGTTACGTGAGGCAATCGGCGATCACCAAGGTGATAACGACAATGTTCCCGTTTCGAGTTTTAGATAGACTAGCGACAAAATCCATGGCAGTCTGTTCTCATTTTCATATGGGTGTTTCTGGTTGCTGATACTCCACCTTGACTTTTCTTACAGGTCAAGCATCACTCACATACATTGCCAGGTGGGTCTTCATGCCCGATCACCAGTACAAGATTTAGTGATCCTAATATCTCTCATCAAAATCCAGACGACTAGAATATCGAGGTCGGCGTGCTTTGATCGACATGAGTTCCCTACAGTTACCGTATAATAAGATCCACATACGTTCCATGAGGTAGCGCATATCGTCCGACCTGCCAAAGGTTGCTTCTCCATGCCCCACATGGGTTCTACTTGAAAATCCTCTTCCTTCAGTTCTCCAGTCTGAACAGAGCGAGTTTTATCAGGTAGGTTAGAGTCGATAATGAGATGCAGAGCTCATGCACATTCAAGTCTCGCAGTCGTAATCATCCAAAAATTCCATCCAGCGATGCCATTAACTGATTTAGCTCTTTTGAAACCAGGGTACACGAGAGGCCCTTGTGATCGGTCTAAGTAGTGCATTCGGTACCGTCCAAGTAATGCCTCCAACTTACATCCAAAGACCACGGTTTTCACCGCAGATTGTGTGTCGTGCAATTCTCCTTGTAAGTCTATTACGTAAGCTATCACCTTCTCGTGTTGCATCGGCGTGTAACTGGGACTTTTATTCGAACCATCATGATATACCACTAAATCACCCGCACCCTCGGGTAGAGACAATGCTCAGTGTATTGCAGAGTTGGGATTCGAAAGTTGAAAAGACGTCCTCCTATTTTGTCTCCCATGAACACAGCACCCTGCTAGAGATTTAAGCTGCACAATCTTCGAAAATCCTGTGATGAATCTGCGATAGCATCTAGTGAGACCAAGAAATTGCTGTATCCTTGAAGGGATCTTTGGTGTCGATCAGTTTCTAACCAAAACGGGTCTTAGTGAGATCCACGTGTATTCCCACTTCGTTGATTATATGACTAAAAAGGTATCCCTCGTATCCAGAAGTTACATTTATCAAGACTTCGCGCGGTGTGGCTCCTCCTTCAGGAGCTCTCAAATAAGATACAAAGCTGTCCATGATGTTCCTTTCTCCTGGAAATGATTCAACATGTCATCAATATGCATGGTCGATTCATGTGATCCATACAGCTGCTGGTGTGATGATTAGCTCGAAGGTCTTGGAATACAACGTCGAAATGGTCGCACTGCACTTGGTATGCCGTTGCAGGCACATTCTCCCCTTAGACTACCTTCTGACAATAGCTCGTTTGTTATTTAATCCTTGAATGGAAGCTCTCCCCCGCAACTGGTCGTCAGGTTGTCAATATATGGTCGTGGCAAACGGTTCTCAACTGTCGCCTTACTGAGTTCTTGAAAATCAGTACACATACAAAAAGGCTTATCTTCACAGATATAACTTGGGCTCCCCAACGCGAAAAGCTAGGTCTGACAAAACTCCTGTTCAACAATTTCTGCAGTTGATTAGACAGCACTTGCAACCCTCCTGGTGCAAGACGGTAAGAGTGCGTGTAGTCAGGGCTGCCTCTGGCGCAAGATCAGACTGAGATTTCGCCTAACAGTTGTGGAAGTAAACCCGAAAGTTCCTTGGGTAGCACACCGAAAGGAATCACGAATGATTGGTGGATCCTCGATCCTCTGTTTCCTTAGCCCTAACATCAGTAACGATTGCTAGTATAGCGGAGTAATCCCTCCGTAGACACTTCTGGCCTTCATAGCTGAAATGGCGCTAACCTTTGCACCACTCCGACGCTTTAGAACAAATAACGATTCTCCACACAAAATTTTTTCCTCACTGGTGTATCTGCGCGATCTCTGGATAACCAATCCACACTAACTACTGTATTACAACCATCAAGGGTAGTAGAAGGAAGGTTGACGTCGAACACTTGTCCCACAAGGTCGAGTTTACATCCCAGCGGACATATGAGGTTTCATTTGACTTGCCATCCATTGCTGCCACAACAAGTTCGGTTTCAAGAAACATCAGGGCAAACAGATCAGAGACGAAGCGAATAGCTACCCATCCAAGCTATCGTGTTGCTATTACGCCTGGTATAGCCTATGCCAATACTAAATGTCCTTCCATGAGCTTCATTTCTAGTGTTGTTTTCGTCACGAGAATTTCCAATACTGCCGCCGTTCCCTTGGTTGTCGTCACCTTGACTTAACACAGTCAATCCTTGTCGAGGTCACCTTCGTTTCCATACTATAAGCTATGATCACGAGTACCTTGATGTTGCCGAGACTGTTGCCTCTAATATTGTTGCCTGTAACGGTGTCCTGCGTCCTTTCACCAATAAGGTCCATCTTTACACATTCCGTGCCACGTCCTAAGGCAATACTCATGGTGCGGGCGGTTACACATTCCGCTCTACAGTCAATCGTCATCGATTTTGTACCGATTAGTTCGTAAGAGTCGACTCCTATGAGTCGCTGGCTGGGATTAAGGATTCGATTGGAGTCAAATCGCTGTTGTTCGTTGCCGGTAACTAGGGTCGTTCAAATGCTGAAGTCGGTAAGGTACTACGTTTACCCTCTTGTCCATCATTCTTGCAAGTTGACTGAGTAATACACGGTATATCGCGAGGGTGTTGCAGAAGTGATCGCACTTCGGGATTTAAGACGTCAATACGTTAAGTTCCAGCAAACGAAGAAAAGTGAGAAAGGTATAGACCAATCATTGTCGTTGCAACATCCAACTCAAAGATGTTCGTACAAGCACCTAACATTCTACACAGTTCGCTAGGCGTTCAGATGGGTGTTCAGGTACTACTCGATAGCATCGAGGATCGAAAGGATTCATAGAGGAGTCAAAAGATCACGTTCAAGTAGGAGACAATCACTACCACGACTCCTATAGACTGTTGTATTTCACATCGATCAAATAACGGAACCGAACCCCTTTTTCACTTGTTAAGCCTCACTGGGACTCGCATGCACCCCACATTATTATTATGTGTGCACCCACAATAATATTGTGATTTGGATGCTCATCTCAGCTCCTCCTAACTCATGTCAAATGGTTCCTCAACCTCGAGTAGCAAACAAAGAGCATCACGAAATGTAAGTCATGAATGTTTAGGGAAATACCACCCTATCAGTCACATAACACATGCAAGTAATACATGAATTCATATAGTTGTGCTAAACGTGCAATCACATGCAATATCATATATAAGTGTTCACTAGTTATGCAGTACAATGAGTATACGAGAGACGAACCTTGCAGTCTGGAGCTGAGTGTCATGGTCGTATTCACGTATTCAGAACTGTTCGGTTATAGTCTGGTTTTACAAAAAAGTTTTAAAACCAAGTTCACTATAACCAGTGGCTCTGATACCAAACTGTCACACCCCCAAAATACCACCTTGGGAATGTCCCTGTTAGGCGTGTGACGTACCAACAACGAGCCACTAATTACAATGAACCCATACAAGTTTCAAAATAAAATCCTCAATTATTAATGAAAATACCATTCACGAGTTTAAATGAAAACCAATATGATCAGCGGAAGCAAATAGTAAACCAAAGTTAAACTGTTTCAAACTAATGTATAAAATCAATAAGTCAATCACATGAATCCCTCCAGTCGACCCATGACCACTCCAGCTACTCCAGACAGCAAGTTCCCAAATCCAAGATATCTAACGACCTGCGAGCATGCAACAAGTGTATCAGACAACGCTGGTGAGTTCATAGTTTTACGAAAACGTTAGTTTCCAAGTGTTTAGTTCCGTTCATTGATTACAATGTTTATACTACCTCGAATACAAGACGGCTCCTGCTTTATTTTGCCCTTTCCCCAATGCTCCTATCAAAGCATTGGTCATGACTAGGTCATTAGTTCACACCCGTCCTCTCCGGTACGGGGTGAGGGTGCCAAACCTAATTAGCGCTATCAACTAATACCTTGTTACCTCTCAGGTAACCAAACAACACGGAGGGACTTTAAAGGTGATAGGACGACTATATTATCCAACATTCTAGATTTACCACAAGACGTATTCCTCTCAGGAATACCCGATTGATTTACCCAAACCCATCCCTCGCAGGGATGCCCAATGACTGTCCCAACCACCGGGACGCATGCTCAAGAGAGATAAACTCACCTTTGATTTGCTCGGTAGAATTAATTACACGTTTAACAACAGTGGTCAACCAAGCCCTGTGATATTACATATAACAATCAGTTTTACATTCACTTAAGTCATATATTCCTTTCACATACTTCACAAATAATGCACTAATATTAGACAAGTTGTACAAGTCGCATAAGTTAATCAATGTTGTCCATATCTCATGAAATCATTTGTCAACTCCTGTTGTTTGACCTAGTGCATGTATTAGACTTTGAACATCACTCAACACATTGTAATTATTCACATCATAACACATTCCTACTCAAGCCCCTAGCTCGGGTAACAGTTTCACAGCCCAACGGTCCCTAGCACTAATGCATGAGTAGTCACTTGGTACCGACTTATCTACACAACCAACATATAAATCCACAATCCAACATAATACACACCTTCAAGTATTTCTCACATACTTGTATGCCCGGCCCAAACATAATCTTTATACCCGGCCCAAACAGACTAACATTCACGTAATTATAATTGGGCTCGGGATCCAAAGATCATTCAGGTTCAGCCGGGTTCAAAGAAGCCCAGCTTGTGCATCACTACCCAACCCGATCCACTAGCACTATACATAATCACCTATGTTATAGTTTGAGTCCATATATATATATATATATATATACATATATATATATATCAAGGCCCTGGCCCACTTATCCAATCCTTATGGGCGGCCCACTAATATATATCAAATTTTGATTCATGATTTCAATGCACATATCAGTAAGAATAATTAGTCATGCATCCCTAGTTTCAACCAATGATAAATTAATATGATTATTATTGCACATAACCAAAACATCACATAACTTATCCGAATCTGCTATCCCCCTTCGATTTACCAATTTACTGTTTCATCATCACTAATTATGTATTTAAATATGTATAAGGACTTTACACTTCACACATTCTTATGAGTTTATATTGACATATGATGATCACCAAAACACATGTTCATGATGATTATTAACTAACGATTACAAGTCAAATAACTCTAGAGTTAACTTACTGTTGCATATAGTTCCTTATCATAATTTCATACCCTATGTATATATCATAACATGATCATCATCAGAGGAACAATTAATATCATCTAACATAATCATTATCATATAACACTATCAATATCATATAACACTTTTGCTAAATAAAATCTCATAACGTACAATCAAATAAAAGTTAACATGAATATGGATGAACTAACCGAAAGACAAGATGCTAAGACTAATCCACACGGTGTATCAAGCTTGGCACGAAAAACAATCTTTAAGGGAAAAGGGCTTCGACAAAGGGGAGGGGGTCTGCTGTCGCACAACCAGGGAAGGGGTAGGGTTAAGTTCTTTTTGTTTGGGTTTTAAGATAAACATCCATGTAATACGTATACAAATTAATATAGGTTTTGGGGAGGTCACAAGCTACCCGAAGTGGGCTTAAGCCCATTCACGTGGGCTGTTATAACACTTCAGTAATTCTATGGCTTCGCAGGCTTTGGGGTGCGGCCCAAACATATATATCACACCATATGGCCCATGTCAATCCCATTTGGGTTTTACTAAGCCCATGCCTAAATGTGATCCAATTACTAAGCCCATGCCTAAATGTGATCCAATTACTAAGCCTATGCCTAAATGTGATCTAATTAGCCTCATTTATGTGCTAAGAGTTGGTTCTCTAAATCAGTTGTACGACACACAAACTTGTTTACAATTTCATGTATAGTTAATCAGTTAAACACACGTAATCATAAGCAGATAAACATAGAGACACACGCTAAAAGTTGAGGGATTTCAAGCAATGCTAATCTTAATTATCCGGGTTGTCACAGTGTAGGGTAACCGCAGGGTTATAATACTTACAACGAAGCCGAGCTTCGCTTTATAGTTGGTATTATGCCCGGGTATAGTAATTTCTATTCAGAAGTTGAGAGAGAAAAACAAAAATGAATGATTGATCAAATGAGCCGAATCCCTCAATTTATAGGCCTGATCGGACACCCTGTCGCACCCCGCGAAGCCCTAGGCTAAGCCTCTCACGGCCTGTGAGAGCCTAAAAGGCGGCACTAGCTTAGTCTAGTCAGCAGGCTAGACTTGACATGCATAGGACACGTGGCGCAATGCCTTGTCCGACAAGCCCAGGCCGTCGCGTCCCGCGAAGGAACTTCCTTCGTCTTTCGCGGGCCGCGAGCGACACAAAAATCTTGGTTTTTCTTAATTTTCACAAGTACCAAGGTATATCGGGTATGTTTCTCATATACGGGGTATATTTAGGAACGTTTAGGGTTACGTTAAGGGTTCTAGGAGGGTCGTTATATCGGGTTCCTCACTTATTAGAGTAGTGTTGAAACAAATGGAGATAAGCTTGAGGTGAGGGGGAGGTCGGGTATATTCTTCGGTTGTCCCTAGGGCACAAAAGGATACAAAATCTTTGATGTTAAAAACAGTAAGCTGGTAGTATCTAGAAATGTGAAGTTTAAGGAAAATACTTTTCCTTATGAGAAAACAAAACCAAGTTTTGAGGAAAAGCCTGAAATTTTTGAACTGCCAACTTTTTATCATGAAGATTTTTATCATGGTGGTGTGATGGAAATGCAAGGGGAAATCAAGAAGGGGTTCTCAAACAAAATGATGTTATGAAGCCTTGCATAGCAATAGCTCTCCTTTTGCAAAGTGGCAATGAAAATCATGAATATGGTAGCGAGAGTAACACACATCAAGAAAGTGAATCCATCAACATTGATATCCAAGAACCCGATAGAAAACAAGAAACAGGAGCAAACCAGCATATCTCAATGACTACATTGTCGACCTTCCACCTTCCTTGAACCAAGCATTACCCGTCACCGATCAAAGTTCCTCAATGGTACATTCTATCTCAAATTTTGGTGTCTTTTAAGAACTTTACTAATTCTCACAAAGCCTTTTTAGCGGCCATTAGTTTAAATGATGAGCCCAAAACATTTACCTGACTGTGCAAAATGAAAATTGGTAAGAGGCTATGAAAAAAGGGAGATACAAGCTCTCGAGCAAAACAGAACTTGGACCATTAAGTTGCACGAAGGAAAGAATGCCATCGACTAAAATGATATGGAAGGTGTAGAATTCCATGACACATTTGCACTGGTGGCAAAAGTTGTCAATTTTCGCATATTTCTGGCTAGTGCCGCCAAAAGAAAGTGGATCGTAAACCAACTAGACGGTAATAACGGTTTCTTGCATTGGGAATTAAGTGAAGAGGTCTACAGAGAAAGGAAAAGAAAACAAGGTATGTCATCTTAGAAAATCTGTATATGGTTTGAAGCAAGCTTCGAGAAATTGGAACCAAAAATTCACCTCGTCTATGCATGAAATTGGTTTCACCAATCTAAAGCCGACTACTCATTATTTCTATTTGAAACTGCAAATTCTTTTGTGGCGAATCTTATATATGTTGATGATCTGATACTCATAGGAAATGATAAGAAGAAAATTGAAGAGACAAAGGTGTTACTGGATGAAAGTTTTAGCATCAAGGACTTGTATATGGTTTGAAGCAAGCTTCGAGAAATTGGAACCAAAAATTCACCTCGTCTATGCATGAAATTGGTTTCACCAATCTAAAGCCGACTACTCATTATTTCTATTTGAAACTGCTAATTCTTTTGTGGCGAATCTTATATATGTTGATGATCTGATACTCATAGGAAATGATAAGAAGAAAATTGAAGAGACAAAGGTGTTACTGGATGAAAGTTTTAGCATCAAGGACTTGGGAGCCTTAAAGTACTTTTTGTGAATTGAAGTGACTCGAACTCGAAGTGGGTTAGTTCTTAACCAGAGGACGTACATTATGGACATCCTCGAAGATTCTGGTATGTAAGGACGTCGATCGAATGCATTTCTCGTGGAACAAAATGTTAAGCTAAGAAAGGATGATGAAGAAATCTGAGTTGATGCAAGCAAGTACAGAAGACTAGTGGGGAGTATATTGTATTTGCAAGCAACTAGACATGCCATTACCTACTCAGTGAATGTTTTGAGCCAATTTGCATTAGATCCTTGAAAAATTCATATGGAAGCAGCTATGAGAGTTCTAAGGTACCTAAAAGCCACTCCATGCCAAGAAGTTTTACTGCCAAATGAAGAAGGGACTAATGTTGTGACACCTGGGGAAAATCCACAGTCATCCTGACCTAATACCGTGCTATTTTGGATTACTGATCAAATTTCAGGATGAAATTTCTTTCAAGTTGGGGATGATGTGACATCCTGAGATTTCCAAGGTCTATCCTCTACGTATCACTTGTCCACACGGGTTGTTGTTCACGTGAGTATGATCAGTTTCTTAGGCCGAGATCCAACATCATTCACATGCAAATTTCTGAAATTTGTAATTAATGGACAGGCAATGAATGAATATAATTGGGCCAATCGATATATTGAATTAACACATAACATCTAGACCTGACAACCATGTGCGTGAGTTTATGAAAGTCATCTTGTGGTCCAATCAATATATAGTGGATTGTCAGTTCATAATCACATGAAGGTTGTTAGTAGTGGAGTGTATCCATACATGATTGGGCCGCCCAATTGAGTCTCGCATTAGGGGGCCGGCTTTTGGCTTAGCATTTATACATATATAGGCTACGTATTATAATAACACAATTATACCCCAAACCCTAGACTCCTCTAATCGCACATGGCAGTGGTAGATCCCCCCCTGTTCGAGATAGCATACTGGTCAGTCGAGTTCCTGGTTAGTAGTTCTTGCTTGTCGATTTTTATATTTGTGTGATATTGTTTATGTGTGTGTTATGATTCATGATAATTATGAGATTGTTAATTATATTGATTGGTATGTTAACATGTTGTGCATAATTAAGATTCTTGACGGATGGTTTGCGTAATAATTAGGATTATCGGCATTATAAGTATGTAATTGTTATGTGGTGCATGCAAGTGAGTTCGCACCAAAGTGTTGTTTTTTTTATGATCAGAACTATGATTAACTGGTTTTATTATTGGATGATAATTTCTAGTTTTGTTATTGCATGATGCTCATAAACATGGTAGATATGATAACCATATATAATTAAAAGGTTTAGTATGTTGGAAAACATGAAATTGATGAGGGAAATAGGTTCGATTGAGCACACAGTTGTTTGAGAATATAGGTGGGATTAGTAATATAGGAGTTGATGTTGATGGTTGTTGTAACCGAATCAAAACAAGGGCTGGGTATGTTTGTATGTTTATATAAATTCATGTAGACAACCATTAAAGTTTGGGTGTGGGTTTGAATGGAAATTAACCATGTTGTTATGGGGTTAATGAATATGGGTAGTAAGATGATTGTGGTAGTTCCTGTTCACGTCCAATGTATGGTTGTTGAAACATGAAGTTCTTTGTAATGATAACAATATGAAGTGGATCAATGGTTATGCTGTTAAATGGTTAAACAATAGTTAAGGACTGGGAATGGGCTTTACAACAAAGTGAAACCGTCTGGGCCGGAGATCTATGGGCCGCACACAACTGTTGAACACACACTTAAAATAGTCTATTAAGTTTGGGCCACACACACAAATCGGATTACATCTGGGTCAGCAGTGATGGGCCACACGACATTTGTTATGAATGGGTTGTACATGTTTAACGCTTGGGTTTGGGTAAACATAATAGGTTGTACACATGGATTGAGGATAAAATGTGTTGGGTCGTGCACTTCAGTAGGGCTTATGTTTGGGCTATACACATAACACGTATTTAGCATATTGTTAAAAGTGTGATTTCTAATATGATCACATCAGTAAATGAATATTGAAAGAATTAAACCTTAACTATGTGATATCATCATTTATGTACTGATTTCATGACATGATCAACTGTTATAATTGCATGAGAATGTGATGTATTTTGCGTTAAAAGATTTAGAAATTGATTGTTACCGATAACCCTTTTAGGACGTGTTTGGCCAACTGATAAACAAGTAGTTAATCTTACCGAGAAAACCAAAGGTGAGTTCATCTCTCTTGAGCATGCGTCCCGGTGGTTGGGACAGTCAGTGGGTATCCCGGGGAGGGGTAAGTCTTTTGGGTAAAAACGGGAATGTTGGATAATATACTCATCCTATGACCTTTAAAGTCCCTCCGTGTTGTTTGGTTACTGGGGAGGTAACATGGTATTAGTTAGTAGCGCTACTTAGGTTTGGCAACCTCACCCCGTACCTGGGAGGACGGGTGTTGAACTAATGACCTAGTCATGACCAATGCTTTGATAGGAGCATTGGAGAAAGGGAAAAATAATCAGAAGCCGTCTTGTATTCGGGGTATTATCAACATTACTGTCGGAATTAAATTCAATGGATTAACTAAACACTTGGTAACCAACGTTTTCATAAAACTATGAACTCACCAGCATTGTCTGATATACTTGTTGCATGTTCGCAGGTCGTTAGATATCTTGGATTTGGAAACTTGCTGTCTGGAGTAGCTGGAGTGGTCATGGGTCGACTGGGGGAATTCATGTGACTAAACTATTGATGTCATACATTGGTTTTGAAACATTTTGACTTTGGTTTACTATTTTCTTCCGCTGAACATGTTCGTTTAAACTTGTGAATGGTATTTTTCATTAATAATTGAGGATTTGATTTATAAACTTGTATGGGTTCAATGTAATTAGTGGCTCGTTGATGGAACGTCACACACCTAACAGGGACATTCCCTAAGTGGTATTTTGGGGGTGTGACAGTTTGGTATCAGAGCCACTGGTTATAGTGAACTTGGTTTTAAAAACGTTTTTATAAAACCAGACTATAACCGAACAGTTCTGAAAACGTGAATACGAACATGACACTCAGCTCCAGATTGCAAGGTTCGTCTTTCACACTTGTTGCATACATTACATGACTAGTACACGTTTGTTTATGATGTAACATAAGAGCACACACTCGTCACTATAGCATGATGGCATGGATTGCTTGCTCACATTATGATGTGTTGATAGCATGTCATAGTCCTTACATTCTTGTAATCTTATCGTTTGATAACCTCTGTATGACATTTGAGTTTGAGGAACCATTTAACATGAGTTAGGGGGAATTGAGATGAGCATGCAAATCGCAATATTATTGTGAGTCCCAGTGAGACTTAATGTAACAACTCTCATCAAAAGTCATAATTATTAAATTAATTTGACCAATAGGAAACTCTAATTGAGACACCCAAGTGATTCTGCACAAACCCTAAAATTTTCAGAACAATCAGAATCAGGATCAGGGCCCCTAAAACTCAGGGGGGGTATTTCCTAGTTAACGATTATCTACATAATGTGCTGTCAAAAACGAATTAATGAAATTCATCGACTCAGCCGAGCTAGTCCCACACGTGGCCACCCTATGCAAGTTTCAAGACCCTTACGGACCGTAAGGATTAATTGTTACGGTCCGTAAGCTAAGCCAAATTTGTGTATAAATAGCAGAGGTTGGCACTTGAAATTCTGCGTATGTTCGACGAAGAAATTCGTTCTATGCTCCGAGATAATCTCTGTTTATCACAATTAACACACACGGGTCACTAATCGACGCTGCAATCAGGGTATTAGCACGATCGCTGCTACAATTCATTTTCCGATCGCTCAATGTACTCAACGGGTGTTTAAGTGCTGCCCACATTAGGGTGATGCTTTGTCATTAGTCGTTAATTCGACAGATGTTAAGCATAGCACTTTGTCACTCGTTGTGATGGTTGATCTCGTGAGTTATCGTAAAGGCTGTATTGATTACTAACCCCGAATTGTGTGTCTGTTATTAAATTTAGGTTAAAAAGGCTAATCAGTAGGCTAGAATCTGCTCAAATTAAATCTGCAATGTGAGTCATTCTCTTTTTATCAACTATTTTACAATACCTCAAATTATTTTCAAGGTTATAATTACAGTGACTAAGTCGTGGATATCTTGAATTACTGGTTAGTGGGGTATTGTGCACATTACTAATTTTCTCCCAGTAAGGTTCATTGACCTACTCGGGATAATCACTGTTAGGTTCATTGACCTACAGGGATAATCATCACTATTTAGGTTCATTGATCTAATAGTGGTATGACCATCGTCACCATTGTGACTTGTCACCATTGTGACAGAACGCCAGATAAAAATAAGATAGAAGCCATTGTAATCGCTCTTATGCTGTAATTAATAACTATGCATCATTATGCAAAATAGAATGATTCACTCAGTATTTCCCGCTGACAAAACCTTTTTCAAACATGTTTCAGGTAACCTGTTATGAATCAAGAAAAGTGCCATATAGCACTACAAGCTCAAGGAAGTGGCTCAGTATAAAATAAAGAAACATGTTTTGTAAAATAAAAGATTTCTTCGTAAAATCAATTGATTGTAAATTACCGGGGTTTTATCCCGCGTTATGAAATAAAATAATCGGGAAATATTTACATTTTAAAAGATCCTGATGAAAAACTTCCGCTGTTAAACTCAATTAAATAAATACCGCAGGATTTCTGTCCCGCGGCTCCTGAAACGGGTCAAACCGGGTCGGGGGCCGTGACAGAAAAAGGTGGTATCAGAGCCACTGATCGAGCCACTGATTTAAGCCAATTAAGTATTCAGAAAATACTTAATTTTTATTAATTGCTATTTTGTGATTATATTTTTTATTATCTGACTAATTTTGTACAGTATGGGCAGATCTTTATATGCTAACCACTGTAGCAGAAATACAAATCTTTAAATATTTTGATTCAAGTTTTAGCATCTTTATTAAATATAAGCCAGAAACCTTATTCAGTAAATAAATAAATTTACCAATAAAACTTAAGTTTCAGTTGTTTTGATAGTTACCCAGTATGAAATAATATTTAAAAGTTTTCTATAAAATTTTGTTATGATTTTAACTTAGTAATGGTGTGTATTTTACTAAACAGCATGAGTGATCTGTCGGAAGCCCTTCAGAATTTAAATCTCTATCCAGTAAGAATCGAAGTTTCCAGAGATTTCAATAGGTATATTCCAGACATAGAAGAACCTATAGAATTCAACGCTTTACCTCTTGAGAAACCTAAGCCTAAGAAAATGGAAATTGGGGAAAGTTCTAGGCAAATTGAGGGATTACCATCTCAAGAAGAACTAGAGTTTATAATGGCAACCGATGATACTATTGAGCCTGTTAATGAAAATGATTTTATTCATTCTCTTGAAACACAACTACCAATGAATTCAGAACCAGCTATTCCAAACCCTTCAATCCACTGGAAAATAGACGAATGGTTGAATAATGAAACACTGTTACAAAACCATCCCTATAGGCTTTTTCCTAAGTACAATCCAGAACCTTTACCAAATTCACCAATGAGTAACGAGAATATGGCTGAATTCCGTCATTTTGACGAAATGGATGCTGGGAATAGGATCCAAGAGATTTTGGGACAGATCTCCTGGAAATACGATGAGAAGGAACGCCGTTACTAGAACATCACCTGACAAAGGATAGGGGATTTATGAAACTATGGTTATGTAATAGTAATAGTAAAATCAGTATGTGTAGAATAAATAAAACGGGTGTATATAGAAGCATGATATAAGGAAATTTTAGAAAGTTACAAAATTTTGTTTGTATATTCGTTTACGTGATTATGTGCAATTAAATTGTGACATTGGATTATTCCCTTTATACTAATTATGTATCTATAAATTAGATATCAGATGGAAAACGCTAATAATGAACCAGTTAATGAGGTTAATCAATCTGAGCAACAACCGGGGGACCAATACGTGACTAGGCAAGATATAGAAAATATAGTTGCTCAAGGGATAGCCAACGCTATTCCAGCAATCGTTGCTGCTGTTAAAAATCCAATCGAACCGCAACAAATCGTTCCTAGCAAACGCATTTCTGAAGATAACTTCAGTAATAGCGTAAATGGAGGCGGTAATCATGTTAATCATGAGAATGAACCACGGAAAGCTCCGCTCCCTAAGAAATGAAAGTTGCAACGCCTGGTTGCACTTACAAAGAATTTCTTGCTTGTAAACCCACTGAGTTTGCAGGCAATGAAGGAGCGACTGTTGCACTATGTTGGTTAGAGAAAACCGAGGCAGTAATGGCCATAAGTAAATGTGCTCAGGATGATCAGGTCATGTATGCGTCAAACCTTTTCAAAGAAGTGGCGCTAGAATGGTGGAATACGGTATTACAAGCAAAAGGAAGAAGGATGGCGTATGCTATGAACTGGGAAGAATTTAAGAGCCTTGTAGAAAGAAAATTATGTCCTGAGTATGAAAAGGAACAAATGACAAATAAGTTTTTAACCCATCGGATGGTGGATGTAGATTGTCGAGGGTATACTACGACATTTTTCGAGTATGCTAGAATGGTACCAACCCTGGCTTCGCCAGAGCCGGTACTTATTTCTCGTTATATTTGGGGATTGATTTCCGAAATCCGTAATACCGTCAAGGCTGCGAAACCTCACACGATTGATGATGCAGTAGAATTAGCCAATACTCTGACTGACGAACTAGTACGGACAAGAGAAGAAAATAGAAGGAAGGAAGTAGCCCAAAAGATTACCCAAGAATTCCGTTCGGGTAACCATAACAATTTTAAGAAAGGAGGGAATGGGCAATCTTCTACTAGTCCATTTTGCAATTTCTGCAAAAGGAAGCATTTTGGAAGATGCAAAGGATATTGCAATTTTTGCAAGATTCCAGGGCATCAAGAAGAAGATTGTAGGAGGAAGAAATTTTCAGTTTGCTACAACTGTAGAGAAACTGGACATCTTAGGCCAGATTGTCCAAAACTGAATAAACCATTTGACAATCAAGCCAAACCAGCAGAAGGAGCAAAAAGGAATGTAAGAGCCTTCCAGCTGACTACTCAAGAAGCCGAGATGATTCCAGATGTGATAGCCGGTATGTTCTTAGCTTACAACGTTTACACAATAGTATTATTTAACTCTGGTGCAAACCAAAGTTTTATAAATACTTTACTCTGCCAAACTCTTAACTTACCGTTAACAAGCATTAGATAAATTTCTACAGTAGAATTTAGGATTCATCTAAAATTCAAGAATTGTACCGATAGCCAAAGTACCTTATCGGTTAGCACTCACAGAAATATTTAAACCTAAAAAAGCAATTAGATGAATTATTAAGTAAAGATTTCATACAACCTAGTTTATCCTCATGGGAGGCATCAGTGTTGTTTGTTAAGAAAAAAAAATGATGGTTCGATAAGAATGTGTATTGATTATAGGGAGTTGAATAAGGTTATAATTAAGAATCAATACCCATTATTTGATGAATTATTCGATCAATTCCAGGGAAATAGATATTTTCTAAGATCGACTTATGTTTTGGATATCATCAATTGAAAGTACAAGAGAAAGACATACCTAAAAAAAATTGTTTTCAGGACTAGGTATGGTCATTACAAATTTACAATCATGCCATTCGGATTAACGAATGCACCTGCAGCATTCATGAACATGATGAACCGGATTTGTAAACCATATTTGGATAAATTTGTATTTGTTTTCATCGACAATATATTTATTTATTCCAAAAGTCAGGAAGAACATTGTCAGCATTTGCATATACTCTTAACTTCGTTAAGAAAAGAGAAGTTGTACGCCAAATTCTAGAAGTATGAAGTTTGGCTGCCAGAAGTGCAATTTCTAGGTCATATGGTGAATCATGAAGGTATTCACATAGATCCTGATAAGATAGCAGAAATTACCAAATGAAAGGTTCCGCAATCCGCAATGGAAATTAGGAGTTTTGTAAGTTTAGCTGGATACTATAGACGGTTTATTAACTAAGCTAACCTGTAAAACGGTTAAGTTTGAATAGGGAAAAACAAGAAGAAGTCTTTAGGATCTTAAAGCATAAGTTAACAAATGCCTCAGTCCTAGCTTTACCAGAAGGAACAGAAGATTTTAAAGTATACGGTGACGCTTCAAAGCTAGGATTTGGAAGTATGTTAATGCAACGCAAAAAGGTAATTGCGTATGCATCAAGATAATTGAAAAAAAAAAGAGCACGAAGAAAATTTTACCACTCATGATTCGGAATTAAGAATCATAATTTTTGCCTTTAAGATTTAGAGACATTATCGGTATGGAAGCAAGTTTACTGTCTATACGAATCATAAGATTTTAAGATATATCTTTGGGTAAAAAGAATTAAAAGGCTAAGGAGATGGATGGAAATCTTAAGTGACTACGATTGTAATATTCAGTATTACTAAGGAAAGGTTGAAAACGGCTAGAGATCGTCAGAAAAAGTTATACAGATAATAGACGAAAGCCGTTGGAGTTTGAGTTGGAGACAAAATGCTATTAAAAATATCTCCTTGGAAAGGAGTTGTTAGATTCAGTAAGAAAGAAAAGCTAAGACCAAGGTACGTAGGATCATTTCCAGTAATCCAACATATAAGACCAGTTGCTTATTGTTTACAACTACCAGGAAAGTTAGCTGGAGTACATGATGCATTTCATGTATCCAATCTCAAGAAATGTCTATTAGACAAATTATTGGTAGTACCTTTCCAAGATATAAAGGTAAACGAGTAGTGTTAGTTAAAGTAAAGTAGGATTCAAAGATATGATCCTAATACATTTAGGAGTTAGAATTAGAAATGAAGCGAAAGTATCCTCAATTATTCCAATAAATCTCGAGGATGAGATTTTTATTTAGGTGGGGAGAATGTAACAACTCTCATCAAAAGTCATAATTATTAAATTAATTTGACCAATAGGAAACTCTAATTGAGACACCCAAGTGATTCTGCACAAACCCTAAAATTTTCAGAACAATCAGAATCAGGATCAGGGCCCCTAAAACTCAGGGGGGGTATTTCCTAGTTAACGATTATCTACATAATGTGCTGTCAAAAACGAATTAATGAAATTCATCGACTCAGCCGAGCTAGTCCCACACGTGGCCACCCTATGCAAGTTTCAAGACCCTTACGGACCGTAAGGATTAATTGTTACGGTCCGTAAGCTAAGCCAAATTTGTGTATAAATAGCAGAGGTTGGCACTTGAAATTCTGCGTATGTTCGATGAAGAAATTCGTTCTATGCTCCGAGATAATCTCTGTTTATCACAATTAACACACACGGGTCACTAATCGACGCCGCAATCAGGGTATTAGCACGATCGCTGCTACAATTCATTTTCCGATCGCTCAATGTACTCAACGGGTGTTTAAGTGCTGCCCACATTAGGGTGATGCTTTGTCATTAGTCGTTAATTCGACAGATGTTAAGCATAGCACTTTGTCACTCGTTGTGATGGTTGATCTCGTGAGTTATCGTAAAGGCTGTATTGATTACTAACCCCGAATTGTGTGTCTGTTATTAAATTTAGGTTAAAAAGGCTAATCAGTAGGCTAGAATCTGCTCAAATTAAATCTGCAATGTGAGTCGTTCTCTTTTTATCAACTATTTTACAATACCTCAAATTATTTTCAAGGTTATAATTACAGGGACTAAGTCATGGATATCTTGAATTACTGGTTAGTGGGGTATTGTGCACATTACTAATTTTCTCCCAGTAAGGTTCATTGACCTACTCGGGATAATCACTGTTAGGTTCATTGACCTACAGGGATAATCATCACTATTTAGGTTCATTGATCTAATAGTGGTATGACCATCGTCACCATTGTGACTTGTCACCATTGTGACAGAACGCCAGATAAAAATAAGATAGAAGCCATTGTAATCGCTCTTATGCTGTAATTAATAACTATGCATCATTATGCAAAATAGAATGATTCACTCAGTATTTCCCGCTGACAAAACCTTTTTCAAACATGTTTCAGGTAACCTGTTATGAATCAGGAAAAGTGTCATATAGCACTACAAGCTCAAGGAAGTGGCTCAGTATAAAATAAAGAAACATGTTTTGTAAAATAAAAGATTTCTTCGTAAAATCAATTGATTGTAAATTACCGGGGTTTTATCCCGCGTTATGAAATAAAATAATCGGGAAATATTTACATTTTAAAAGATCCTGATGAAAAACTTCCGCTGTTAAACTCAATTAACTAAATACCGCAGGATTTCTGTCCCGCGGCTCCTGAAACGGGTCAAACCGGGTCGGGGGCCGTGACACTTAACGAGTGAAAAAGGGGTTCCGTTCCGTTAATTGATCGATGTGAAACACAACAGTCTATAGGAGTCATAGCAGTGATTGTCTCCTACTCGAACATGATCTTTCCACTCCTTTCTGAATCCTTACGAATCTCGATGCTATCGAGTATTACCCGGACACACATCTGAACGTTTAGCGAACTGTGTAGAATGTTAGGTGCTTGTACGAATGTCCCTGAGTTGGATGTTGCAGCGTCAATGATTGGTCTATCCTTTCTCACTCCTCTTTGTTGCTGGAACTCAATATACCGACGCCTTAGAACCCGAAGTGCGATCACTTCTGCAACATTCTGGAAACATACTGTGTATTACTCAATCAACTTACTAGATCGATGGACAAGAAGATGAGCGTAGTACTTTACCGACCTCAGTATTTGGACGACCCTGATTACCGGTAACTAACACCAGCGAATTAACTTCAACTGAATCCTTAAACCCTAGACAACGACTTATGAGAGTCAACTCTCACGAATCAATCGAGACATAAACGATGACAGTCGGCCATGGTGTAGAATGTGTAACTGCCAGCACAATAAGTAGCGCCTTAGGACGTGGCACGGAATGTAAAAAGGTGGACCCTATTGGCGAAAGGCCGCAGGACTCCATTTCGAGCATCGACATTAGAAGCAACAGTCACGATGACATCAAGGTACTCGCAAATCATGACTTTTGGTATGGAAAATGATGGTGGCTTCAACAAGGAATGGCCGATGTTAAGGCAAGGCGCTAACAACCCAGGGAACAATGACAGTCTTGGGAGCTCTAGTAGCAGTAGCAACAACACTGGATGTGGTACTCGTGGAAGGGCATTTAGGATGGGTGTGGGCGACGCCAGGATTATAACAACATGGTGGCCTACACATTCTTGGTAACTAATCACTTTGTCATTGTTCTGCTTAACCCTGATGCATCTTGAAAACGAACCTGTTGTGGACTCAGCTGATGGCAAGTCAACTGAAACCTCATATGATTGTTGGGATGCAAACTCGACCTTGTGGGACAAGTGTTCGACGTTGACCTTCCTTCTACTACCCTTGATAGTTGATGCAGTAGTCGGTATGGATTGGTTATCCATACATCGCGCAGATATACCCTGTGAGAAGAAAATTTTGCGTACCCCCCTCCCTAGTGGAGAATCGTCATTTGTTCCAGAATATCAGAGTTGTGTAAAGGTTAGCATCAATTCTGCAATGAAAGCCCAGAAGTGCCTACGGAGGGATTACCTCGCCATTGCTAACAACGGTTACTGATGATAAGGCTAAGGAAGAGAGGATCGAGGATCCACCAGTTGTTTATAATTTCTTCCGATGAACTACTTGAAGAACTTCCAGGATTACTTCCACAACTGTTAGGCAGAAACTCAGTTTGATCTCACGCCAGGAGTTTTGGCAGAACTAGTTTTTCGCTTTGGGGAACCCCAGTTACACCCATGAAGACAAGCTTTTCCGTACGTGTGCGGGTTATCAAGAACTTAACAAGGTAACAGTCGAGAACCGTTTGTCTCGACCATGTAGTGACAACCTGTCGACTAGTTGCGAGGGACAAGCTTTCATTCGAGGATTGAATTACGAACGGACTATTATCAGATGGAAATTCATGGGGAGAATGTTCTTAAAGCGGCTTATCAAACGCAATTCGGCCATACGACTTTGTATTCGATGACCTTGGAGTTAATCAAACACCAGCAGCTTTATGGATTAGATGAACCGACCGTGCTTATTGAGGACATTTGAAATCATTACCAGGCGAAAGGAACAGCATGGGCGGCATATGTATCTTGTTTAGAACTCCTGAGAGCGGAGCCACTACGCACGAAGTCCTGTTAAAGGTAACTTCTGGATTCGAGAGGTACATTTTTGGGCATATAAACAGTGAAGTGGGAATACACGTGGATCTCGCTAAGATCCATTTTGTTAGAAACTAATCGACACCAAAGATCCCTTCGAGGATGCAACAATTCTTGGCCTCACTGGATACTATAGCAGATCCATCAGGAGATTTTTGAAGATCGTGCAACTTAAATCTCTTTAACACAGCAGGGTGTTGTGTTCGTGGAAGACAAAACGGGGGGACGTCATTTCAGCTTTCAAATCCCAACTCTACAATGCACCGAGCATCGTCTTTACCTAAGGGTACGGATGATCTAGTGGTATACTTTGATGGTTCAAATCAGAGTCCCAGTTACACGCCGATGCAACACGAGATGATGATGGCTTACATAGTGGAGTTACAAGAAGAATGGCATGAGTCACAACCTGCGATGGAAACCATGGCCTTTGGATTTAAGGTGGAGGCATTACTTGGACGGTACCTAATGCACCATTTAGACCGATCAAAAGGGCCTCCCGTGTACCTTTGTTTCTATAGAGCTAAACGTGTGATGTCATCGCTGGATGGAACCTTTGAATGATTTCGACTGTGAAAACTAGACGTGTACGAGCCTCGCAACACACCATCGACTCTAGCCTGCACGATCAGATTTGCCCTGTCCAAATCGAAACACTGAAAAAGAGAACTTTCAAGATGGGTTCATGCGGGGCATGGAGGAGCAACTTTTGGCAAGGCAGACGATATTCGCTACTTCATGGAATGGATGTGGAACCCACTATATACAGAAACTGTACGAAACTTGCATTGAGCAAGCACACCACCATCGTCACTCTAGTCGTCCGGATTTTGATAAGGGATATTAGGATCTATGAGTTTTGCACTGGTGATCGGGCATGAAGGCCCACCTACCTACGTATGTGGATGAGGTTTGACTTGGGGGAAAGTCCAGGGGAAGTATCAACAACCAGAAACACCCATATGGAAATGAGAACAGACTGCCACAGATTTTGTCACTGGTCTACTTACAACTCGAAACTGAAACATTATCACCTGGGTGATCATTGATGGACTCGAGTTACCAACACACTCTATTGCCATCAAGGAAACTAACGATTCTACACAGCTTGTTAATATTTCTCCGAGAGAGACGGCTTTTAGGCACGAGGTGCCAACTCCTGTTACCTCCAATTTTGATCTATATCAGATTTATGACGGACAAGGCACCACACCATTGGCTCACGTCTAGAATGAGCATTACCAATCACCGTAGGACAAGCGGTCTGAGTAAATGAACCATACTGACACCCGAAGACATGCTGCGAGCATGTGTATGGCTAACTTTAGTAAATAGTCGGAAGGACACTTATCTTTGGGCGAGTTTTACTGCAGCCGTTGCTGTTTTAGTACGCATACAGCTCTGTTTGAGGCATTTCACGTATGATGATGATGCCAACTTCCTTGTTGGACTAAAATGGGTGACAACCTAATCACAGGGCCAGGACTTGTACTTGAAGCCTTGGGAAGGTTGATTGGATCAGAAATCGTTTGGTGGCAGCCGTCAGGAAAGTTGATAAGCTTAGGAAACACTGGGGGTTCGCTGTAGGCGATTATATCATGTTGAAAGTCTCACCCTGGGAGGGTGTGGTACGCTTGGGAAGCGTGGCAAGCTTAATTTACGTTACGATGAGTCATTCAGAATTCTGGAAAGAATCGATCATGTGGCCAACAAACTCCAGTTACCTGACGAATCGAGTAGGGTTCACCATGTCATTTATGTCTCAAATCTAAAGAAGTGTTGTTCGATGAAACACTTGTGATGCCCCTGCTAGCGCCTAAGGCCAACGACAAGTTACAGCTGTCGTGGAATCTACTGGAATTATGGACCAGGATGACAAGAATTGTTAGCATAGTCAATTTCCAATCATGAGAGTTCGCTGGAACTCGAGACGTGGACTGGAGTTTATGTGGGGATGCAATGATCGGAGAAAAGCTCTAGTATCCTCAGTTGTGCGAGCGGTTGAATCAATTTCTGATATCCTTGGCGAATTTCGGGACGAAATTCCCTTTCAAGTTGGGGATGATGTGACACCTGGGGAAAATCCACAGTTATCTTGACCTAATACCGTGTTGTTTTGGATTACTAATCAAATTTCGGGACGAAATTTCTTTCAAGTTGAGGATGATGTGACAACCCGAGATTTCCAAGGTCTCTCCTCTACGTATCACTTGTCCACACGGGTTGTTGTTCATGTGAGTATGATCAGTTTCTTGGGCCGAGATCCAACATCATTCACATGTAAATTTCTGAAATTTGTAATTAATGGACAGGCAATGAACGAATATAATTGGGCCAATCGATATATTGAATTAACACATAACATCGAGACCTGACAACCATGTGCGTGAGTTTATCAAATTCATCTTGTGGTCCAATCAATATATAGTGGATTGTCAGTTCATAATCACATGAAGGTTGTTAGTAGTGGAGTGTATCCATACATGATTGGGCCGCCCAATTGAGACTTGCATTAGGGGGCCGGCTTTTGGCTTAGCATTTATACATATATAGGCTACGTATTATAATAACACAATTATACCCCAAACCCTAGACTCCTCTAATCGCACATGGCAGTGGTAGACCCCCCCCCCCTGTTCGAGATAGCATACTGGTCAGTCGAGTTCCTGGTTAGTAGTTCTTGCTTGTCGATTTTCATATTTGTGTGATATTGTTTATGTGTGTGTTATGATTCATGATACTTATGAGATTGTTAATTATATTGATTGGTATGTTAACATGATGTGCATAATTAAGATTCTTGATGGATGGTTTGCGTAATAATTAGGATTATCGACATTATAAGTATGTAATTGTTATATGGTGCATGCAAGTGAGTTCGGACCAAAGTGTTTTTTTTTTATGATCAGAACTATGATTAACTGGTTTTATTATTGGATGATAATTTCTAGTTTTGTTATTGCATGATGCTCATAAACATGGTAGATATGATAACCATATATAATTAAAAGGTTTAGTATGTTGGCAAACATGAAATTGATGAGGGAAATAGGTTCGATTGAGCACACAGTTGTTTGAGAATATAGGTGGGATTAGTAACATAGGAGTTGATGCTGATGGTTGTTGTAACCGAATCAAAACAAGGGCTGGGTATGTTTGTATGTTTATATAAATTCATGTAGACAACCATTAAAGTTTGGGTGTGGGTTTGAATGGAAATTAACCATGTTGTTATGGGGTTAATGAATATGGGTAGTAAGATGATTGTGGTAGTTCCTGTTCACCTCCAATGTATGGTTGTTGAAACATGAAGTTCTTTGTAATGATAACAATATGAAGTGGATCAATGGTTATGCTATTAAATGGTTAAACAATAGTTAAGGACTGGGAATGGGCTTTGCAACAAAGTGAAACCGGGTGGGCCGGAGATCTGTGGGACGCACACAACTGTTGAACACACACTTAAAATAGTCTATTAAGTTTGGGCCACACACACAAATCGGATTACATCTGGGTCAGCAGTGATGGGCCACACGATATTTGTAATGAATAGGTTGTACATGTTTAACGCTTAGGTTTGGGTAAACATAATAGGTTGTACACATGGATTGAGGATAAAGTGTGTTGGGCCGTGCACTTCAGTAGGGCTTATGTTTGGGCTATAGACATAACATGTATTTAGCATATTGTTAAAAGTGTGATTTCTAATCTGATCACATCAGTAAATGAATATTGAAAGAATTAAACCTTAACTATGTGATATCATCATTTATGTACTGATTTCATGACATGATCAACTGTTATAATTGCATGAGAATGTGATGTATTTTGCGTTAAAAGATTTAGAAACTGATTGTTACCGATAACCCTTTTAGGACGTGTTTGACCAACTGATAAACAAGTAGTTAATCTTACCGAGCAAACCAAAGGTGAGTTCATCTCTCTTGAGCATGCGTCCCGGTGGTTGGGACAGTCAGTGGGTATCCCAGGGAGGGGTAAGTCTTTTGGATAAAAACTGGAATGTTGGATAATATACTCATCCTATCACCTTTAAAGTCCCTCCGTGTTGTTTGGTTACCGGGGAGGTAACATGGTATTAGTTAGTAGAGCTACTTAGGTTTGGCAACCTCACCCCGTACCTGGGAGGACGGGTGTTGAACTAATGACCTAGTTGTTATGGGTCATTTTCTGAACATATATCCTGACTAATATTCTGCTTTTGATTGTCTATTTGTGATCAGGATACCGGGTCAGGATATTGGTAACATCCTGGTACGATATCCTGGTATTGACTGAATTAATCACGTGCAGATTAGGAGTTACAAGTCTCCAACGTTCAAGAAGACTTCTCCCCCCCCCCCCCCAAGACTCGGGCAAATCAGTTGGAATATAGACGTTGATTCCGAAAGACCAGGACTGCAACGTTTACTTGGGAATATTCGGGGCATCTCGGTTTAATAGGAAAGTTAGTTGTTTTCGTTTAGCTATAAATAGTATGATCGGATTAAGTTAAGGCACTCACTTTCATTCGCACACTTTACTCTCTAGTTACTAGCAATCACTACACACCAACACTTGTAATCAAATCACGTTGTAACACCTAATTGATCCGCATCATATCCTGCACTGTATCCCGACATTTGAAGTAATAGAAGAACAAGGCAGCTGCGATTATCAGCTCCCGAGGTTTTGTGTCGGCGATCTAGATTGATCAAGGGCTTTCCTCGTATATCCGGTGTCACCCTTTACCTTTTTTGCTCATTGTTTGATCATAAATACAACTCTGTATCCTGAGTCGTATCCTTAAACTGTTTTTTTTTTCAAACAACTTAACTTGAACATTTTCGACACACCTTTTAAGCACACTACCTCACTTAACTAATTTGATCACTTAATTGCTTCGGTAATTTTTGACCAAAACAATTTGGCGCCCACCGTGGGGCAAGTGGTGCTGTTTTTACTAAAAACTTTTGCAAAATCGCTAATTGGTTTTCTATTTTCAAAACTTTTTGCTACACTATTTTTAATGGCCTCAAGATCAAACATGATCTTTTCGACCATGTCTTCTACAACCTCTGCAACAATTGGTTCGGTGCTTCCACCACCTCCTCCGAGATCTCAAACTTCTTCCCAAGGGACTGAAATTCATGTGGCTCGAGATGTTATCCCCGCTCGCAACACTCGGGGATCTGGTCCTGTTTTAGCTTCTAATGAGGAAATTCTAAATTTGTTTGGTAGTGTACAGGAACAGATGAGGCAGCAGCAGGAAACTAATCAAATGCTGATGAGAGAGATACAACTCTTGAAATCCAGCTCGAGCAGGCCTGCTGAAGATACTGTCACTCCCTTGCAACCCAGGGCTTTGAACTTCAGTTCTGCAGTTTATACCGAGGATAACCGAGGAAATATTGTACCTAGCCATTCCCAGAATCATACTCCTGAGATACCCTCATCAGTTAGAATATCAACTGTGAGAAGCTCAGGATATGCTTCAGGATACGGCCAGAATGTTAGTGCATGCGTCTGTCGACTTCGTCTTGTATCGAGTCTAGGATTAGATTTGATAGATCAGGGTGTATT
Source organism: Helianthus tuberosus (assembly GCA_030545235.1). NCBI lineage: Eukaryota > Viridiplantae > Streptophyta > Magnoliopsida > Asterales > Asteraceae > Helianthus > Helianthus tuberosus. The sequence continues at coordinate 189,927,547 of CM060409.1, forward strand.
GTATGAGAAAATAGGAGGTGTTAAAATATGTTTAAGGTGATTTCGCTTGAAGTAGGTGATTTAGCTTGAAACGACACACTGACAGTTTCAAGCAAAATCAACATCAGTGATTTCGCTTGAACTGATTTATGTCACCCTCAAGCGAAATCTTATCATCTATAAATACCTTTCAAGCGGATTCATTTGGGGGGGTTCTGGATTTGGATACCGCGGTGCTGCCGGTTTATCCTGTGATTGTAATCAGTGTTATATCAATCAGAAAGTTGTTTAAAGTGAATTACAAGCTGTATCTAAGTCTGTTTCTTAGTTTTCGCATCTGAAACAGATCAAAACTTCTCTGATCGACTCATTTGGGTCACGTACACGATCCTTCAATTGGTATCAGAGCTCAGGACGAGGAGTTCTGCAGTTTTCAGCTTGATTTCATCTCGATTTCTTACTTCTACACATTCTTTTCTGAATTGAACATCTTTTAACGGACAAAATGACCTGAATTTTTCACAGCTTAAGCGAAACTGTATTTTAACAAACCCTTGAGAATATCAGCTTAAAATTCAGACTAAATCAGATTAAAATGGACCTAAAACCAGATTCCGCTTGAACAAATCTTCAGGTTTCGCTTGAAAAAGTGTTGTCATATCAAGCGAAATAATAGATTTCGCTTGAAATATCAGATTTTGCTTGAAATACCACTGGTTTTGCTTGAGAAGATCATTCACTTGATTTCGCTTGAAAGTTCTAATTTGGTTGTTTGCAGGTTATTTCGCTTGAAGGTGGTATCTCGCTTGAAAGTGACTATGTTTGAGAAAAAGTTTACGGAATCATGAATGAAGAATTTTATAACGCGTTTGCAACATTCCCGACTACTCCGGCTACCATTGCTCAAAATATGAACTTGGAAAATGAAACTGGAACTACTCAAAAACCCCCGAAGCTAATGAGCATAGAGGAGTATTACGGATGGAAAGATCGGTTTGAGAACTAGGTTCAAGCAAACCATTTGAGATCTTGGGAGTGTATTTTAAATAAGTATGTTTTACCACGTACTGGTCTGCAAGTTGAGAAAGAAATCTCTGAATTTTCCGATCAAGAACGAGACATGTACAGAGCTGAAAAGATGATGATTAGTTTGCTTCAGCAAGCTATTAAAGAAGACATCTTTATTCTGCTTCAACATGACAAAACTTCAAAATCAATTTGGGATGCACTTAAAATTAAATTTGAGGGTAGTGAAAATATGATTAAGAGTAAAAAGGCATTGCTTAAGAAAGAATTTGATCTATTCACTAGTCTGCCCGGGGAAGATACAAAGAAGCTAATTGAGAGATATTGTCACTTAGTGCGATATATGTCGATGCTAAGTATAACCAAATATCGTGAAGAGTGGGTCGACAAGTTAGCTGACGCTTTACCGCAAAAGGAATGGGGTACTTATTTGATGATCTTAAAGAACACTGGGGTATATGATGGGTTGACAATTTCTCAGTTTGTTGAGAAGATTGAGGGTTAAGATCTTGAACAACAAAAGATTGCGAGGATGAGTAATTCAAGTGGTCAACAAGATGTAAAGATGTATTGCAAAGGCAGTGTTCAAGAGATTGAAAAGAGTCCAAAGATTCAAACTGCTTTTAGTGCTGGAAATTCATCAGAAAAAGTTGATCAGGGTTCTAACAAAAGCAGTGGTTTTTCTTCATATCCGAGTGTTAATCCAAAAGATACAACTTCAAGTTTTCAGCATCAAAGTTCTAAAAGTGGAAATGGTTATGTGATACAATGCAACATTGCTTTGAATCTTCTTGATGGTCAAAGTTTCTCTGAGGAAGTTGCGAAAGATCACATGGCATTACTTGGTTCTGTGCTACTATCCTATGAAAGTTTGGTTGCAGGGCGGATCGGGAATCCTATATTGACAAAGGAGGATTACGATCAGATAGATGTTGAAGAAATGGAGCTTATGGACATCAAATGGTGTTTAGCTAGTGTTCTAAGAAGAGCAGAAAAATTCAAACTGATTACTGGAAGAAATGACTTTCTTGATGCACATGTTTCTACTTTAGGTTTTGATAAATCTAAAGTTACTTGTTTTCGATGCATGGAGAAAGGTCATTTCAAGAGAGAATGCAAGAATAGAGAGGCAAGTGATGCAAAGAATCCGCTTGGAAAAGATGACTATTACCGGAAAGCCATATATAAACAAGTTGGTCAACAACAACAGCAAGAACCACAAGTGGCTCATGGTAGAAAAGTGATCGAGGATTCAAAGAGAGCATGTTTAGTGAATCAAGAAGAATTTAGCTGGAACAAATATATTTCATCCGATAGCAAAGCATGCTTAATCAATTAAGATGATGAAAGGTTACCTGAAGGATTCAGCTGGGATATGTTGGCAGACGAGAATGGGAATTTTAAAGCTTTCATTGCTAAGATTGTTAAAGAACCAGATATGTTTACCGAGTGGATGAAATCTATTGGTGTTAGTGTGAAAAATGAAGATGAAAAATCTGTTTCATCAGATGAAAGTTCAGAAAGATCAGATGAGAGTTCAGAAAGAGAAATTGTATTTGATCAAACACCATCTGATTCTGGTTCTTCGGATGATAATTCTGATAAATCAGTAGAGTTTGATCAATCACTAACTAATGACAGTAGTGATGATAAAGAAGAAAAAACATATTAATATTGCAAAATCTCATCTTTCTCCTGAAAGTTTTCATTTTTATTTTGCAGACCGCTTGGAGAAGCTGAAGGAGAAACGAGCAGCAAAAGAACAAAAGCAAATGAAGTCTGAAAGTGAAAAGGATGAGATAGTTCAAAAGGAAGAAGTTAAAATTGTTGATGAGGAGATTGTTCAAACAACAAAGGTAACTAAAGCTGAAAAGGTGAATGAGGTGGTGAAAACAATTGAAGTAGAAAAAATTGTGGAAGTCATCAAGCCTTGCTCAAAGTGTTTAGAACCATGCAAGGAATGTGCAGCAAAAGACGAGAAGCTAGCTGAGTTTGAGAAGATGAAAGAAAAATTACTGTTCAATCTTAACTATGTAAAGGAGTCTTATGATGTTTTGAACAGAACAGTAACTGGTCTTCAAAAGACAAACTCTGAAAGAGAAAAAGCTTTGACGATGATGAATGCAACGATGATGACGAAGCAGAAAGCTATTAATTTCTACATCGAAGAAAGTGCAAAGTGGAAGCAAGAGTTGGAGACTGAGAAAATTGAGAATGAGAGGATCAGACGATTATTACAAAGTTATTCTAGTTCTGATTATCTTATTGATCGGATTTATCCAACTGTTGCAGGTTTTGAAGTTTTTCAAGATGACAAGTCAAAGAAGAAGGATACTGGTAAGAAACCGAGTGTTAGCTATAACAAGTGTCCACCCCCAATCTGGGAAGGTTATTCTCCCAGAAAACCAAATGAGGAGCAAGTTCAAAAGGCAGTCAATATAAAACTGAAGTCTGATATAACCGATGAATTACCAGAAAACATTGACGTCACTTTCACATCATCTGACACTGATCACGAGTCTGAGTTAATCAAAAAGGTGGTCGATCAGGTGTTGGATACTGATGAGGAGTCTGAGTCAAAGTCTAAGTCTGAAGGGTCAAGTTCGTCAGTCAACAGTTCAAAACCGATGGTTAAAAGGACTTACAGTAAAGAGTTTTTGTTATCAAAATCAAATTTGAATGATGAAACATTCGAAGAAGCATATACTTTGAATGATTCTAACAAATTATATTCTGACAAAGAGTTTCCAATAAGAAGTGTTAGATTTGAAATGATCAAAAAGGTTTTCAAAATGACAGAAATTAATATTTCTGAAATAAAAGATTTAAATCTTACTGGAAAACCTAAAAAAATACACTTCAAGAGTTCAACAGCGTTTAAACAAGAAAAAAGGTTATAATTCTGGTTCTGGTTTTCAAAAGAAACCAAACCATAATGGTAATTTCAAAAAGAAAGGTTTAGGTTTCATTCCAACTGAAAATTATAAAAATGAGAAAAATTCTAAAACAAAAGCAGAATTTGTTTCAGGTGGAAGTGCTGAGGAAGAACAGAAGAAACTGTTTTGGAGACAATCAAACCAGGAGTTTCTTGCTGAAAAGAAAAGTAAAGGAACTGGAGTTTTTCACACAAAGGATACTCGAACCTGTTTCAAATGCAATGAAGTTGGTCACATTGCATCAAATTGTTCTTTGAATACAAAGGAAAAACAGGGAGTATCTAAAAAACTTAAAGAAAAAGTTGTCGATATTGAACCATCAACTGAAAAATTCAAAATTTTTGAGAATTCGACTTATGAAGTTGGTGAGTGTTCAAAGAAAAATTTTTACAAAAAGAAAGCCAAAGACAACCAAATGTGGGTTGTTAAAATATCTAAGATAGTTGGCGATGAATCTGGTTCCACAAAGCCAGAAGAGCCACAAGTTGAAGTAAAAGAAGAAAAATCTATGTGTTTAGTGGATGATGTTAAAATTCCACCACTGAAGGATGAGAATTTTAAATCAAAGGTTGGCAAAGTTGAAATCTCGAATCAATTTTATTCTGAAAAGAATGACTTTGATGTTGAGAAAGCATTCAATGGGAATGTTAAGAAATTTTTTGGGAAAATGATTGATGGGAAAGTAAAAGGGGTTAAAGATTTTTATGCTACCAAGAAAGCAACTTATAACCCTACTGAACAAGAGTTAAGAACACCCAAGGTTGGTAAGACTTGGGTGGAAATTATCTTTCCTTGAAAATCTGGACTTGCCGGAGTTCCCAAGTTGGTAAATGCGGAACAGGAATCGGCATCATTCTTGATAAAAATTGAGATTGTAGAAATTTTTCTTTAAATGTTTAAATTTTACAGGTTGTGACTTGCCGGAGCTCCCAGGTTGGTAAGAGTGGAGCAGGAATCGGCATCTTTCTTGAGAAATTCACGAAAGTGATTTCGATTTACAAGTGGTTGAAAAAGGTTTTGACTTACAAGTGGTAAATCAGGGACATTAAGTTGTATCTGATTTTCTACACATGATTGAGAAACAATATGATGAACCCATAATTTAAAAGTGGTAACCCCAACAAAACTTATTTTCCGGAAAAATCATTTTGGTTAAAACAAACTTAAGTGTTTTGAAATCATTATGAGAAAATAGTTTGTTGAAAGGGGGAGTTCTGATTGTTTATGCCAAGTGGATGGCGATTTGAAGCGATTTGATATCAGTTGTCAATTTACTTGTATAGTTTGTTTTCAAATTTCCTTTAATGTGTTTGCATTTTAGGGGGAGTAGAAATTTTCAGAAAATCCAAAAACATTAGAAAATTTGAAAAGGTAAAAACATGATAAAATAAAAAATGAGTTTTAGTGTTAAAGAAGAGGAAATGATAGTACATCAGTAGACAGTTACAGTATGCTAAAGAAATGTATTGTTTAAATAGAGTTAAACGGTCTCACTGAAGATATGCCGATAGGTTTTTACACATTTAGTAAGCTTTTTCGGGATATAAACTTAAATTCAAACTTGCTTAATTCGTGGGGAACACTACTTGGATATATAGGTAACCCCTGAAATCTCGTTTGAAAAGTCCCTCTTTCTGAGATACTAGATCTTTATGCTCAGTGATATCTAGGGTATTATCCCGGGACTTCTGATTTTGCGGAAGCAATGGCCTAGTCCCCGGAGAATACTTTCTGCTTGCTTGAAAAATAGCGCCCCCCTCAGCAAAAATGATGAAACAATAAAATTGATAATCATTGCTGTTGTAAAAAAGATCCTCTAAAGGGGACCCACCAAAAGTCGAGTCGTCATCTCTCTGCTGAACGGAAGTTCTGACCTGAGCTCTCACGGTTTCGCAATTAACCCATTACAGATATCATCTGTGGTATACTCACCTGTAAGACTGAATATTGGGATCTGGATACGGGAGTATATTCAAGAGGTGGGACACATGAATGAGTTTAAGTTCTTAATACAACTAACTCAAATCCTGAATCAGTTGAAATTAGTGTGAAAATTTAAGTGGATCAGTATATCGGCAATCTAAGTGCATTGTTTAATTCTTAATGTGTAACTAAGCTCAACGGTACTTGTGACTTGTCAAAAACTGATATGATCCTCTTACACATACTCGAAAAAATATTGTCTGTAAATATTTCTTTACTGCATTTCATTTCATTAAAAATCCAAAAAGATTTTAGTGTGTTTTAGCATAAACTTTTGAAAAATGCAAAAAGATTTTCGACAACTGATGTTGGAGAGCTGATTTTCAAAATTCCAAGTGCTAAACATGATGAGTATGTGGTGAGGGGGAGTGTGTGTATAATTGAGAAAAGTGTTTGAATGATTTTCGGTACATGTGATCATCTGAGGTTTCTATCATTGATATATCATTCTGAGTTTATATTGTGAGGGAGTCTGTATAGATAAATTTGTCAAATGTTAAATTTGTGAGATTTATTTCTGGGTTAAGAATGTGCCAGGTTTCGATTATGAATCTGAAGATAGAGTGACAGGTTCCGATACCTGAGGACTATGTGATTTCAACAAGCCAGACTGCGATCCCAGCATATCGAAAGGGGGAGTCTGAAGATTCTTGTGGAAAGAGCTAAGAGCTAGATTGCTATTCTGGAAGAAAGAGATAAATTTTGAGGATGCTTACATGTTCAGACTGATAAAGACTGAAGACGTTGAAGACTAGACACTTTAAGACTCGTCAACATTCGAGGGGGGGTCTGTTAGTGCATGCGCCTGTCGACTTCGTCTTGTATCGAGTCTAGGATTAGATTTAATAGATCAGGGTGTATTGTATGAGAAAATAGGAGGTGTTAAAATATGTTTAAGGTGATTTCGCTTGAAGTAGGTGATTTAGCTTGAAATGACACATTGACAGTTTCAAGCGAAATCAACATCAGTGATTTCGCTTGAACTGATTTATGTCACCCTCAAGCAAAATCTTATCATCTATAAATACCTTTCAAGCGGATTCATTTGGGGGGGGGGGTTCTGGATTTGGATACCGAGGTGCTGCCAGTTTATCCTGTGATTGTAATCAGTGTTATATCAATCAGAAAGTTGTTTAAAGTGAATTACAAGCTGTATCTAAGTCTGTTTCTTAGTTTCCGCATCTGAAACAGATCAAAACTTCTCTAATCGACTCATTTGGGTCACGTACACGATCCTTCACAGAATCCTCAGAACGGTAATGTATCCAATAATAATAATACTCTTGCTACTAACGGTGTTGGATCTTTGCAGGATATAGGTTTGACATATATGTGCAGGATGTGGAATGGGAATTTATACCTGATTAAGAAAGGAGGTTATAAACCCGCTTGCCTCAATGAACCCATGATTCTCATAAGGGAATTTGTCAGAGATGGTGGGTGAATCGGTCTCTTTCCTCTTGCGAGAATTTGAACCCTGGGGCTTTGTGGCTGGCGAAGGTTTGGGTATGATGATGGCTTTGGAGCTGCTGGGCTTAGATGAAGCCATAGCCTTGGGACTGGGTTCCTTCTTGACTTGGACGTGGTCGGAGTAACTATCCAGCTCCTCAAGATCGAAAACCTCGGGGGTCTTGGCTGGTGCTGTATAAAGGGGGAATTCTAAATCCTTATTGATCTTTCGTTATATTGCATTAATTAATTATATTACAAAATAACTCTTACCGGACATTTCAGATGATGAATATTGACTGGAACTTGGGATGTGTGTAGAAAAACTCCTATCACCTTCTGGTAGCTGGTAAATTGCTTTAATCCTTTTCTCAGATTCTGCAATAGGGGGAGCTACTTCCTTAAAGTTCACTGCGAAAAAGACCAAATGAGAAAATATTAGCACGAGACAGAAGCCCGAAAGTGTCTATGGATATGTTTGAAGCTCTAAACCCTACCGGTGGTTAACCACTCCACCGGAAGGCTAGCACCCTCGTAGATGGAATCTCGCTTGACGAAAAAGAATTTGCGTTGCCATCCATCTTCGTTTTTGGAAGCTTTAAGGATGAGGGGTTTACTGGAAGTTGAAAAAAGCAAGAATCGACTAGAACCATGTGACCGGAGGCGATAGGCGACTGGGATATCCTCGATGCAGAGGTCAGGACAATGAAGATTTTTTATTTGGTTGAGTACAATCAATACTCTCCAAACCATGGGCATGGTTTGTGCAAAGGAGATACCAGTGGTTCGAAAGAATTGCATCATAAATTCGGGAAATGGGTACCGAAGACCTAGCGAGAAAGGGTATGCCGGGAAGCAGACCCAATCAGCAGAAGAAACGTCCGATCGAATTGATCGATCAAATGGTCTAAAGACCGTGCCATCGGGAAAAGCGCTGGAGGCTCTCAGCGCTGCAATGTCCGCGTTATCAAAAGCACAGATCTCCTTCTCGGGATTTTTAAGAAGATTTTGCTGGATAAAGGTCTCGGACGATTCGCCGGTTTGAGAAAAAGTTCTAGTGGTCATTGCAAGTAAAGGAAAAGAGATTGATAGAAAATGAAGAAGAAGTAAGGAATTACCTGGAGACTCCGTTGATGATATTTGGTTTTCAAACAAAAAGAGAGAAGCTATAGGGGCGTAGTAGATATCCATTGAGTGAAAACCGCGTAGGAAGTTACACATTGCTATCTTGACCATCATTTCGTTTTAATTGCCTCGGTTTACGAGATAAGGTTTTAAAATATATCCGTTGGATTGGTATACCAACATATATATTTTGGGGACAATTGTTATGGGTCATTTTCTGAACATATATCCTGACTAATATTCTGCTTTTGATTGTCTATTTGTGATCAGGATACCGGGTCAGGATATTGGTAACATCCTGGTACGATATCTTGGTATTGACTGAATTAATCACGTGCAGATTAGGAGTTACAAGTCTCCAACGTTCAAGAAGACTTCTTCCCCCCATGACTCGGGCAAATCAGTTGGAATAGAGACGTTGATTCCGAAAGACCAGGACTGCAACGTTTACTTGGGAATATTCGGGGCATCTCGGTTTAATAGGAAAGTAAGTTGTTTTCGTTTAGCTATAAATAGTATGATCGGATCAAGTTAAGGCACTCACTTTCATTCGCACACTTTATCTCTAGTTACTAGCAATCACTACACACCAACACTTATAATCAAATCACGTTGTAACACCTAGTTGATCCGCATCATATCCTGCACTGTATCCCGACATTTGAAGTAATAGAAGAACAAGGTAGCTGCGATTGTCAGCTCCCGAGGTTTTGTGCCGGCGATCTAGATTGATCAAGGGCTTTCCTCGTATATCCGGTGTCACCCTTTACCTTTTTTGCTCATTGTTTGATCATAAATACAACTCTGTATCCTGAGCCGTATCCTTAAACTGTTTTTTTCAAACAACTTAACTTGAACATTTTCGACACACCTTTTAAGCACACTACCTCACTTAACTAATTTGATCACTTAATTGCTTCGGTAATTTTTTACCAAAACACTAGTCATGACCAATGCTTTGATAGGAGCATTGGAGAAAGGGCAAAATAATCAGAAGCCGTCTTGTATTCGGGGTATTATCAACATTACTTTCGGAATTAAATTCAATGGATTAACTAAACACTTGGTAACCAACGTTTTCGTAAAACTATGAACTCACCAGCGTTGTCTGATACACTTGTTGCATGCTCGCAGGTAAATAGATATCTTGGATTTGGAAACTTGCTGTCTGGAGTAGCTGGAGTGGTCATGGGTCGACTGGGGGAATTCATGTGACTAAACTATTGATGTCATACATTGGTTTTGAAACATTTTGACTTTGGTTTACTATTTGCTTCCGCTGAACATATTGGTTTTCGTTTAAACTTGTGAATGGTATTTTTCATTAATAATTGAGGATTTGATTTATAAACTTGTATGGGTTCAATGTAATTAGTGGCTCGTTGATGGAACGTCACACGCCTAATAGGGACATTCCCTAAGTGGTATTTTGGGGGTGTGACAAATGTGGTTACCTATACCGATTCATATTGGCTTGGGTGTCCTGACACAAGAAGTTCAAGAATTGGTTACTTATTGCTCCTAGGAGGGGCTCCTATATCATGGAAGTCAAAAAAGCAATCGGTGGTACCACGTTCCTCGACTGAAGCTGAGTACCAAGCTATGGCAACAACAGTTAGTGAAGTACTGTGGCTTTTAAAGGAGTTAGATGGGATCAAAATAACCCAACTCAATTGCTTGGTGATAATCTAGCACTCTAATATATTGCCAACAATCCAGTCTACCATGAACGAACGAAGATGTGGAGATGAATTGCTATTTTGTGAGGGAATGTGTTGACTATAAAGAAGTAGAACCGGTCCATGTTCAAACCAGATTTCAGCTGGCAGACCTCTTTACTAAGACCTTGGGATCACGACAACTACAATTTTTACTTGACAAGTTGGGCGTCTGCTATCTTCATGCTCCAACTTGAAGGAGGGTATTGGAGAAGATTCATTCCCATATGTTTCTCTTTACTAGTTATCTCCTATGATTTGTTATCTCGTTTATCTAGTCACTTTTATGTATTTAAACCAATGTAATCTCTTTCTTTGTTTAATGAAAAACACAACCATCAGAATTTTCAAATTCATGACCCAGGTGATTGTCCTTACAAATGTGGTGTGATTTTAAATACCTTCATTTACAGGTTGATTAGGTGGTTCATCGGTAGCAACCATAGTTAACTATCATCAACAAACCAAGACATCCCTTTGAACATCCTTTGATTGTGACTCTTGTTATGCAATATGCCATTTCATACCCTTACAACGCGAGTGAACCTTCCCATGTGGTTAAACGGCCCAAACATGCATGACTTTAACGGTTGTTAGACCATCATGAATTATCTACCACAATCAACGCATAACTAATCGGATTCATAGAGTTGTACGAACCATGAAGTCGGAACTAAGTGAGCTTAAGCATTACTTGACACTAACTGTGGGGCGACGCTAATTAAGTCGGACAAACTGTTCAGTAGTAGATGTGATCACCAACCAAGTTCCTAACGACCTAACCAACCATCGATAGGAATAGCCAAAAATATAAATGTGGCTATTTGGTGGCTTGCTATGATGCGTGTGTGCAAAGTGTGTCATCAAAACGTTACAACCCATCGTCCACAATCAGATCATTATGTGTGGGACGAGATTATACCGAAAACTATGTATTCTCTTTTTTAAGACTCTAGCCTATATATATATATGAAAAGTGTAAAATACATTACGGCTTATCGTACGATACGTACGCGATCATCCCAGCCGTTCGATCTGGTGCGGATCTGGTGCGAATTCAATCTTCGCATGTTATAAAAAGGCAAATGAAATTGCATGGCTTGAAAATGCAATGAAATCGCATGTTTGAAATCCCATGCAAATGAAATCGCATGTGAAAAAATGGTTAGCATGGGGTAATGTGAAAAATGACATGGGGTGTGTAGATGGACAAAATCGCATGTGGAAGATTGAATATCGCATGTGAAAAAATGGCTAGCATGGGGTAATGTGAAAAATGGCATGGGGTGTGTAGAATCGCATGTGGAAGATTGAATATTGCATGTGAAAAAATGGCTAGCATGGGGTAATGTGAAAAATGGCATGGGGTGTGTAGAATCGCATGTGGAATATTGAATATCGCATGTGAAAAAATGGTTAGCATGTAATAATGTGAAAAATGGCATGGGGTGTGTAGATTGACAAAATCGCATGTGGAAGATTGAATTCGCACAGTTAGTACAGTTCACATGGATGTATGAAATCGCATGGGAGATGAAGATCTGACGGCTGGGGTTATCGCGTACGTAATGTACGATAAGCCATATTGTACGTTAACTGGCCCCTCTCTCTCTCTCTCTATATATATATATATATATTCAATATTTGTTTATTTAGATATATTCCTAACATTTATTTATACAACACTTATGATTTTTTGTTCTCTTATCCTCGTTGTTGAATCTGTATCTTCTTCAGCGGGCTACAAAAAGGTTTATAGCTTATTGTTTCAATATTTTCAGGGAGAAATAGAATAAGATGATTTATTATAATATTTTTCACTATTATTTTATATAAGTTATTATAACAAGATAAATATATAAACTTATCCTATTCGTTTTCAATTCGTATGCAGAAAAAGAAAATAAGTCGTTGATCATGTGATATGTTTAGTTGACATTGTTTTACATATAGCTTTCATCACAATAACTTAAACAAGTTGCTATATCTAAGTAACATGATATAAAATCTTGATATTTGACTAGAAAATTTTTGGTTTAAAAGTTAAATTAATGGTGCCCATACCTACCAAATCTTCAACAATAATTATTTAATGGGTGGAGATACAATAGAAAGTTTATTTGGCTAAGAAATTTAGGAAGTGATCTTGACCATCCATTTAGTTAATCAAGGGCTAAGATTAAATGATGGAAATTGAAGGGAAGAAAAGAGGCGCGTGAGTTTGTTTAGGGGTATTCTAGTCAATGCAAGGCAATAGTTTCTCTCTCCTCCAATTTCTCCATATTTTTTAAACGTTAATAACTCTTTTATACGACATTATTTTTTTATAAAAATTGCACAAAAAAACGAGCGTTTTTTTATCTTTAAAACGAGTATACTATTGCTATATTTTCAAAAAAAAAAATTAAAAACCCAGTTGCGTAAAACGCAATAGAAAAACCCCTCAGTTACGTAAAACGCAATGAAAAAAAAACTAAAAAATGACATTTTTCTAAAACGCAATGCACCAAAAACACAAAGAAATGTCTTATTTGTAAAACGCAATGGCCAGAAAACACAAAGAAATGTCTTATTTCTAAAACGCAATAGCCTAAAAACTCAGAAGAAAATGTACTTTCTAAAACGCAATAGACTAAAAACACAAAAAAATGTGTGTTTACCTAAAACGCAATGCGCCAAAAACACATACAAATGTGTTATTTCTAAAACGCAATGGCTAGAAAACACTTAAAATGTCTGTTTTCTAAAACGCAATGAACTGAAAACACATAAAAAAGTGTTTTTACCTAAAATGCAATGCACCAAAAACACAAAAAAATGTCTTATTTGTAAAACGCAATGGCCAGAAAACACTTAAAAATGACTCATTCTAAAACGCAATTGCCTAAAAAACAAATGAAAGTGTTCTCTGTAAAACGCAATGGACTGAAAACACCTAAAAAGTGTTTTACCTAAAACGCAATGCACCAAAAACACTTCAAGAATGTGTTTTTCTAAATCGCAATGGCCAGAAAACACATAAAAATGTTTTAGTTCTAAAACGCAATTGGCTAAAAACACCAAAGAAAGTGTTATCTTTTAAACGCACTGAACCAATGCAGTTTACGAATGCAGTTTCCAGAGGCAATTTACAGAAAATTAATTTTTCTGATGCATTTTTATTACAGCTCAACCCTAGCCACGGGCTCTGCCCCTTAGACCCCGCCAGGGGCTGCCGCCCATGGGACCCCGCTACCAGGGGCGCTGCCCTCGGACCCCCGCCAAAATCGTAAAACGCAATGACTAAATCAAAAACCCAGATCGTAAAAATGAAATTAAAGAATTTCTTACATGGATCGAAGTGATTTCTTCAACAATTGACGAATTTTGAATGATTGAAACACTTATCAGCGCTCGAATCAAACGGATCGAGTGATTATCTTCAAAATCACCGGAAAAAACGAGATTTTGTATGAAATTAAACTGGGTTTTTTTCAAAAAAGCTGAAGAACACGTTGATCAGGTGTTTGAATCATTGATTGGTGATGAAAATCGCACTATAATGTAGTGATTATTGAGAGAAAAATTGAAGAAATGGTTGAAGATGGCGGGTTTTGAAAATGGTGGGTTTTGAAAAGGAAGAAGAAAATGTTGTATTGACTAAAATACAATTTTTCTTTATTTTAAATGTTGTCACGTGTCCTAATCCTATTGCTTGCTATACTTCCTAGCCAAAATAAACTTCCTATTTGATTTTTTCCCATTATTTAATAACTAAAATACATTATATGTTTTTTTTCTAACATATAACACATTATACATTAATTAACTAAAACAAATTGATGTATTTCAACGATTAACCATGCATATACCAAACTAATACAGGTGATTAGTAATTTGTTTTTTTTTTCCACAAGGATCAAAATTTAATATTTCGACCCATAAACTTGAACCCTAAAAAAAATAGTAATGTAAAAAGCCAACCCTATTTTTTTTTACATTAAACTAGATTTAAGCTCTTCAAATATTGTTTTTCACTCCCCGTTATTAGTGCTGACATCTATAATTAACTAGGCTCATTATCCTCATTCTTGAAATGGACACCTCCAAACTTCTACTCTATGTATTATTTTATCAATAATTTGTTTGGTTAAATCACTTTAATGGTTATCCATATGTGGGCATTATTGGATTCGATTTTGTGAAAGTAATATCAAATTAAACTTATATTAGTCCCCATGTTAAAAAGGTTAACTGAGTCCTTGAAAAAAAAAAATTCAGTTACTAAAAAGCAACACTGATTACATATTATGAGTTTCCGTCGAGATAGATTGAATCAAATATGTCAATTTTTGGTTTTCTCTATCAGCTACAGGTTTTCTTTCATCGTAAAAAAGTATATACCATGACATTTTACCTTATTCGACGTTATCCAATGTACCAATAATCTTCATTGGATTTGATATATTGGGTCCTAGATTCAAAGTATGCTGACATTAAATACCACTTTTTGTTAAAAGTAAGTTGATCATCTAAAGGAGAGTTTGAATAATGATAGATAAAACATATCGCAAATGCATGTCAAGTTTATGTTAGAGATGATATCAAATTACTTATTGGTCCCTAACTTATTAACACAATAATTATTATTATTATTATTATTATTATTATTATTATTATTATTATTATTATTATTATTATTATTATTATTATTATTATTCATAGCAGTATTGTTAATAAGTAAAGGTGCATAATTACTAAAAGAGTAAAATGTTATTTTAGTCCATGTGGTTTGGGTCATTTTGACAGTTTAATTCAAAGGTTTTAATTTTTGCCTGTGAGTCCAAAAAGGTTTCACCGTTGTCATTTTAGTCCACTGGGTTAACTTCATCCATTTTTTCTGTTAACAAGAACGGCAATTCGGTAATTTTATATGTAATTCTATTAACTATAAGGGCAGTTCGATCATATAAAATAACCGAATTGCACTTCTCGTTAACAGAAAAAATGGATGAAGTTAACCCAGTGGACAAAAATGACAACGGTGAAACTTTTTTGGACCTATATGTGAAAAATGAAACCTTTGTACTAAGGGGTTGTTTGGCTAAGCTTATTTTGGAGTGACTTATGACTTATTGACTTTTTGGAAAAGTAAATAAGTCATAATGGAGTGACTTATTTACTTATTCCTCTCACATAATAAGCTAACCCAAACACCTTTTAACTTTTCAATAAGTAAATAAGTCACTAAAATAAGCTTAGCCAAACAGCCCCTAAACTGACAAAATGACCCAAATCACAAAAACTAAAACGACATTTAACTCTTACTAAAATATATTATTAATGAAATAAAATATGAGTGTAATATGATGAGGAAACGTATGGTTCCATAACACACTGAACCAGCTAAGGCTATGCGGTATGGATCTATACGCTTCTTCATCATATTACATTCATATTTTATTTAAATAAATTATATCATTTTTCCCCACCAAATAAACAAAATCGAAATCTCTCCACTCATGCATGTGTTGCAATTATGCATTTCTACAACTGCCCATTTAAATAAATTATATCATTTTTCCCAACCAAATAAACAAAATTAACCCAATAGCCGCCTGTATGCTTTTGGTATATTTATACTTACAAGTTGCGACTTGCAAATTCATAATTTCACACATATTTAATATGTAACATCATGAATCATTTGTGCCCGGCTTTAACTTTATAAAAACAGATCATTTCGGAAAAGTCCAGGTCACATTTAAAAACCTTAACGCTTCCAAACATTTTCACAAAAACCACTATAATTAAAATGTTAGTCAAATATATTCGTCTAAAAGTTGCATTTTAAATGTATTTTTTATTTATTAAATTTAGAATCATGTATGTATGTTTATGATTGTCAAATATATTTAAAACATGATCAAAAATCATACTTCTTAAACGGGATATTTTGAAAACTGGAACAAACATTGAACCAATTATCTTAGTGATTCAGCAATTCAACAGGTTGTCATCTAAAAATATTTTATCAATTTAAAAAAGGAAAATTGGTTTTTAATAAACCAACATTTGCCCCATTGGTAAATAATAATGCTACCTACAGATTTGGTAATTAATAATCCTACGTTTCAATATGTTGGTACTCAATGGACCTCCGTTAGTTTTTTTTAACTGAAGTTAGTTTTTAACTTTTATTTATTACACAAACAGTCCCTGTAGTTATAATTTACTAGTTTTAAGTTTTATTTATTACACAAACAGTCCCTGTAGTTATAAAAAAATCATAAAAAAAAATATAAAAAATCAAAAAAATTCAAAAAAATCATAAAAATTCTAAAAAAATCAAAAAAATTCTAAAAAAATAAAAAAAATCATAAAAAACCGTTTCGACCCGTACCGTTTCGACGCGAACCGTTTTCGACCCGGACCGTTTCGACCCGGACCGTTTTCGACCCGGACCGTTTCGACCCACCACCACCACCACCACCACAGCACCGCCACCACCACCACCACCACCATCACCACCACCACCACAGCACCGCCACCACCACCACCACCGCACCGCCACCACCACCACCACCACAGCACCGCCACCACCACCACCACAGCACCGCCACCACCACCACCACCACCGCACCGCCACCACCACCACCACAGCACCGCCACCACCACCACCACCACCGCACCGCCACCACCACCACAGCACCGCCACCGCCACCACCACCGTTTTGGAAACGGTCCGGGTCGAAAACGGTCTGGGTCGAAACGGTCCGGGTTGAAAACGGTTCGGGTAGAAACGGTACGCGTCAAAACGGTACGCGTCGAAACGGTACGGGTCGAAACGGTACGGGTTTCGGGTCGAAACGGTACGCGTCGAAACGGTACGGGTCGAAACGGTACGGGTCGAAACGGTACGGGTCGAAAGCGGTTCGGGTCGAAACGGTACGCGTCGAAACGGTACGGTTCGAAACGGTTTTTTATGATTTTTTTTGATTTTTTTAGAATTTTTTTTATTTTTTTAGAATTTTTATGATTTTTTATGATTTTTTTGATTTTTTTAGAATTTTTTTGATTTTTTTAGAATTTTTATGATTTTTTTGAATTTTTATGATTTTTTTGAATTTTTTTGATTTTTTTAGAATTTTTATGATTTTTTTGAATTTTTTTGATTTTTTTAGAATTTTTTTGATTTTTTTTAGAATTTTTATGATTTTTTTGAATTTTTTTTATTTTTTAGATTTTTTTTTATTTTTATGATTTTTTTTATAACTACAGGGACTGTTTGTGTAATAAATAAAACTTAAAACTAGTAAATTATAATTACAGGGACTGTTTGTGTAATAAATAAAAGTTAAAAACTAACTTCAGTTAAAAAAACTAACGGAGGTTCATTGAGTACCAACATATTGAAACGTAGGATTATTAATTACCAAATCTGTAGGTAGCATTATTATTTACCAATGGGGCAAAGGTTGGTTTATTAAAAACCAATTTTCCTTTAAAAAAAGTATATGTAGGAGAGAATATAAATGGGTTGAAACTAGGGCTGTTCACGAGCCGAACAAACAAGGAAAGTGACGATGGGAGTGCTAGTTATTAGAATAAAGTGCAGTTTTCGTCCCTGATGTTTCATCCAATAGAACACAAGTAAAAATTTAACAAATAACAAGGAATACAAAAACACTCAACTAGTTCTATCGAGATTAGCTAAGCGTGAAGATAAATTGTCGATCGACTGAAACATACCCTGGCGAGTTGCCGTCTTGGAGAGTGGCGATGGAGAAATCGAATAACGATGGCCAATGGGGGGTTTTGATTACTTCTGAATCGAATGGCGGGTTGAGACTTGAGTATTGATCGACGCTTCATATTTTAGTATTTGAAATTTTGACTCAATACTTAAATTGGACATTCAAGTATTGGACAATGGAATATTGATATTGGATTTGAATTCTAATTACTTAAATGAGATCTATTTGGATTTTGGACCAAACATTGTTGATGTTGGTCTCTAGTCATTTCATTAAAAACGATACACACAGAAGTATGTATGTATGTATATATATATATATATATATATATATATATATATATATATATATATATATATATATATAGGGTAGGGCTATATAGAAAACCCTTATGTTTTTAAAAAACCCTAGAAAACCTAACCTCCCGACTTTTTTTTTTTTTTTGAAAAAAATAACACATGTAATATACATGTTTTTAAGAGTTTTGGGTCAAAAAAAACAAAAAAGCGCCGAAGGGATGTTTTTAAAAAAAATAAACAAGTTTCAGCATTTTTTGCCTAACACATGTTAGTCACGAAAGTTGCTGAAATTTGTTTATTTTTTTTTAAATAATCCTTCGGCGCTTTTTTGTTTTTTTTTTTTTTTTTTGTCCAAAACTCTTAAAAACATGTATATTACATGTGTTATTTTTTTCAAAAAAAAAATGTCGGGAAATTGGGTTTTCTAGGGTTTTTTAAAAACATAAGTTTTTTTGTCTAGCCTTAGCCTATATATATATATATATATATATATATATATATATATATATATTAAAAGTTAAATCGAGCCAACCGAACCGAACTGAGCGGACCTTTGCTCGTGCTCGGTTCGTTTACAAACCGAACCGATCCGAACCGAGCATTTTTTTCAATCGAGCTGAATCGAACGAGCAAATTCCGAGCATTTTTCGAGCGAGCATCGAACGAGCGTCGAGCGCCGAGCAATTTGAACAACCCTAGTTGAAACGACTAACGCAAGTAAGTCACAGGCGTGGTTCACAGGTGAGAGGTGCGGTGTTCCTCGCGTAAAGGTGGTGCACGCCGTGAGCATTGATGTGTATGCCGGATATCGTCAATGGAAAAAAATCCAAGATCACGAGCAGCCAGGTTGGTTGTAGGGTATTATTCTCCTAGTGGCACAATTTGCGGTATACAATAATGCTAAGAAACTTTGACTAATAATTAACCCATCTAATTAATTATTATTATCATTACTAATTAAAAAAAATGTATGCTTATTTCCATCATGTCCACGAGCTTTCTTTTCATACCTAACAAACTAGACAAATAATTTAACACACACATATTGTTATATCCAAATTATCTTATATTTTCGATCTTTGGAATCCGTTATAAACGTTTGAAATGTGTTTCATTGTTTGTTAATTTTACATTCCATTTTTATCTTTATGGTCAACATCTTATAAACATAAACAATGTATACTCTATGCACATCTTATCTTAGATATAATACATCAAAAACAATTTAGCATCGAAAATAAGTTAATAAACAGTTAGCGGTTAACCTTTGAGGCTTTATTCATAAAAGGTTTCCGGACACGATGGAAGAGGTAGTGTTAGACTTGTAACCTACTACAGAAATGTCTATTTACACCTGAAAACATTTGTTGCAAACATATTTTTTGTCATTAGTCCCTTTCGCGACAATTTATTGCGCTTAAATTCAAGTTGCAATAGAAATTACTTAATTAACGTGAAAAAGACCGTTAGAAATTACTTAATTATCGTGAAAAAGACCGTTAGAAATTATTCTATTAGATACAATCAGTATAAATAAACTATATATCAATCCTTATAACCTAAGGCTCATTATCCTAACAAAATAACCTATAGTCAAGATAAATTATATAACTATATACATTATGAATATCAAGTACGAAAAAAAGTCCTTATTGCATATCATTTTCACACTGTTAACATCGCTAAATGTTATCCATAACTTTAAACATGTTAGGCTCCAAAATTTTGAACACGACATAAAAGCAAACACATTTTTCTTATTTGAAAATTGCAAGTCTACTCTAATAGACCATTTACTCTACCTACTCCACGACACACTTAACATAAATAAATATAATAAAGCATGTTATAAAATTTACAAATATTAGAAAATATAATCCGGGTCGGGTCACATGGGACCAACCAAACCCTTTTCGGGGAAATGCATGAATGCAATAATTATTCTTGAGTTGTATTTAGTTGATCATGACAAGGTAGTAGTTAGCTAAAGTAATCTTGCGTTTACATAAGATAACAGCTTGTTAATTAGATTTTTATAGTATACAATATTTGAATGATATCTATTAATATCTAAAATCAATATATATGTATATATATGTGTTTATATATTACATCATGTCTTGAACAATACGTATATTTAACACAAAAAATAATCATTAGTCGATGTATATATAAGTTGTTACTCCCATCATATTGTATCACTAATTAACACATTTTTGAACATGGCGGGTTCAAGGAAGTTGACTACGGCTTATCCTTACTATTCTCCTCCACCACCACCACCAACACCTGAATGTCCTCCTCCACCACCACCTCCGCCCCCGCCACCACCACCAAAACCCGCATGTCCTCCTCCTCCACCACCACCAAAACCCGCATGTCCTCCTCCTCCACCACCACCAGTTCCATGTCCTCCACCTCCACCACCTCCAGTTGCATGTCCTCCACCTCCACCAAAACCGGGACATCATTGGAAGCCACCACCATCTCCCACCCCCGAGACACCAGCCTACCCTCCGAAAGCCCATCCACCAAAACATGCACATCCACCTAAGGGTGCGAAGCCTCCGACCCCAAGTGGACCAGCTAGTCCACCTAAAGAAGCAAAACCACCAACCCCTGGTGGACATGCTTATCCACCTAAGCCTCCGACCCCAAGTGGACCAGCTAGTCCACCTAAAGAAGCAAAACCACCGGCTAGTCCACCTAAAGAAGCAAAACCACCAACCCCTGGTGGACATGCTTATCCACCTAAGCCTCCGACCCCAAGTGGACCAGCTAGTCCACCTAAAGAAGCAAAACCACCAACCCCTGGTGGACATGCTTATCCACCAAAGCCGGGAAGCTGGCCACCTAAAGCACAACCACCCCTACCACCATATGGACCCATTGTCCCTCCTCCACAGCCTTACAACGCTGTCCCACCATCTGGAAACATCCTAACACCACCACCATCAGGTGGTGGTGGCAAAGATCATACCGTCGTCATTGCGGTGTGTGCATCACTAGGTGGTGTCTTTTTCCTAGCATTCTTAGCCGCTGGACTCTTCTGCTTGGCAAAGAGAAAGAAGAAGCCAATCTTAGTTCCGGCAGCAGCTCCGTATGGCCACGGTCATGGCGGGGGTGAAGGACATGGTCATGAAGGTGGCGGAGCCGGTGGTCACGGCCAACACTAGCTAAGTGCTATATAATGCAGTGTGAAATAATGCATAAAGAAATTCACTGGTGGTGACAGTTCATATCTCGTTTTATTAATAATATTAAGATTGTTTTTATATTCGTTGTGTGGGGTGGGACTCAAAAACTTTCATGTTATAGTGAGCGCAACTAGTATTATTCTACGTATCATATGTTGTGTGTTATATGTGAAAGGGGTTTAGTTAGGTAGGAATCGTCAAATTCAAAATTTGTATTTAATTTGATTAATAAAAGTTGCCGATTGTTTGCATTATTTCTTGTTATTCATGTTGCATATTATATAAAGTTCGTAAGCATTTTGTTAACAGAATTTCTCATTTTGTATATTATATTTATGTTAATAACTTAACAAAATGATATACAACAAATATGTTTGTTGATGCAAATTTTCTTTTCTTACAAATATGATAAATGTTTAAACACAAGAAAAGTGGAATTCTAAGATCCAAAAAGGATATAATTAAGTGGCTTCTCATAAAGAGTCTTTCTACCAAAATAAGTATTTCAATGTGTATATATAAAACCACCCGTAGTGGGTATCGGTAAAAGAGTGCATGGTGTCTCATAGCGTCGCCCAACACCACTACGGCAGAGGCTATGGGGGTTAAATTTTGTGTTCCCGTGATGTACATAGCACTACTAGAAAATCTGAAATTTCTTACACCAGTTTTCCTAGGAAATGCGTCACAAAACTGGCTTTTCTACGCATTTATGACAAACACTTGATGTAGGAAAACAGCTCGTAGGAAACCTGTTTTCAACGCATTTCCTACGCAAGTTCCTACACATTTTCTACGAAACTAGTACGTCACAAATTGCTACGAATCTCCTACAATATATTTAATTATTATCTTTTAGGATTTATTTTTTTTGCTACACATTTCCTACCAAAATAAAAAAAACAAAAAAATTAATAAATTTTAATAGAACATTATTTGTGACCCACTTCCTACAAAAAGATTAGAAGTGTTGATACAAATTTCCTAGGAAACTGAGTATTTTTTGTGACCCACTTCCTACAAAAAGATTAGAAGTGTTGTTACAAATTTCCTAAGTATTATTGGTCAAATTTTGTGACCCAATTATATTTAAAAATAAGCATTTTGTCATAAATGTATAGAAATATGTTTATTTTATAATTATTATATACTAGTTTTATTATTATTTAACCTTTTGTAGATTATTTGTGACAGATCTGTGACGTAACTATCAATTAATTAGGATTTTCTTATTTTTTGTCAGAAACTTGTCACAAGTTGTGACGGAATTCCGACGGATGGCTTAAGTTATAAATATTTCGTCATAAATGTGTAGGAAACGATATTATTTTCCCTTATTTTTTTGGCTTATATAAATATTTATTCGGTAAAAAAATAATAATTAACCTTTTGTAGATTATTTCCTACAGATTTGTGACGCAACTGTCAATTAATTAGGGTTTTCTTATTTTTCGTCATAAATGTGTAGGAAACCATATCATTTTCCCTTATTTTTTTGTTTTGTAGGTTATTTCCGATAGATTTTCTACGCAACTATCAATTAATTAGGGTTTTCTTATTTTTCGTCATGGATGCATCGAAAATTTGTAACAAAATCTTGAAATTTTTTTTTGTAGGAAATTCGTCAAAAAAGTGTAGTAATTTGTGACGAAAAAAATTGTGTAGGAAAATTCTGTAGGAAATTGTCCCTTTTTCTAGTAGTGTAGCGGCGTGAGGGGGGTGTTGGTTTCAAAATTTGACCAATAACCTCCATCTCTCTAGGGTTTTTCTATCTTCTTCATCTCCATTTCATACCTACCAATACACACGTTATCTTCATCTTCATTCGGTAAACAGAGTAAATACATTTATACAATCCACTTTTCAATCAGTCAGATACTAATTTTGCGTTTGTTGTTTGAATGTAGACAATGGTAGCTGCTCAGATGACCACCGTCGCATCGTCACGTGGTTTTCTGCCGCCGTTTGAAGGTCTCCGGCCTGTAACAATGAAGGTTTCGTCTCTGACGTTTAGAGCGAGTGGTGGTTTGACTCGGCAATAAGTTTTAGTGAGGTTAAGTTTTGTTACGGTGTTTGGTTTTAGGCGTTTTGAATCGGTTTAATGTATTTGTTTTTTTAATTGACTAATGATGAGGTAGGGCTTTATGACTACACCATCTTTTGATATAAAGCCCTCTATAACGCGTTTCATCACTTATCGGATAACGCCCACAAAAGAGCTTTATAATTACACATGTTCTAATCATTAAAAGTTAACAACCTACCAAATTAAAGAGTCTTCCTACCAAAATAAGTATTTCAATGTGTATATATACAAGCACTAAAAGTTAACAACCTACCAAATTCTTAAATATGTTTATAAGAAACCTAAAGTTACGATAACATATTCAAATAAAACCTTAGCATATTTTACTGTCTTTTTCCGTATGTTTTTAAAGTCTAGTGGTTAGGTGAAAACCAATAATACACACACAATCATTAAAAAACAATTAAATTATCAAACAAGTTGCTTCTAAAAAGTAAGAAGGAAAACGGTAATATCCACTATAATAATATTGATTTGTTATTTTATGTTAAACAAAAAGAGTGTATCCATGTTTAATTTACTGAACATATGATAGGTTTGATTCTCATTACATATTCTGAATTTTTTGGAGTTTTTTTATATTGTAAAAAGATATATAAATTCTTTTTATAATATTTTTGTACATACCCCAGCCTCTCAAAGCTTTAGCGATGTCGAAAAACTTGGAAGATATGGTCTGAAAATTTTTACTCATGTCAAGGCATGAATACAGGAGGTGTGTTAAATTGAAAAGATTTTAATTTGTTGATAGAGATAATGTTATAAAGTTCCGTGGTATTGAATTTGCACAAATCATGTTTTTTTAGTTGTGAGATCCTTATGTCTGGCCGTGTTTGTGTTTAGTACGGGATGAGGGATGAGGATTAGGATTAGGACGTGACGATTTGGCACCAAAGCAAACACCGCCAAGTTCCCTCGTCTTTATTCGAAATTGGGATGTTTAAACTCACCAACCTGAACTCTCGCTCTCTCTTGTTATTTATTGTTACATACTGGAACAATTGAAAGGTATTTGAATTGTGCACATCAGTTATATGGACAAAAGATATAGGGTTTATAGATCAAATGGGCTACATCACCGACTAGACTAGACTAGACTAGTCTTTGGGATGAGTTCTCCTATTTGAGTTGTAACAATGGTATCTGTAGCAACTCTCACTAAAAAGTCCTATTTAGTATTATAATTCACAAACCCTAAGATTTTCAGAAGAATCAGGATTAGGGCCCCTAAAACTCAGGGGGGGTATTTTCTATTGATGATTATCCACTTATCTCGTTGTCAGAATAGAATTTTAAGAATTTGTCGACTCAGCTAAGCTAGTCTCACACGTAGCTACCCTATAAGAATTAAGTGTCCCTTACGGACCGTAAGGGAATATTTGTTACGGTCCGTAAGCTAGTCAAAATCGGTGTATAAATAGCAGACATTGGCACTTAGTTTCTGGAGTTTGAGCGACGAGAAAATTCGTTATATTCTCTGAGTTTTGGTCCGATTACTACAATTAACACACACGATCACTAATTGATGCTACGATACAGGGTATTAATTCGATCGCTATTACGATTCAATGTCCGATCAATTGAAACTATCCGATAGATGTTTAAGTGCTGCTCAAATTGGGTTTATACTTTGTCATTCGTCGTGATTTCGACTTGAATGTTTGAGTGCTGTCCAAAATCGGGCTATACTCTGTCATTCGTTGTGAATCCGCTCGATGTTTAAGTATCGCACTTTGTCATTTGTTGTGAGGGTTTGATCTCGTGAGTTATCGTAAAAGCTGTATTAAGTTACTTACCTAGTTTCGTGTGCAAATTAGGTTATTAAGCTTATCAGTAGGCTAAACTCTACCTCATACCAAAGTAGATGCTAATTCTCAGAAGAGTTAGAATCAGGAAGCTTGTTAAATCAAGGTGAGTTCACAGACTTTCTACAAGGCACGCCCATCCTCAGTAGGTAGGATGCCACTCCACTAATCTTCGCACACATGTCTGGGAGACCGCGATACATACGAATTCTCCAGAGTGCAGAATAACGTACGTTCGTCCTGGGTAGGACAACAAAACAAAACTTCGGGATAATCCTACGGGCTAGTAAGCCAGAGAACAGAAACGTGAATTCACTCAACTTTGTTGTTGACTCGTTGTTACATGCCTTGCAGGTCGTTAGATCCCTAGCTTAAGGAGCTTGCACGAGGAGGCGTGGTCGTTGTGGGAAAACATTTCAATTAATATTAAACTTATGTTTTGTGCTTCCGCTGTAAACTCAAACTATGTTTTGACACCAATTGTATTGTGTTGGATTTTATAAATATATAAATTAATTTCATGCTTTGTTCAATATGATTGGTGGCTATGATCCTGGGCATGTCACGCCTCCAAGGCGGGGTGGGGTTTTTGGAGGGTGTGACAGAGTGGTATCAGAGCCATTGGTTATAGTGAACTTGGTTTTAAAATGGGAATTTTTTTTTTGATGAAAACCAGACTATAACCGGTAAAGTGTTCAATAATCCACAACGATGCTTCATTCCAAGTGCAAGACTCAATACTTTACGGTGTTCTATAATATTTATTTTAAGTGCTATGGGTTAAGGATAAGTCATCCCTAAGTATTTCATGTATACAACCTTAAGAAATGTCTATTTGACAAATTGCTGATAGTATCTCTTTAAGATAAATGAAAATTTTAAAAGATTAGTACTAGTATCCTTACTTATTCGAGTAAATCTCGAGGACGAGATTTCTATAAGGAGGGGAGAATGTAGCAACTCTCACTAAAAAGTCCTATTTAGTATTATAATTAGTCCAATAGGAAACCCTAATTGAGAAACCCAAGTGATTCTGCACAAACCCTAAGATTTTCAGAAGAATCAGAATCAGGATTAGGGCCCCAAAAACTCAGGGGGGGGGGGTATTTTCTATTGATGATTATCCACTTATCTTGTTGTCATAATAGAATTTTAAGAATTTGTCGACTCAGCTAAGCTAGTCTCACACGTAGCTACCCTATAAGAATTAAGTGTCCCTTACGGACCGTAAGGGAATATTTGTTACGGTCCGTAAGCTAGTCAAAATCGGTGTATAAATAGCAGACATTGGCACTTAGTTTCTGGAGTTTGAGCGACGAGAAAATTCGTTATATTCTCTGAGTTTTGGTCCGATTACTACAATTAACACACACGATCACTAATTGATGCTACGATACAGGGTATTAATTCGATCGCTATTACGATTCAATGTCCGATCGATTGAAACTATCCTATAGATGTTTAAGTGCTGCTCAAATTGGGTTTATACTTTGTCATTCGTCGTGATTTCGACTTGAATGTTTGAGTGTTGTCCAAAATCGGGCTATACTCTGTCATTCGTTGTGAATCCGCTGGATGTTTAAGTATCGCACTTTGTCATTTGTTGTGAGGGTTTGATCTCGTGAGTTATCGTAAAAGCTGTATTAAGTTACTTACCTAGTTTCGTGTGCAAATTAGGTTATTAAGCTTATCAGTAGGCTAAACTCTACCTCATACCAAAGTAGATGCTAATTCTCAGAAGAGTTAGAATCAGGAAGCTTGTTAAATCAAGGTGAGTTCACAGACTTTCTACAAGGCACGGCCATCCTCAGTAGGTAGGATGCCATTCCACTAATCTTCGCACACATGTCTAGGAGACCGCGATACATACGAATTCTCCAGAGTGCAGAATAACGTACGTTCGTCCTGGGTAGGACAACAAAACAAAACTTCGGGATAATCCTACGGGCTAGTAAGCCAGAGAACAGAAACGTGAATTCACTCAACTTTGTTGTTGACTCGTTGTTACATGCCTTGCAGGTCGTTAGATCCCTAGCTTAAGGAGCTTGCACGAGGAGGCGTGGTCGTTGTGGGAAAACATTTCAATTAATATTAAACTTATGTTTTGTGCTTCCGCTGTAAACTCAAACTATGTCTTGACACCAATTGTATTGTGTTGGATTTTATAAATATATAAATTAATTTCATGCTTTGTTCAATATGATTGGTGGCTATGATCCTGGGCATGTCACGCCTCCAAGGCGGGGTAGGGTTTTTGGAGGGTGTGACAGTATCATAGCCAAATTGGGAGTGGAAATGGAGCGGTGGCGTGAAGGGAACCAGATGGGACCAAACGAGGACGTTGGCCATTAAGAAAAGGTCGAATGTTACGGACTGAAACCGTTGCATAGTATGAGACTTGTTCCACGTTGGTTGTATAAGCAACAAATGCTGGGTTTAGAGACCAAATGAGTTTCCTCACCTACATACTATTTTTTGAGATGAGTTCTCTTGTTCGGATTGTAACATTTTATTCACTTTATTATTTCAAAAATAATTTCAGATGGTGAAGATAGATCACCATGGTTTTGAGGATCAAAACGATGGAATGGAAAAATGGGGATCTGACAGACTGACACTAATTTAGCATAAGGATGGTAAGGATGGACACCCATCACCCTTAGGGTACACAGAACACATTCCGCACAACTAGGGTTGTACACCAACCAAACAAACACGTATAAGTCTTTGTTCGTGTTCATTCATTAAGGGATATGGTTGTTCATGAACTATTCACAAACGCTTACCGAACGAGATTTCTTATTCATGTTCATTCATTAAGGAAATCAAGGTGTTAATGCACTGTTCACGAACACTTACCAAACCCAAAAGAACTCAAACAAATATTTATGCACGTAAACGAACAAAAACAACATTATGAACACAATGAATACACACAATTCACAAACATATATTCATTTTAAAACAAAATATGTTTTTTTTTTCATCACAAAGATTACGAAGAATCCACCAAAAAATAAATAAGCACCTAATATAATTATCTAAACATAGTTTACATAATTATCAGAAATATGATTAACACAAAATTAAGAAGTTTGCAAGTTTTAACACAAACAGAAATTGAAATAGTAAAATAAGGGATGTTACAGGAGTCATATAGTATAATTAGGGTTTCAAAATTAAAGAAAAAAAATTAAAAACAATTAAACAAAAATACAACATATAAAAACCTTTAAACGAACGAACACAAACATAAAAACATAAGCAAGCACATTACCGGACGTTTACGAACATAAATGAATGAACGAACTTTTACTTAACAAACGGAATATCATGTCCGTGTTCGTTCATTTATTACAGGAACGGACATAAACGAACTTCCCGCCGAACGGTTCACGAACTATTCGCTAAACGGTCAGTTCATTTACGGCCCTACGCACAACATAAGGATGGTGATATAGTTGTCCGATACCTAGGGAAACACAGCTCCACCTAAGCCGATACCGAAGAAATCCATCTGGAATGACAATGGCGGTCATGATCATATTCAGTTTCTCTCCCTTCTTTTCTCTTCTCTCTCTCTCTCTCTTTTCATTCCTCCATCTCTTATTATTATGCTATTTATTATCTAAAGATGGTTTGGGACGATGGGGATTCTATTTGGGTGTACCTATCTACACACCATTTTTCCTATTTACACACCAAAAAAGGTGTTTTTTGTCCTTATATGCACACCCTGCAGTGTCGAACTGTGGTCAAAACGCGGCATTTTGGTCCGGTTAACCAGACAAAGACTGACGGGTGTCTGACGGGTCTGTTGACCGAACCAAAACGCCGAGCTTTGACCGCGTTTTGGTCCTATCAACCAGACAAAAGACTGACACCCGGTCAACAGACCCGTCAGACACCCGTCAGTCTTTGTCTGGTTAACCGGACCAAAACGCCGCGTTTTGGCCACAGTTTGACATTGCAAGATGTGCATATAAGGACAAAAAACACCTTTTAAGGGTGACTATCTACACACTGGTGTGTAGATAGTTTGGCCCTTCTATTTTTATGCTTTCGGGATGGAAATGATTGGAAAGAAAAGTGACTATGTGATGTGATTTGGTTTAACAATAACACGGGGGATTTGAAGAGTCCTTTTTAAGTATCATCCATTTTAATTACTTAAATAATCGGATATTTTTTAAACGATTAAATTTGTACGTTTTAAGGATTGAACCCCTAACCTCCTACTGCTATCTTATCTAACTCATCAACATCAGTGGACTATTTCCAAGTTGATTAATCGATATTTAACATCTACTTCTTTAAGTTTTGACACCTCAAATTAGAGTATAAGTTGATATGAGGTACAAGAAGTCCTATTCATAGCAATGGGACAAAAGTTAAAACTTTAAATAGTGGATAACAAAGAGGAGAAATTATAGATGACCACCTCCCTCACCAACTCCATTACTTACTACTGACCAAAAAGTGAGAATAATGTGGCGGCTTTCAACAAAAATCCATATTATGTTATGTTTGTTGGCAAAAAAATTGAAGTTTGGCTTGGTGGTGCTTTATAAAAAATATCCTTTAAAAAAATGTTTGTTGGCAGCTTTATATATATAACTTAGGTTACCTCGTATATATTTCCTATAACACATATAAACTTCCAACAATGTAGGGTCTTCTTTTTTTGTTCATTTTCATTCATATTCCCTATAATACGATTACGCATTCATATTATTATATTCCCTATAATCAACCTTTATTCCGATTGTTGAGTGTTGTGTGTCTTATGTCCAAGGTTTGATGCAAAACTACTATTGAGCCGGGAGTCTCACTAGAAGTAGTCTCTCTATTCCTACGGGTAGAGGCAAAGTTGTCTACATCTTACCCTCATCAGACCCTACCTTATCTCTGCTATTGATGAGATTTACTGAGTATGATAATGATGATGATTATTATATCTAACTTACAATAAAAGATTTCAATTATTGTCACATAGCATTTTCCAGTTCATCTTTACCAAAAAAAATTTTAACAATAAATATTTGTATATAAAATAACTTACAAAAATATTTGGTTACTTTTAAGAATAATAGTTATCTTCTATATATGTCGTGGCATTTTATTAATATATTATATACTAATAAACTTATTTATTATAGTCAATTTAATTTTATTTTTATTTATTATCATTGCTTCTAATAATCTTTATCTCTTTATTACATTTTGGGATTTGCGATTAAAAATTTTAGAATACCTCAAATTTCCCCTTCACCTTTAGTAAAAAGTTAACAAAAATCTATATATAATCTAAAATTTAGTTGCATGTTCTATTTTAAAAGCAACATTTATGAAGTTTTAAATGCAATACTTAAGTAATTACAAACTATAATGCTTATGGTGCAACACTTAATTAGCTTAGTAAAAGGGGTAAAATTGTCTTTCTGTATTAGTATTAAACTGAATAAAATTAATAAAGAAAATAACTTCAATTTAGCTATTTAAAGTAAATATATTTGGTTTTATGCATTTAAAAGGTAAAATGAAACGTGTAGATGGTGTAATTTACGTATTTAATAATTTAATAATAATGTAAATGACTTGGTTTTTTCATTTAATAGGGGAATATAAAACGGTGTGTATTATATTGTATTTAAAGTTTTCATTAAACTCGGTTGGTATATAATCCCTTTTATCTTTCTTTCCTCCCCTCATTTGCACCAAACCCTAGCCCCAAATATTACAGCTTCCTAGATAAACACAAACTTCAGATTGTTACTCGACAAACACACCCACTGCAACTTTCTAGAAAGAGATAGAGAGAGAGTCAGGAGAGTGTGAGAGAGGGGGACGGCCGATTGCCACCATGGGCGGTGGAGCTCCGGTGGACGTTGGTGGCGGTTGTTGGCGTTGTTTGGACTGTGATCGAGCGGCAGAAGACAAAGACGGGGCATGGTGTGCGGCGGCAGTGGCTTCGTGGCGGTGTGCCGTCTTTTCGACGAAACAACATCAGCAACGACATCAATATCGGAGGTCATGTTTTGTTTTGGTTTTTCATTGTTTTATATGTTTATTTTGTAGGTATTATTGTGTATATGTTTTGACACTTGAGATGAAGGTAATTTGAGATAATTTGTTGTATGTAATGCTCATGTTGTGAATCAGAAAAAGCTTGAGTTTTTTTTTTTTTTTTTTGGTGTAGAGTTATAGACGAGAATGTCGAGTAATCATAATGTTATTTTGAAGGAGAGGAAGTTGCCCATGTCATCGTTGAATGATCGTCAAAAGTTAAATTGTTAAAAGCTGGTCAATTCAGTTTTTTATCCGAGGTTAATCGGTTTGGTTAGCCATATTGGAAGCCGTAACTGAATTAACCGATTACCAAACTGATGAATTCAAGATAGATCTGTTGTTGTTGTTGTTGCAATAAGGGTTTATAAGAATTCAAGATAGATCTGTTGTTTTGTAGTTTAGGGGTCCACCGGATCTAACTGCGATGATGACGACAAGATATGGTTAGTGGAAGCACTTCTTCAATTCTTACAAACCTTTATTTCGAATTCATTCAAAAAAATCTTAATTGCCATTGTTGGTATAACCGACATGTAAATTGAACATTAAATCTGTTCAATTTTACAGATCGAATACAAATTTTGTACCATTTTTTGTGAAATTCTTACAGGTGACTAACTGATTATAGAGTTTTATTAGCTCGGATAATAATAAAAAATGAGGTAAAATATAGTTGCTTTAGTTTTTTTAGGTTTACATTCTATTGGTTTTATATGTTTCGTTAAAGTCTGAACCATTGTTGAGTATTTGATATGTTTTGGCTCTTCTGCAGGTTGAAATCAACAACTCAAGAATATTTTTGCTTTCAAAATTGGTGTAGTAACTGTCTAATAGCGAGTTCAATTCTACCTTGCCATCTTATTTAAAAAGAAGATTGAGTTATCAGCTTTTCAAGCTAATGGGACTCTTAATTGTTGGTAACAGGCAAGGGATGGATGTTGCGGGGGCATGCAATCGGGATAACGTGGCCAGTTTTTAAGATCCGGAAGGCTTGGAACCCGAAGAGCGTTCCAAATCATAGTTGTAAATGAGTCACAGTTCTTGATCTATCTAATTACTAATAATTGTAATCAATTTGATGTAATTACTAATAAACTGTAGCTAATTTGATGGCACCAGGCACCAACCTTATAGTTAAAAAGTGTATGATTTAAGTTGATGATCGGTAGTAGTTAAAAAGTGCTGAAAAATATTAATTGTATGCAAGTTAGTACTAGAATATGCAATAGTCCCACTGCTTTATCTTTGACCCATGGTTTTTTAGACAGGTCATGCTATGAAACATGGATGCATTTTTGTCCCATGGTTTCTATAAAGAAGGTCATGCTATCAAACATGCATATTGGCAATAGTCTTCGCTAACTACATTGTAAAAATCAAACTTGCATATAATTAGTTCACCACATCCACAAATAATAGTGAACTTCCTGAATTTAATAGATTGGGGATAAACCAATAATATGACATTCAAATTGGTAAATTTATTTTTTATACCTAATTTGAGCTATAGGATCACAAAATATGATAATGAAATACTTTAAATCCATTATTAGTAAAATACCACTAATCATTCATTGAATTTTGAAGTGTCCCCTTATTTATCAAGTTAAAATATTGTCATCAACTTTCATCCTAACTCAAAAACATTAAGAAAAAAATAAAACAATAAACATAATTAACTTTTGTGACATATAAAAAAATCTAACGAAAACGTGTACCGCGTTGCGAATTGTGCCGCCGTAACATCGCGCGGGTTTGTTTTATTTGGTTAAATTAATGTATTATTATTATACAACTTAATATATTAGATTTTTTTAATGAGATTAAAAATTTAGTTATATCAACTATTTTACAACCTTCATTTTGAGTCTCTTAAATACATTCTTCCTTCAAATTAATAGAATTAATATTATAATTCTAACAAATTAGACTTAAAATAAAATTAAAGATAACGTAACTGAATTAATGGAATTAAAGGAGAAATTAGAATTACAATAATTAAAGAGAACATAACTGAAATAATAGAATTAAAGGAATTTTAAGAACAACTCTTCATCTCCTTTTGTTAGACTTAAAATAAAATTAAAGATAACGTAACTCTAAATTAATGGAATTAAAGGAGAAATTAGAATTACAATAATTAAAGATAACATAACTGAAATAATAGAATTAAAGGAATTTTAAGAACAACTCTTCATCTCCTTCCATTGACCCCAAGTCTCAATATATTCTTCCCATTCAATGCGTTTCTACAACATTTTTGCATTTAAACTTTCATTAAAATGAAAACTGCCACAAGTCATCCCAAGAGGCTACTTATCATGTCTCTATAATTACACAGTCACAGTCAAGCATCCTCCCTTTCATTATGCAACCTGTGGCTAAATATCGGAAGACATCTGCCAACATGAAGAAAACCACTGCTGTTGCTAACTGTTCAGAAAGTTTGGCAACTCTTGAAGAAATATTACACCATGGTCGAGAAAATAAGAAACACACGGTATCAAAACTTTCTATAATTTCGATTGTTTCCCTCGTCATTATTATTATCCATACATTAAATGTGTTTCTTCTAATCCATGCAGAATGCTGAGTTCAATTGTCGTGTGGTGATTAAAGGCGTACGTAATAGCGAAGAGTGGTTCAGACTTATGTGTGGAGGAGGAAAATGCATGAAAGGTGTATCGCGTGAACACGGGGAGCTGTGGTGTGCTGGCTGTGAAAACCCAGTTATGTTTCCACAAGCAAGGTTTGGTTTTGGTATTCTATAGTTATGTGCGTTGGCAAACGCCTTTATACACTATCACATCTGGAAAAAAAACTTTCAACAGGTTCCATCTTGAACTTGATGTGCTCGATTCCACGGCAAATGCGGTCATCATGTGCTTCGATGACACTGCACAGATTCTAACAAGCACCACTGCTCAGTCTATACTCAATGTGGAATCGGGTCTCTCGCATATCTACACCGTTTATTCCGAAAGCATCCAGGATAGCTTCACTCCAGTCATGATACAGAACTCTAACGGTAGCATCTCAACGCTCCCAAACTGCTTACACTCACTTGTGGCACCACCCGAACCATCCAAGTTGATACATCCACATACTACCATCATGGGGCCTTTGAGAGCTTCAACTGCAAGCGTGTGCTCCCGGACGAAACCAATTGTGAATCCGTTGGATCTACCACTCCTACTCCCATGACTAGGAAGGGTAAAGGGGTGATGACAATACCAACACCGGTTAAGCTCAAAGAAACAATCAGAAAGTACATGTAAGTTTCTATATATACTTTTGACTTACCAAATTCCATGAACCACATAACTACATATCCATTTGTGTCGTGTTTAAGTAAATGTTCAAAAGTGAATATTATATGATACAAACATCATGTTTATTTCTTTATGACTAACTATAAACAAGTACAATTACACCATTGGTTTTGTTATGTGCTTTTTCTATTTGAGAACGCATACGACCCCATCGCTTTAGTGTTGAAATGAATTGTAATGGAACTTACCCGTGGCAAGTCGGCAACGCGCGGGCATTACCACTAGATTCCCACATTCCGTAAGGTTACCTTTCTTTATGTCAATTATGATGAAATTTGTAGTGAATTTGTTTATGCTTTTTTGTTCGTTTGGATATTTAAGTTAAATCATTAGTTTATGTTTTTTCCCCTATTTATACATGCCAAATAGCTAAATGGAATGAATTGAACTTCAACGAGCTTGAACTGGAGTTCATAAATGGGAATTTACTTGAACGGAGTTACATTCTATAAAGTTTTAATTACAAAATAATGGAATATGAACTACTAACATATACATCATCCAAGTTAAAGTTCTGCCTAACATTTCCTTTCTTTCTTTCACAGCCCTACTTATGAAGGTTCTGATTCGGATGATTCTGTGGGTAACTACTAAGGGGAACGTCGACTACATGGCCATGCATTAGCGGCAGAAGATTTCGTGAATTATTGAATAAAACCGGAAGCTTTGTGAACTCCTTTTAGTTTTTTTCCTGTAATGTATGTTTTTAGACTTGGCATACATGTTTGTTCTTAAACAGATTCCGCAAACAAAGTTTCCTGTGCTATGCACGCCTTACATTTTGTGTGGCCGGCTTATGGTACAAGCTCTTATCACGTTTTGTATGGCTTCTCTTACATTGTCTTTTGGCTAATTATCTTTTATCCATACATAAACATTTTCCCCGAACACACAACAAAATGAAGGACACTAACTTTTGGGTCATGCCGTGCATCGTACGGGCCTTCCCTCTAGTATTTATGTATTTTTAAGAATAACAATTATCTTTGATGTGTGTCTTAAATACCTATTAATTCTCCCCAAAAATAGCTCGAGGGGTATTATAGTAAAGATATTAAATAGTTATAATTATAATAAACTTGGTGCTAATAGAGGTAGAGGTACTCAATCATATATTTGTAATAAGACTCATGTTTCTTTTTTAATGGCATTGATATGCCCAATAATGATCTTTTCAATGTTTGAATCTGATTTAGCTTTCTTTTTCAGGTTGTAATGGGTTCGTGTTAAAATGAATGATTTTTTACTGGTCAAAACAGGTTTGGTTTGGTCACATCAAGCCAACGTGTCAACACATTTTGTACATTATATATATATATATATATATATATATAGGGGAGGGTTATTTTGAGAACGCTAAATATTGCGAGAACCGTGAGAACGAATGAAAAAGCCAATCAAAACCAATTTTTTTAATACAAAACTCATTGTAATTAAGATACAACATCAAAAAAATAATTTAGAACATCAAATAATTCATTTCTCCTTTCAAAATCACTCTTTTTAGAATTTTTACACATGTGTAAATATAACAGATTTACACATGTGTAAATGGCAAACTTACACATGTGTAAATTTTCTTTATTTACGAATTCACGTAAATTTAAACGTGTAAATTAAATTTCTAACATTGTATTCGAATAATAATGATAAGTGTAGAAAAAATTTTTGAATTTGATTCGTTTTTTACCAAGTTCTCGCGATTTTTTCATTTGTTCTCACGGTTCTCACAATATTTAGCGTTCTCATTTAAACCCTCCTCTCTCTCTCTCTCTCTATATATATATATATATATATATATATGTGTGTGTGTGTGTGTGTGTGTGAGATTAGGTTCAAGAGTGAACACTAGTGTAGTTTGCGAACTGAGCGAACTAATCCTGGCCGTACATGTGTGTAGATCAATGGCCAGGATTTGATGATGAAATACACTAGGGTATTTTACGATTTGATGATGAAATCCTAGCCATCAACGTGTGTAAATCAATGGCTAAGATTTGTTCACTCAATTCGCAAATACACTAATGTTCACTCTAGAACCCCACCATATATATATATAGGGAGAAGATCATGCGAGAACCACCTCTTATTGCGAGAACCAATGTGAACACAACCAAAAATAGCTAAAAATCACACAAAAAATTTTTTTTTGAATTTTTTAATATTTTTTAGCTTCTGAAAGTAGCGATTTTAACATTAAAAATTTAGATTTTTTTTTTATTTTTTTAGGTTTTTTGGGGGTTTAGTTTTTAGCATTTTAGTTTGGGGGTGGGGGGGTTTAGGTTTCTGGGGGGTGGGGGAGGGGGGTTTAGGGTTTTTGGGGGCGGGGGGGTTGGGGTTAGGTTTTTTTTTAGCATTTAGCTTGGGGGGGGGGTTTATGTTTTTTTTTGGGGGGGGGGGGGGGTGGGGGTTGGGTTTTTTTAAGTTTTTTTTAGGTTTTTTAGCTATTTAAGTTGTGTTCACATTGGTTCTCGCGGTTCTCACAATAAAGGTGGTTCTCGCATGAGCTCCTCCATATATATATATATATATATATATATATATATATATATATGGTTCAAGAGTGAACACTATTGTAGCTTGCGAATTGAGTGAACTAATCCTAGCCATACACGTGTGTAGATCAATGGTCAGGATTTGATGTTGAAATACACTAGTGTATTTTACGATTTGATGATGAGATCCTGGCCATACACGTGTGTTGATCAATGGCCAGGACTTGTTCACTCATTTCGCAAATACACTAGTGTTCACTCTAGAACCCCACCCTATATATAGGGAAAGGTTAAAATGAGAACCACCTTAAGCTGCGAGAACCGCGAGAACTATTTGATCCGGCGCGATTTGGGGCAAAAAAAATTTATACAAACGTAGTTGAAAAAAATATAAACACATCTGTAAAAAGAATTTTAAAAAAATTGTCGAGTCGGTAGTTTTGACTCATGCAAGTTTTTTTTACGACAGACGTAAATTTGGAAGAAGATAAATATTTTTTGTACCTCTCATGTAAATGTGGGTGTGCGACGTTTTTTCAATTTTTCTTATTTTGCTAAAACAAGTGATTATTTTTACAACTTTTGTGAAAGAAAAATTCGGAAAAACCTTTTGGATGGCCTAGTTCTCGCGGTTCTCGCAACTTGTGGTGGTTCTCATTTGAACCAAAGCCTACTGTAACACCTCGAAAATTCACGTCCTATAATGTATTGACACGTGTCATAAGTTTGAACGTGTGAAAGCATACTCTAGAGGGACTAAAGTTGACAAACATGGAAAGTATGTGAATATAAGGGTTCAAAATGTCAACAAGGGATAAATATACTTTACAGTAACCCTACATGATGCTCATACCTTCAAACGAATAAATCATGGATCATACGAAGCTAAATATGAAAGAAAGTGAGAGATTATAAACCACAAGGGTTAAATGTGTCAACATGTTTAAAGTATACCTCTGAGTGACCTTTTAGCAAACCCGAAGCTTTGTAACGGTAAATTATGCTCACTAGAATGCACGATAAAAATTTCATAAAGTTTCGTTATCGTATGAGAAAGTTATGATCAAATTCGTATACGAGGGGTTAAAGCGTCAACGTTGAAAATTGTGACTTTT
Source organism: Helianthus tuberosus (assembly GCA_030545235.1). Classification (NCBI taxonomy): domain Eukaryota; kingdom Viridiplantae; phylum Streptophyta; class Magnoliopsida; order Asterales; family Asteraceae; genus Helianthus; species Helianthus tuberosus. The sequence continues at coordinate 189,965,897 of CM060409.1, forward strand.
CGGGTGATAACCAAGTTAACCAAGGACTTAACAAAGTGGGTATAAGACTTGAACCCCTTATAAGTCAATTAGAAGGGCTCAAATTGCAAAAATAAAGGTTGGATTGACCTTTCGAAGGACCAAGAGCCAAGGATGCAAACTGAAAAGAAATTGTTTGCCCTGATAACTGGCTTACGGACCGTAAAGGTCCACCCTTACGGTCCGTAAGGGTCGCCCAGATGCAGCAAATCGTGAAAGTTGGTTGTTCAGCCTTGGAACCGACTTAGATGAGATATTTTCACTTCAAGGGGGACCCCTACATGTTCCTAGGCCTTAGGGGCACTTGTAAATGATCTGGGAACAATGCTAGACTTAGTTGTCAATGATCTAAGTGAGATTTAAGCATTATATAAAGGTCTCTTGTTGCAAACAATTGATCACACATTCCTTCTGCATTTCTGGAGCTTCCTGGAGCTGAAGAGCAGACCCTAAGCCTTCCAAATCGTGCATAGGACTTTGGTAAGTATGCTTAACCTTTCTTAATTGAGTTTTTACTTAGTTTTAGCTTAAGAGTCAAACCGTCGTAATTAGCGTTTGACTTAGCGATTAATCATTAATGGTCCAGTGATTAGTCGAATTGAAAGTAGTTATAAGTTGGTAATTATGTGGGTAATAAACCCTTAAAAGGGCACCCTCTGATTTCCACTATAACTAGACCAATTGTAGGGTCAAAGTTGACTAGAAAAAAAGTCAACAGAATGCAAATCTTCGATTTAACGCCTAATTAACAATGTAGAAGGCATGTAACCTATTTTATCACTCATATAACTTAGTAATAAGTATAATAACTGGTCTAAGCTTGTTTGATCCGACAATTTTCTGTTTAGACCCGGTTCGGAACCGAAAGTCGTAAAACTTTGACTTTTGCTTTGACTTCAGTTCTGACCCGTTTTAGTAGAGTTTGGAAATGCCTTAGGACTTCCTTAGGACCAGGTTACATGTTGGTATAACCCTCTGTGCTTGGTTCGTTGATTGTCCTATTCGTTTACACGTTTCCGTTAATTGCTTAATGTTGACCATAATGCCCTTTTTACCATAAAACGAGAATTTAAGAAATGTGAAAGGACAATAATCTTTGATACTGATTTATAAACATGTCTCTAAAATTTCACATCAGTTGGAGGTCTAGATTAGGAGTTATGCTCATTAGCGTAATTATAACGCCTTTTAGTAATTAAACGGCGCAATTAGTATAAAGCCTATCTAAACCCAATTTTTGACACCAAACCTCTTACCCACTGATGTAATATAATATTTTGGGATTTTTAAAGAATTTTAATTATTTTTAACCTGCTCATAACCTAAGGTTATGGCGTTGATTCGGTAAATACCGATTATACCCTTTTTGTGTATAAAATGAGTTCTACATAGTATTTTGACGCCAATCCAATTGCTACTGATTTTATATAATAAATAAAGTATTTTGAACTTATTAACCTGATCAGAAAACTCAGATTTCCCGTATAACCCGGAAATCGCTTAAAATGGCTTTTTAAGCGTATTAAACGCATAGTTTGGGTTTAAAACCATTTTATCACATAAGACTTATTACCAACTGATATGACCTATTAAAATAAGTTATTTTACTGATGTATTCTTACCCGAATCTCAGAAACTTAAATAATCCCTTTTATAATCTTTAAAATGACCAAAATACCCCTACGGGGCTTAAATTGTGATTAAACTCGTTTTGGGCATAATGGAAGGTATCCTACTGATATCACAACATATTTAAGGCACATTAACTTAGAAAACCTGTAGATAACTCTTTTGGTTACTCGTTACGCACTCGTCGCGTTCGGATCGGCTTTTGTGACTAGTTTGCATATATTAGCCGAAACGGGTCAAACCATATCTTTTTGGTCTCAAAATCCAGAGTGTGTTTAAGTTACCCATATTAAACAATAATACAAGCTTGTCGGTTCAAAACCACATTCTAAACCGGTCTTCGCTTCTTCATGCATTTGAACCATGTCTTCCTTTTAAAACTAACCGGTCTAAGCTTAGGCTTAATTAAAGACCCGTTAGAAATCTAATAGGTTATTAAAACCTTCGTTCCAGATTAGGAGCCCAGTAAAAGATACGTGCACTTGCTGTATTTGATTTATACTTTGCTCAGGTAAATACTTTTAACTTATTTTCCCTATACGGGCTTGGGATACGGTACTATAAAGGTACCGCTTGGTCGGGTGTGTGTAGTCATTTAAATCGGATTGTGATTAATGTATTTGCATGACCCGTTTAATATGTATTATTTGGTGTATGGCCTTTGGGGGTTAAATGACCATGTCCCGGATATCCTTGGCATCATTTTACGAAATGGCCACGACCTAAGCACGGGGTGTAGGCGTACACCTGACAGATGCATTATGTAAAAACTGGTAATCCACTTAGAGGAATACAATCCTTGTGGGCATTATACCTGTGGCGTGTCAGTTAAACTGTCCTGATGGACGATAAATAAGTAAAACTGTATACAAGATTATATACAAATAATTGTCCCAAGTTATAAATATATTTTTCCGAAGTGCATTCAAATCAATTTTCAAACTCTTTTCAAAATGAGTCAGTTAAGTTGTATTTACCAGTGTAAACTGACGTATTTTCCAAAAGGCTAAGTGCAGGTACTAGACGAAATAGGCTGGCTACTCCAGGCATCATTACTCAAGTCTCGCAAGCTCTAGATGTCAAAGTCTGTTGAACAATAATTCCTATTTATTTTTTATCCGCCTGTGGATCTTTTACTTTCCGTTGTAATACTGTATATTACTTTATTTTTGGATTGTAATATATTTATCTTTTGCTTCCGCTGTGCATTTATATATTGTGTTGTTTGACTATGATGATATCAACTATGTCACGATACTCCCCACCGGGTCCACCGGTCAAACGTGGAAATATCGGGGTGTGACAGGTTGGTATCAGAGCCAACACTGAGTGAATTAAACACTAGCCTTTTGTGTTTAATCTCAGCTACACAGTTGCACATTCTTGAGTCTAGACAAGAACATAGGACAAATCCTAATTCGTTTTATTTTGTCCTTATTTGGTTCCTTTGTTATTTTCTGATTGGCCTTTGCATGGGCAAGTCATTTTCTATAGAAGTCCCGTTTAGGGCAACCATATACTTGTTTAAATTTTAAAGGAACGATTATATTTAAAATATCATTCCTATATTATAAGATCTACCATTATAATAAAATGGCAAAAATCTAAAAAGGACAAGACCTAGCCATATGTCACCTTAAGACAGGGCCAAGACGGTAGTTCCACAATTAGATTCAGATCCTTGTTAACATTTCAATTTAGGATTGTTCTGCGTTAAATATTAAAAAGAATCTAAAGGGTAAAACCTAGCCTAAATGTCATTGCAGACATGGCCAAGATGGTAAAACTTATTTAAAGGATTCAAATCTTTATTAAATATCTGAAAGCATATTAACATGCTTGACAAAATGTGATACGATAAAATCACATAAGTCATTCTTAAATGGGTTATTTTTAAATTCCCTTATTTATATAATCATCCTTTAAGGAGGAAGTGCCCACGGGCTATAATTAATGTCCTCTGGGACTAAAGACAGTGGTAGCCTACAACTCCCTGTCAAGAAAAGGTAATGAACTTTGATTCAAACCTTAATGCCTCGATTCCGTAAAATCAAGGCCTATAAATTAAACTTGTCTACGTGACTAGGCCTTTTGTGCTATTATTAACTTATAATTTAGGATTATGATAAAGATCCTGAACAATTATATATTTAACAAATTAACTAAATTGTGTATTAAAAACATGGTTAATAAATCGTCAAGAACGATAGTAATGTATGGGCTTCTAAATAAACCTTGCCCTTATTTTCTTTTTGTCGTAATTAAGACTACATGGCTGACTCTGACGAGATGAACAGTCATCCTCTGGAAAACCACGATGATGATAAGATCAATATAACCAGAGGAGAACTTCATACACTGATTGATACAGCTGTATCTAAAGCTGTAGAGGAGCAATTCAGGGAGTATAGTGGGACTCATAGTAAAGCCTCATCTGTACCCCACACTAAGTCTGTCCCTAAGACTCGTTTGGAGGCTCACAGCAAGCCACCGCCCTCTAAGAAGGACGAGCCAAAGAAAGATGATGATCGACACTCTTCAAATCATCAAAGTGATCCATCTCAAAGGGTCGTTCTGAATCAAGGACCCCGTGAAAAGGGATGCTCCTACAAATACTTTGTTTCCTGCAAACCCCGGGATTTCACTGGGGAGAAAGGAGCAATAGATTGTATGACCTGGTTGAATGAAATGGACACAGTGGTTGACATCAGCGGTTGTACTGAAAGGGATGTAGTAAAGTATGTATCCTAATCGTTCAAAGGAGAGGCACTAGCATGGTGGAAGTCTCTCATTCAAGCTGCTGGGAAGATCCCACTCTACAACATGTCATGGGAACAGTTTGTTACTCTCATCAGGGAGAACTATTGCCCTCAACACGAGGTGGAGAGGGTTGAATCAGATTTCTTATCATTGGTAATGAAGAATCTAGACTGTCAAGCTTAACTCACCAGTTTCAATACCCTGTCTAGGCTAGTTCCGTATCTGATAACACCGGAACCCAAGCGAATTGCTCGCTTCATTGGGGGTTTAGCCCCAGAGATCAAAGCCAGTGTTAAGGCTTCAAGACCTGCTACGTTTAGGTCAGCAGCTGATTTCTCTCTGTCCCTTACTTTAGATGCGATCAGGCTAAGGTCGCTAAAGAATTCTGAAGAAAGTAAGAGGAAGCGTGAGGATGATAACTCACGAGGGTCAGAGAAGAAGCACAAGGGAAACACTGATTCTAAGAAGTTTGGGTCTGGAAAGAATAGTCAGGGAACAAAGGAAAAGCCAAGGTGCACGAATTGCCAAAAACGCCACTTTGGAAAGTGCAGACTTGAGTCCAATTCTAAGTCTGGATCACCTGCATGTGGGTTATGCAAGTCTAAGGAGCACAAGACTGTTGATTGCAGTAAGATTAAAGATGTCACATGCTACAACTGCAATGAGAAGGGGCACATTAAAACCAACTGCCCTAAATACGCCAAGAAGCCTGAAGAGGTCAAGAAGACCAATGCAAGGGTCTTCAGGATGGACGCAAAGGAAGCCGTCCAGGATGACAACGTGATTACATGTACTTTCCTCATAAATGATGTTTATGCAAGAGTACTTTTCGATTCAGGCGCTAATAAGTCGTTCGTAGATAATAAGTTTTGTGAACTATTGAAATTGCCTGTTAAAACCTTAAGTGTGAAGTATGAGGTGGAATTAGCTAATGGAACCATAGAAACCGTCTCAAATGTGTTAGATGGATGTGTTATATCCATTAGGAACCACTCTTTTCCATTATCCTTACTTCCTTTGAAGTTAGCCGGTTTCGACATAGTTTTAGGCATGGACTGGTTATCTCATAACCAGGCCCAGATTGTCTGCAATAAGAAGCAAGTAGTGATCAAGACTCCATCTGGTGAATCACTTACCATTCAGGGAGATACCCAGTATGGAATGCCTGAGCAAGTGACTATGCTCAAGGCCTCCAAGTGTCTGAAGAAGGGTTGTGTCATCTACATGGCACAAGTGACTATTGATGATGCCAAAGCCCAAGATTGAAGATATCCCCGTCATTTCTGAATACCCTGAAGTGTTTCCTGAAGATCTACCTGGTTTACCACCAGATAGGCAAGTAGAATTCAGAATTGACATCATCCCCAGAGCAGCACCTGTTGCGAGAGCGCCTTATAGATTGGCACCAACGGAGATGAAGGAATTGAGGACGCAGTTAGATGATCTGCTATCCAAAGGTTTTGTTAGACCTAGTTCGTCTCCTTGGGGAGCGCCAATCTTGTTTGTCAAGAAGAAGGATGGATCGATGCGCCTGTGCATGGATTATCATGAGCTTAATAAGGTCACTATCAAGAATAGGTATCCATTGCCCAAGATCGACGATCTGTTTGATCAACTTCAAGGGGCAAGTTACTTCTCTAAGATTGAATTAAGGTCAGGCTATTACCAACTGAAGGTTAAAGATGAAGACGTACACAAAACTGCATTTAGGACTCGTTATGGTCATTACGAGTTCCTAGTGATGCCTTTTGGGCTCACTAATGCACCTGCCGCATTCATGGATCTCATGAATCGCGTCTACAAGCCTTACTTAGATAAATTTGTCATCATCTTTATTGACGACATCCTCATCTACTTGAAGAACCAAGCTGATCATGAGAAGCACCTTCGATGCATTCTTTCACTACTTCAGCAGGAGAAGCTCTACGCCAAATTCTCTAAGTGCGAATTTTGGCTTCGAGAAGTCCAATTCCTTGGACATGTGGCTAGCGAACGTGGAATCCAAGTGGATCCCGCTAAGGTAGAAGCTGTCATGAACTGGCAAGAGCCAAAGACGCCTACAGAGATTCGTAGCATCCTAGGCTTAGCAGGATACTATAGGCGATTTATCGAAAATTTTTCAAGGATTGCTGCACCCCTAACTTCCTTGACTAGGAAGAAGATTAAGTTTGACTGGGGCCTAAGCAGCAAGAATCTTTTGATATTCTAAAGCAGAAGTTGAGCAACGCTCCTGTATTGACATTGCCTGATGGAATAGAAGATTTTGTGGTATACTGCGATGCATCACACACCGGGATGGGATGTGTGCTTATGCAGAAAGGCAAAGTCATTGCCTATGCTTCGCGACAGTTAAAGGTGCACGAGAAGAATTACACCACCCATGACTTGGAGTTGGGTGCCGTTGTATTTACACTGAAGCTCTGGAGGCACTATTTATATGGTGTCAAGTGTGTGATCTATTCTGATCACAAGAGCCTCCAGCACCTGTTTAACCAAAAGGATTTAAACATGAGGCAGCGCCGATGGATGGAGACATTGAACGATTATGACTGTGAGATAAGATACCATCCCGGCAAGGCGAATGTAGTCGCCGATGCCTTGAGTCGAAAGGAAAGGGTGAAACCCATCCGAATCAATGCCAAGAGCATTGAGATAAAGAATAGTTTAAATAAAAGGTTGTTAGCTGCACAGAAGGAAGCTGTGTTGGAAGCTAACTATCCTAATGAAAAGCTAGGGGTAACTGAGGAGCAGTTACCTCTTGGCAAAGACGAAATTCTGAGATTGAATGGAAGAATATGGGTTCCTGTCTATGGAGGACTACGAGATGTTATCCTCTAGGAAGCCCATAGTTCTAAAAATTCCGTTCATCCTGGAGCTGATAAGATGTACCAGGATCTAAGGGTAAACTATTGGTGGATAGGCTTGAAGAAGTCTATAGCTACCTATGTAGCTAAATGTTTGACGTGTGCTCAAGTCAAAGCTGAACATCAGAAGCCGTCAGGTTTACTACAACAACCTGAACTTCCCACATGGAAATGGGAAATGGTGACAATGGATTTCATCACCAAGTTGCCGAAGATAAGGAAAGGCAATGATACTATATGGGTGATAGTGGATAAACTGACTAAGTCAGCACATTTCCTACCCATTAAGAAGACCTACAGCTCCGACATGTTAGCCCAACTATACGTAGATAAGATTGTATCCCTACATGGCATACCTGTGTCTATTATCTCTGACAGAGATACTAGATACACGTCACATTTTTGGAAAAGTTTCCAATAATCTTTGGGCACGCGCTTAAATTTCAGTACGGCTTACCACCCCCAGACGGACGGGCAAAGTGAGCGTACAATCCAAACTTTGGAAGACATGCTTCGAGCATGTGTCATTGACTTAGGTGGTAGTTAGGATAACCACCTGCCATTAATCGAGTTCTCGTATAACAATAGCTATCATACCAGCATTAAGGCTGCGCCTTTTGAGGCATTGTATGGTAGGAAATGCAGAACGCCCGTTTGTTGGGCTGAAGTTGGAGATGTCCAACTGTCAGGACCCGAAATAGTCTTTGAAATGACGGACAAGATTGTCCAGATTCGTGACTGCCTGAAAGCTGCCAGGGATAGGCAGAAGAGTTACGCAGATCCAAAGCGTAAACCTATGAACTTCGAGGTAGGTGACAAAGTGTTGCTTAAAGTATCACCCTGGAAGGGAGTGATGCGATTTGGTAAGAAAGGCAAGTTAAGCCCGAGATACATAGGACCTTTCGAGGTCATCGAACGGGTCGGATCGGTTGCCTATAAGTTAAACTTACCTGAAGAGCTCAGTGGTATTCACAATGTATTCCACATCTGCAATCTGAAGAAGTGTTTCGCTGATGAATCACTAGTCATACCACATACAGATGTGCACATTGACGAGAGCTTAAAGTTTGTTGAAAAACCTTTATCGATTGAGGATCGACAGGTTAAGAGGCTTCGAATGAAGCATGTGTCTATTGTAAAGGTAAAATGGGATGCCCGTAGAGGTCCCGAGTACACGTGGGAGGTAGAGTCCACAATAAAAGAAAAGTACCCTTATTTATTTCAGTAAATCTCGAGGTTGAGATTTCTTTTAAGGGGGTGAGGATGTAACACCTCGAAAATTCACATCCTATAATGTATTGACACGTGTCATAAGTTTGAACGTGTGAAAGCATACTCTAGAGGGACTAAAGTTGACAAACATGGAAAGTATGTGAATATAAGGATTCAAAATGTCAACAAGGGATAAATATACTTTACAATAACCCTACATGATGCTCATACCTTCAAACGAATAAATCATGGATCATACGAAGCTAAATATGAAAGAAAGTGAGAGATTACAAACCACAGGGGTTAAATGTGTCAACAAGTTTAAAGTATACCTCTGAGTGACCTTTTAGCAAACCCGAAGCTTTGTAACGGTAAATTATGCTCACTAGAATGCACGATAAAAATTTCATAAAGTTTCGTTATCGTATGAGAAAGTTATGATCAAATTCGTATACGAGGGGTTAAAGCGTCAACGTTGAAAATTGTGACTTTTCGGGTGATAACCAAGTTAACCAAGGACTTAACAAAGTGGGTATAAGACTTGAACCCCTTATAAGTCAATTAGAAGGGCTCAAATTGCAAAAATAAAGGTTGAATTGACCTTTCGAAGGACCAAGAGCCAAGGATGCAAACTGAAAAGAAATTGTTTGCCCTGATAACTGGCTTACGGACCGTAAAGGTCCACCCTTACGATCCGTAAGGGTCGCCCAGATGCAGCAAATCATGAAAGCTGGTTGTTCAGCCTTGGAACCGACTTAGATGAGATATTTTCACTTCAAGGGCGACCCCTACATGTTCCTAGGCCTTAGGGGCACTTGTAAATGATCTGGGAACAATGCTAGACTTAGTTGTCAATGATCTAAGTGAGATTTAAGCACTATATAAAGGCCTCTTGTTGCAAACAATTGATCACACATTCCTTCTGCATTTCTGGAGCTTCCTGGAGCTTAAGAGCAGACCCTAAGCCTTCCAAATCGTGCATAGGACTTTGGTAAGTATGCTTAACCTTTCTTAATTGAGTTTTTACTTAGTTTTAGCTTAAGAGTCAAACCGTCGTAATTAGCGTTTGACTTAGCGATTAATCATTAATGGTCCAGTGATTAGTCGAATTGAAAGTAGTTATAAGTTAGTAATTATGTGGGTAATAAACCCTTAAAAGGGCACCCTCTGATTTCCACTCTAACTAGACCAATTGTCGGGTCAAAGTTGACTAGAAAAAAAGTCAACAGAATGCAAATCTTCGATTTAACGCCTAATTAACAATGTAGAAGGCATGTAACCTATTTTATCACTCATATAACTTAGTAATAAGTATAATAACTGGTCTAAGCTTGTTTGATCCGACAATTTTCTGTTTAGACCCGCTTCGGAACCGAAAGTCGCAAGACTTTGACTTTTGCTTTGACTTCAGTTCTGACCCGTTTTAGTAGAGTTTGGAAATGCCGTAGGACTTCTTTAGGACCAAGTTACATGTTGGTATAACCCTCTGTGCTTGGTTCGTTGATTGTCCGATTCGTTTACACGTTTTCGTTAATTGCTTAATGTTGACCATAATGCCCTTTTTACCATAAAACAAGAATTTAAGAAATGTGAAAGGACAATAATCTTTGATACTGATTTATAAACATGTCCCTAAAATTTCACATCAGTTGGAGGTCTAGATTAGGAGTTATGCTCATTAGCGTAATTATAACGCCTTTTAGTAATTAAACGGCGCAATTAGCATAAAGCCTATCTAAACCCAATTTTTGACACCAAACCTCTTACCCACTGATGTAATATAATATTTTGGGATTTTTAAAGAATTTTAATTATTTTTAACCTGCTCATAACCTAAGGTTATGGCGTTGATTCGGTAAATACCGATTATACCCTTTTTGTGTATAAAATGAGTTCTACATAGTATTTTGACGCCAATCCAATTGCTACTGATTTTATATAATAAATAAAGTATTTTGAACTTATTAACCTGGTCAGAAAACTCAGATTTCCCGTATAACCCGGAAATCGCTTAAAATGGCTTTTTAAGCGTATTAAACGCATAGTTTGGGTTTAAAACCATTTTATCACATAAGACTTATTACCAACTGATATGACCTATTAAAATAAGTTATTTTATTGATGTATTCTGACCCGAATCTCAGAAACTTAAATAATCCCTTTTATAATCTTTAAAATGACCAAAATACCCCTACGGGGCTTAAATTGTGATTAAACTCGTTTTGGGCATAATGGAAGGTATCCTACTGATATCACAACATATTTAAGGCACATTAACTTAGGAAACCTGTAGATGACTCTTTTGGTTACTCGTTACGCACTCGTCGCGTTCGGATCGGCTTATGTGACTAGTTTGCATATATTAGCCGAAACGGGTCAAACCATATCTTTTTGGTCTCAAAATCCAGAATGTGTTTAAGTAACCCATATTAAACAAGCATACAAGCTTGTCGGGTCAAAACCACATTCTAAACCGGTCTTCGCTTCTTCATGCGTTTGAACCGTGTCTTCCTTTTAAAACTAACCGGTCTAAGCTTAGGCTTAATTAAAGACCCGTTAGAAATCTAATAGGTTATTAAAACCTTCGTTCCAAATTAGGAGCCCAGTAAAAGATACGTGCACTTGCTGTATTTGATTTATACTTTGCTCAGGTAAATACTCTTAACTTATTTTCCCTATACGGGCTTGGGATACGATACTATAAAGGTACCGCTTGGTCGGGTGTGTGTAGTCATTTAAATCGGATTGTGATTAATGTATTTGCATGACCCGTTTAATATGTATTATTTGGTGTATGGCCTTTGGGGGTTAAATGACCATGTCCCGGATATCCTTGGCATCATTTTACGAAATGGCCACGACCTAAGCACGGGGTGTAGGCGTACACCTGATAGATGCATTATGTAAAAACTGGTAATCCACTTAGAGGAATACAATCCTTGTGGGCATTATACCTGTGGCGTGTCAGCTAATCTGTCCTGATGGACGACAAATAAGTAAAACTGTATACAAGATTATATACAAATAATTGTCCCAAGTTATAAATATATTTTTCCGAAGTGCATTCAAATCAATTTTCAAACTCTTTTCAAAATGCGTCAGTTAAGTTGTATTTACCAGTGTAAACTGGCGTATTTTCCAAAAGGCTAAGTGCAGGTACTAGACGAAATAGGCTGGCTACTCCAGGCATCATTACTCAAGTCTCGCAAGCTCTAGATGTCAAAGTCTGTTGAACAATAATTCCTATTTATTTTTGATCCGCCTGTGGATCTTTTACTTTCCGTTGTAATACTGGATATTACTTTATTTTCGGATTGTAATATATTTATCTTTTGCTTCCGCTGTGCATTTATATATTGTGTTGTTTGACTATGATGATATCAACTACGTCACGATACTCCCCACCGGGTCCACCAGTCAAACGTGGAAATATAGGGGTGTGACACCTACATATATATATATATATATATATATATATATAGGATGAGTATCTGTTAGGAACCACCCTTTATTGCGAGAACCGCGATAATAGTGTGATATGTGAACACAACCAAAACTACTTAAAACACACACATTTTTTTAAAATTTTCATTAAAAATCGCAACATTTCATTTATAAGTAATTTTGATATATATATATATATATATAGGGAGCTGCTAAAATGAGAACCACCTCCAGTTGTAAGAACCGCGAGAACCACTTTCCACCAATCATATTTCAACCAATCATATTTACCCCAAATGTCAAATCTTATCTCTCTCTTCATTTAAATCTCACATTCTCTCTCTTCCTTTTAAATCTCACCCTCTCTCTTTTTCATTTAAATATCACTGTCATCTTCCTTTTAGGTGAAGTTTTACCTTGTTCCTCATTTTGTTTCAACTACCATCTTCATCTTCGATGATGAGAGAGAAGGGGAATCTGCCAACAGCCTCAAACAAATCCGATCTACCTCAAACACCCCCTCCCTTCGGTCAGCACCAGCCACCCCCTTTCTTCTCCGTTCCGTCGACAACCACCAGCAGCAACTACCCCCTCACCTCCTCTCTTCATACGTACGGCGCCGGTTAACCCTGAGATTGGTGAGTCGACGACGGTGGTGGCGGCGGCTGATGTGTCGACGGCAGTGGTGGCGGCGAATGATGGGGTGAAGGGGGTGGTGGCGGTTGATGTGTCACCGAGTTTGAATCTTGGGTTTGAATCTTGTGGTTTTGACTTTCTTGATTGGTTGTTTGGTAAGTGTTTTTGTTGGGTTTGAATTTGTTTGAATATCTTGTTGGGTTTAAATCTGGGTTTTTGTTGGGTTTGAATCTTGTGGTTTGAATCTGGGGCTTTTTTGATGAACTTTGATTTTTGATATGTGGGTTTGATGAAATCTGTGGTGATTTTGCTTTTTCTAGTGATTTTTTTACAAAACAGATCTCTAGTGATATGTCAGTTTGATGAACTTTGATTTGAAGATTAATTTTTGATGAACTTTGATTTTTTGATATGTGGGTTTGATCTGATATGTGGGTTTGATCTATTTTGGGGAAATTTTTGATATGTGGGTTTGATCTGTTTTGATATGGTCGATTGGGGCGGCGATGATGCAAAAAAAAAAAAAAAAAAAAAAAAAAAACGCAGATTTTGATGACGATGGCTCGGCAAGGACGGCGGAGGGTAGGTTTTTTACACCTGCAACCCCACTTTTGCAACCTTTTGATTATCGGATAATCTGAGCCAAACCCCGTTTTTTTTTTCGAGATACACTTTTGTTTTGATGTTGTTGGTTTTTTATTTTTTCCCCTAGTCGAGGACGATAACAAAATATCTGAGACGCTTCACCGAGTTTGCGATTTTCTGGGTGCATTTGTTTTTGCGTAAAAAAGTTTTTTGTAAAAAAAAATTAAACCGTAAACTTTTTTGACGTAAACCGTAAACTTTTTAACGTAAAACGAAAAAACGTAAAACGTAAAAAGTTTTAAGCAAAACGCAAAAACGTAATTTTTTTTTACTAAAACTTAAAAAACGTTAACGTAAAAAACCTGAATTTAAAAATGTTAACGTAAAAAACCGGCGCGTAAAAACGTAAAAAACGTTAACGTAAAAAAACCAGCGCGTAAAACGTAGAAAAACGTTAACGTAAAAAACTGGCGCGTAAAACGTAAAAAACCGGCGCGTAAAACGTAAATAATGTTAACGTAAAAAAGGCGTGTTGAAAAAACGACGCGTGAAACGTAATTAACGTTAACATAAGAAAGACGCGTTGAAAAAACGGCGCGTAAAACGTAAATAATGTTAACGTAAAAAAGGCGCGTTGAAAAAACGGCGCGTTGAAAAACGGCGCGTCAAAAAACGAGGCGTGAAAAAGTCGGACGTAAAAACGTAAAACGTTAAACGTAAAAATATTTTAAATAAATCTGAATTTTGAAAATGCTTAATAAAAAAACTATGTTTAAAAAATAAAAATCTAATATAATAATACCAAAAAGAAATAAAAAACAATAAAAACAAAAAGACAAAATAGAGTAATTTTACTAAAATACCATTTTTGATTAAAATAGTAAAGACATAAGAAGACAAAAAATACTTAATATTATTTTTAAATACCTTTAATGTCATCCATCCATCTACTTGATCTAAAGGCTAGAAAGTGGTTCTCGCGTTTCTTACAACTGGAGGTGGTTCTCATTTTAGCGGTCCCCTATATATATATATATATATATATATATACATAGGGTCAGGATTTAGAGAGAACGGTGAAAAGTGTGAGAACGGTGAGAACGATTTTGGTAGTAACATGTGGCATTGATGTTAAATTACACTAAGTGGTAATATTGTCAAAAACCCCACTCACATAAATTGTGTGTTCAAATAAAACGCCATAAAACACCCAATTCAGAAAAACGCCATGAAAATACCCGGTTAAAACGCCATAGAAGCTATTATTTTGAGCTATAATTTACAACAGCTCAATAAAACCATTTTTTGAGCTATAATTTAGACCAGCTCAAAAAACCATTTTTTAGCTATAATTTAAAACGCCATAAAAACCATTTTGGGCGGTTTATGTGTCTAACCGCCTAAATTAATATTTATTGAGCTCAGAAAAATCATAATAACGCCATAAAACACTCAGTTCAGAAAAACTCCATGAAAAAACTAAGTTGAAAACGCCATAAAACACTCAGTTCAAAAAAACGCCATGAAAATACTCAGTTGAAAACGCCATAAAACACTCAGTTCAGAAAAACAGTGTTCAGAAAAACGCCATGAAAATACTCAGTTGAAAACGCCATAAAACACTCAGTTCAGAAAAACGCCATGAAAATACCTAAGTTAAAACGCCATAAAAACATTTAGTTCAGAAAAACGCCATGAAAATACCTAGTCTAAAACGCCATAAAACACCCAGTTCAGAAAAACACCATAAAACTCATTTAATTTTTTTCGAAAACTATATCAATAGTATACTTGTTGGAAAGATAAAAAAACGCTGAGTTTTATTGTGCAATTTTTTTTGAAAAATAATCACGTATAAAAAGTAATTGTCGTTTAAATATGATGGGGGAAAAATGGCATGTGATTAGCATGTGCACCTTTGTTTGGATCTTCCTATTTTACCCCTCCTTGTAGTTTCAAGTCCCCTATTATTTACAAAAAATGTCACCGCATCAATCTCAGCCATAAACCACTAAGATCTTGTGGCTGAGAATCGTTCTCACACTTTTAGGCGTTCTCTCCTGATCCTGTTCCTATACATATATATATATATATATATATATATGGTAAGTTTCATGCGAGAACCACCTTTATTGCGAAAACCGCGAGAACCAATGTGAACACAACCTAAAATAGCTAAAATAAACCTAACCCCCACCCCCAAGCTAAATGCTAAAAACTAAAACCCCCAAAAAACCTAACCCTCCCCCTTAAAAAAAACCTAAACCCCCCTCCCTCACCCCCCCAAAAACCTAAACCCCCCACCCCAAGCTAAAATGCTAAAAACTAAACCCCCAAAAAGCCTAAAAAATCTAAAAAAAAAAACACACATTTTTTTTTTAAATATTTTTTAAGTTAAAATCGCTACTTTTAGCTATTTTTAGGTATTTTTTGTTGTGTTCACATTTGTTCTCGCGGTTCTCGCAATAAAGGGTGGTTCCTAACGGATCCTTGTCCTATATATATAAAGGGTCGGGATTTAGAGAAACACTCAAAAGTGTGAGAACGGTGAGAACGCTTATGGACTAGATCAAAACAATCCATGGACTAGATTGCGCGGTGGCGTTTTCGTAAATAACATCAATTTTATTATGTGGGACGCTCTTCATTAAGGGTAAAAGGGTATTTTACCGCTCATATTCAAAACGCCATCAAATGATAAAACGCCATTCAAAAAAATAAAACGCCATTAAAAACAAAACGCCAAAAATTAGCAATAAAACGCGTTGGATATTACAGGAAGATGAAATAACACAGTAGCTGAATTTCAGTTATTAACATTTATTAGAAGAAATTCCCTCCTAAATTATGCGCCAAAAACATCATTATATAAACAAGGTAAAACATAGCTTCCATAATTGCTTCAATCTATCCATTTTCTGCAAAAAAAAACATCTTTAACCAAAAACGCCAACTTAACCAAAACGCCAAAAATGGCAACAATCGTTTCGTGGAGATACACTCTGGGAATCAGACGATACGTCCTCCTTTTTGACAACAGAATGAGGGTGTATGTTAAGACGGTCAGGGCAATTCTGAAGATGGAAGAAGTGATACAGAGGCGAATCTTATCCATTGGCATCGCTCTAGACAAAGAATGCTATGAAACGCATATGCTTATGAAAGCATTAACCAGCAAATTTGGACCAATCAAAGCAGATGTGAAGCCTAACCCTGTCATGACATCATGGCGTTTTGATGATGAAACAGACATGGTGACGGTTTCATACGATAGCGGAGAGCAGGAAGTCTACTGGCTAGAGAACATCATGACAAAGCAGCGTCTGGGTTTCATGAAAGAATTGCATAACGCCACTTGTACCAACACATAAATAGACTCAAAATTGGAGTTAATGCAAGACATGTTCAGGTGGAGGCTTTAGAATCTTCAGGAACAAGAAGCTGATGAAGGTGAAGGTGAAGGTGATGACATGGATGAAGACTCCGAGGAAGAAGAAGATGACGCAAGTGATGGATACTATTCGGATAAAGTACCTTCTGACGAAGGATTTTAATTTTTTCCCTCTTTTTTTTTCTTCTGTGTAATCTTCTTTTTGTTTTTTTAAGATAATTAAATGATATATTTCTCCCTTTATTAGCAAAACGCCAAAAAAATACTAAAAATAGTTATTCCTTACAAAACGCCAAAAATAACAAAAAAAAAATTCCTGCTTAATATTTTATTTACTCCGTTATTGTATTTTGTCATCTAGGTCTGCATAACGCCATAAAAAACGTCAAACTTAGAAGATGGGACGTCTATCACCTGTAAAACTGATAAAAACTGATCAACACAGTAAATACAAAAACAGTAACTGAAAAGACAGTTACTTTATTACTATCATTTATTACAATAAAAAAATGTCCCGCCTAAACTACGCGCCAAAAAACTCTTATAAGAGAGGGGTGTATACACAATGAAATTGATCACAACCAGAAAACACAAACGCCATATACTCTAGAAACCACTCACTTTAAAACGCCAAAAAATGTTAGTCTAAAAAACCACAGATGTCAAAGTTTTCACTGAAATGGATTCTTCTTCTAAAGGGGTTATCTCAATAATATTTTGTTGAATGAGATGGACAAATATTCAAGAAAAAGAGATTGATGACAGTGATATGCCATCATGTGAGCTTTGTTCTTGATGAATATTGGCACGGAATAAAGGGATCAACACAAGTGTAAAATGCTATTTTGGACTCCAAAACACAGGATGCCACTATGCAGCTTCTTCTGAAAAAAGACAGGGTTTATTTAGAAAAGTTGGCATCTAGCTAAAGTATTCAAAAAAGGTTCAAAACGCCAAAACAAATTCAAGAAGATAGAGGCTGATGACAGTGAAGATTCGGAAGAGAAATTATATTACCATTTTTTTATTTTTTTATTTTCATTTTATATTTTTTTGATATCAAGTTATATGTTGTTTTGTTACCTAATTCTCTATAAATAAAATACATTATTATATAAAACGTCAAAAACTTCAAACACCAAAACGCTAGTAGTATGAAAACTGGGAGAATGGGTGCTGGCAAAGCACCTTGTAAAAATGTATTAAATGCCAAAAACTTCACTAAACGCCAAAAAATGGTCTTATTGTAATCTTATGCAAATTTTAATGACTCGTAGTGAATTATTATACAAAACGCCAAAAAAATTGACCAGAAAAAGCTATAACGCCAAAAAATTATCTATGTGACACAAAAACAATTAATTCAACGCCAAAAAGTTTAATCAATACAATTAATGCCAAAAAAACTTAGACGCCAGAAAATAATATACCACGTTGGGAAAATAAAAGAAGATTGAAAAGACAAAAAAAACCCCTGGGACTCTGATCATGTCCCGCGCCACGTGTTGGGTCAGGATGCGTTCTCACCGTTCTCACACTTTTGAGCGTTTTCTCCTGATCCCGTTTCTATATATATATATATATATATATATAGGGAGCCGCTAAAATGAGAACCACCCCAGTTGTAAGAACCGCAAGAACCACTCTCAACCAATCAGAATTTGACAACCCAAAGGGTATTATGGTCATTTACCCCATATGTCTAATCTCTCCATCTCTCTTCATTAATTGTAGCAGGTTTATCTCTCCTCTCTCTTTAAATCTTCTCTTTCATGCTTTCTATCACACATTTAATAGAAATCTGTTTTTGGTTTTTGTCTCTCTCATCACTTTGAAAAACCAGATCATCTCTCATCTTCAACCCAAACACCAACCCACCACCAGACATCATCGTCTTCTTCAAACCCACCACCATCTTGATCACCATTTTGGCTTCAATCCATTCTCCCTTCCACCACCACTCCGACACCGCATCGACCCGACAACCAACCCCTATCTGCACCGCTCCATCATCGTCAACCACCATCAGCACCACCGTCATCGTCAACCACCATCAGCGCCACTGTCAAGAGAGATGTGGGTTTTTGTTGAGGCGGAGGTTTGGGTTAGCAGATGAAGGGTGAAGTGTTGATGTGGTTGTTATGGTGGGTTAGGGGCGGCGGTCGTTGAAGGGTGATGTGGTTGTTTGTGGTGGGTGGTTGGTGAAGGTGGGTTTGTGATGTGGTGGGTGTTTGTGGTCGGAGGTGGTGGGTGCTCGAGATGATGGTTTGTTTTGGTAGGGTTTCTTTTGATATTTCGTCTGATGAACTCTGTTTTTGATGCGGGGTTGATTCTGTTGAATCTGGGTTTGAATCTTTGTGGGTATGTGTAACAACCCGCACTTTTGTGCGTTGTTACTACTCGTTATACTCGTTACGCCTAGCACCGGAGATTCGGATCATAATGTAGCTATATCATATATATATCGTTATTCGAAGGATAATCGCATATTTTCGAAATACAATATCACTATACTACGATATTATCACACTAACACTCACGGAGGCATTGAGTGAGGACCTATTCTACCCTCCTCAGTGGCCGTGATGTGTCGAACGTAAACAATTAACGCTAACAAGGACCCTCGGGTGAGTGCTGTAGCTCCAGTCGTCATGACGATGATGACAATACGAGTAAACGGTACCCCGTCAGTCTTTGTGGCCCTACACGAAATAACGTTCACGATGACATCAAGAAAGGACCTATACTACCCGCATTGATGGCCGTGAAACGTCGCTAATAATCGCATACTCGAATCGAAACCGATTGTTAAATTATCAAAACTTTGGATTATGGATACGTAAATACGACCCCTAGTGATATATATATATAATAATAACAATATAACGATAATATAAATTAATTATGGAAGGTACGCACTTCGAAAACTATCAAAACGATCAAAAACGGAAAAGTCCAACGCGTCAGGATAGCTATCCGGACGGATGGGCATGCGCACGGATGGGCCATCCGCACGCATGGGCCATCCGCACGCATGGGCCATCCGCACGCATGGGCTATCCGGGCCAGAACTCTTTCCTTCTCCTCTGTGGCCTATAAATACCATGTCACATCACTCGAACAGTGATGTGACAGCTCCTATTCAACCAAACGCGCTCCAAGACCCTTTTCTCTCGATTTCCTCGCGATTCCGGTAAGATTTCAACCTAAAAACTTGTACTTCTACAATCTACACTCGATTCTACATCATTCTATCTTTCAAAACTCAAATTCTAACCGTGAAATCTGCGGATTTGAGGCGTTTTGAGGTGATGACACCAAGAGTTCTTATGAACTTCAAGTTGGGATCTCATTTCACTATAAACGACTCAGATCCGGGTGATTCCCACATGTTTTAATGACGAATCTCACCTAAATCTGTGCGATTTCAAGTTAACCATGAAGAACCACCACGAACGGCCAGATCTGATGGAACGGGGTGATTCCCGGCCGTTGAAACGAGTCGGAATTGACGGAACTTCAGGTGTTAGTGCGAAATTACACTACCCTAGTAAAAACGAGCGTATTCCTTCCGTTAAACACTCGGAAACAGTGTTCAGAGTGCGAAACAGACATGTCAGTCCGCACGGACGACATGCCAGTCCGCACGGATGACACAATTGTCAACCGCACGGATCATGTCATCCGCACGCACTGTCATCCGCACGGATCATGTCATCCGCACGCACTGTCATCCGCACGCACTGTCACCCGCACGGATCATGTCATACGCATGCACCACATCAACCGCACGGATCACCTGTTATCCGCACGGATAACATGCCATCCGGACGGATGACTTGCCATCCGGACGGATAACATGTCAATCCGCACGGATGAGGACCATTCGATCTAATGAGTAACTTTTCAAGGGTAGTCTCGCTTAACCGTATATCGTTTACTCTATTCTTCAAGGATCAATACAGACATACCCGCAACCGACTCAAACAAGTTGTATTCCTGCTAAATACGCACTGTGAGTATACTTGACCCCTTTTTAATCGAATTTTGGGTGTAACATACGTTTCTATCAAATCGAACTTATCAAACGAATTATTCAATCAATCGAATTATCATTTGCGAATTAACTGTTATGCATAGATATACGTGATGCTAGTTTCATATGTGCTAGGGCTTATACTCGCGACGTCCCACCACGACTAGTATAGTACTATTGCGCCCGACGGGGTCTAGTTATGCCATCGTACATTCGAGCATCGAGGACTTAGTTGGTAGTATCAGTTTTGTGAGTATATATGTCGTGTATTACGTTTATGCATGTGGAAATTCGCAGCACTTTTAATCTATTATGCTATACTTATCAAACCTGTATACTCGCCAATACTTTTGTATTGACAAATATTTTAACGTATGTTGCAGGTTAGATCGCAGACCATATCAAATCAAGCTAGGGAGTCTAGAAACTCAACTAAAATCTAGGTTGTCGGATTTGTATTGTTCGAGAGGACAAGAAATCTGTGATAACTGACGTGATTGTATTATTTGTTAGTATGGGATAACGAATGTATTAAATAATATCGCAATATAGTTGTTATGGATTCTCTTGAGCAATCTGATTCGCCTAGTGCCGCGCCCCGATGATTCCGCCATCGGTTGGGGTGTGACAGATTGGTATCAGAGCCATAACTATAGGGAATTAGGCCAGACTCGACCTAGTCCAGGTCGACGTCTTAGAAATTGACCTAGTCTATAGTCTAAGTACCAACAGGCCGACTCGTACAAACTCAGTGGGGTTTGTATTGGGCTTACTTGATACTCTCGATCGAAATTGCTAAAAGACACAACTTTGTGTGAACCCCGCACACTACAACTTCACACGAAGAAGCCTTTCCTAAGGCTGAAATACTACTTAGCATTTCCTAAGGCCGACACAATACACACGTTTTCGAAAATACTCGCATAACGAAACCGAGCGATCCAGTCGAGATCAGGTGTGAAAACCAAGAACTCTCGATAGGATTGCTCACTCAGCGCATTTTTCTAGCACGAGGACTCTTCATCGAGTTAGGAGTGACATCCACATCTCGACAAAAGTCTCCATTTCTAAATCTAGTGGAACTCACGAATCTATTCGAAGAGCACAACCACAATTAGGAACGAAACTGTTAAGCCAGGGGTGAAACCCGTACCTTAATAAGTCGTCCCATTCTCTATAAACTGGTTTTCAAAAGCTCTCACCAAGGACTCGACTATCACGATAACTCGAGCCACGCGATGACAAGGAAGACGAATGCCATGAGCTGCATCCTAGTGGAAGCATGAAGTCCTCTAGGTCAACGCGCATGCTCGAACTTGTTAGATATAGTTGGGGTACCTTGGGTAGTCCACGCCTAAAACACCCAAGGCACTCTATCATACGACCCACCAATTTTACAATGACTGGAACTTATTTATGTTTTGAAACTTTACGCTTTATCGATTTCTCGATGTAATGATTTTCACTCCCTACTTCATAAACACACAATTCGCACAGCCATCGCAATCTAAAACGAAATCCGAATGTTCGCAACAAAACTAATGCATAGTCTATCGCATTCGCTCTCGTTTTCTCACTTCAACGCGACCTCGCTTATTCTAAATCGACCTGTATGTGCATAATTACAAATTACATCTATATAAATATACATATATATATATATACGTATAAACGAACAAGTCATTGTGTGAGGACTTAGGAATTTCGTGTTTCCTACGTGGCTCCTATGTGATTCGTATTACTATACTATCGCACCAAGTTTTGAGCACGCTCAATCGCAACGCAAAACTCAAAATTCATTATGATCGAATCTCATCCCAAGTCTCTTCCTGTCTAGATGCCTTCCAACAACTCTACCTCGAGACGAGTAGCTAAGAGGAAAGCCAAACGAAGCGCCGAGAAGAGGATTGCTTCACTTGTGATTAAGGAAGTGAGTAAGCTTAGTCCTCGAATTGCCGCTCAAGTGCACTCTCTCAGCAACTCTCGAGCCTCGGAAGACTCCAAGACGGAAGCGCCACAATCTACTTTTCTCTACAAGCACTTCAAAGCCTGTGACCCGATGGAGTTCACGAGTGAAGGAGGTGCGACTCAACTACTCCAGTGGTTCGATTCTATCGAAGTTACCCTTCGTCAAAGTGGGTGTCCCGATAGTCTCCGTACTACCTGCGCCACCGGAGTATTTCAATCGCGAGCACTCGACTGGTGGACCGCCGAACGTAACAAACGTGGGATCTCCGCAGCTTACGCTCTCTCTTGGAATGAGCTGAAAGAGCTCATGGAGAAAGAGTACTGTCCTCCTCACAAGAATCAGAAGCTGGAAAACGAATTTTGGGAAATCAAGCAAACCGAAGGTGACAATGCCGGCTACACCGCAAGGTTCAAACAGCTTAGCATAATCTGCCCAAGTCAAGTTAACACTCCGGGGAAGGCCATCGCGAAGTACATTCGTGGCTTGGCCGAGTGCGTGGGTGATTTTGTCGAAGCTGCAAGGCCTGCTACCATCGAAGAAACCTACCGTTTAGCCGCAGAAATCAACAACTAGCGACTCGTGGAAGGGTTATTCTCAAGAAATCCTGTCAAGCAAGCTCATCAAGCAATCGCCAGTAATCCTTCAGGCGAACATGTTGACGAATCCTCTGATGAATCTACTAACAAATCTTCTGACAAATCTGTTGGCGATTCCTCTAATGAATCAGCTAACGAATCTTCTGACGGACCTGCTAACGATTCTTCGGACGGATCTGCTGCCGATTCTTCTGACAAATCTGCCGACGGATCTTCCGACAAATCAGTCAAAGACTCTGCAAGTGAGTCTTCAGACGAATCCTCCAACGACGACACTTCTTCGCAAGACACCGACAAACCCAGCCGCAAGCGAAAGACTTCGAGCCCGAACTCATCAACAACCGAACTACTGCAACCGGAACCTCTTCAAACCGTTCTGATGTTTCCAAAACGAGCCTACACTGGAGCTCATCCTCAGTGTTACTCGTGTACCTATCATCATCCACTTGGGGCTGACTGTCGCTATTGCAAAAACTGCAAACGTTACGGTCACTTCACCCGCAACTGCCGCATCGAACCGTGAACTTGAGTACAACAACAACAGCTCCATCAAAAGTCTTCAGCATCAAGTACCCAGCAAGCATAGGATAAAGTTGTAATGATACGATTTTCGACGTTAATTTCTAAGTTTTGAACCTACTCTATTACTCGAAGTTACCACTACGTGTAACGTCAACTCTCGTTTTCGTTCCTCCATTCCACTTTAGTCGTCGCACTTAGACTAGAACACGCACATACTATATGCTATATCACGAAATAATGTGTTTTACCCTCACTACACTCTTAGAACGAGGTACGATAAACGTGCAAGGAACGAATAATCACGGGTGCACACGGGATTATTTGGGTCAGTGCACGGTGATCGTAGTAAATTCTAAAAGTGCCATAGCGTTTTGACAAAAGGTGACACCAAAACACGGGATGAAAGTAGTAGGGGTCGGGCAAGGTGTGCCTTATCATGCTACCAAAGTTTCGTGAAGAAAGTGCCACGTGGAGTTGAACGTTATTAGGCCTATTATACTATTGTGATTATTTTCAACGCACTACACTTAAACGCAAGGCGTAACAACGAAACCGTATCATCGCGAGACTTGTCGTAAGTCTGCAAACGCAGTGCAATCACCCCAACGATGGACTCTGGGGTGTCTACCTCGCAGGGAGATTGCATCGACGCAAGACTGGTCGTAAGTCTGTTGCAACGAATCTTATCAAACACATAAGCGCTCACGGTATTGTTGAGCGAGGACCTATTCTACCCTCCTCAATAGTCGTGATGCGACGCAACGTAACGTTGAGCTTATTCGAAACAAAACTCGACTAATCGCAATCATTTATTATGTGTATCTCGAAATCTCTATCGCTTATTACGTGAATCTATATCGTCTACTGTGTATCAATCTATCGCTATACCGTTAGCTGTGATATTCGTGTTAAGTTAGCACGCATGACCTCGCTTCACGAGATGAAGCTCATATGGTTAAGGCAGGGTGTTTTAGCCATATCAGCGACCTTTCGTGGAAACAGGCCATGTGGGGTCTAATGTTAGCTAAATTCTGTGGTGTTAATCAATCGAACCGAACCGCGTAAATCGAATCGCATACCTCCATCGCTTGCAACGCAACTACCGATTATGGTAATTCGTTTATCACCACCGTCATCACAAGTGTTCGTATTGTTCGTTTAATCACCCAATCGCTTATCGCATATCGTGTATAGTCTACCGCTTATCCGCGTACCGTTTATCGCTCGTTTGGTGTTCATTGCAGTCTATGTGGTATTAGTACACATGACACCGCTCCACGAGACAAAACTAACCTGGTTAAGCATGGTGTTTCGCTATGCTAGCAAACTCTCGTGGAAACGTGCCATGTGGGTTTAATATGGAATCTAATCGAAAACGCACTATTCGCTTATCGCTTATCGCTCGACGCACGCTGTTGTAGCTACGTTTGCAATCCAACTCGCCGGCTTAACCTGTTCGATTCTACCTTACACTCAGTCCGACTTCCTATCAATTGGGCCAAGTAAGCACAATTCTATCCGAGGCATATCGGCACACCTGACACTACCTCACGAAACTGAAGTAATATGGGCAAGGCATGGTGGATACGCCGCCGGTACTTCCTATATATAAGTGTTTTGAACATATTAACGAACTTCCGTGGGAAGGTGCCAAGAGGGGCTTGACGCTAAATCATTCTTTTCAAAAAGTTAAAACTGATTTTTATAAAACTTTTATTAAAACCATGGAACAAGTGAAATTCCTCACAATGTGGAGGTAACATCGAGTCAGCTTAACTCCATATTCAAAGGGAGCTTCATGAGTTAAATTTTTCCTTAAAACCTTTTTCAAGATCAAAAACAAGACTTTCAAAGGGAACCCATAACATAAGAGAGTTTTCGTAACCCTTGTTTTCATTTTCGAATCCCTTAAAATGTTAGAAACTTAAACTTCCTCGCAACGTCGGTTAACATCGACTCTGTTGACTGCACGTTAAAGGGAAAATTTTCAAAGATCTTCATCCTAAATCCCTTTTAATATCTAAAGCGAACGCTTTTGTAACATTGGTTAACGAACAACTCAGTTAACTCTACGTCATGAGAAACCTTTCCAATTACAATCGCATCGAACTAACGAACTCTACACAAGACAAGGTACTTGGAATGCCAACTCGTGGGGTTAATACTTTCGTCTTTACGTCGCCTTCTTGCCATCGCAGTCGATCTCTTTTAATTCGAAACGTTCTCGCTGTCAACTTACGGTCGAACCACTCGCTGTATCGCTACTTATACAAGATCAACTCTTAAAAGTCTACCTATTGGATTAATTTCGGGACGAAATTTCCTAAAGTAGGGGAGACTGTAACAACCTGCACGTTTGTGCGTTGTTACTACTCGTTATACTCGTTACGCCTAGCACCGGAGATTCGGATCATAATGTAGCTATATCATATATATATCGTTATTCAAAGGATAATCGCATATTTTCAAAATACAATATCACTATACTACGCTATTATCACACTAACACTCACGGAGGCATTGAGTGAGGACCTATTCTACCCTCCTCAGTGGCCGTGATGTGTCGAACGTAAACAATTAATGCTAACAAGGACCCTCGGGTGAGTGCTGTAGCTCCAGTCGTCATGACGATGATGACAATACGAGTAAACGGTACCCCGTCAGTCTTTGTGGCCCTACACGAAATAACGTTCACGATGACATCAAGAAAGGACCTATACTACCCGCATTGATGGCCGTGAAACGTCGCTAATAATCGCATACTCGAATCGAAACCGATTGTTAAA
This sequence comes from Helianthus tuberosus, assembly GCA_030545235.1. Classification (NCBI taxonomy): domain Eukaryota; kingdom Viridiplantae; phylum Streptophyta; class Magnoliopsida; order Asterales; family Asteraceae; genus Helianthus; species Helianthus tuberosus. Next base: position 189,992,345 of record CM060409.1, read on the forward strand.
TTATCGAAACTTTGGATTATGGATACGTAAATACGACCCCTAGTGATATATATATATATAATAATAACAATATAACGATAATATAAATTAATTATGGAAGGTACGCACTTCGAAAACTATCAAAATGATCAAAAAACGGAAAAGTCCAACGCGTCAGGATAGCTATCCGGACGGATGGACCATCCGGACGGATGGGCATGCGCACGGATGGGCCATCCGCACGCATGGGCCATCCGCACGCATGGGCCATCCGCACGGATGGGCTATCCGGGCCAGAACTCTTTCCTTCTCCTCTGTGGCCTATAAATACCATGTCACATCACTCGAACAGTGATGTGACAGCTCCTATTCAACCAAACGCGCTCCAAGACCCTTTTCTCTCGATTTCCTCGCGATTCCGGTAAGATTTCAACCTAAAAACTTGTACTTCTACAATCTACACTCGATTCTACATCATTCTATCTTTCAAAACTCAAATTCTAACCGTGAAATCTGCGGATTTGAGGCGTTTTGAGGTGATAACACCAAGAGTTCTTATGAACTTCAAGTTGGGATCTCATTTCACTATAAACGACTCAGATCCGGGTGATTCCCACATGTTTTAATGACGAATCTCACCTAAATCTGTGCGATTTCAAGTTAACCATGAAGAACCACCACGAACGGCCAGATCTGATGGAACGGGGTGATTCCCAGCCGTTAGAACGAGTCGGAATTGACGGAACTTCAGGTGTTAGTGCGAAATTACACTACCCTAGTAAAAACGAGCGTATTCCTTCCGTTAAACACTCGGAAACAGTGTTCAGAGTGCGAAACAGATATGTCAGTCCGCACGGATGATAACAATATATCCGAGACGCTTCACCGAGTTTGCGATTTATGGGTGCGTTCGTTTTGCGTAAAAAAGTTTTTGTAAAAAAAAAATTCAACTGTAAACTTTTTTGACGTAAACCGTAAACTTTTTAACGTAAAACGTAAAAAGTTTTAGGTAAAACGTAAAAAACGTTAACGTAAAAAACCTGAATTTAAAAATGTTAACGTAAAAAACGTTAACGTAAAAAACCGGCGCATAAAACGTAAAAAAACGTTAACGTAAAAAACCGGCGCGTAAAACGTAAATAACGTTAACGTAAAAATGGCGCGTTGAAAAAACGACGCGTGAAACGTAAATAACGTTAACGTAAGAAAGGCGCGTTGAAAAAACGGCGCGTAAAATGTAAATAACGTTTACGTAAAAAAGGCGCGTTGAAAAAACGGCTCGTCAAAAAACGAGGCACAAAAAAGCCGTGCGTAAAAACGTAAAACGTTAAACGTAAAAATCTGTAAATAAAATCTGTAAAAATCGTAAAACGTTCCGTAAAAAAACGCTCGTAAAGAACGGCTCTTAAAAATGTTTTAATCTCATCCATCTATTTTGAAAATCTTAAAAAAAATTATCATAAAAATCTGATTTTAAAAATATTGTTTTACAAAAAATTCTGTTTTTTAATAAAAAGTAATTAATGAATAGAACAAAAAGGCAATTAAATATAATATATATAAAAAGACAAAAAAATAATTTTACTTAAATACCCTTTTGAATTAAAATATTAAAGACATAATAAGACAAAAAATACTTAATATTATTTTTAAATACTTTTAATCTCATCCATCCATCATCTTGATCTAATGGCTAGAAAGTGGTTCGCGCGATTCTTACAACTGGAGGTGGTTCTCATTTTAGCGGTCCCCTATATATATATATATATATATATATGTTGAACTTTTTAATTTGAATAACAATTACTAATTCACATGTGTGCGTATTTCATATTTCTCACAACACTTATACAATTTCATTTATGTCTACACTACAATCTGTAAAATATTGTCAGTATGTATAATATTTCAAACTATGCACATGTGTATCACCAACCTTCATACCATACCAAACAATATATTACATCATAAACAGACCAATATAACCAAACTATCAACCACCAGATAAAACTAACCAAAATAAGCATATGTAAATACAAATGACAACTTCATTTATAAAGTGATGCACATATACATATCTTCCCAACTACATCATTAAATAACAAACAACTTTTTTTTAACTATTTGATTAACCATTACGTCGTCATCATCCATAGCATCTTTCATTTTTTGAACCCTTTATTCATCGTTTTCAGAACAAAAGTTACCCTCTTCACTTTTTTTCCTTTATTAATCTACAATGTTAGACAACCCCTAATATAACCAAAATACAAACTTAATGCATATGTGCATTAATATTAATTCTCTCATTTCTGTATAAACTATGCACATGTGCTATGTGCGCCAACATGAATGACCTTAGTGATTTTATAAAAATATTTATAAAGGTTTTAATTTTATAAATTGTCGTGTAGAAGGAAGAGAAATTGTATAATATTGGTAATATATTACAGATGGTAGTAATTGTATAGATGTTGTCAAGAAATATGACATATGCACATGTGCATTAGTAATTGTTATTCGGATTACAAAAATTTCAATTTTTTTTAATAAAAATTGTGTGTTTTTTAAGTAATTTTGGTTTGTTCACACTGGTTCTCATGGTTCTCGCGATAAAGGTAGTTCTCATATGAACTCTACCCTATATATATGTGTGTATATATATATGCTTTGTAAAGTTTATGATTAGTGGGAAGATATTAACAAAAGAATGATATAATAGTTTTTTAAATAAACAATTAAGAATATATTTGGTCATTTCACTTGTTTGGTTTTTAAAAATGAAAAATGTTATCCGGTTCACCCCTTCGATAAAATACGACTCTAACTGGTCAATTTCATTTTTATATTTAAAACATAATTTCAGTCATAAGATGTATTTAGAGATTTATAAATTATATCATTTTTATAATTTAACCCGCGTGATACGCAGGTCTATAAGCTAGTCTATAAATATATATATATATATATATATATATATAATAAGTTCAGCACTAAGCTACTGTGGTTTTGTCCATCTATTTTTTTGAAACTCACCCCTTTAACTTTCACAATTTACAATTATACCTCCTTAGCTTTTTAAAATTTTATAAAATGTCATTTTGACCCCTCTTAAGTCTTACGTGTGTATTTTATATATGGTCGGTATAAAATTAAGTTGGTTTACGTTTCGTCTTATTTTTTTTTTTCAAAAATGAGTCATAATACATTTTCATTTTATTTTATTTCTATGGAAGTATTCAATTAGTGTATGTTTTGATGTAAATTTTATTTGGGAACCAGGGCCGGCTCTAGGCCCGGCAAACCTGTGCCGATGCCCGAGGCCCAAATTTTCAAAGGGCCCGAAAAGTCTTTATAATCTTGCATATATTTAGTATATTTATCCGTTTATTATACAAAAAAGTATTGGTGGTGTAGTGGCAAAAGTCATCTCAAAATAATGTAGAGGTCTTAAATTCGAGTCTATTTTCCATCACTAAGTTTTAATTTTTGTAATTCCTTTACCTTTAACCATAATTTTGGGCCCAATTCTTTTTATCGCCCGATGCCTAATTTTTTTCAAGAGTTTTCAGGTACGGCTCCGTTGGGAACGAATTGGGTTAAATATGATATGTTTTTATTAGACGGTATAAAATCGAGTTACTTTATGTTTCATAAGTCATGTCAAATACAATACATTTTGTTGCTTATTTTTGTTGACATTTTTAGTAGGTCTACGTTTTGACGTTTATGTTTATGTCTGTATCATTCAAGTTGGTTTACGTTTCAACGTAATGAATTTTTGACCCCCTCAAGTTTTGTGTGCTTATTTTAATATACTTATTGGTATGAGATCAATTTAGTTTACGTTTAGACGTAATTTTTTTTAAATGAATCATATCAAATATAATATGTTTTTTGTGCTTATTTTTTGAACATTTTAAGTTGGTCTACATTTTCATAGGTAAGAATTTACAAAACAAAATCACTAAACTCAAATCATATTAAAAACCAACCCTGCAACGCGAGGAGTCGATTCTAGTTTCTATAATATGATTACGCAACAAAAAATGACAAAGCCTCCAAATAGTAGAAAGGGTAAAGAAGGGATAACAAGCCGAACTGTCCAAGGTCTTGTTTTGTTAACCGACTCATCAATAGCTATATATATATATATATAGGGAAGAGTTTAAATGAGAATACTAAATATAGCGAGAACCATGAGAATGGATGTAAAAACCATGAGAACTTAGTAAAAAAACAATTCAAATTCAAAATTTTCCTTTACACTTGTCATTAAGTCGAATATAATATTATAAATCAAATTTACATGTATTCGTAAATAAAGAAAATTTACACATGTGTAAGTTTGCCATTTACACATTTGTAAATTTGTTGTATTTGCACATGTGTAAAAAGTTTATTAAGAGTGATTTTGAAAGGAAAATGAATTATTCTAAGAGTAAAATCCTTTTTTAGTGGTGTATTTTAATTATAATGGAATTTGTATTAAAAAAAATATTTTGATTGGTATTTGCATTCGTTTTCATGGTTTTCGCAATATTTAGCGTTCTCAAGATCACTCTCCCCTATATATATATATATATATATAGAGGGGGAGAGGGAGAGAGATAGTGTGTAACGTACAATATGGCTTATCGTACGCTCGTATGATATTGTGAAATCGCATATTATAAAAAAAAAACATGTTGGAAATCGCATGTTGGAATTTTTGATGAAATTGCATGTTGGTTTTTTTTAGCAATTTCGCATGTTGGTTTTTCAGTACAAATCGCATGTTCAAGAGTGAATTCGCACCAGATTGTACGGCTGAGATGATCGCTTTTGTACGATAAGAGGCATTGTACGTTAACCTAACCATATATATATATATATATATATATATAGTGTGAGGTTCATTGGGGAACACTAAAAAAGTGGGGAACAGTGGGGAACCGACTCAAAGGAACTCCGATTGGACTCATTCCAGCGGCGTTGGAACTGGCTCGTCGAACCCTAACTAGGATCTCTTAACCCTAACACCTAAATCATAACCCCTAAACCCTAAATATATTAGGGTTTGGCTTTTAGGGTTTAGCTTTAGGGTTTAGCATTAGGGTTTAGCTTTAGGGTTTAGAGTTTAGCTTTAGGGTTTAGGGTTTAGCTTTAGGGTTTAGCATTAGGGTTTAGCTTTAGGTTTAGCCTTTAGGGTTTAGCTTTTAGGGTTTATAGTTTAGATTTTACGGTTTAGCTTAGGTTTTAGCCTTATTTTTTAGCTTTAGTGCTTAGAGTTTAGGGGTTAGGATTTAGGGTTTAGGGTTAAGAGATCTTAGTTAGGGTTCGACGAGCCGGTTCCAACGCCGGTGGAATGAGTCCAATCGGAGTTCGTTTGATTCGGTTCCCCACTTTTTTAGTGTTCCCCAATGAACCTTCCCCTATATATATATATATATATATATATATATATTCATGAAAACGGAAAAAAACATAAAAAATAAATAAATAGAGTAGATGCCACTTGGCACCCTCCTATTGGTCGACCGTCCAGTTTGACCAATAAAATATGACTATTTTACATCCCCTTGTAAGATGTGTGTGTATATATATATATATAATTATGTGGTAGTCACTTATAGGAGTGTGAATCGTGTCGGGTTGATGGGTTAGCGAGTTGGTGGGTTGAAATGTGTAACCCGAAGCCGACCCATATTATTATTTGTGTCATAGATTTCAAGCCTAACACGCACATATATAAATTCGGATCAAATCGAACATGGCCCGTTTAGTGGAGGGATAATTATGATTTGATGGATTATCCATATAGTTAATAGGGATAATTCAAGTTAGGTGGAGAAAAGTATAGTTTAGTTTATTTATCTAAATTGTTTGAGTTATCTGTTTATTAAATAGGTTTCTTTAGTTGGTTATTTTATTATTAAAATAGAGTTTGAGTTGAGTTGAGTTAGGCTAAGTATAAGTATAGTATAAATAGATAGTTAGGTTTATTGTAATTTAGTGTGCTTGCTTTGTTTTAATAATAAAAGAGTCGAAAGGTTCGTTTATATCGCGTATCAAAGGGCGTGATTTTCCACCAATTGGTATCAGAGCTTAGTGGTTTTGAGAGTCGGTTTTCGCGCAAGCAAAAGTAGCCCCTTGCGGGGCTGAAAGGCGGTGACGACATAAATAAGTATGTGACTATGTGCCTAGTAGTTGGGGTAAATCAGGTATCGTATCACGAAGAGTATGTCGTCAGTATCACATTAGTTGTTTGATTGTTTAAACTAATTACAAACACGTGTACAAATTAATTATGAAGTTCGGAATAATTATGAAGCTTACTAATTTTCTTTTAAAAGTTTGTCTATAATATTTATAAAAACGATTAACTAAATTGAGCTGTGAACAATGGTGTAAAAACAATCACACCTGGTAGGCATTCACCATCATCAACATTAACAATGGACAAAAGTATGCTTCGTTACTCAAGAACATGAATAAACCCTAACTGGTATTGAAGCTTTAGTAGAATTCATTTCATAAAGTCAATAATGCAAGAAAATCTCGACAATTTATGAGTCCAAATCAATACCAACGCAACCAAAACAATTGTTCGAATACGCAAATGTAAAATTTAAAATTTACAAATCACTTAGTGTATCAAGAACCCTTCCGTTGGTCTATAGTGTCATTGTGGAGTATTCCTGTCTTGTTTTCCACATCGTTATCTCCTCTATTAAAATCTGGAATTTTTATTTCCATTTCCATTTCATCTTTTTGGTCTCATTTAACATAGAGGATGATCACAAGAGATTAGCCACATCACATTCAAAGCAACTCCCGTATCTTTTTTATGCTTCTCGATTCCTGTGCAATAGCCAAGCACCAAGGCTGGTCCCCAGCCGTGCCAATGATTCCCCTTTCTTTTATTCTTCATTTTTGCACTATCCCACTAGCACAATTCATTGACCCATTTAGCTACTTGGCCGAGCCCATATTAGTGGCCCATTTAGATAATGAATTCTAAATACATGCATAATTAATGTAGTCAACTTAGCATAATTAAATAGCATAACTTTTTTTTTTATCTAATGTAGTCAACATAGCATAATTAAATATTGATGGGCAATTTAGACAATTATGGATATAGCCTAGCCTTCTTGCAGAGGTGTCAAACTCTATTATGAGCGCACCCGGGTTTTCGTCTCACCGTGTGTTACGTCAGATAGTTCTGCTCCTGTGGTGGCACAAAGACTGTCAAGTGACAGTCGGCGGTATACTTTCCCGGGGAACGCCCAAGCCAAACTCTGAAGCTAGCGTGAGCCCAGTTAAGATAACATAGTCTGGCCGGAGTGAGGCAAATAGGCTCTCCAATTTGAAGAGTGCGATAGCCTAATACAAGAAAGTCGTCGTTTCAAAAAAAGCTCATTACCATGTTAATTACAATATTAGTTCAATAACTTGTGTCAATGATAATTTCTTTGTTTACTTGTGGACTTTTCAAACCACAATTAATCATTTTTCCAAATTGTAACATTTGTCATAACTCCGAATGGATGAAGAATGAAATGGACTACGTAATGGAATGGGTAATGGAATGAACTGAATCATTCCATTCCATTCTATCGTGTTGTTTGGTTACTCATATATGAATAGAATGAATCATTACTTTGTACAATTTGATAAAAAAAAAAAAGACAAAGTAACGAAACATAATTGTATTCAAAATGACAAAAATATAATTGACTCAATAATAATAAATATATTAATGGTAATGAATAATAAATATTAAATATAAATATATAATAAAAAAGCTCTTTCCATTCCTTGAATGAATGAAAAAAACACCCCCTTACCAAGGAATGAAAATTATTATATTTGACATTTGTGGACATGTGCCTATAAAGCTTACTAAACAATTGAAACAAAACCAATTAGACATGGGCCTATAATGCTTACTAGATTAGAAAAAAAAATTAAGCATAGACTTCTAATGATTTAAAGTATACTAATTATATTCAAATAACTTGGCTTAATTTTTGAACTATAAATTTGTTTATTATCTAATTCTTTTAGAAGAAGACAAAACAATGGTGTTAATTGTAAAAAGACAATGGTGTCGCTTTAAAAAAACAATGGTGTCGCTCGAACTTTTCTTATTATACGTTGTATTTGCTACACAAAATTCAATGGTGTCGGGCGACACCGTTGTTCAAAGTGTGGCTCCGGCACTGGTAACAATATCATTGTAATTACGTTATTACTTTAATGAACTAACTACTTTATTTTGTCTGATAACTTTGAGTAATATCAAAAAATATTTATAGTTATATACGTTTATCTCACATTATAAAATATATAAAACATATATATGAATTATATCTATTCTCAAAGAAAGCTAATAATAAAATACTATTAAATTAGTTACTATTCATGAAGAATTTCTATTCATATAGATAACTAGGGTGTATGCCCGCCGCGTTGCGGCGATACGTTACCGTTGGCATTCGATTGATATCAGGGTTCGGTTTGTTACAATACCGGTACGATACATGCACTTTATATAGAAATCAATGCTTGTGTTACATCGATCGAATATGTCAAAACAAACATATGTACCGACACCAATGTTGTTCCAATGGTGTCAATCGATTGAGATCATCATCGTATTGATTTTCAATAAAATTTATATCACAATGTTGAAAGAAAATAAAAATAGAATGCAAGTTACTAAAAAAATCAAATATATTGTCTGTTTCAGTTGGGTATTGTATGATAGCCGAACCATATATATTTTCAATAAAATTAATTAATTATACTACAATGTTGAAAATAATAAACATAACACTACTAGAATAATAGGTAATAGCCACCAAAATTTGCCACCAAAAAACACGGTAGCAAAATTTTGATACTTTGAAAGTCAGATAGCGCGCTTCTCCTCGCACATCGCTAATTAGGGTTAACATCACAAACAAAAAGAGTAAAGATACACTTCGGCACATACACTCACATCGCTAGGGTTATCTCATTGTCAACTCCCAACCTCTCTCACCATAGATTCCAACTCCGACCACCGTACTCCGCCTCATAACCACCACTTCTGCACATAACTTTTCAACATAGATCGCCTCACACACTAGCCCTAATTCACCGCTCAATAACCACCACTTGAACAACAATTAAACATCTCGAAACTTCTAGAGATGACTTCATCATCAGATAAATTAGGATCGAAGGATGAATAGTGTAGGGAGATCGATCCTTCGTTCAGAGAAAACCTAGCTACGGCTGAGGACTGGCAGAAGGCGCCACCGGCGGTGGTGGTGCTTCGAACCACCGCGTGTCGTGCGTTTGATACCGAATTGGCTGGTGAGAGCTACGCTACGGGGTTTGTTGTGGATAAAAATCATGGAATTATATTAACCAATCGTCATGTTGTTAAACCTGGTTAGTTAATTATCATCATTTTCCACAAATTGAAGTTAGGGTTATGAGATGCAATATTGTAATGAAGGTTAAAGTGTTTCCTATGATGTTTGTTACTGTTGTAGAGCGACTTTGTAAAGTATACTTGGATATTTGCTTCTTATGATTTGTAAAATTGTAACCTGTTTTTTTTTATCATATATTTGTCTATCAATTCTCTATTTTAATTGTTGATTTATCTCAATTGTGGAGAGGTAATTACTTGTTTCATCTCTGTTACTTCAGGTATGCTTCTTCGGTTTGGATGGACTCGATTCGGTGTCCCCTGGTGTAAGATCTCATCACTATTGATGTTAGGGTTTGGTTATGTGGTTTGATTTTGTCAGATCTGTATTGATGTGATAATTTGATTACAATTATGCTAGAATCTTTCTGTTGATATGAATGCCTGTTATGATTAGGATATAGTTAAGAGTAGTTTTAGTGTAGTTATTGGTTGGTTTGGTAAGATTATGAGTTGATTATGTTAATAGGAATGCAATTATGCATGTAATTAGGAGGATCTAGTTTTTTCTGCTTGTATTGTAGAATGTGAATGTAATATGTGAGTGTACTGGAAGTACATGTGGAACACACATTAGTAACTACTTATGCTTTTTTAGCTTTTTTAGACATGGTTTAGTCTGCTTTAGGCTGGTTCCAGGCCATTTTTAGTTGTTCCAAACCGATTCAGAGTTAATTTTGCAGAAGTTGGCTATTTTTTTATTGTTTACATTGTTCCTATGCGCCTCGACGGTCACAAGGTGTTATTGCTGTGCTGCATTATTTGATTAATTTTAAATGCTGAATTCGTGGAAATGATGATTGCTTGCGGGCAATTGGTTAGCTAAAGTTGTGGCGTTTGTGTTTGTAACACCTCAGAATTTCGTGTTCAATAAAGTAACGACACGTGTCACGTGTGACAAAACGCTTTGTAGACTCGGAATTATTAAAAAATGATTGACAGGATTTAACCGTGTCGTTATGTTAACTTTTGCACCTCTGAACGACCTCGTTATAAATCCCAAGACTCAATTTATGTTAAAAACACCTTGTACATATTCAAGTTCAGGGAATTATTACGTGGAATGATTTAAAATTAAATGGTAGGACTCCTACGATGAAAAAGGAACGGAAACCCTTTGTTTTCGGGTCTTGTTTTTTAATACAAAGCAAACAAACACAAATGGTAGGGTATCCAACAGTAAAAGACCCATAATGGAGGCCCCTAAATGATAAAATAATGCCCACCATTCGTTTATACCACTTGCCCTTTCGAAACACCAACAAACAAAATCAAAAACTGATCTGCGGAGGGCGTCGCGTAGCGCGACGGACCCTCGCGCTACGCGAGGGGTGCCCAGCGACCAGATTACCTGCTGTTGGCTGTTGTGCGCATTTGTGACCCATTTAGCCGGTTTCTCTTGCATGTGCATGGCCCCTAGACATCCCTAAACACTAGTGACAGATGTTAATCGATTGTGGGATGTCCTAGACTTGGTTGTCAAGCTTTTGTGGTGTCCATGAGCACTATATAAGGGACCATAGTTGCAACAATTGCTACACACATCATTCAAGTGCCATCTGAGCATTGGAGGAGCTTACAATCTGATTCAAGGCCTCCCTAATCATCATTATACTCTAGTAAGTCCACTAGTCCTTTCTTAATTATGTTTAGTTTAGTTTTTAGCTTAGAAGTCAACATATCGTACTTAACGTTTGACTTCCAGTTTAATTAAAGTTGACTCAGTCGTAACCCGAAATAAAAGTACCGTTAGGTTGGTAATTATGTGGGTAATAAGACCCTAAAAGGGTTCCCCCTGATTCCCATCCTAACTAGGTCGTTTGTCGGGTCAAACGTTGACCGAAAAAGTCAACAGAATTACAAAATATGATTTAATGCACGATTAATGATCCGAGAGGTGTGTAACCTGTTTTAACCTTAATATAACATGGTAATAAGTATGAAAACTTGTCTACGCTTGCCCGACTCGACAAATTTCTGTTAAAACCCGGTTCGGAACCGAAAGGCGCAAAACCTTGACTTTTGCTTTGACTTCGATTCTGACCCGTTCTAGTTTGATTCAAAGATGCCTTAGTGCTTCATTAGAGTAGGGTTGCATGTTAGTATGAGTCTCTGTACTTGTTTCGTTGATTATCCGATACATGCACACGTTTACGTTAATCGCTTAAATTGGACCGTAATGCCCTTATGACCGTACAACGAGAATTTTGAAAATGTGGGAGTACAATAATCTTAGTTACTGATTACTAAACATGTACGTAAATTTTCACGTCAATCGGAGGTCTAGATTAAGAGATATGCGCATTAGCGTAAATAATAAGCTTATTATTAATTAAACGGCGCGATTAGCGCATAGCCTATCTAAACCCGATTTTCGGTACCAAAACTTTTACCCACTGATGTTAAATAATATTTTGGGATTTTTGAAGATTTTTAATTATTTTAAACTGATCTTAAGCTAGGCTTATCGCATTGATTCGGTTAATACCGGATATGCCCTTTTAGGCCATAAAACGAGTTTTACGAATCCGTTTGATACCAATCCAATTGCCACTGATTTAAAATAATAAATAGAGTGTTTTGAGCCTGTTTTGCTGATCAGAAAACTCAGAATGGTATTTTAAACCGTACGTCGCTTAAAACGGCTTCATACGCGTATTAAACGCATAATTTGGGTTTAAAACCATTTTGGGAAATGAGACTCTTCACCAACTGTTGTGGTCTGTTAAAATTTATAATTTTTCTGATTAAATCAGACCCGTATCTCAGAAGTATTATAAATCTCTTTTATAACCCTTAAAATGACCGAAATACCCTACGGGGCGTATTTAGGGATTAAACTCGTTATGGGCATTATGGAAGATATCATAATGATATCACAACATATTTAAAGCGTATTAACTTAGGAAACCTATTCACGACCCTTTTGGTTACCCGTTATGCATTTTACGCCTTCGGTTCGGTTTATGTAACTAGTTTGCATAAACTAGCCGAAACGGGTCAAACGATATCATTTTTATCTCAAAATCCAGAATGTGAATAGTAAACCCATATTAAACAAGTCTTCAAACTTGTCGGGTCTAAATCACATTCTATCCGGTCTTCGCTTAATCGTGCGTACGAACCGTATCTTTAAAAACTGACCGGTCTAAGCTTAAGCTTAATTAAAGACCCGTTAGTATTCTAATAGGTTATATTAAACCTTCGTTCCAGATTAGGAGAAACAGTAAAAGCTACGTGCATTCTGCTTGTTGTGATTTATACTTGCAAAGGTAAATACTTTTAACTTATTTTCCCTATACGGGCTTGGGTTACGGTACATAGCGTATCGCTTGATCGGGCATCAAATCTCCACGCTTAGTGGGTAATTGAATAATTTGATCGGCTCGTTTTAAACAGATGTGTTTACTTTACAGCCTTTGGGGGGGTTAATGACCATGTCCCGGATATCCTCGGCATTATCTTACGAGATGGCCACGACCTGAGCACGGGGTGTAGGCGTACTCCCGTGTATAACTCACGAAAAGTGGTGTGTCTATTGATCTTTAACCCGAATTTGATTCGGGCTACTGAACGCATAAGTAACATGTAATTCGTTCACAAGATTATAATATTAAATAATTCTCCCAAGTTATAAAAATGTTTATGCCATGTGCATCCAAACAAATTTTCAATCATTTTCCAAAATGAGTCAGTTGAATGTATTTACCAGTGTAAACTGACGTATTTTCCCAAAAAGACTGAATGCAGGTACTAAACGAAATTTGGCTGGATTGTCTCCAAGCATCAATAGAAAGTCTCGCAAGCTTAGGATGCCAAAGTCTGTTGAACCGTTAAATGTTATTTTGTTTCGATCCGTTCTGTGGATAAACACCGGATATTGTAACTTTGATTACAATAAATAAATTCGGTTGTATCTTATTTAAATTGCTTCCGCTGTGCATTATTATATTGTGTTGTTTGACTATTACGTTGCCAACCACGTCACGATACTCCCCCACCGGGCCCACCGGTGACACGTGGAAATCGGGGTGTGACAGGTTGGTATCAGAGCCAACTCTGAGTGAATTAAACACTAGCCTTTTGTGTTTAATCTCAGTACACAATTGCACATTCTAAACTTTTCGAGTCTAGACTTATAACATAGGACAAACTCCACTTATTCGGGTTTTTTGTTTTGTCCTTTAAACTTTATATTTTTGTTATTGTTATCTCATGATATACTGACAGGAACTTAAGATGCCTCCAAGATTTTTGCGTACGCGAGGACGCGGAAAGGGGCCGGTAGCCGCCCCCAACGACCATGAAGCAGGGCCATCTAATACACGAGGTCCTATCCCCGCCGAGAGTGATGGTACTCAGCGAAACCAGAGAGGTCTCTTTCAACCGGCAAGACGGTCGGTTTCGAACAACTCAACGACTCCCGCTCAGAACTCCTACGGGCCACAATCAGAAAATGAGCATGGAGACTCACACCAGTCGTACTTACCACTACAGCGATCAATGTCGCACCGCACTTTTGGGGACCCCACTCCATTCTTCCGAGGCCGGTTTAACCCGGCAAATTATATACAAGAACCAGTGGGTTTTAACCCATTGGGACCGGAGGACCATTTTTCCGGAGGCAATGATATGGACGAGGAAGACGACCCCGTCGAGCCCGCATCAGGAACTCCCAACCATCCAATCGAGGTCTCGGATAGTTCCATTTATCACGGACCACCCTATGATGGTCCAGATAGCTTCCAGGATATCTTTACTCGGCATGAATGGTATTATACACCTTCTCACCATTCGTCGCCGCATGTACAGCAGCAGCCTCACTATTCTTCGCCTCATGAGCAGCAGCAGCAGCAGCAGCATCATCAAGATTCCTCTGGGAATCACCAGTTTGTGGCAGCTATGCCACCGCCTCCACCGCCACCAGTTCAGCCGGCGCCTCCTCAACCGCAAAGACGTATGAGATCTGGAGCCCGGATGTCCACACGAAGAGAAGAGTTTAATTTCAGCTCTCCCCTACAATCAAGTGGCAGAAATTATCAGCCGCTTCAAGAAGATCCACAAATGGGTGGACCATCAAACCCATTCGCGCAGCAACCGCCACCAATGGGTTTCGATAATCAAATACCAGCGTACACGGGTCCTTCGATGTATAACCCGTTTGAGCCACCGACTCACACTAACCCCGGTTACGCTGAAGCCGACCCATACCTGGTAGCTGCTAATTACAACGCTCTTAACCCTGATGGACCGTATGGAGGTCCTTGGGGAGTAGGGTACCCAGTCCAGGGGTACCAGATACCTACACAACCCCCGTTTTACCAACAACCCCCGCCGTCTCTACAAATGTCGCCACCACTGCATCAGGAGATCCTGCAAAGTATTAGAGAGGTACGGCATGAGGCACGGGAAGATCGACGGCGCAACCAGGGAATGTTTAAGACCTTGACGAACTTAATCAAGGGAAAGAGCAAGAAGGATCAGTAAATCCTTTATGAGTATATGTCTACTTTAAAATTAAGTCCCTGCGAGGACATTTATGAGTGTATGTAGTCCCTGCGTGGACATTTATCTCTGTACCTAGTCCCTGCGAGGACTTGTGTTTTAAATTAACCCCTGCGTGGGTAAGTACTTGTTTAGCCCCTACGTGGGAAATGGTTTGTTTGAAAAGACTCGTTTAGGGCAACATGTAACCTATGTATAATTAAATGGAATGTTTGTTTTATAAATTTCATGTTTGCCATTATGTGCATATATATAAATTATAGATGAAATAAATAAATTAAAATCATTCCTTTTAAATCTGCCTACTAATTATTTAATTAAGAATCTTTAAGTGTGAAACCTAGCCTCGTGTCAAATATAAGACCGGGCCAAAATGGTAAGACCTGTTTAAAAGATTCAAATCCCTGTTAACATCTTAAAACATGTTAACACTCCTGGCAGAAGTGATTCGTTAAAATCACATGTCATTTTTATGAATAAGGATTCTTTAGAAGATTCCTAGTCCAGTTAATGATCTCTGAATCCTGGATTTACATCATCAATTAAGATGATCATATTTAACCATATGTGGTAATCTAGTGCCTACGGGCCTTGCTCATTTCTACATGAGCCAAAAGACAAGGGTAGCTATGACTCCCTGTCTAATAAAGGTAATGAACTAGGTTCAAACCTTAAAAGTCTTGATTCTCTGAAATCATAGTTTATGAAATAGTCCATGTGACCAAGCCTTATGTGCTAATATATATATTGTTATTGTTTTATGTTTAGGATAAATTTTAATTGAAATCCTAAATTAATACGATTAATAAGTTAACCAAATATGGTCTCTGTTACCATGGTCAACGAGTTACCCTAAGGGGTAATTCCATAATAAACTTCCAAATAAAATATTGTTCTTGTTTTCTGTAACAGTTCAATACAAATGGCTAACTCTAATGAAGTCAGTAGCCATCCAGTGGCGCCAAATGAGAACGCCCAAATTACATTAACGGGCGCCGAACTAAAAGCGATCATTGATGGCGCTGTTACTCAGGCCTTGGATAGGCAATACGAGGAATACAGTGGTACTCGGAGTAGG
Organism: Helianthus tuberosus; assembly: GCA_030545235.1. Classification (NCBI taxonomy): domain Eukaryota; kingdom Viridiplantae; phylum Streptophyta; class Magnoliopsida; order Asterales; family Asteraceae; genus Helianthus; species Helianthus tuberosus. The sequence continues at coordinate 190,008,376 of CM060409.1, forward strand.
ACCCACTCTGTATCACATTCAAAGCCAAGGACGCATTCTGAGGCTCATAACAAGCCTCCTCCCAAGAAGAATGGACCCAAGAAAGACGGTGATGACCGTCAGTCCACCAACAATCAAAGTGACCCATCCCAGCACATGGTACTGCATCAAGGACCCCGTAACAAGGGTTGCACTTACAAATACTTCGTGTCTTGCAAGCCCCGGGATTTTACAGGGGAAAAGGGGGCCGTTGATTGTATGACATGGCTGGACGAGATGGACACGGTGGTAGATATCAGCAGGTGCGCTGAAAGGGATATTGTTAAGTTTGTGTCGCAGTCCTTCAAGGGGGAAGCGTTGGCATGGTGGAGATCTCTGATGGAGGCCTCCGGAAAGATCCCGTTGTATAGCATGACGTGGGATCAATTCATTGCCCTGATCAAAGATAATTACTGCCCTCAACATGAGGTGGAAAAGATAGAATATGACTTTCTGTCATTGGTGATGAAGAACCTCGACTGCCAAGCTTACCTGACAAGCTTCAATACGCTGCCCAGGTTGGTTCCCTACCTGGTAACCCCTGAGCCAAAGAGGATCGCTCGTTTTATTGGTGGGTTAGAACCCGAGATCAAGGCCAGTGTAAAAGCTTCTCGGCCAGTTACCTTCAGGTCTGTAACTGACCTTTCTTTATCCCTCACACTGGATGCGGTCCGACAGAGATTGCTGAGGAATAAGGATGCCGAGAAGAGGAAGCGAGAAGATGATGGTTCGCGTAGGTCGAACAAGAAGCACCGTGGGAGCGGTGATCGCAAGAAGGGATCGGAGTCGAGGAAAGATGGGCATCGTTCTGGAGAGAAGCCCACATGCAAAACTTGCAAGAAACAGCACTTTGGAAAGTGCAGACTCGAATCAAACTCGAATAACGAGTCAAGGTCTTTTGCTTGTGGTTTGTGCAAATCCAAGGAACACAAAACCTTGGATTGCAAGAAGATGAAAGATGCGACGTGCTATCGTTGCAATGAGAAGGGCCACATAAAGACTAACTGCCCCAAGAACAACAAGAAGCCTGAATAGGCTAAGAAGACTAATGCCAGAGTCTTCAGGATGGATGCGAAGGAAGCTGTGCAAGATGATAACGTCATAACAGGTACTTTCCTTGTAAATGATGTTTTTGCAAGAGTACTTTTTGATTCAGGCGCAGATAAATCCTTCGTAGATCATAAATTTTGTAAATTGTTGAATTTACCTGTCAAAACCCTAAGCGTAAACTATGAGGTAGAGTTAGCAGATGGTACCATAGAAACCGTCTCTACTGTGTTAGATGGATGTACTATATCCATTAAGAACCATTCTTTTCCTCTGTCTCTACTTCCGTTTAAATTAGCTGGTTTTGACATAGTTCTGGGTATGGACTGGTTATCTCATAACCAGGCCCAAATCGTCTGTAACCAGAAACAGGTGGTAATAAAGACTTCGTCTGGTGAGTCACTTACCATTCGGGGAGATACCCAGTACGGACTGCCTGAGCAGGTGACTATGCTCAAGGCTTCCAAGTGTTTGAAGAAGGGGTGTGTCATCTACATGGCACAGGTGATTATTGATGAGCCTAAACCGAAGTTAGAAGACATCCCTGTCATCTCGGAATACCCAGAAGTGTTTCCTGAAGATCTACCTGGTTTACCACCAGATAGGCAAGTGGAATTCAGGATAGACATCATCCCCGGAGCAGCACCAGTTGCTAGGGCACCATACAGATTGGCACCCACAGAAATGAAGGAGTTGCGGACGCAGCTAGATGAATTGCTAGCTAAGGGTTTCATTCGACCTAGTTCATCTCCTTGGGGAGCGCCAATCCTGTTTGTCAAGAAGAAGGATGGGTCGATGCGTCTGTGCATCGACTATCGCGAGCTTAATAAAGTCACGATCAAGAATAGATATCCATTGCCCAGGATCGACGATTTGTTCGATCAGCTTCAAGGGGCAAGTTACTTCTCAAAGATTGATCTGAGGTCAGGCTACCATCAGTTGAAGGTTAAGGATGAAGACGTTCACAAGACTGCATTTAGGACTCGTTACGGTCACTACGAGTTCCTAGTGATGCCTTTTGGGCTCACTAATGCACCAGCCGCGTTCATGGATCTCATGAATCGTGTCTGCAAGCCTTACTTAGATAAATTTGTTATTGTCTTCATCGATGACATCCTTATTTATTCTAAGAATCAAGCTGACCATGAGAAACACCTACGTTGTATTCTCAAACTCCTACATCAGGAGAAGCTCTATGCCAAATTCTCTAAGTGTGAATTTTGGCTACGAGAAGTCCAATTCCTTGGACACGTGGTCAGTGAGCGTGGTATCCAGGTGGATCCCGCTAAAGTTGAAGCTATTATGAATTGGCAAGAGCCAAAGACACCTACGGAGATTCGTAGCTTCCTGGGATTGGCAGGATATTACAGGCGCTTCATTGAAAATTTTTCAAGGATTGCTGCACCCCTAACTTCCCTGACCAAGAAGAAAGTAAAGTTCGTTTGGGGTCCTAAGCAGCAAGAGTCCTTCGATGTTTTGAAACAAAAGTTGAGCAACGCTCCTGTGCTTACCTTACCTGAAGGCGCTGAAGAATTTGTAGTTTATTGTGATGCATCACACACTGGCATGGGGTGTGTGCTTATGCAGAAAGGCAAGGTGATTGCCTATGCATCACGACAGTTAAAGGTGCACGAAAAGAATTACACCACCCATGACTTGGAATTGGGTGCCGTTGTGTTCACACTAAAACTGTGGAGGCATTATCTTTATGGAATCAAGTTTGTGATCTTTTCTGATCACAAGAGCCTCCAGCATCTGTTTAATCAGAAAGAATTAAACATGAGGCAACGCCGTTGGATGGAAACTTTAAATGATTATGATTGTGAAATCAAATACCATCCCGGCAAAGCGAATGTAGTCGCTGATGCCTTGAGCAGAAAGGAAAGGGTTAAACCCATTCGAATTAACGCCAAGCGTATGGAGATAAAGAACAGTTTGATAGAAAGGGTGTTAGCTGCACAGAAGGAAGCTGTGTTGGAAACTAACTATCCTAATGAAAAGTTAGGAGTAACTGAGGAGCAGTTAACTCCTAGCAAGGACGGAATTTTACGGTTAAACGGACGAATATGGGTTCCAATTTTTGGAGGACTTCGTGATGTCATCCTCCAAGAAGCCCATAGTTCCAAATACTCCGTTCATCCTGGAGCCGATAAGATGTACCAGGATTTAAAGGCAAATTATTGGTGGATAGGCTTGAAAAAGTCTGTGGCCGCCCATGTAGCAAAATGCTTGACATGTGCGCAAGTCAAAGCCGAGCATCAGAAACCGTCAGGTTTGCTACAACAGCCTGAACTTCCTACGTGGAAGTGGGAAATGGTAACTATGGATTTTATTACCAAGTTACCCAAGACAAGAAAAGGCAATGATACGATATGGGTTATAGTTGACCGACTGACTAAGTCAGCTCATTTCTTACCCATTAAGGAGACTTATAGCTCCGATATGTTAGCCCAGTTATACGTTGACAAGATTGTAGCCCTACACGGCATACCTGTAGCTATTATCTCTGACCGGGATACTAGGTACACGTCACACTTTTGGAAGAGTTTCCAGCAATCTTTGGGCACACGTTTGAACTTTAGTACGGCTTACCATCCTCAGACAGACGGTCAGAGTGAGCGTACTATTCAAACGTTGGAAGACATGCAACGCGCATGTGCGATCGATTTGGGAGGTAGCTGGGATAAGAACCTACCATTGATCGAATTCTCCTACAACAATAGCTACCATACCAGCATAAAGGCTGCGCCTTTTGAGGCATTATACGGTAGAAAATGTAGATCGCCAGTTTGTTGGGCGGAAGTTGGAGAAGTCCAGTTATCAGGACCAGAGATCGTGTTCGAAACGACGGACAAGATTGTCCAGATTCGTAAAAATCTCTAAGCTGCCCGGAATAGGCAGAAGAGTTACGCGGATCCAAGTCGTAAGGACTTTCACTTCGAAGTAGGTGACAAAGTCCTACTTAAAGTGTCACCCTGGAAGGGGGTGATGCGATTTGGTAAGAAAGGCAAACTAAGCCCGAGATACATAGGACCTTTCGGGGTTATCGAACGTGTCGATTCAGTTGCCTATAAGTTGAACTTACCGGAAGAGCTCAGTGGAATTCACAATGTGTTCCACATCTGCAATCTAAAGAAGTGTTCCGCTGACGAATCACATGTCATGCCACATACAGATGTGCAGATAGACAAGAGCTTGAAATTTGTTGAAAAACCTTTGTCGATTGAAGATCGACAGGTAAGGAAGCTTCGAAGAAAGCATATACCTTTTGTAAAGGTCAAATGGGATGCCCGAAGAGGTCCCGAATATACGTGGGAGTTGGAATCCACCATGAAAGAAAAATACCCTTATTTGTTTCAGTAAATCTCGGGTCAAGATTTATTTTAAGGGAGTGAGGATGTAACACCTCAGAATTTCGTGTTCAATAAAGTAACGACACGTGTCACGTGTGACAAAACGCTTTGTAGACTCGGAATTATTAAAAAATGATTGACAGGATTTAACCGTGTCGTTATGTTAACTTTTGCACCTCTGAACGACCTCGTTATAAATCCCAAGACTCAATTTATGTTAAAAACACCTTGTACATATTCAAGTTCAGGGAATTATTACGTGGAATGATTTAAAATTAAATGGTAGGACTCCTACGATGAAAAAGGAACGGAAACCCTTTGTTTTCGGGTCTTGTTTTTTAATACAAAGCAAACAAACACAAATGGTAGGGTATCCAACAGTAAAAGACCCATAATGGAGGCCCCTAAATGATAAAATAATGCCCACCATTCGTTTATACCACTTGCCCTTTCGAAACACCAACAAACAAAATCAAAAACTGATCTGCGGAGGGCGTCGCGTAGCGCGACGGACCCTCGCGCTACGCGAGGGGTGCCCAGCGACCAGATTACCTGCTGTTGGTTGTTGTGCGCATTTGTGACCCATTTAGCCAGTTTCTCTTGCATGTGCATGGCCCCTAGACATCCCTAAACACTAGTGACAGATGTTAATCGATTGTGGGATGTCCTAGACTTGGTTTTCAAGCTTTTGTGGTGTCCATGAGCACTATATAAGGGACCATAGTTGCAACAATTGCTACACACATCATTCAAGTGCCATCTGAGCATTGGAGGAGCTTACAATCTGATTCAAGGCCTCCCTAATCATCATTATACTCTAGTAAGTCCACTAGTCCTTTCTTAATTATGTTTAGTTTAGTTTTTAGCTTAGAAGTCAACATATCGTACTTAACGTTTGACTTCCAGTTTAATTAAAGTTGACTCAGTCGTAACCCGAAATAAAAGTACCGTTAGGTTGGTAATTATGTGGGTAATAAGACCCTAAAAGGGTTCCCCCTGATTCCCATCCTAACTAGGTCGTTTGTCGGGTCAAACGTTGACCGAAAAAGTCAACAGAATTACAAAATATGATTTAATGCACGATTAATGATCCGAGAGGTGTGTAACCTGTTTTAACCTTAATATAACATGGTAATAAGTATGAAAACTTGTCTACGCTTGCCCGACTCGACAAATTTCTGTTAAAACCCGGTTCGGAACCGAAAGGCGCAAAACCTTGACTTTTGCTTTGACTTCGATTCTGACCCGTTCTAGTTTGATTCAAAGATGCCTTAGTGCTTCATTAGAGTAGGGTTGCATGTTAGTATGAGTCTCTGTACTTGTTTCGTTGATTATCCGATACATGCACACGTTTACGTTAATCGCTTAAATTGGACCGTAATGCCCTTATGACCGTACAACGAGAATTTTGAAAATGTGGGAGTACAATAATCTTAGTTACTGATTACTAAACATGTACGTAAATTTTCACGTCAATCGGAGGTCTAGATTAAGAGATATGCGCATTAGCGTAAATAATAAGCTTATTATTAATTAAACGGCGCGATTAGCGCATAGCCTATCTAAACCCGATTTTCGGTACCAAAACTTTTACCCACTGATGTTAAATAATATTTTGGGATTTTTGAAGATTTTTAATTATTTTAAACTGATCTTAAGCTAGGCTTATCGCATTGATTCGGTTAATACCGGATATGCCCTTTTAGGCCATAAAACGAGTTTTACGAATCCGTTTGATACCAATCCAATTGCCACTGATTTAAAATAATAAATAGAGTGTTTTGAGCCTGTTTTGCTGATCAGAAAACTCAGAATGGTATTTTAAACCGTACGTCGCTTAAAACGGCTTCATACGCGTATTAAACGCATAATTTGGGTTTAAAACCATTTTGGGAAATGAGACTCTTCACCAACTGTTGTGGTCTGTTAAAATTTATAATTTTTCTGATTAAATCAGACCCGTATCTCAGAAGTATTATAAATCTCTTTTATAACCCTTAAAATGACCGAAATACCCTACGGGGCGTATTTAGGGATTAAACTCGTTATGGGCATTATGGAAGATATCATAATGATATCACAACATATTTAAAGCGTATTAACTTAGGAAACCTATTCACGACCCTTTTGGTTACCCGTTATGCATTTTACGCCTTCGGTTCGGTTTATGTAACTAGTTTGCATAAACTAGCCGAAACGGGTCAAACGATATCATTTTTATCTCAAAATCCAGAATGTGAATAGTAAACCCATATTAAACAAGTCTTCAAACTTGTCGGGTCTAAATCACATTCTATCCGGTCTTCGCTTAATCGTGCGTACGAACCGTATCTTTAAAAACTGACCGGTCTAAGCTTAAGCTTAATTAAAGACCCGTTAGTATTCTAATAGGTTATATTAAACCTTCGTTCCAGATTAGGAGAAACAGTAAAAGCTACGTGCATTCTGCTTGTTGTGATTTATACTTGCAAAGGTAAATACTTTTAACTTATTTTCCCTATACGGGCTTGGGTTACGGTACATAGCGTATCGCTTGATCGGGCATCAAATCTCCACGCTTAGTGGGTAATTGAATAATTTGATCGGCTCGTTTTAAACAGATGTGTTTACTTTACAGCCTTTGGGGGGGTTAATGACCATGTCCCGGATATCCTCGGCATTATCTTACGAGATGGCCACGACCTGAGCACGGGGTGTAGGCGTACTCCCGTGTATAACTCACGAAAAGTGGTGTGTCTATTGATCTTTAACCCGAATTTGATTCGGGCTACTGAACGCATAAGTAATATGTAATTCGTTCACAAGATTATAATATTAAATAATTCTCCCAAGTTATAAAAATGTTTATGCCATGTGCATCCAAACAAATTTTCAATCATTTTCCAAAATGAGTCAGTTGAATGTATTTACCAGTGTAAACTGGCGTATTTTCCCAAAAAGACTGAATGCAGGTACTAAACGAAATTTGACTGGATTGTCTCCAAGCATCAATAGAAAGTCTCGCAAGCTTAGGATGCCAAAGTCTGTTGAACCGTTAAATGTTATTTTGTTTCGATCCGTTCTGTGGATAAACACCGGATATTTTAACTTTGATTACAATAAATAAATTCGGTTGTATCTTATTTAAATTGCTTCCGCTGTGCATTATTATATTGTGTTGTTTGACTATTACGTTGCCAACCACGTCACGATACTCCCCCACCGGGCCCACCGGTGACACGTGGAAATCGGGGTGTGACAGTGTTCTATATAAGTCTTCAAGATGGTGTTTGTTAACCTTATTTTTCTCAAATATTGTAATAACATGAACATTATTGTTCAGGTGTTAGGGAGCGGTTTTGAGGTGATTATTGTTGGAAAAAGAAAGCTTGTTCATTCTGTCCCAACCGAATTGAAGACAGATCTCAATGAAGTTCTGGGGTTATCCAAGGTTATCTTTATAACTTCTATATGCATTACATGTGACGGTCTACATGTCTGCAATGGAATCGATAACAACTTTGTGGTTATAAATCAGAAAGGGATTGATCCTCCATCGTTGGATATTCTTGCTAGGGCAGGGGTAGCTGATACTAGATCAAAAGGAGAAATATGGAGTGATTGGTTTTGGCTTGTGTGATTCATTACAAAAGTGCAGTTCCAACATATTTGATGTTTCGATTTGGATGTTTTATTATGAGCAACATAGGATATTTGTTATGATTTTCCTATTCCATAAATGGTTACATTTTAAATTCTTCTAGTACGTATAAGGTAGCAAATATAATAAATAAATGGCAAAATGGTGACATGGTGATAAAAACACGGTAGCAAAATGGTGTAAAAAAGCGGTAGCAAAATGGTAACAAACAAGCGAAAATGGTGACAAAAAGCGGTAGCAAAACGGTGGCAAAAGGGAGCGGTAGCAAAATGGTGAAAAAAAAAACGGTAGCAAAACGGTAGCAAACAAACGGTAACAAAAACGGTAGCAAAAAACAAAGCGGTAGCAAATAGGTGGCAATAGGGCAATTGCTACGTGTGTTTTTTCTACCGAAATTTTGGTGGCAAAACGGTAGCAAAAGGGCTTTTGCCACCGTTTTGCGACCGAAAATGTGGTAGCAAAAGCCCTTTTTTCTAGTAGTGTAACTTTATTGTGTTACAGCGATCGAATATGATAAAACAAACATAGGTACCGACACCAATGTTGTTCCAATGGTGTCAATCGATTGAGATCATTTTCAATAAAATTTATATCACAATGTTGAAAGAAAATAAAAAATAGAATGCAAGTTACTAAAAAAATCAAATATATTGTCGGTTTCAGTTGGGTTTTGTATGATAGCCGAACCATATCTATTTTCAATAAAATTAATTAATTATACTACAATGTTGAAAATAATAAACATAACTTTGAAGTTACTTTGAGCGCAAGTCATAATCAAGTTAAAAAAAATAAGTACTTAGAAAGTTTAATCACTATTCATCATTTAGAGCTTGATAAAACTATATAATTAAAAAAAATATAATTATTTGGAAGATCACTACAGGCGACAATATTCGAGCTTGTTGATCACGCCACGTTAAAAAAACGATAATTTTTTTAATAAAATTACATATAAATTTATGTTATTTTTCATGTCATTTGTAAAATCATATATATAAGTTTATGGGGTTTTTTCGCGCTATCACGACGGGATTTCGGTCGTTATCGGTTCAATTTACTACACTACAGATACGATATGATACTATGCATGCACTATTTTAACAATCAACACGTGTTTTACATCGATTGAAACTATAAAAACGAACATCGGTACCGATGTTTTTCGGATGATATTGGTTCGGTTCATCATGATTACTAGTTGTTTCCCCGCCCGCGTTGCGGGGCATTAAGCCGAATATTTATCTCTCATAACATGTACGTCTGTGTTTCGGTTACTTGTACATACTACTCATAACACGATCTCAAAATAATTACATTGAGTCAAACAATTAAATTAAAACACTATCATACTTTTGTTTAAGAAAAACAAAAACTATAGAAAAACAATAATTTTAAACTGGGGCAAATTTGTAAATTTTCAAGATAAACGAGCGTGTGCCAGGCAGTCACCTGACACAAATAAAAACTACACCGAGTCAAACAATTAAAACAAAACACTACTATAGATTTGTAAAAAAAACTAAAACGATGGCATGACTGTAATTTTACACTGGGGGCAAAATCGTAATTTGACTAGGAAAGCAAAGAAAAACGATGGAAAAAATGTAAATTTAGATTGATGGCAAAATTGTAATTTGGCTGGGTGGGGAAAAAACAAAACTAATGACAAAACTCTAAATTTAAACGGGTCAAAATCGTAATTTTTAATTAGGGGCAAAAGCATAATTTTATTTTGAACTTCGAGTAAAAACGTAATTTTGAACTGATGGCAAAATCGTAATTTTAAAGCGGAGATAAAATCGTAAATTGGTTGGGCCAATGGGTGATTTCCAGACAACTTCCTAGCACTATTCCCCCCATCTTGTGTCTATAGTTATACACTGGGGGCAAAATCGTAATTTTACTGGGAAAACAAGCAAAAACGAAGACAAAAATGTAAATTTAAATTGAGGGCAAAATCGTAATTTAGCTGGGAGGAACAAAACAAAAATAATGGCAAAACTGTAAATTTAAACGGGGCAAAATCGTAATTTTGAACCGAGGGCAAAATTGTAATTTTAAACTCGGGCAAAAGCATAATTTTATTTTGAACTGGAGGTAAAATCGTAATTTTAAACTGATGAAAAATCGTAAATTTAAAGCGGGGAATTTTACAGGGAAAACAAACCAAAACGAAGACAAAATGTAAATTTAAATTGAGGGCAAAATAGTAATTTAGCTGGGAGGAAGAAAACAAAAATAATGGCGAAACTGTAAATTTAAACGTGGCAAAATCGTAATTTTGAACCGAGGGAAAAATTGTAATTTTTAACTGGGGCAAAAGCATATTTTGATTTTGAACCGGAGGTAAAACCGTAATTTTAAACTGATGAAAAAATCACAATTTTAAAGCGGGGCAAAACCGTAATTTGATTTGACCCAAAGCAGGTGAACTACTGTTAGAGTTAATAATAATAATGATTTAAGTATTTATAATAATAATCATAGAAATCAATTAAATAATCAAAAGTATAAATAACATTATAAAAAATTGAGTACTGTTCATGGCCGGTTTGGTTTAATATGTATAATATAATAATGTATAATATAATAATGTATAATATAATACAGCGTACCTAAAATTAGGGGTGAGCATGGTGCGGTTTGGTGCGGTTTTAGCATAAAACCGCAACTCATACCGCGAGGTGCGGTTTTTATTTTTTTAAAACCACATGTTGCGGTTTTTTTGCGGTACGGTTTTTGCGGTTTATTTGCGGTTGCGGTTCGGTTTCGGTGCGGTTTCGGTTTTAATAGTTGAATACATCTAAAAAAAACTCTCAGCAATACTTGAATACATCAAAAAAAAACTCTCGGTTTTAATACTGGAATACATCTAATACTTGATGGTAATTAGAATATAATTTTTGCAAGAGCAATGTGAAGAGCATATGTATGGGCTAGAGGACATCAATCAAAACAAGAGTTTGTACTAGAAACATGTCTAGAATAATAGTTGCTATGTGAAACGGTGAAAGCTTAATCACATAGTCGTATCCAAACAAGAGTTTGTACTAGAAACATCAATCAAAACAAGAGTTTGTACTAGAAACATCAATCATTCTTGTTTCCAACTTTCAATCTTTCCAACTTTCAATGTTTCCAACTATCATTTGCCATTAGTATTTCCTAGATAGAAAAAAAAAACAAAAAATATATGTTAGTAGGTATTTGAAATATAAACTCACACATGTAAAGAAAACCTTACCAATTTTTAAACACGCCATCCTCTTATTAAATTCATCTATGTCTTTATTCTTCATAGAACATCCGAGCTCAAGATCAACCATTGTACACCTTATCCAATCTTGTGCACAAATCAAAGCTTCCGCAGTTTCGGTGTTAACTGAACTTCTATACTTGTCGATAACTCTACCACTCGTACTAAACGCCGATTCTGATGCAACTGTCGAGATCGGCATTGCCAAAACATGTCTAGCTATTTTGGATAGTATAGGAAATTTGGTTGAATTTGCTTTCCACCATCCCAAAAAGATTGTCGGCTGGATGTTAAATTAGGGAAATGAAGGGAAAGGTACGTAGGTTTCTTTTTTATCAAAAGGTTATTGGGTTGAAAGTTGGGCTGTTTGGAGTGCTAATTTAATGGGCTTGTAACTAGTAGGTTAACATCATTTTTTTTTAAGAGGGAGCAGACGATAGTTAACTTAACAAAGTCAAGTCTGTACTTTTTTTTTAACAAACACAGATTATATAATATATATATATATATATATATAAAATAATTTTGCGGTGCGGTTTCGGTTTTTTGGTGCGGTTTTTAAAGCTAAAACCGAACCGCACCATACCTTTGCGGTTTCGGTTTTTGCGGTTTCGGTTTTTGCGGTTTTTGTGTCGGTTGCGGTTTTGCGGTTTCGGTTTTTACGGTTTTTGGTGCGGTTGCGGTTTTGCGGGTTCGGTTTTCGGTTTTTGCTCACCCCTACCTAAAATGCACACATCAGTACGATAATTGGACGTTATTAGACGGTGAGCGTTCGGTACAATTGGCATATGGGTTTTTTATGGGCTAATTATTAGTTCTGGTGGGCTTGGTGAGAGTCCAGCGCAGAGTACGTATGGATGATTTAATGTTGTGGCCAAATTTAAGGGTAATAGCCGAAAGTGAGGTTAGGATTTATGAATCCGAAACAGTTTTTCAAAAGAATTTTGATATGTGAATGATGGTAAAAACATATTGCATTGTATGAGTTTTGTACATGTTTTAGTAGTTTTAAGGGGTCGTTTTGCACCGGTATGTTGTACTTATTTTGCGTCGGCTTTAATAGGTTTGATGGGTGCCAAATGATGGAAAGGGAGCATAAATGGTTTAATTATCTGTTTATTAAATAAGTTTATTTAGTTGGTTACTTTATTATTATAATAGAGTTTGAGTTGAGTTAGTATAAGTATAAGTATTATATAAATAGATGGTTATGTTTATTGTAATTTAGTGTGCTTTCTTTGGTTTAATAATAAAAGAGAACAGTTCGTTCATATTGCGTATCAAAGGGCCTGATTTTCCAACATTTAACCCATATTTTAAAATGAGTCATACATGTTGACGAGTTCTAAGCGGGTTGTTGAGTTTTAAGTGGGTTATTAATGACATATTTAATGGTGACCATGAGTGTTTTTTTTCCTAATCATATAAAATGGAAACGGAATATATATATATATATACACACACACACACATGGTTGCAAAAGTCGCTAGACGCTCCCTAGTCGGATTCGGTAGTACTCGGGAAGTACTCGGCTAAGGCGGAGATTACTCGGGGAGTAATTGGCCTGAGTGAACAGTACTCATGCCTCTGCAGCCTACCTTATAGCGAGTACTCGGAGCCTAGGCGGGACTTTTACAACCATGTATATATATATATATATATATATAAGTGTTTTTTTCTAAATAGTTAAATGGCTTAACGAGTCAACCCGTCTTTTATACAGGACAACTCGAAGCTAACCTGTTTTTAATACAGATCAACCACCCTGACCCGTTTTTTTAAAAAGGTCATGTTAGTCGACCAAAACCTGTTTTCTTTTTCGTGCCGAGTTCCGTTAGATTTTGTGTGGTGCAAGAATTGCCGCCTCTAGACTCACTTACTATCAGAAAATACCAATATAATCCTTATTGTTGAAACTTGTCACCTCTTTGATCCCATAACATATTAGATGACGCCATATACCAAGTCGTAGAACACTTACCTCCCCATCAACTATCATCTATCCCAAGCAATGAACTGCCGTCACCCTCTATCTCTAGCCACCAGCCACATTATGCGGTACCACCACCGACAACGAACACCCTCTACATGCACCTACAACCTCATGTAAACCCATCAAAACATTATTGTTGTCACTAACCACGAACACAATGCATCTACAACAGAGAGGGTTAAACTCATATTCCAATTGTACGTATATTTTTTTCAATTCGATTTAAATTCATATTCCAATTATACATATATTTTTTTCTATTTATATATACATGATAATATTTTGCGGGCTTTAGCTATGTGGAAGGAGGGCTCTGGTTTTGAGGTTTTGGTCAATTCCCTCCTCGCTGATAGTGGAGAAGGGGTCGTGCGTGTGGGGGGGGGGGGGGAGGCACATCGGGAGATAGCTGAGGAGGTTAGCCCCAACATCAAGCAATGTCTCAGAAAAGTGAGTGATGGTCACTTCACTGCTGCAGTTAAGGTGTTGTGTTCGAGTGGGGTTGCTCCTCGGGGGGAATCTACCATGCAAGCCCTTATCGACAAACATCCCTTCGCGCCACCCCCGAACCTCCCTTCAGCACCTCTTTCCCAACCTGCGTTATCTGTGGATGAAGACTGCGTCCACAGGTGTGTGAAATCTTTCCCGAAAGGGACATCTTGTGGGCGAGATGGCCTCCGGGCCCAACACCTGTTAGACGCTCTTAGCGGCGAGGGGTCGGCAACTGCCTCGGGGTTTCTTACTGCAATTACTAAAGTGGTAAACCTTTGGCTAGGGGGGTTATGTCCTAAAGTGCTTGCGGATTTTGTTGCTTCGGCCCCCCTAACCCCTTTATTGAAACCTGATAATGGAATTCGCCCTATAGCTGTGGGGGCAATTTGGAGAAGATTGGTCTCCAAAGTAGCCATGAAAAAAGTTGGGAAAGATGTTGTTAAGTACTTGGGGGACTACCAATTTGGGGTGGGGGTCCCCAATGGGGCGGAGGCGGTGCTGCACAGCGCTAACAGGTTTCTTAATTCTTTTCATTCAGATGGCTCGCTGGCCATGCTTACGGTTGATTTTTCCAACGCTTTCAACTTAGTTGACCGTTCGGTTTTGCTTCGCGAGGTCCATCGCCAGTGCCCCTCCATATTCCCGTGGGTTCAATTTCTATATGCCCAGCCTGCTAGGCTATACGTGAGGAATGACTGCATCGGGGCATTCACGGGGGTCCAGCAAGGGGATCCCTTGGGACCTTTGCTTTTTGCTCTAGCTTTACACCCCTTAGTGCTTCAGGTGCAGGAAAACTGCAAACTCCCCTTCCATGCTTGGTACTTGGATGACGGGACGGTTATCGGGGACGCTGTTCAGGTTGCTAAAGCTCTTGAAATCATCGGTTCAGAGGGTCCAGCCTTGGGGCTACAACTTAATATTAGAAAAACTGAGATATTTTGGCCGACGTGCAACGGGGTGAAGGTCCGGCCAGGGCTTTTCACCAGTGAGATTGGGAGGCCGGAGAGAGGTGTTAAACTACTAGGAGGGGCAGTCAACCGTGATGCCAGTTTTATTAGTGGTCTAGCAGCTAAGAGGGCAACGCGAGCTGTTGACATTATGGGACACCTTCCCTTGTTGCGGGATCCTCAAAGCGAACTCCTCTTGCTTAGATCATGTATGGGGGTTGCAAAGTTGCTATTTGGTTTGCGAACTTGCCAGCCCCCCTTTATGGATGATGCTGTTTCATGTTTTGATAAAGGTCTTCGTGCGGCAATAGAAGACATTGTCGTATGTGGTGGGGCTTATTTTGGTGAACTCCAGTGGCGGATCGCGACTTTGCCGATGCGGGTTCCTGGGTTGGGCCTTCTCTCGGCCCGAGATGTGGCTGCTTAAGCTTTTGTGGCTTTGATGTGCGGTGAAGTGTTATATATATTAGGTGTATATTTTAAGCCCTTTTTAACACTTATTTTTAGCCAAGTTTTAAATTTATAAAACACGATATTTTACTAACACTAAAAACACATATGGGCAAGTGCACCCATCGTGAGCGTAGTATAGCGTTGGTAAGATACCGAGGTCGTCCAAGGACACAAGAGCTTTTAGTACCGGTTTATCCTCAACGTCTAATCAAAAATAAAAAGTTTAGAAAAATGTTTTAAACTAAGAAAAAATAAAAACTAACTAAAATGCTGAAAATAAAAATAAAATAAAAACAGATAGACAAGATGAATCACTTGGTTCCGACTCGTATCTAGTATAACCTTGGATTATTTCCGCACTTTTGCACATAATTAAGCGATTATCTTAGTTATTGTAGTAGGCCCCTCTTTTGAAGGTGACGTTACCCTCACCCCAGTAGTTTGAGTCAGCAAGGATACAATCCTAAAAGGGTGGATTATTGGAAGATAATGAATTAAGTTATTAATGCAGTATTATGGTAGGCCCCGCTTTTGGCGGTGACGTTACCCTCGACTAAGTAGTCTGAGTCAGCAGGGATACAGTCCTAAATAGCCGGGTTATAGTATTAATAGTAGTTAACTTATGAGGGGATCAAAGAGTTTGGACCCCCGCCATCCAATACCGTGAAGCATTGAAGGAGGTCCTACTAAATTTGACCCAGGTCCATTGCAGGACCTCTAAACGCTGAACAATGGCAAGACCTTTACCAAACCGTTCCCTTAACCCCCGACCAGGTAGCCAACATACCTCCATATAGACCGTGGAGATATGAATGGTGAAAATCCTTTATTTTATATAGACAGTAAAATAATGCCAAGACACCACGGACAAACGATAAGAAAAGATCACCTTCAACATAAGTAACTAGTTATTAAAGTCATTAATACAAAACCAAATAAAAAGTGCAAAAGATTAGAAATAAAAAGTATTATACTAGACACTTTGTCTTCACCAAGTGATGTAAGAGACTTAGGCAAACATGGCCTTGATTGTCAAGAACTCTTACGATCAAGCTTGGATCCCGAGACGACTCACACACTCTACGATGGACAATGGATGATGGTGGTGGATGATGGTGTTGTGATGGTGGTGGGTGGTGGATGAAGTGTGAGAAAGGTGGTGTGCCAAGGGATGAGTTGAAATGAATCCAAGCGCTCCTATTTATAGGCTGAACAGAGAGCTGGGCACGGCCCCATGTCCGCTGGGCACGGCCCCGTGCCTGTCTGACACTCTCTCTCCTCGTTAATTGTAATTCGCAATTACAATTAATGCGCCTGCTGTACTTTCGCCACGCCCCCGTGTTCACTGGGCACGGCCCCGTGGTGGGCAATAGAAGCTTCTATAGGTTTGTCTTTTCTGCTGCTTCTTGGGCACGGCCCCGTGCTGGCTGAGCACGGGGCGTGTTCAGTATTCTGCCTTCTCTATTTTGCTTGGGAAGATGCCGTTGAGGGGTCGGGCAGTCCACTTATGTTCCTTTCCTTGTATTTATGTTGGATTTAGCTGTCTTTTTGCTTCTTTTGTGTTTTTTAGCTCATTTAATCCTGAAAATACAAAAGGAAGACAAAAACACTCTTTTCCAATATTAGTACTTAAAAAGGGTTAGTTTTATGCCTCATTTGATGTAATTTATATGTTGCATTTTGCACACATCAAATACCCCCACACTTGAACTTTTGCTTGTCCTCAAGCAAAACTCTTTAATATGTGGCTTACACTCCCAAATGGAATGGGTAGAAGAGAAGGTTTTTGGCTTGTCGTAGAGTGTTGGGAATCCAAGATCTTTTTGGGTTTTATTTTTATCTATTTACAATCCTATTCGTAATGATTTATTTAGAACGTTTTATAGGAAAAATTACTTATTTGGGCATAACATGTCTTTTTTTTTAAATTCCATTTATATACAAGTTCACATACCTCACGGGAGAAATCACTCACACTCGGCCGAAGGTGTATTTTTAGTGAATCACTCGAGAGCGGCATGAAACTTATTCCTACCATAAGCTTGCCAAGTAATCAATCCTCCTCCTTTTTAACTTTTATACCTTTGTAAATATCAAGAGGACTTTGTGGGTTAAGGGTTAGGCTTGGGTTAAAGGTAGGTGGTTGGGATAGTGGTTAGTGGTTAGTAGAAAAAGGGCGAAAAACGTAACAAGTGTTGGTCTTCGTAAGACTTTCTATTTTTGTAACTTTTTATTTTGATGAAGCTTTTATTCAAACAAAGTTATTTTTGATAAACTTGTTTGTTTATTTTCTTTTTGCTTCATCATCAACAATTTTTTTTTTTTTGATCATCTTACGAAAAACCGAACTTGTTACTAAAACAAAGGGTTAAAAATAAAAAGGTTTTGGTGGGTAAAAGGGTTTTTGGTTTGGGTGATGAAATGAAAAGGTTTAGGCTCAAATGGGCTAACTAGGGGGATTTTTGGGTAGGTGGTAAGAGAAAAAGAAAAATAATGGTGTAGAAATAAAAAGGGTTAGTCCTAATGCCTCCATCATTTACTTACTCGGGTTTTAGTTGATAAGGACCGGGAATGTATCGTCAAGGCAAGTTCTATAGTTGTAAGAACCAAGCGGCTATTCACACAAGAAACGAAAAATGAGCATTTAGTCTAAAGATGAAATTTTGTATGCTCAATAAAGGCTCAAAACTCACTTTTGTGGGAATGGGTTTTTATGTGATCAAGTATATATAATCAAATTTTAACTAAGTTTGCCATGCCTTTTCATAATTTTCTAATGTTGGTTCTTTTTATCACTACGCTATCGGTTGTAAATTCGTAAAAATATAACCTTTTTGAGAACTTGAATTTCCCGAGTTAAACCTAGACAAGTAAGAAAAATGAAAATTTTTGAAAAAAATTTGGGGTGATTAGCGGTTCCAATAGAGTTTTGTGTAAGGCTTGTATTTAGGACTTGCAAAATTCCAAGGTTTTAGCATTCCCCCCACACTTAAATTACACATTGTCCTCAATGTGTCCAAAAAATAAATTTTTAGGTTGATTAGATGTGTAAAATGGTGTTAAAAAGCAAAAATTTTGTGTTACTGGGCGCTGAACACGGCCCCGTGTTATCCGGGCACGGCCCCGTATTCAAGTGCCACTAACAAAATTAAAACAAGAGAAGCAGAAGTCTGGACACGGGGGCGTGTCGGGTGAACACGGCCCGTGTCCAGTTACCTGAACTGGGCGTTTTTCTGCAGGTGGTTCAGCATGGGGCCGTGTTGGTTGGGCACGACCCGTGTTGAACCTTCTGAAATGGAGAGAATTGTTGGGTTGCCTTGTTCTTGTGCATGAGGTCATTTTTCTCGTTCCCCTTTTCATCCCTTACCACCATGAGTGTGTTTTATTCCTGAAAATTAAAACTAACTAGAAAACATAAAAATTAATCTAAATTAAACTAAGGATAGTTCCGCGGAATGCCTCCGTGGTGCGCCACGTTTATAAGGGTCCTTGGCTAGACCCAAAGCCAGTCATATGTCACCCAAGTGGGATGTATTGCATCCCATGTTACACCGTCAGAGAGCATCATCCAAGCTTGAGTCTATGATCTGCATGTAGTTGACCGGGTCTTCGTCCTCAATTCTTTTTCCACATTCAAACTTCACCTCCTCATCCCCAAACTTCAATGTTAACATTCCGTCATTCATGTCTACCATCGCTTGGGCGGTGGCTAGAAATGGCCTCCCGAGGATGAGAGGGACATCGGTGTCTTCTTCCATGTCTAGGATGACAAAGTCGGTTGGGAAAACGAAGTTGTCAACTTTTACCAACAAATTCTCAGCGACACCTTGTGGAAATTTGACGGATCTGTCGGCAAGTTGTATGCTCATCTTTGTAGGGCTTGTTGTTCCTAGGCCGAGTCGTTTGAACATTGATGTGGGCATGAGGTTAATGCTAGCCCCAAGATCGGCTAATGCATTACGAACGGGAGATTCCCCAATCGAGCAAGGAATTGTGAAGCTTCCGGGATCAATTTTCTTTTGTGGAAGTTTGTTGAGCACTAAAGCGGAGCATTCTTCGCCTAAGTTAACTAATTGCAATGATTCAATTTTCCTTTTGTTTGTGAGGAAATCCCTCATAAATTTTGTGTATTTAGGCATTTGGGTTAGGACCTCAATAAAAGGAATATTAACATGCAATTGTTTTAGTAAATTTTCAAATTTAGCGAATTGCTCATCGGTCTTTTGACGATTTAACCTACGGGGGTACGGAATTGGAGGAGTCTTGGTGGGCTCTTGAGTTGGTAGAGAAGCCTTTTCTGGCGCAGGAGGAGTCACAGGCTGGCTAGCATGGCTTCTTTCATTTGGCGGCAATGGAGCATCCTCGGAACCCACGGTTCGATTTCTTAATGTGATGAGATGTACTTGTGCCTTCGGGTTGGTTTCGGTATTACTAGGTAACGCGCCTTGTGGTCTCTCGGAGAAATTTTGAGCTAGTTGATTTAATTGTTTTTCAACGTTTTGAATGCTAGCTTGTTGGTTTCTAAAATTCGATTCCAATTGTTGAAATCGATCCGAGTTTTTCTTTTCAGTGTCAGAGATGAGGCGAGATACAGTATCTTCAAGCCTTTCTCTTCCACCTTGTTGTTGAGAGAAATTTTGTGGTTGTTGAAAATTAGTTCGTTGGTTACTACTATTGCCGGGATCTCTCCAACCAAGATTTGGGTGGTTACGCCATCCTTGGTTGTAGGTACCCGTTGGAGGACCCGACGGCCTAGGTCTATTATCAATGTAGTTTACCGTTTCTGTTTGTTCATCTAATTCTTTCATACAACTCCAATTTTCATGTGACCCACCACACCCTTCGCAAGCCATAACCGAGGCCGTTTTTGTCATTTCTAGCTTTTTGATTTTTGAAGAGAGGGCCTCGATTTGGGCTTGTAAAGAGGTGCTTTCATCAACCTTATGGGCACTCGGGGCAATAGATTTATTACCTCGGGGAGTGTGCCATTGAAAATTGGTTTGAGCAATTTCCTCAATTTGGTTATATATTTCATTTGGGCGACGATTACCTAAAAGTCCCCCGGAGCTTGAATCAAGTGTTTGTCTTGTGTGTGGCAACAACCCATTGTAGAAAGTGGATACTTGTTGCCATACCGCTAGACCGTGATGAGGACACTTTCTTAGAAGCTCCTTGAACCTTTCCCAAGTTTCATATAAGGATTCCCCATCCTCTTGTGAGTATGTATTAATTTCAGTCATTAATTTAGCCGTTTTAGCAGGAGGGAAATACTTATATAAAAACTTTTGGGCAAGTTCATCCCAAGTGTTTACCGATCCAACTGGGAGGGTGTTAAGCCAAGCCTTAGCTCGGTCTTTTAGTGAAAATGGAAACATTCGAAGGCGGATGGCGTCATTTGATGCTCCATTGATCCGAAAGGTATCACATATTTCTAAGAAGTTAGTGATATGTAGATGGGGATCCTCGTCCGCAAGCCCATGGAAGGTTGCGGAGTTTTGGAGCATTTGTATCAAATGCGGCCGAAGTTCGAAGTTATTGGCTTCGACATTCGGTGCATTGATAGCGGCGCCGAGATTGCCTACGGTAGGCCGTAGGTAATCCATGAGGGTACGTTGATCCGCCATTGGAAGTGGGTCCCCCGAAACTTTCTCTTGATTTTTGGCTTTAAGTCTTTTTCTGAGAAAGCGTTCGGGTTCTTCTAGAGGTTCTTTTATGTCTCTACTAGAACTGGAGCTCATGCACTACGTAGGAGGTTCAGATGTGGCGCCTAGGTTCCAAGTCCTGCAATAAAAACAGAAAAGAACGTTGGTCAGAAGATTCACCACGGCCCCGTGCTCAGCGAACACGGCTCGTGGTCAGAGGTACAGTGATTGTTTTCTGGATCCCTGTTACTGGGAGTTGGACACGACCCCGTGTTGCACCGACACGGCCCCGTGTTCAGCTCTCTGTAACTCAGAAAATAAAAACTGCCAGTGATGATGCTGGGCACGGCCCGTGTCTGACCGGGCACGGCCCGTGCTGAGCGCTGCAGAAGCTGAAAAACTAAGAAAATCCTAAAAATAAAAAGAAAAAAATAAAAAAAATGATTAGGCCGTTGATTCCTAACTTTCTTAAAATCCTTGTGTCCCCGGCAACGGCGCCAAAAACTTGATGTGCGGTGAAGTGTTATATATATTAGGTGTATATTTTAAGCCCTTTTTAACACTTATTTTTAGCCAAGTTTTAAATTTATAAAACACGATATTTTACTAACACTAAACACACATATGGGCAAGTGCACCCATCGTGAGCGTAATATAGCGTTGGTAAGATACCGAGGTCGTCCAAGGACACAAGAGCTTTTAGTACCGGTTTATCCTCAACGTCTAATCAAAAATAAAAAGTTTAGAAAAATGTTTTAAACTAAGAAAAAATAAAAACTAACTAAAATGCTGAAAATAAAAATAAAATAAAAACAGATAGACAAGATGAATCACTTGGTTCCGACTCGTATCTAGTATAACCTTTGATTATTTCCGCACTTTTGCACATAATTAAGAGATTATCTTAGTTATTGTAGTAGGCCCCTATTTTGAAGGTGACGTTACCCTCACCCCAGTAGTTTGAGTCAGCAAGGATACAATCCTAAAAGGGTGGATTATTGGAAGATAATGAATTAAGTTATTAATGCAGTATTATGGTAGGCCCCGCTTTTGGCGGTGACGTTACCCTCGACTAAGTAGTCTGAGTCAGCAGGGATACAGTCCTAAATAGCCGGGTTATAGTATTAATAGTAGTTAACTTATGAGGGGATCAAAGAGTTTGACCCCCGCCATCCAATACCGTGAAGCATTGAAGGAGGTCCTACTAAATTTGACCCAGGTCCATTGCAGGACCTCTAAACGCTGAACAATGGCAAGACCTTTACCAAACCGTTCCCTTAACCCCCGACCAGGTAGCCAACATACCTCCATATAGACCGTGGAGATATGAATGGTGAAAATCCTTTATTTTATATAGACAGTAAAATAATGCCAAGACACCACGGACAAACGATAAGGAAAGATCACCTTCAACATAAGTAACTAGTTATTAAAGTCATTAATACAAAACCAAATAAAAAGTGCAAAAGATTAGAAATAAAAAGTATTATACTAGACACTTTGTCTTCACCAAGTGATGTAAGAGACTTAGGCAAACATGGCCTTGATTGTCAAGAACTCTTACGATCAAGCTTGGATCCCGAGACGACTCACACACTCTACGATGGACAATGGATGATGGTGGTGGATGATGGTGTTGTGATGGTGGTGGGTGGTGGATGAAGTGTGAGAGAGGTGGTGTGCCAAGGGATGAGTTGAAATGAATCCAAGCACTCCTATTTATAGGCTGAACAGAGAGCTGGGCACGGCCCCGTGCCTGTCTGACACTCTCTCTCCTCATTAATTGTAATTCGCAATTACAATTAATGCGCCTGCTGTACTTTCACCACGCCCCCGTGTTCACTGGGCACGGCCCCGTGGTGGGCAATAGAAGCTTCTATAGGTTTGTCTTTTCTGCTGCTTCTTGGGCACGGCCCCGTGCTGGCTGAGCACGGGGCGTGTTCAGTATTCTGCCTTCTCTATTTTGCTTGGGAAGATGCCGTTGAGGGGTCGGGCAGTCCACTTATGTTCCTTTCCTTGTATTTATGTTGGATTTAGCTGTCTTTTTGCTTCTTTTCTGTTTTTGAGCTCATTTAATCTTGAAAATACAAAAGGAAGACAAAAACACTCTTTTTCCAATATTAGTACTTAAAAAGGGTTAGTTTTATGCCTCATTTGATGTAATTTATATGTTGCATTTTGCACACATCAGGCTTCCAGGTCTCAATCTTGGGAGTTGCAGGATCACATCTTACGTAACAGTGGGGTTGCTAACACTGACTCGGATTATGTCAGCGCCTTGGAACGCTTGCATAAATCTCTCCCAGACTCTGATCTCGGCGGTTTCTCTAACAAGGACACCGCCCCCAGAAAGCCACAGAAAACTTTGGCGAATGCCCTATGTTGTCGAATCGCACAAAGTTTGGGAGAAGACTTCCATTTATCCCCCCGCCAGAAAGCCGTCATTGAATGCCTACAGAGGCCTTACGCCAAAGATTTCTTAACTGTTATTCCTATTGAAGGTCTAAGTCAACATATGTCAGCGGTGGAGTACCGGTCAATCCTTAAGTACCGTCTGATGATCCCCATGTTCCTAAATGATGAAACTTGCCCAGTCTGTCGTAAAGCGTGCCTGGATAAATACGGGGAGCATGCGTTACACTGTAGAGAGTTGCCGGGGTTTAAGTATCGTCATGACTTTGTTCGAGACGCGTTAATGGATATTCTCAGACGAGCAGGGATCTCAGCAAAGAAAGTGGCACCGGTTAATTTTCTTACAGACCCGACGGAAGGGAGGTCCACCCTACGCCCGGCTGACGTGCTAGTTTTTGGTTGGGAGGGCGGGAAACATGCTTGTGTCGATCTCACAGGTGTATCCCCCCTAGCCGGGTTTCGGGAAAATGAGTTTGTGGCGGGGCAAGCGATATTGAAAGCAGAGTCTAAGAAAGTGGAAAAGCACGCGAAAGCTTGTGAGGATAATCAGCATGCCTTTGTCCCCCTAGTGTTTGACACGTTCGGCTCCTTGGCGCCGGAGGCGGTTTGGTTCTTGGCTAGAGTTCAGCGTGTGGTCCACAGCAACTTTTCGACCCCTCATGGGCGAGGCTTTGTTTTTAGTAGATTAGGGTTTTCCATTTAGAAAGGGATGGTGGCGTAGTTTGTTGCCCGTCTACCTGCTATTCTTATGTAATTTGCCGTGTTTATTGGAATGAAATATTTTTCATAAAAAAAATATACATGAATATGTATATATACACACATATGGAAAACCTTCTAAATTTGGGCTAAACTCTAAAAGCCCTTATATTTAGTTTGTAGTAGTTTTAAAATTATAAGTAAAATAATTATTATTTAGGGTGAATTTGAATGAAATGGTATTTATTCGAATTCGAGTTTCAAATACAAATTAAATCGAATTGGCTATGAAATTTGAATATCAATTCGAATCGAATACGGATTCAAGTATAAAAAATAAAAGTTTGATTCTTAATTCGATATTAATCATAGAAGTGAGATATGATTAGGGCTAATGTTAAAAGCTTTTGGAGGGGTATGAGATTTGGACGGATATTAAAAAAAAGACTCTGAATTGGGCTGTTAATGGGCTTAACATGTAGGAGACTATGACATGGCCTGGGCCGAATGTATTTGCAAGTATTAAGATTTCAAAAGCTTAATAGTAGTGTGGAGTCTGAAGTGGACTTGAATGTACGGGCCAAAGAAATGTACAAACTACAAAGGCACAATAAGGAAGTTGGGTCTGATCACAAAATCAAAAATGTTGGGTTCATGATTTTTTTTAATTTTTCTTTTGCATTTTGTTTGAAATTTGTATTTTGAGTTAGGATGTGGAAATCGCTCGCTGCTCGCTCGGAAAATGCTTGGTCGACTTCCCGCTTGGTTGTAAACGAGCAACTCCACTCGGTTCGGTTTGCAAATGAGTCAAACACGTGCAAAGGTCCGCTTTGATGTGTTGGAATTTGGGGACTTGACCCAAAATTGGCAAAGTATTCTCATGACTTGTAAGTTTTTGTAAAGTTATAGAATTTACCGGGGGTTCCGTCCTCCTTTACAAAAAAAAAAAAAAAAAAAAAAAACACAATTTTGCGTTTGCTTTTGGAAAGGGTTTTAAAAACATAATAATGTATAAATGAGTGATATAACCTATTTAAACTAGGGTTGTTCATGAGCCGAGCTAGGGCAAGCTCGGGCTCGGCTCGATTATAAACCGAGCCGGCTCGGCTCGATTATAAACCGAGCCGGCTCGGCTCGGATTTGAAACCGAGCTGAAAATCTAAGCTCAGGCTCGGCTTGGTTTTAAACCGAGCTGGCTCGACTCGGCTTGGTTTGGCTCGATTTTAAAAATAAAAATTAATACATAGCTCTCAAAATTCAGTATTCTAAAATATTATTCAATACTTCAAAAGAAAATATTCAAAGTAAGTTCAACCTAATACATTACAAGCCAAAATCACGTTCAACAACGCAAAATAAGTTTTTTACAATATTTGTTTATTAGCACGACAATCAACCTTTAAATATGTCATAGATATCAAACTACAAACCTAAATACATGTAAATAATAATCACTTTTTGTAATTTATTATATGTATATAAAAATAAAATATATTATAAGTAAAATAATTTGAGCTAAGATGAACCGAGCTACCAAGCGAGCCAAAAATAGCCAATTTGGCTCGTCACGAGCCGAGCCGAGCTAGGCTCACTTTCTAACTGAGCCGAGACGGCTCGACTCACTTTTAAACCGAGCCATATCGAGCGAGCTTTTTCCGAGCTAAATCCGAGCGAGCTTCGAGCTGCGAGCTTTTTGGACAACCCTAATTTAGACAAGTGGTATAACCAGGGCGTAGGCACATAGGAAGGTACAGGTTCTGTCGAACCCGTACTAAAACTTTTTTCAGTGTTATATATGTGTATTTCGAATTTTCGATCTCGCACCCATAAAAGTTTCGATATCGAACCCATTGAAATTTTTACACCGAACCTTTAGACTATCCACATTCACAACCTATCCCAACCCAACCTTTAATAAAAAAATTAATTTCTCTCACTTCCACTTACACAACCCAACCCAATCCAAACTTTCACACCCATTAGCAACCCAACCTAAATCATGTTTTTTACTAAATAAATATGATTTAGATTTTAATTCATTTTATAAAATCTAAAGAACATAAATTCGTGTTTAATAAAGTTTATATATAAATGCTAGATACAACAAGAATGTGTTATTATTTTTATTTTTAAACACTTAAGCATTATAAGTAATTAAAAAAACAAACTTTAAGGTAAAACTAATTGTTAGCAAAGAAAAACAATCACAAATTTTGTTCCTTTCTTTTATTGGAGTAAACTGCAATTTTACTCCCTGAGGTTAGGAGTTATTGGCATGTCTACCCCCCTAAGGAAATAATTGCAATTTTACCCCCCAGTGTTTGCTCTTATGTCGCATGTTTACCCCCCGACGTCAAAGTGGCTTAACAGTCAACATTATAAGCTGATGGTCAAAGGCTAAAATTGTCATTTTGCTACTAATGTCAAGCTTCTTCTCTACAACACCCCCTATAAGTAACATAACAAAGCATAATTAACCCCCCCCCCCCACCTTCCCACCATCGTTCTTCAACCTTCTTCTCCGGCGACAGGCTTTTCCGGCGGCGATCAGTGTCTCTCCGGCGACAACAACTCGTCCGATCATTCTTCTCCTCCGGTCGCAACAACCACTGCCGCTATCTTCAGATCAGTCTAAATGCCGGTCTTTTGTTGGCTAATCCGTTATCTCATCTGCCACACCAAAGGTATAATCGACCAATGTTAGTTAATCAGGGTCGGATTTAGTCATTATCATGTTATAAACAGGGTTTAGGGTCTGATTTGGTTCACTGTTGGTTTTTTTACAATTGACCTGACGATGAGCTTATCAAGCTCATCTTTGGTGGTCCACCTGGTGGTCTCTGTGTTTGGAAGGCCTCTCCTCAACTTCCATCTACCACCGGAGAGTTGAGCGGATGTTTACTCTAGTAGTTATTTAGCTTTTGTGTAATATGTAGGTTAACTTAACCTAATCGAAGCTTTTGTGTAATATGTAGGTTAACCTAACTTAACTTATTTAGCTTTTGTCTAAAAGCTTTTGGGTATGTTGTTAGCTTGGTTTTGGGTATGTTGTTAGCTTGTTTACCTAGTACTAAGCTTGTTGACATTATGTTTGATCAAAATTAGCAGCACACTCATGTGCATTTGCAGGTTGTAGGCTAGTAACCTGATGCTAAAATGACAGTTTGCATAAGTCCTGAAGATGACAGTTTGCATTACAGTTGGGGCATAAGTCCTGAAGATGACAGTTTGGGCATAAGTGTGCTTAATCAGATTCTAACAGTTTGGGCATAAGTGTGCTTAATCAGTTTGGGCATAAGTGGGCAGCACACTCATGTAGATGACAGTTTCATGTGCATTTGCAGGTTGTAAATAACACACACTGGTTGATCACAGTTTGGGCATAAGTGTGCTTAATCAGATTCTAAAATGACACTGGTTGATCATAGTTGCTGTATGTGCATAAGTTCTAAAATGACAGTTTGCATGTGCATAAGTTCTAATCAGATTCAAGAACACATTGTCTGAATGTGTTACAATGTCTGAATGTGAGTTACAATGTCTGAATGTGGTTGTTAGTGCAGCAGTGGTTTCATACATGGTCAGAGCAGCAGTGGTTTGATACATGATCAGATACATTGAATGAAATTGTTAGTGCAACAGGTATGCTTTATTTTTTGAGTATAGAACACATTGCAACAGGTATGCTTGATTTTTGAACAGGTATGCTTGTTAGGTTTCACATTTTTGGTTGATTTTTGAACACCTTAAAGAAATAACTGATTTGATATAAATGTGAACTATGATATTGGATGATATTTGATATAAATGTGAACTAACTGTATCAATATATCTGCAGGAAGTATTGGAGTGTGATTTGTTCACATTAGACCTGCAGTTCTTCTAACAGATGCATAGAACAGGTTCAGAATTAGTAATTTACCAGTTTTGGAGTCTTTGCTTGTTAGGTTTCAGATTTTTGAACAGGTATGATTGTTAGGTTTCAGATTACGTGTTCAAAAATCAGAATTAGGTTTCAGATCAAAGAACAGGTTCACATTTTTTATTATAGAATCATAGAACAGGTATTTGATTTTGGCGGGAAGGGTTTTGGAAGTTGCAAGGGGTAATGTTGTGTCTTAACACAAAGTACAGGGGGTAATAACAAAGGACAGATTAGTAATTTACCAGTGGGGGGTAATTATCCGACTTAACAGGAATGTTTGGGGGTAAAATGTAAGGGTAATATAGTCATTTCAACTTAGAGTTAACAGATCTGTTAGCCACTTTGACGCCGGGGGGTAAACATGCGACATAAGAGCAAACAGTGGGGGGTAAAATTGCAATTATTTCCTTAGGGGGTAGACATGCCAATGACCCCTAACCTCAGGGGGTAAAATTGCAGTTTACTCTTTATTGAATTAGATAATGATTTTAAATATTTAGATAACACTGTTAAAAAAAAATATTTAGATAACAAGTTTTATTAAATAATACCAATACTAAGATGACATGTGTAAAAAGACAAAAGTGGATGGGTTGCAACCTAGGTCGTAATGGAGGCCAGGTCGAGAGCTCTGCAAATAAAAAATTAATTTTTTTATTACTTTTTCTTACATTTGTCAACCCAACCATGGAAAAGGTCATGGATGTGAGTAGTCTTAGAAACCTTGATACCAAACCTTAGAAAATTTAACAACGAATCTTAACCCCCATTTCAATTAAAAATAAAGAATATTGTATTTTAATAATCTAAACTATTCGCCGTTGGCTGCCAACGGTCTTAACTTCAAAAATAACCACTCGCAGTTCTAACTATTGACATATTGGCCACCAATGGACATTGACTAACAGAACCCTATTGTCGTTAATCTCCGGTTGCTGGAAAACCGTTTTTTGTTAGGAAAAGGTTTCTAAAGGTCCGATCTAAGGTCACAAAGAGGTTTGAGACGAAAATGTTGAGTTTTCCGACCTAAATGAAGTTTTCTGGCGAAAAAAGATTTTTCCGACAACTTTAATAATTTGGGTTTTTACTAGAAAATGGTTCCTAATGGTCCGTAATAAGGCTACAAAGATTTTTGGATGAAAATGTTGAGTTTTCCGGCAAAAAATGAGTTTTCCGGCAAAAAATGTTTTTCCTGCGACCGGAGACTAACGGCGTTAGAGTTCTGTTAGTGAGGGTCCATTGGAGGCCAATATGTTAATAGTTGGGACTGTCAATAGTTATTTTTAAAGTTCGAACTGTTGGCGGCCAACGGCAAATAGTTTGGATTATTAAAATCCAATATTCCTTAAAACAATAACTTGTTAAGCTTACATTCTATTAAAAAAAAACTATTAACTCATTTAGCCCACATTTAAAAAAAATAACTCACTGAAATTTATTTTCTAAAATATTACAACATCTATGAGACATCCCTTAAGTCATCTTGTTGAAACTTTAGACCACATAATTAAAAAAATAACTCAATAAAATATCTTTTCTGTAATGCTAAAACATATATGAGACATCCCTTAACAAGTCATCTTGTTGAAACTTTAGACCTCATGTAAACTAGGAAAACACAAAAAAGTGCAAACAGAATGACATGGAAAACATGGTTTGATTCAGACTGAATAATGCTCTTGTTTAATTTCGTCATACTGTTCTTCACTCCTGCTTCAGCTTTCATTAATGACATTTTCTGCAAACAATAAGACAGATTAATAAACGTTGTGTTTTCCAAATATAGATTGCAAAAGCCGCCTGTGGAGAAATGACCCGGCTCGGTCATCCCGGGTCGGGTAAACCTTCATTAATGCGACATAATTAAGAAGAATATTATCGCAATATTACCAGGAAAATAGAATATTTGCAATATCTCCTAAAAGTGGGGATCACCGTACAAATAACTCTCTGATTTTGGGGGAAACTCTAATTCACCGAAAAGTATATATAGAGGATACATCTTGAGGTAAGGATCATCGCAACTCTCTCTCTCTCAAATAATTTCACTCCCATAAACGAATACTTATTCTCAAGCCGGAGGGTGGTTACAGGAATAACCCATTCACGTGACGAGTCCTAACGGTGTTCTGTCTTGCAGATCGGAGTTCAAGCTACTTCTAGCCGGATTACCTAACTTAGGGACGTATCTCAGGTCATGTTTCTACATTGGCGCCATCCGTGGGACCTGAAATACTAAGAATCCGTTACCATGATGAGTTGTTCGAACACGAGTGCTGCAACAATTAGCACCGTTCTAGTATCCGATGGTCAAGAAGATAGAGTAATGGTGGACGCTGCAGCAACTTCTCCAATGATTACCAGATCTTTGACTCTGGAATTTGATGCAGAGATCCCCCCAGGATATGAAAGAAGGCCTGTTAATGCAACAGTCACTGGAACAAGGTCGGTTGGTCCCTCGTCTCAAATAGCGGGACTAAGCCAAACCCTCAATGCGTCAGTGACAGCAAAGGCTATTCCGTGTGCCTCGCATGGAACATCTTTGAATGCAACTTCACCAATGTTCACGCCAGTTGGGGGCCCTTGAGATTACTATTATCAGCCAGCACAACCCATCTACACGTCTGCCGTGGGGACTATGGCCCAATATTACCAGCCAGCGGATAGTTTCCAGTTCCCTCCGCTGTATTCGAAAGCCTTGACAGCAGCAATGTCAACCCCGCCTCACCAGCCGGTGGTGATGCCGCGAGCCGTGCAGAAGCCTCCCATCAACCCTGGAAACCAAGCGTATATTCCACCTTACTATTACATGCCACCTTATGGTTACACGCCGCCCATGCCGCCCCAGGCGTATGGCTTTGGAACACCGTATGAAGGAATTCAATCAACACCATGGGGCTACCAATACTTGCAGCCTTCGCCCTGGTACGACCACTCTGGGCTATAATCAGTGTCTGTCAACACAGCCACAACAGGGACACCTGCGGGTATTGTTTCAAATGCGAGACAACGACTTAATTACACTTAAACCGCACCTCACCGGTGACACAAGTAGTTACCCCTCCCGTAACTCAGGGTCCGCAAGTAGCAGAGCCCATTGACTTGGATGAAGAGGAGTTGACTAGACCGTATAAAACGACGAACGTCACATTCAAGTCAATTTTTTCCTGGCGAATCGCGGAAGCGCCCATAAAAGATAAGCCTAAGATGTCGCCAACTATGGCCAAATATGATGGAACAAGTGATCCAGATGACAATATCAACCTCTTCCGGAGCGCAGGAGAAGTGGCCTTATGGCCAACGCCCCTGTGGTGTAAAATGTTTGTCCAAACCCTCGTAGGTGCCGCTCGCGTTTAGTGAGATAGTGATGTAGCGTGTGTTACAGAAAATGAAGATCAACACGTTGATTCTACGAATACCCGTGTAGTTCTTCCCCAACCCCCAAATTGCAACCCAAAGGCCACGGAATTTGA
Source organism: Helianthus tuberosus (assembly GCA_030545235.1). Lineage (NCBI taxonomy): Eukaryota > Viridiplantae > Streptophyta > Magnoliopsida > Asterales > Asteraceae > Helianthus > Helianthus tuberosus. Next base: position 190,039,726 of record CM060409.1, read on the forward strand.
AGTGAAAAATTCGATAGTTTCAAAATTCAATTCTGATTGTTCAAATGACTAGAGGAACATGTAAATAAGAACAGAAATTCGAAATGGGCCTAAAAAAATAACGGGCCAAACACAAGCCCAAAAACAAAATGCCCAAAATACTTAAAAAAAACATAAAAATGCAAATAACTAATGGAAATAAGCGTTTTTCGGCCCCACTGCCTGACCCAACGTTTCCTCCAGCAGGGGTAAATGAACCGCCCACCCGACGGTTTTGTTTCTCAAACGCCAACGCCCGTTGGTGTGCCTCTGGAATGGTTAGCGGATCAAAAAGGTTCACGGACTCCATAATTTGAACCCTCAGACCCCCAATATACCGAGAAACAAGTTGTTCCTCCGGTTCCTGAATATCATTCCTAGCAATCAACTGGTAAAACTCTGTGGTATAATCATCAACCGATTTAGCCCCCTGTTTTAAATTTTGCAGACGTTGGTACATCAATCTTTGAAAACTATGAGGCAAAAAGTTGGACCGCAAGCACTTCTTCATCTTGGTCCATGTCACGATCCTTGACTTTCCGAGCCTATTCCGTGTTAATTTCAATTGTTGCCACCACGCAGAGGCCCTACCACGTAACCTGGTAGCGATCAAGGCCACCCGCTTGTTTTCAGGCACCTCCTTGTACTCAAACACCTCCTCCACGGTAGCCAACCAATCGATGAACCCATCCGGATTCAAATTAGACCCATCAAATTCTGGAATATCAACTCTTATCCCAGAATCCCAACGCCTGTTACCCCCTCCACGTTCACCCCTTGGTCGCCCTTCCTGTTCGTCTTCGGAAGCCGAACCATCACCAAATGGGTTACTGAAATCAGAACCATACCCATCATTGGGTCCCTGCCTCCTACGATTCATCAAATCGGCCATCCGATCAGTCAACTGATTGACCACTTGATCCAACCGTTCATCCACTCTCGCCATAAGTCGCTGCTCCAACTCTCGTTCATACACTTCATCGAGAGGCATGTTGTTTCTCCTAGGAGGCATTTTGAGCCAGGAATTCGGCTCTGATACCAACTGATGTAGCGTGTGTTACAGAAAATGAAGATCAACACGTTGATTCTACGAATACCCGTGTAGTTCTTCCCCAACCCCCAAAGTGCAACCCAAAGGCCACGGAATTTGAAGTGAAAAATTCGATAGTTTCAAAATTCAATTCTGATTGTTCAAATGACTAGAGGAACATATAAATAAGAACAGAAATTCGAAATGGGCCTAAAAAAAGATAACGGGCCAAACACAAGCCCAAAAACAAAATGCCCAAAATACTTAAAAAAACATAAAAATGAAAATAACTAATGGAAATAAGCGTTTTTTGGCCCGGACGATGACCCAAACCGCCATAGGTGTTTGCAGCAAGATGGAGCTTTTTCTCACGTTCGTTTCGCCTGGTCGCACGCCCAAAACGGACCCCCGTAGCCCAAGTTAGAGCCATTTTAGTGAAGCCCCTTTTGTTACGCGATCTTGGGCCTCCAAATAAAAAGATGGCCCGCTCCTCCACACTTGGGCCCGCATCAGATAGTTTTCTAATTGGGGGAATTGATAGTTTCGATGAGCTAATAGCAAAATTCTCACAGCAGTTCAGCCAACAGCGAAGATACACCAAAGACAGAAACGAGGTGTTGCATATACGCCAGCGGGAAAACAAAACTGTAGAAAACTTTCTGGAAGGATTTAACAAGGAAATCATAGCGATTCCTGGGTTAACACATGATTTGGCATTCGAAGATTTCCTGCAAAGTGTTAATGATGACGAATTACTCAGGAAGTTGTATGACAAGAATGGGGTTCCTGATACAATAGAAGAGATCATGAAGATCGCCAAGGTATATGTGCGCCAAGAGAAATCAGTAATCGCAAGTTATGCAGCGAACAAGAAAAAGGACTCCTATAGGGGGTCCGAAGAGACGGATCGCCGCGGGGGAAAAATCAAAAGCCAGAGTGGTAGGTTCTCAAGGGGGAGCAATACCGAATCACAAGGGAGATATGACAGGCCAAGGAATACGCCCGGGAGAACTGAATACTCCCAGAATACGACCAAACCAGATTTCCCCGCGTTGAGCAAGACCCCCGTAGAAAGCTTGGCCTTAGAAAATCTTAAGCTCAACCCACATAAGCCTTTGAAGGATTCGTCGAGAAAGGATTCCACGAAGTACTGCGAATACCACAAAGGTCGGGGGCATGACACCAACGATTGCTTCCAGTTAAAGAAGCAAATAAAATATTATGTAAAATCGGGAAAGCTAGCCCATTTGGTTAAAGACATCAAATAAAGTCCCTTGCCTGTTAAAGATGAAGACGCTAAGGCAGGAAAAAGGCAACGGGACATGATCATGGTGTATGTTGAAGACAGGCGGGGAACAAAGCGGGGCATCGAAATCCTGGAACCCTGGATGTTAGCGGATATGCAGGTGGGACCTAGGCAGCGGGATACCCACCTCAGCGTTGATTCTCTCATCATCACTGTTGTGGTAGGTGATTATAACATGAGGAGAAATCTCCACAACAAAAGGCCCCTGCAAACGACAAGTATAGGCATCCAAATTCATCCTTGTTTGCAAGAAATGTGCAAGGAAATCAAACACATAAAGGACCAGTTCATCCTTCAGGGCCTGCAAGAGCTACACAAGCTGATCAGAATATCTTCTGTATGAAGAGACAAACATGCTTCAATTGCGACATTCCTGGTCACATTGCTCAGAACTGCACACATCGTCCTTATGTGCCCCATTATGCTCAAAATCAGAGGGTTACACCAAAGGATAACTATCATTCCAAGCCAATGAAGGTATCATCACCTAAGGCAATGAAGAATGTGAATCCCGAGGTTAAACCATCTGATGGGATTAACATGTCATGTCTGACAAGATCAAAGCATTTCATTGTGTGTATATTAGATTATACAATGTACTATCTTTTATACGTATTAGATAAGTCAATAATGAAATGAGAAAAAAACAATGTGACATTGATATGAGAGAGAAAGAGAGAGAGTCGGGATGTAATGGATGACATTAATTAATCACCCTTAATAAGGTATTACATTGAACACGGTTAATATGGGTGTTAGAAGATGATTATGATGTTAAAGTTAAGAAATGTGTATTTTGTTTAACTAGAAGGCAAGTTGTCCTACCAAATATAATGGTAATGTAGATTAGTATTTGAATTGATTCAGAAAAGAAAGAGCCTTGTTTAGGTTGTTTTTCTAATAAGAGATTACTGGGTTGACATGTTTATCTCATTTAAATAAACATGTTAACGCACTTAGTATATATATATAACATTAAATATATATCAAATAAGTTTAATCTGGCAACCTATTAGCCATCTATTTAGACCACTTATTCAAGTAATACATTGATAATAGACAGGTTACATGAACACGACCTATTAAGACACGAAAATATTTATATGCGTATCATACTACTTGTCCTGGAGGGTGGTGTGTGGAGTCTAGGGCTGGCATATCGTGTCAGACACGACATGTTAAGGCATAAATATAACCTGTTAAGACACGAAGATGACTTGTTAAGACATGAACACGATAAGACACAAACACGAAATAGGTAAACATAAACATGACACGAAAACCAACAGGTCTTATCGTGTCAACCTGTTTAAGACACCAAACCTATTAAGGGCCAAACACGAACCTGTTAAGATCGTGTCGTTTTGTGCCGTGTTTTCATGTCCGTGACTGAAATTGCCAGCCCTGGATTAACAGAATTAATTCGGGTCGTAGCTCATCACCCCCGTCAATCCATTTAACACATTTAAATAAACTAGTAGGGTGCCCGCACGATGCGGAGGGGCGACACTTTGGATTACGGCACTCGTTTCTGGTAGTTTCTTATTCGTATAATACACTACTAGAAAAGAGGGGTTTTGTCATGAAACTTTTGGTCACAAAACAGTAACAATTTCCCAGTTGTCACCATTTCGCCACCGAAAATGCGTTGACAAAAACACCCGTGTCAATTGCCCTAATACCACCAAATAGCCACCATTTTTATATTTTGCCACCTTACTTTTGCCACCACAAAATTGGTCAAAATTATTTGCCACCGCTTCTTGTTTGCTACGGTCCACCTTGTTTGCTACCGATTTGCCACCATTTAACTACCATGTTTGCTACCGATTTGTCACCATTTAACCACCATTTTCATTAAAGTTTGCTACGGTCCACCTTGTTTGCTACCGATTTGCCACCATTTAACCACTATGTTTGCTACCGATTTGCCACCATTTGCTTTTTGAATTATTTGCTACCATTTTGTGATTGCTTGAATATTGGTTTTTTATTCAGCTTGATTATTCATTTTTCTCTGCTTTTTTCATAAAAATTACATAATCAATAAAATTAAAAAATATATAAAAAGTCTAATAAGATCACGAAAACCCAAAATTATATAAAACATATGTGTATCAAAAGCGTATAAAACATTCTAATAGAAATACCAGCTAAAACATTAAATAACTAAAAAATCCTAATATGATAAACATCGAAACATTCAAAACCAAGTTTTTGTAGCCTATCTTCAAATTGTACTTGTTAACATAGCTTCAATTTGTGACATCATATCGAGCATAGCATCTTTATCCACCTTATCTTTTTCTTTTTCAGCCAACAACCCGACAATAATTCCATTTAGGCTTTCTTTTTCTTCATCATTTTCCTTAACGAGCTCCTTGATAACTAAGTTAAACTTTTCAATCTACAAAACAACCAATGAATTAAATCAAAGAATTCAGAATTAATGAAAACTAATAACGGGTCAAGTTGGTTGCAAAGATAACAATATCCAATTGTAAGCTACAATTCAAGTGCTAGAAGCTAAATGGATATTGTCTCACCATAGAAAAAATCTGAATACAAAAAGACTCGTTGGTCTTTATCTACTACGAGCATAGAAAAGAAACAAGAACTGTATAAATGGATATTGTCTCACCATAGTAACCATAGTAGCTGATAGTCTAACTCATGATGCAAATTTGCACTCAGACTCAAGTATTAAACATCGGAATTGCCACAACTGTACACAAAAACCAAAAATCATTATTATAACAATGTTATAAAACTTCTATATATTCAAAATCCAATATATATATATATATACATCATTTCCTCTGTTAGTCATTGTAATACATCTGACGACAACCTTAATTAAATCCAAAATATATATATGGGCTCATCAGTCTAGTCCGTTAGTAACTATATCCTGTATTTTGTTGCTGCTATATGTTGTTGCTGTTGTTATACAATGGACGACCCAGCCAGGGGTCTCTCGGTTTTGGAGGGTTCAGAAAGATCATTGTGGTTCCCTGTCGAGTTATATGGTTGCTGCTGCTGATCAAAAACTCCGTATTCTGGTCCATTGGCATCAAATGCTGGCTGCTTCCTGTATCTTGTTGCTGCCTTTGCTGCTGCTATTCAAGCTAAAGTTATCGTACAAAGTTTGGTTTATCGTATTGGGGTACTGGATTGCTGAGTACGAGATGAGCACCTCCGGGGTAGTTGTTTCGCTCCTGGGCAACTTCGTGTTTGGCCTGTCGTTCAAAGTCCGGAGTTGCTTGTTATGTGTTGTGGTCTGGATCAGCAGGAGAATATATCGAAGCATGCATCAATGGCGAAGTGTTATAATGCAGAGGTTAATTAATGTTTGCAGGGGTATAATAGTAAAAACGGCTGCTGGGTTAATTAGTGTCTGCGAAATCAACTGGTTAGGCCACAATATTACCTGTTCCGGTCTTGGACCAGCTTTAGGCTGCATACATCTGGCTACTAAGAGCTGGCTCCACCAAACGGCGTATTGGAGTTGGTCTCCTAGGCTGGAACAGTTCAGCAAGCGGATAAATTTCATTCTGTTTGACGCTAGAGACTGGTTGAGGAGGCTGCAGATTATGAGTTGGTCAGTCTATCAATGGGCCCTCAATAAGTTTGATTCCATTATTTGCATCCCAGGTGTTTGTAATACAAACTTCTTACAATTCAAGGCTACTTTTCTATATAAAAAAAACCCTACCCAATACCACTATATATTTAATCTTAACCCACCATTTTTTACACACAACCTCAAAAAAAATTATTAAAAATAGGGGTGAGGACCATCCTCCACACCCTTGGGTAGTCCCCAAGGGGATGGTCCTCCACCCCATGTGATGTGGAGCCTACGTGGCGGATAATTCCCAAAGGGACTACCCAAACCACACCCTATGGTCTAAGTATATAATATGTCAAACCTTGCTGAGAAACTTTGCCTTGGGGGCCTGTTTGTTTGGTGACAAAATGGCGCAGATGCTACCTTTCACTATAATCGGTCAGCTTCCTATAATAATAATGCACTCATACATAGTTGTTAATAGCGCTCACAACGAGCGCTATAGCGAATAGCATAGCGAAGCACTCATTCATCGCTATCTGAGTTTGGTGCCTCCATAGCGAGTAAATAGTGGGATATCCGACTTTTTTGTTTTAATATAAATAGCGATAAAATATACATATACAATAGGCAAAAGTCGGATATCCCAAGCATCTTCCCTACATGAACAACAAATTAAAAGGCAAAAGCATCAGTGAAGAAAAATAACATTTTTCACTAGTTATGATAGCCTTTGACTAGGCAAATTAGTGAAGATGAGAAGAAATGAAATCATACCAGAGGGTCTTTCATTCAAAATGACGCAATTTATCTAGTCGTTCTCACTAAACATGATTTCTTTAGGTCTCACATATAGCCCTACCCCAAGTAATTTGGGATATAATACCTGCTGCTGATGAGGCCTAAAGGGAATGAAAATATTTTAATCGCAACAGATTAAAATAAGTTCGTCTAATCGTAACGGTTCGGTACCCGTACCCGGTACCAAATGCTCATCCCTAACGGTGTTTCTATACATATATTTAACAAAAAACCTAAAACCCAGCTATTGTATATGTATATTTTATCGCTATTTATATTAAAACAAAAAAGTCGGATATCCCACTATTTACTCGCTATGGAGGCACCAAACTCAGATAGCGATGATTGAGTGCTTCGCTATGCTATTCGCTATAGCGCTCGTTGTGAGCGCTATTAACAACTATGTATGAGTGCATTATTATTATAGGAAGCTGACCGATTATAGTGAAAGGTAGCATCTGCGCCATTTTGACAGACCCCTTTCCACTTTGATGGAATCGGTCCCATTCCGTCATCGCTAAAGTTTTTTGATTATGGCCAAACGCCTGCGGTAAAAGATTCAAATAAAGAATCAGAATAGACGACAATTGTATTATGCATTTTGTTTAACTTTGTTACTTTTGACTTTTTATATTTATTCATCGGTATGAAGATGTTGAAATCAAAATTGTTATATTAAAACTGGTATTTTTCTTCAAAATAACGAATCGAATTTGGGGATAACATAATGTCTTAGTGCACCTCGTGCCACTGGCATGCTTTTTAAAACCAAGACTAGGAGAAACCACCATTGTTTTACATGATTAAGTTTGAAGCATGAATGAAAAGAGTATCAGAAAATTGATCAAATATCTTGTTTTACCCGAACTAATTCGGGCCTCCAATATCTTTCGTGCAAAAAAGAAACAAAGATCATTCACTCAAGTCTCAATAACACACTTGTAGAGTTAAATATGACCAAAAACATATCAATCATTAAACTTCACAGAAACAAAATATTTCAATAACCATATATAAGCATGTCGTGCAACACGTCTACAGACCGAGAATAAATTCTATGAGCTACAAGTTGACTAATACAGAGACAAAAACTCCAACCAGACAACCTACATAACAAGTTCAATATCGATTCAGCCACATTTTCTGGTGAACCACCTGATTCAAAACTTGTTCTAGAAATAAACAGATGATTACTATTACCAACTATATATTCTAAACAAGCATTTCATAGTCTATAAACAGAATTAACATAAAAACAAAAACCCGAGAGACTATCGTACAGCCGAATTACCATGCTGCAAACATGAATTCATACAAAGTTACCATCTTTCATTCTTTCCGCTGTTATCCATCTATTCCCTCCATCTTGGGCTTGAAATTGAGAAAAACCCTGGTGATGGGCCAACAACATAACCAAATAATAACATCTACAACACTAAACACTCTAAAAACATTCAAATATTCAATCACAGTCACAATCAGGCCTCAATTAATCAAATAACAATTCAAAATAAGAACAAAAGCATAACCTAATAGTATAAACCCAAATTTTTTTCTAAAAAACCAATAGATTTCAAATTGGGACCATAATTAACCATAATCAAAGCTAAAAACATGAATTTACCCATTGATTGAGGTCGACGTTGAACTCGTAGAAGGTGACGTGTGCAGCGGTGATTAAGATATCCTCGATGTAAGGATCCATCCTCTGGAGGACGGTGAGATTGAGGATCTTCGTGCTGTTTTGATCCAATGGGCATTAATTTTCCAGTTTGAGACATTTTGGATGGTGAATTAGGGTTTCAGATCGATAGAAATCCTCGTTATATATAACTAATTGACTTTCTATTTGAATTTTCATGTTGTCACCGATAATATGGTCACAATTAATAATTTTTTTTATTTTTCATACTTTTGCGTATTTTTCCCACAAATTGCCACCAAAAATAAAAAGGTAGCAAAAATTGCAACCACTTTGCCACCATATCATGATAAATACACTTATTTTTATTTCCGTGGCAAATCGGTGGCTAAATTTGCTACCATTTTTTTCGGTAGCAAATTTTGGTCACAATTGCCCAATTTTCTAGTAGTGATATTTATGGTAACATTATTGGGGTGGATATATGTCATTAGTGTTACACATATGTAAAGTTTTGTTTTTTTTATAAAAAGTAATAATCAAAAGACAAAAAAAAATTGTTTTTTATAAAAATTAATAATCAAAAGACAAAAAATAAAAGATAAGTTGTTATAATTGTAAAGTATGTTTATTTTATTGGTTAAATTAAAAAGTATAATTTTATTCTTTAAAGTTCATAACTTTTTTTAAATATCCACATCGTACTCATCCAATAAACTTTAAGTTTAAAATTTTTGTTTTTGTAAAAATAAAAAATAGTATTTGACTCGTAAGTACGTTTTAGAGCTTTAACTTAAATTGTTAAATTTTGGTTTTTAATAGATATAAAAAAATCATATTTTTATAAAATTTCAAGAACTGTTTTTATTAAAAAAATAGGATGTTAAGAGTTTATATCTTTATTTACTTTATATCATACTAAGTTCAGATTTTTAGTTCCTAACTAATCTTATCTATATGAGTCTACTTTTAACTTATAATCCCTAAAATTATGCAACATAATCTACTATGTATCTAGTCAAGTTAGTAAAGAATTATTTTGAAACTAACTAATATTATCTAGAACAATATAGTTGAGCTTATAATTCCTAAAAATTTGCAACACAATTTAGTATTTATCTAGTAAAGATTGTAAATTTCTGAAGTATTTTATTTATATTACTTGTTACAAAAAAATGTTTATAAAAGAATTTTTTTTATAAAAACAAAATGTTTTGTTTATAAATAAAGTAAAAAATTGTTTTACACATGTAAAGTTTCATTTTTTTTAAAGATGATAATCAAATGACCAAAAAATAAAAGATAAGTTGTTATAATTGTAAAGTAAGTTTATTTTTTGTTTAAATGTTAAAGTTTATAATTTTATTCTTTAAAGTTCATAACTTTTTTTAAAATCCACATGGGACTCATCCGTTAAACTTTAAGTTTAAAATTTTTGGTTTTAAAAAAATAAAAAATAGTAGTTGACTCATAAGTAAGTTTTACACCTTTACCTTTAATTGTTAAATTTCGTTTTTATATATAAATATATAAAAATTATATTTTTATAAAATTTTAAAAACAATTTTTGTAAAAAAATAGGATGTTAAGAGTTTATATCTTTATTAACTTTATATCATAGTAAGTTCATTTTTTAGCTTTAAAGTTTATTACTTTATCGTTTTTTAATTAAGAAATACAAATTATTAGATTAATATCAAAAAATAACTGTAATATTTTATAATTTCAGCTTGACTATATCTAACTGCAATATCTATTTATTGCAACTTTAGGATATTAACTTATATAAGTTTAGTTGACTTGTAAATTTAGGATACTAACTTTATTTTAAATTTTATTAATATGGTCAATGACTGCATTATATTAACACCAAAAATAAAGTTCAAATATAAAATAAACTTTATTCATAAGTCTAGATCAAACATAACAACTGAAAATGAAAAAAAAACATAAAAACACTTGATAGATTTCATATTAGACTGCATGAAATCTCAACCGCTTTTGAATTGACACTCGATGTATTTTTAATCGGGTTTTCTGGTTTGGGCTTGAATCGGCAGTAACTTCTAATTCATCTTCTTTGTCATTGTCTACAGAATCGTCTAAATTAATAACTAACTCCATTTCCATTCAGAGAGTCTCTTGGATCTCTTCCTTTGAGTCTCAAACTTTCGATCCTTAAAAAGGACAAAAATTGAATACAAAAGTTAAAAAAAAAAGATTAAATAAACCTTAAAATTAACTCTTCACTAAATTCACGTTAAAGATTAGCCTTGTATGGACTAAACATTGTATCATAAGAAATAATATCAACACTTTTATCACCATCATCCTGCAATAAAACACACATATAATAACATAACGAACATGTTAATATGAAAGATAAACGCAAAAATAATACTTAAAAACCAGCAAAATCAATACCTTAGAAGCTTGTTCGACAAATGGGTTGTTTAAATTGACATGTTCATCATGGAACTGAATCTGAGAAATCAAATAAGTTAACATTCACATAAAAGTAAATAAAAGAAAACAATTATTCATTTCTGTGATATAACAGAACAGACCTTAGAATTTTGAATCTCGCATGCTTGGTTTTTCACAACAATTAAATTCAGAACTAGATCCATTTTTTAACTTTGTTTAGTAATAGATATAGGGGTGTCCTGCTATGTATTTATAGTGGTAACTATAGAAGTGCATTAGGGTTTAATTTTAGATTTGACAATCCTTTATTTAGGAAGTTAGTTGTAGTTAGTTTTAAGTTTTTATAAGATATATCTAAGTACAGATATTAGGCAGTTTTAATAAAATAAAACGTGACACATAATATCTTCATTTTATGTTACAGTACTTTTAATTCTTTTTGTTTTTGTTTGCATAGATGGAGCTCATCTTTGTAGATTAGGCGCATTAGATCACAAGTTTAATTACTTGTACATTAAAGCATTGTCGACTTGTACATTTTAATCTGTGCGTCGATATTGAACAAAACAACTACCAAAACGTTGACAAAAATGTGTAGGTCGTCATGCTATCTTTGGATTTTTTTAAACAGTATAGTTTATAAGATATGTCAAGAATACGTAAAAAAAATTATAAGTTTGTTGTGGATGAGTGAATTTTAACTAAGTATCTATAATTTTATTAAAAACTTAGGGATTTAAGTGTAATAACTTAGGGGCTAAAAAATAAATAGTGTTTAAAAGACTAAACTACCCTCATTTTAGGGGTCTTTCTATAAATAAAGTGGGGGAAAAGTTCTTACTTTTTGGGTATCTTAAAATACTCCTCCCTCATGCATTATAATATAGTATAGATAAAACACATTTAAATAAATAAGTTACAGGTGGTATTCAAGTGAATCACTTAATTTTTTTCTAGATTAGAGTTAATTGTCTTTCCTCTTATAGATATTATTTTTAAATTATTAATATGACCTTAGGGCTGCAAACGAACCGAACGAACACGAACAAGTCCCTGTTCATGTTCGTTTGTTAAGAAAATATATGTGTTCACAAACTGTTCATGAACACTTACTGAACGAGAATTTATGTTCGTGTTTGTTTGTTAAGGAAATGAACTTGTTCGTGTTCGTTTGTGTTTTTGTTTGTTAATTTTAGGCAACAAATGAAAACAAACGATGATGAACACAAATGAGCACAAACTAATGTTCATGAACACAAATGGTAACAAACGAACACAATCAAACGCTCATGAACAAAATATATAATACACTGACACTTATTAAATATTTTATTTGTCGGGATTTTGAAGTATTTAAATAAAACATAAAAGCTAAAAATACTAATGACCTATCGAAAACAAACGAAAACGTTACCGAACGTTCACGAACATAAATGAGCGAACGCACCCTCTGTTCATTTAACTAAACGAACGAAATTTCTTGTTTGTGTTCGTTTGTTTAATAAACAAATGAACATAAACAAATTTTCCATTAAACAGTTTACAAACTGTTTACCAAATGTTTGGTTCATTTGCACCCGACCTTAAAAAGCATTATAGCTTATGTGAATTATTAGATTTTTGAATGAGACATCAAGAGTAATAATAAATGGGAGGAAAAGAGGAGGTTTTTAAGTAAAAAGGCTGCAAAAAGAAAAGAGAAAAAAAGAAATGAAAGCCACAGATTTGAAAAAATCCAAAAGGGCCCCTCTGACTTTGATCGTCTTGTCACCATCTCTCTCTCCTTGTCTCTCTCTCACACACACCATAACACACACTTACTGTGTGTGTGTTTCTCCAGCAACGTTGAAAACAGTTTCTTCACGAAAATGTATGGCACCCCTTCAACATTAATACCGACAATCAAGATTTTCTATTCGGGTTGGATCCTACAAATCTTGTAACCTTGAAATTCTTAGGCTACTCGGTACGGGGATGGATCATCCTTGGAGGATGATCCGTCACGTAGGCGCCACGTCATAATCTTTCTAAGGATGGTCCATCCTCCAAAACTAGAAGGCATGGTAAGATGGTCCTAGTCATAGTCCTCCACCACTTTTATGTTTTTTTTTTAATCATCAACTTTTTTTTTAACATTTAACAAATATACTAACAAAATATTTTCATTAATATTAAAAAACATTACATAAACTTAAAAAAAAAATTAAACTTAAAAAAATAAATTTAAAAAAAACATAAACTTAAAAAAATAAACTTAAAAAAATAAACTTAAAAATATCCTAATATATTAAAATAAGCTACTAGTCTTCGTCTTCCATGTCGTGGCCGGGTTCGTTTTGAGCGTTGTTCCAAATGTACTCCACCAAGTCCGCTTGTAGGTTATGATGTGTGTACTCGTTACGTAGAGCGAACATGTTCAAATCTTGTTGTTCCGCACTAACTGGAACAGAATTTCCAGTAGACGCGTTTTCGTCGTACTCGCATATCGCTCTACCTTCGTCTTCAATGACCATGTTATGAAGGATGATACAAGCGTACATAATGTGTCGTAACCTCTTAGGTGTTTGCGAACGTGCTGGATGTTCAATGATGTGCCATTTTTTTTGTAGAACACCAAAAGCCCGTTCAATATCTTTTCTCGCACCCTCTTGAAACTTCGCAAACTTCTTTCTTTTGTCGTCTGTCGGGTGCGGAATAGTTTTAACAATTGTCGAGTACTTTGGGTATATCCCATCGGCTAGGTAGTAACCTTGCCTGTATTCCACCCCCGAAACTGTAAAGCTTGTGTCTGGACCTGTACCCGCCACTACATCCTCAAATATTTGTGACTGGTATATGATGTTAAGGTCATTGAGCGAACCAGGTAGACCAAAAAAAGCATGCCAGATCCAGAGATCCTGTGACGCAACCGCCTCTAGAATAATAGTCGGATGTCCATGATCTCCCCTAGTATACTGACCTTGCCAGGAAACTGGGCAGTTCTACCACGGCCAGTGCATGCAATCAATGCTCCCGAGCATTCCTGGGAAACCATGTCTCTGTTCGTGTGCTTGATATAATTTTTGAACGTCGTTTGCGTTCGGTTTCCGCAGGTATCGCTTGCTATACAATTTGACAACCCATTCGCAAAACTTCTGCAAACATCGACGTGCGGTTCTTTCAGACATCCTAATATACTCGTCTAATGCATCGGGTGCGTAACCGTACGCAAGTTGGCGAATGGCCGACGTACATTTTTGTAAATTACTGAAACCCCTTTGCCCCCTAGCGTCGTTTCGCAATGTAAAAAACGGATCCGACTGGGCCATGTCGCCTGCAATACGTATAAAAACAGTGGGTGAAAAATTGTGAAAAAAATGGTTAAAGAGGTGAGTATTTATAAAAATGGAAGTGAATTGGGGTATTTTTTGAATTATTACCGTTTGAAAAAGTTAATTTTAATTAGAAATTAATTTTTTTTCAACGGTTACTTTTGGTTGGGCCCCACCTTTTTTGGATCGTCGCAAACGGCAAGAAGTGGACGGGGACGACGGGACGCGGGGGGGGGGGGGGCACGGTGTTCAGTCCGTCGCCGAAGCAAGACGGTCCGGGGATGAACCCCATACCGAGTAGCCTTATAACTTGAATTTACATTAGCTATTTAATATGTACATTTTCAAATCAATTTCATGTACCCAATGAGTATTTAATATGTGCCTATGTGGTATACTTATATTCATTGCAAATGCAAGATCAAATAGAAGTAGAACTTTTTTATGAACGGCAAATTTCCCTTTAAACCATGTAGTCTGTGCGACTTGAATTCATGACCTCCTCCTTCTTAACCTATATGTTTAAAGGTTTTGTGTTTAACAATGGACCACTATTGGTAAATACAAATAGATCTTAATATAGGAATGTAGAAAGCATAGTGTTGACATGAACACAAAATGTTAATATGCAAATATCGAAGTACTGATATGTAACAAACAGTTCTAATATCAACAACACATCGCGTAGTTATATATATTAGCATTAATTGTTATACTACACAGAGTGGTGGGCTAGGGCAAGGGGCAAAGCTCTGCTACGTATAGCCACCATAGATTGGGGCTTTGCCCTTCACATCACAAAAACCATGGGGTGATGGCAGAGGTGTACAAAAAAACAGGTTTTAGAACCGAAACCGGAAAAAAATCGAAACTGGTTTTTTTTTAACCGGTTTTTTTATAACCGTTTTTTTAACCGCCGGTTTTTATACCGGTTACTATTCTTGACTTCAAAAACCGGTTAAACCGGTAAAAAACCGGTTTTTTTTGGGAAAACCCGGTTAAAAACCGGTCAAAAAAAAAAAAAAAAAAAAAAAAAAAAACAAAAACCATGGGGTGATGGCAGAGGTGTACAAAAAAACAGGTTTTAGAACCGAAACCGGAAAAAAATCGGAACTGGTTTTTTTTAACCGGTTTTTTTATAACCGTTTTTTTAACCGCCGGTTTTTATACCGGTTACTATTCTTGACTTCAAAAACCGGTTAAACCGGTAAAAAACCGGTTTTTTTTGGGAAAACCCGGTTAAAAACCGGTCCCAACCGGTTATACCGGTTATTGTTTTGGACCTCAAAAACCGGTTAGTAACCGGAACCAGTTATAAAAAACCGGTTTTTATTTTGGGTGAAAAAACCGGTTTTTTAATAACTGATTAACCGATTTGTACACCTCTAGGTGGTGGGCAAGGGAAATGAGGCATGTTTTTTTAATTAATTTTTTTTATTCTTTAGAAAAAAGCAAAACAACTAAATAAAAAAAAGACATTTATATTAATTAAAACAACAATATTACATAAAATTAAAAGAAGTACGAAAAAAACATAATTAATAAACCGGATATCTAAGTAAAATTAGATAATAATTGGTTCTTAAGAGCCCCAAATTACGACTTTATATATTGTTATTGTATAAAATAATGAATAAACAGGTTGAGGAAACAGGGGAAGGATCCACTAAAAAGTGGATTTTGTCTAAGTAGCCTAAGAAGAATTGTGATGATGACATGTGGTACTCCTAATAAGTAGGAATGAAGGGCATTTTGGTCCTTATAAATATGAGTAAAAATGACATGTGGCACCCTTTTGTTTTTAAAAAATACAACAAAAAAATCTAGTACAAAAAAATTTAGCACAAAAAATCTAGCACAAAAAAATATAGCACAAAAAAATCTAGTACAAAAAAATATAGCTAAAAAAATGTAGTACAAAAAATATAGCACAAAAAAATTAACCAAAAAATGTAGTACAAAAAAATCTAGCACAAAAAATTGAGAAAAAAAATTAAAACAAAAAAATTGGCACAAAAAATTTAACACAAAAATATAGTACAAAAATGCAGCACAAAAAAATGTTATACAACATAGAAATACAACACATTTTAGTGGGTTTTTTTTAGTATTCATATTTTATATAGCAATATGGTACTCAAATTAAAGATAAAAAGACGCTTGATTTTACTGAAGATTTTTTTATGAAAAAATAATATCGTATAAAAAAGTTATGAACATTTAAAAAACGGGGGTGGAATATGTATGTGTCTTGCATGTGGAGAGATAAATTCCATAAATAGGATTTTCCCAAGATACTCTTGCACTACTCATTTCTCCTACAATTTCATCTTAGCCATTGATTTAAAAAATGAATGG
This sequence comes from Helianthus tuberosus, assembly GCA_030545235.1. NCBI lineage: Eukaryota > Viridiplantae > Streptophyta > Magnoliopsida > Asterales > Asteraceae > Helianthus > Helianthus tuberosus. Next base: position 190,056,190 of record CM060409.1, read on the forward strand.
TTAAGATTCATTCTCATCCTACTTAGGCAAAATAAACTTTTTATTTGATCTTACCTCTAAGGAAACAATCCAACTCTTTTTTTTTTTTTTTTTTCATATGACTGACAAACACTCTGTACTCTATAATTACTCTAATCTTAAAATCACCAAACTTACACTTTGTCCGATTTGAACGACTCATAACCATCACTTTAGGCTATAGGGTGTGGTTGGAGCCCCATGGGGCTTTATCAAGTCCACGTAGGATCCACGTAGATCCATGTCAGCCATGGAGCCCTCATTTAATTTGTAGGGTGTGGATGGAGCCCCCTATTTAAAAAAATTAAAAAAAAAATTGATTGGTTTAAAAGTTGTGGGCCCCACCTGATAAAGCCCTTCGAGCTCGTTACCACGGTGGCGGACGTTCAATGGCGCCCCGGCATAGTGCCGGGGGTGTGGACGATGGCGGGGGTGTGGACGATGGCGGGGGTGGGGCGCTGTAGAGTGCCAGCTGGGTTGGGTGGCGCCCCCACACCCTCCAGCCTTATCATCAAGATTTTCTCATGGGCATAAACTAGGGCCGTAAACGAACCGAAAGAACACGAACAACGCCTTGTCCGTGTTCGTTCGTTAAGGAAATAAATATGTTCATGAACGCTTACCGAACGAGATTTTATGTCCATGTTCGTTCATTAAGGAAATGAGCGTGTTCACGAACACAAACGAACATAAATAAATTTGGCGAACGCGACGAAGGATAATGGTAGATGGCCCAAAGAGTAGCATTGTAACTTGAATCCCTTAATGTGGAACGGGGTTCAATTGTATTCGTCGATGTAAATATGAGAAAGAAAAGGAGAATGGTGCATAGACAATGTGGCATAGGGTTTCCCAGTTTAATTGTTAGGGTAATAAATAAATAAAAATAAAACAATATAAAAAGTATAGATAAAATATATGAAAGTACAAAAATCTGTAATTAAAATAGAAACAAACGAACATAAACGAACGCAAATTCACGAATGTTCACGAACAAATTACCGAACGTTCACGAACACAATTGAACGAACGAGACCTCTGTTCATGTTCGTTCATTTAACTTATCGAACCAAATTTCTTGTTCATGTCGTTCATTTATTAAACGAACGAACATAAACGAACTTTCCGCCGAACAGGTAATGAATTGTTCGCTAAATGTTCGGTTCGTTTACAACCCTAGCAAAAACAATTAAACAACCCAATTGAAAAAAAACAATCGAGTAACCGGTGAATCAGGAAGTGGTTGTGAGAGAATATCATACTTTTGCATTCACATTTGTACGTATCTTTTGATTTGATATGGTAAATTCGACCAAGATAGTGTTGGGATTTCCATCATGATGTCATCTCAACAGTACTTGAATTTGACACTTCACTTCTAAATTACATTCTCTTGTTTTACTGAAAAGCAGCTCAAATTACCTGTTTTTACCCTTTTAAATTAAATTCACAATAGCCAATTTAGGTGGTGGTGAAATGGTATGAGAGAAACTTTTTTATTATAAGGGACCCAAGTTTAATTCCTGCTCTCCCTATGATTTTCTACGGTATTTGGTGATGATGGGAGACTAGGCGAGTAGGCGGAGATCGCTAGTTCGATCCTTGAACTGAGCGGATTTTACCTCACAACATTGTCATGCATTCGGGCGAGTGTTCACGGGCTTCGGCCCTAGGTGAGGGTTTTCCTTGGTTTGAAGGCGAGTGTATCCCGATGTGGTGAACTTTGCCAGTAGCCTATTTGGAGGATTTGTTGGCCGTTAAAAAAAAATCATAATAATTCCCCTTCATTGATTTCTAAAGGGTGATGGTATCTACACATCCCCCAACATTTTTGTACATCCCTCAATAGGAACCGTATAGCCTAATACGCTTCCCATAAGGTTTGAAACATTAAATGTGACACCAATAGGAAGCGTATTGGGCAATACGCTTCATATTGGTACGATGTACCTACTCTCTAACATGCACGTAGTTCAGAACTGAAAAGGTCTGAATGACTCCGATAGGAAGCGTATGAGGCAATATGATTAGCTGACCATCTTCTGAAAAGTTTGTACTTCTAGTACACATATAGGAAGTGTATTGCTCAATACGCTTGGACCCAAAGGAACCGTATTGCCCTATACGCTTCCTATAGGGTTCAAGGGATGTGCAAATAAAATGGAGGAAGGGGGGGGGGGGGATGTGGATAACCAAGGCTAGTAATTAATCAAGACCACAATATAAGCATACAATACCGAAATGTGTTAAGCTTTTCAAAAACCAAATTAATTAGGTTGTATGAAGCCATGGGAAAGCAAAGGATATGTATGTGAATGGTGTGGCAATATGTAATAACGGACTAGAAAGAAACTTAGACCATGGGTAGTGGAAGAAACCCCACCCTTGGGCGTTTTGCGTCATGTGACGATTCAGTCAGCAAGGGATTTTTTGAGGCGTTTTTCTAAAATGGGTGTAGTGGAGATGTGGACATTATGTTAAAAGGAAGAATGCATGTGATTGGGCAAGAAAACAAGAATGCATGTGATTGGCCAAAGAATTGAAAGCTGGGCGTTGAATAAAGAACGCTGCAGCCCAAAATCTCCAAAACAACACCCATGGGGGTGGAACTTCCAGCGTGGAGGGGCGTTCTTTAACCAAAAAACGCCCAAATTCGATACCACTACGGATGGTCTTAGAAAGATGAGTTGTTTATCCTTTACTATCATAAATGAATGAAAACAAATGGTGTACTGTTTACTATATAATGGTGTTCAGACTCATAAACCACCATGGATCTTATAGGTTAGGACATAGTATAGAAGTTAGGACTTAGAATTTGTTATATGTTAGTAGGTTATAACCTCGTGTGTTATACGGATTAAATAAATAAATTTTGTATACTAAATAATAAAGCAATATATTTTTAAAAATCTCATTTATTGCACAGTTTGAATAAATATAATTTTATATATTTAATAATAAAAAGTTATATTTATAAGATACAATGGTTAAACATATTATTGAAGAAGCAAATAAACAGTCATTTGAGTGATAAAATATAAATTATATATAAAAAAACCCGTAATAAATCTAATTTTATATATAAAGTAATATTGAAAGTGGGGATGGTTCAAATGAAAAACACTTTTATTGCGAAAACTAACTAAAAAAAGTATAAAAAACACACAATTTTTTTATTTACAATTTTTTTTTATTAAAAGTCGTTAGTTTTTATATATATAAATTTTTTCAATTTTTTTTTGTAGTACACATGTGTAATAATACACATGTGTAGTACACACACATGTGTAATATACACATGTGAATTATTACACATGTGCACTACAATTTTTTTTTTGAATTTTTTTTATATAATTTGAATACCGAAAATTGGTATGCAAAAAAAAAAAAAATCGTATGTTTTTAGACTTTTTTAGTTAGTTTTCGAGTTTTCACGATAACTAATGGTTTTCATTTGAACCTTCCCCTATATATAGAGGAAGGTTCAAATGAAAACCACTAGTTATGAAAACTAACTAAAAAAGCCTAAAAACATACCAATTTTTTTTTTTGCATACCAATTTTCGCTAATTAAATTATATAAAAAAACTTTTTTTTCAAAAAAAAAAATTTGTAGTGCACATCTGTATGTGTACTACACATGTGAATTATTACAAATGTGCACTACAATTTTTTTTTGTTTTTGAAAAAAAGATTTTTATAAAAAAATTGTGTGTTTTTTAGGGTTTTTAGTTAGTTTTCGAGTTTTCGCAATAAAAGTGGTTTTCATTTGAAACATCCCCTATTGAAAGTTATATACACTCTGTTTAAAAATTATGTAAAGTATCCCATAATGGTTTCTTTTATTATATAGATATAGATATAGATTAAAGCATTATCATTGGAGTCGATATCTTTATATAAAAAGAACACTTTTTATTTATCTGTAAATTTTGTTTAATATCGCACATCATACTCTCTACATTCTTTTTTACTATTTTTTCCTTTTATTTTGAGGTAAAATTTGAGGCACAAACAAAAAATATTTAAGGTACGATTTTTAAATTTAAGGGTTATGATTCAGTGTAGCAAAAGATTAAAATTTTGGAGATAGATCAAAACTGTTACATAAGAATGGTGTTGAAATTCGTAGTCGAATGAAATTGCTACAATAATAAGGAAAGATATAGTTATTTGCTAAACTAATCTCACATACAAAATCCAACCTGAGAATGAAATTATGAAAATATAAATTCCGTCAATAATATAACTTTTTTATGAAATTATGGACATAGACATTCAATCAACAATATGTATTTTTTTTTTTTGGAAAAATTTAGTGAAAATGAGGTTTTCACTAACCTCAGATACTAATAGTTATACGTAATTGTGATTAATATAATTATTGGTTTTGGGGTTTGTGTTCTATTTATAAGAAGTTTCACAACTAAATAAACTGAATCTAAACTGAGCTAATATGAATAAAATATTAATACTCGAATGTGGATGGTTTAAATAAAATTTATGTAACTTGGATAATTCTAATAGGAATTTGAATTTCTCATGAATCAAATAGTGAATTTTTACTTTTTTCCTCTTAATTCCTATTGGAAATTGAAAAGTTACAAGAATACTAATAATCATGAGTCATGATCTGAATAAAGATCTTTACCTTTAGTTTTTATATTATCGTTGAGGGTATAAGGAGTGGTTAAATATTTTAGAGTGACAAACTAAAAAATCAATCAATTAGAGTGTGTCACGTCAATCAGGGAAAATTGTTTAAATTTTGCTGAAAAATGTTGGTCATGGTTTAGACACTTGCTGAAGTGGTAATTTTTTTTTTTTTCTATTTTTTTTAATTTAAGATAAAATGGAAAAAACATCAAACTTTTATAAATAAAAATAAAGAATTACATTATAAATAAAATCTAAGTTTAAAAAAACTAAAAATCACAAGGCCATCCATATTTTTTTGCGATCTCACGTTTTCTAGCGAGTGTGATTTCCAACATCGCAGGGTGAACATTGTCGGTAGGCCGATTAAACGCCTCCAAGTACTTGTCGTACATTGTTTGTCGCAACGCCTCTCGTTGCTCATCCGCCAAGGTCCAGTATTTTTCTTCTCGTATACGTTTAATATCCATTAACTCTTTTTTCATGGCCTTGTATTCTTCGAATTTGTGTGTTATATCTCTTGGATCTTCGTTTCTTGAAGACGACCCTTTGTCCTTTTTCTCCTTTCTCCTTTGTCGTATTGGCGAGGAATCCTCGTTTATGTCGGGAATACCGAATCCGCTTGAGACTTCGACATTCGGTGTATCCGCACTATAATTTCCCGAATCCGAAAACTTTCTTTTTTGACTCGAGCCGGAGCTTTCTTCACCCAACAAGGGTACCAGCGACCACTTTTGATTTGTTCGAACAACCTCCCAAGCCGCAATATGAGCAAAATCAATTTTTTCTTTGCTTTTGTAATCCTTTAGCGCTTGCGACATTACAAAAGCATCGCTACTCCCGCTAGGACGTAAACGATCCTAAAAAATAAATTATCAACAACTAAATCCAAATACTTCATTAAAAAATAAACCGCATATAAATAATAAAGTATACCGCTTGATGATATAGACCATTGAATGTGTTCATTTTTGTTTGCATCGTGATCCATTTTGATAGAACTTGGTGGTGGGTTCGGTTACTTCCTCCGACCCTTTTGATTGAAGTGGTTTATAACTTGCTTCCAAAACCCATCTGCCTTTTGTTGATTGTCTTTCTTTTTATTCAAAGTGCAATGAATAAAAGCCTTTGCCAACGCCTCTTCTTGTTTAGGCGTCCAACTTTCCCGTTTCGCTTTTCCTTTTCTTTCTGGTGCGGCTTCATTTTAGTTCACGTGATTTTCTTGAACCGCAACATCTTCATCCTCATCATTATGTTGCTCTTGGGTATCCGGTAAGAACTCTTTATCCTCATCTGAGTCATATTGTATGTCTCTCGGTGATTGTGAGCTTGGGGTTTGAAGAGCAAACCGGTCAAAAGCATTTTGGGCGTCTAGGGAGTAATCATAATAACTGGGTCGAACCATCGTCGGACCGTGTTGCATCCAATTTTGGATGGGTTGGCTATCATAACCGAAAGGTGGATGCATGGGTTGGTTAAAATAAAATGGAGGTTGGGTTTGATTCGCAAACCCAAGTTGGGGATGAAACGGCATACTAAAACCACCCGAACCACCGCGTGAATCGTGAGCCCTCGCCTTCGAACCGGACCCTACCATTTTTTTCTTGCCTTCACCTTTGTTTGAGCCTTCCTTTAAAAAAAAAAAAAAGATTTGAAAGAATGAGTGTGAAATGTAGTGAAAATTGATGTTGATTTTGTTTGGTGAAAATGGAAATGAATTTGTGTAATTTATAAAGGTAAAAAATGATTTTTTTTATTAATGCCAACGGCATTATAGCCGTTTGAATTCAAGTCCCCGCATTGGCATTTGGTCGCCGCGTGATTAAAGAAACCGAGCGGCAAAGGGGTCGGCGGCGGTGTTGCCGCGTGGCAAAACCTTTTGCCACTCCCCTTTGCCGCACCACTCCGGACACCCTGACATTCCTATCAAACTCTATACAACACAACACAATCTTCTGAAGAATGTTGTTGAATGAAACTTCATCAGAAAGAGAGGATTACACTTTACACATTCCACCATCTTTCCATCTTTATATTTTTTCACAAGTTTCAATACTATAATTTTACTCGTGTAACCTCAGGCATGTGGTCTTCTATGACAATACATACTATTTTGGTTGTTGTACCATGGGAGGCTGATGTTGTCTATGTAGGTACATGAAATCTATTTTTAAGGACCCGAGTTGAACACAAATCCTCAACTACAACCGTTGCATCCAAGGAGAGTACAAGAAGACCTTGTTGAAGAACAAAGTTGAAGACTTCACCCATTGAAGACGTTGATTTACATATTTGTTTTCATTTTGCTACGAAATTTGCTACTTATTTTCCCATATTAATAATGAGGGTATCATTATTATTTTAATATTTATTTTTTATATAAATAGTGACCAAGTCCTGCAATTTTTTTTTCTTGGAAAATATCACTACAAGAAATGCCTACTATTAGCGTCGCCACTAATAGTTGATCCGTGTGAAGCTGAAAAAGTTTTGATCTTGGCCCTTGATGAGAAGATGATCCAATGGCTTGGGTTGTTTCCTGACTCAAATAAACATACCCATCTTCTTCAACACACTCTAATCTTCAACCACACACCAACAACCTCAACCTCAACCACCACCACCATGAAGATGCCCCCACCGGACCACCACCACCACCACCACCACCGTGAAGCTACCTCCACTGGAACACCACCACCGTGAGGCTTCACGACCACCATTGGACCGCCATCATCAAACAACACTACCACCGGACCACCGCAATCAAGCTCCGTCACCTCACCCCCACTGTCAAGCTACAAGACCACCACCGTCAAGCTCCGTCTCCGGCCATTGTTTACTTTTTATCTCTTGTAAATCATGATACGTAAATTTGATTTTATTGAGAAAAAAACATCGTGTTTTACTTCACTTTTGAGTTCAAACATGTTTACTAACATATAAATGGTGTTTTGTTGGTTTGAAAGTTGATTAAGCCATCTCCGGTGAAGTTTCAGGTGAAGCTCCGGCCAAAGCATTAGGGGCGACACAATAGCGGCGATTAACACACTACAAGAAAAGACCACTATTAGCGGCGACATGCCAGCTGTCGCCGCTATTGGTCGATCCGCGTCAAACCCAAACCCCAGCCGTTGATCATTATTATGATCTAACGGTTGGGGATTAAAGAGGCAATACCGGCGACGACTTAGGGTCAATAGCGACGACATCATTTCTCCGCTAAAGGTAGGTGTCCCACTTTAATCCCCAGCCACACATATCTTATCCTGGTTAACCCTGGTTAACCTAATAGCGGCGACGAATCTGTCGCCGGTAAAAGTCTTTCCGTAAACAGACTATACAACGCCATTTCTTCCCTCCTCCTTCACTTTTCCCCCCAAACTCTTCATCTTACCGCCGGAGAACCGAGCTTCTTCACCAAATCGGTTAGTTTAACTTATTTTTTGTTAAATCTCTTCTCTATTTTGTAATTTAAATGTTATAGACTTTAATTTTTGCTCGTTTTTGTGTTTATTTATGTTTATGTAAGAAAATTCGGATCACCACCATCACCTCTCCGGTCACCACCAACACTTCTCCTGTCACCACCTAGTCTCCGCGGTCTACATCTACTTGAAAGCTTGAAATTACGATTAGTTTTATATGAGTTTTTTCAAAGTTTAGAAATTGTATAATTTTTTGTTTAGTTATGTAAATGTATATATAAGAATGTATGTTTGTATGTAAATGTTTGTGAAAATGTATAATGTAGGTGTATTTGGTGAAAATGAGTATATGTAGGTGTATGTATTTGTGTATGTAGGTGTATGTATGGGTATGTAGGTGTATGTAAGGATGTATATTTGTATGTAAATGTTAGTGAAAATGTATAATGTAGGTGTAATTGGTGAAAATGAGTATATGTGGGTGTAGGTGTATGTATTTGTGTATGTAAATGATGAATAATTGTGCATATAAATGTTTGCAATTGGTGAAAAATGTGTATGTTAGTATGTATGTTTGTATAAAATATGCAAATGTGTATGTATAAATTTTATGGTTTTGATCAAAATATGTGTTTCTAAGTATGAATGTGTATGTGTAAGTATGTACATGTGTTTTATAAGTATGTATGTGTGTTGGTAGTATGTTAATATGTGTGTATAAAGTATGTAACTTTGTGTATGTAAGTATGTGTTAATGTGCATAAATTATGTTTAAGTTTCATGATTTATATGTTTATGGTCACGTTTGAAAAAAAATATGTTTAAGTTGATAATTTCTATGTTTATGTTTAGGTTTGAGAAAAAAATACGTTTAAGATGATAATTTGAATGTTGTTTATGTGTAGGTTTGAAAAAAAAAGTTTAAGTTTGATAATTAGTATGTTTGTGTTTAGGTTTGAAAACATTTATATTTAACTTTGAAAGATATATATTAGTTAGGAAATACCCTCCTTAAATTAAAATTATCATTTAAAACATAACAACATAGAAAATACCCGCCAAAATTTAAACCATCATGAAGAACATTACATATTTAAGTTTGTGATGAGGATGATCCCGATTATGTGGAGTCTGATTAAAAGAAAAGTTATTGTAATTTATATTGATTTGTATTTGATAAACACTTGTTTGAAATATTTATTTGAATTTGAGTTACACTTGTTGTACTTTCCCTTAATTTCTATTAGATACACATGCTGTAACATTTGTAACTTTATAGGGATTATGTTTTCGGTATTGCTTATATTCGCTTATCTGATGGCAGATGTGGCCCCCTGGGGACATGGGGGTGACGGCGCTGGTGATCCACCGCCTCCTCGTGGATTTCGTGGCACGCACGAGACTGACGGTAAGTCTTTTACTAAATTATTTTGTAGTCCTTATATTTTATATATTATAAATGTTGTTACTAATTATTTTTGTTTTAATTGCAGCGGTTCCCCCGAAGAGGGTTAGGGGGAAAGCCAAAAACAAGAAACTACGGCGTCTGGTAAAAGCGCGGGGGCCTGTATCGCTTACGTTTGACAAACAGGTCACGTATACCCCTGTTGGTAAATCAAGAGATATGTTTTCAAGGGAGGCCGGCCTGTATATGTGGCGGACCATCCCGTTCGATAAAATTGGATGGGATAACGTTGAACAATATTACAAGGACGCCCTCATGAACCACTTACGGGTAAATAAGTTATATGGATAAAATTTTATCAAATATTTAAGCACATGCAAATCTAATTTATATATGATATTTTAACTTTTTTATTTAATTTGTAGGAAAATTTCAATTTTGATGAAGTGGAACGTGATTATGAGGCGAGAAACTTGACGGATGGTATTAGGACTGTGCCTATGAAGCGGTACACTGACCGCAAGTACGAAGCTAGAAAATTATTTGAGAGCGAGGGAGGTTACGATGATCTTGAGAGGGCAAGGGTATACCATCCCGCAGATATGCCCTATGAAAACTGGTTGAGAACCATCGAAGGTTTCCGGCAAGAAAAATATATTAAAAGAAGCAAGGCCAACAAACTAGTACGCGAGAAACAACAATTCCCATACCGTGGGGGGACATCGTCGTACGGTTGCACCGCCTAAAAAAATGTAATGTTTTATGTATGTGTGCGTGTGTGTAAGCTTTTGTTTATTTAATGTCTAATCTAAGTTTAATGTTAAACATGATATGGATTGGGTACCTACGTATGCTAAAACCCACACGGACAATCAAGGGAATTGGGTTGATCCGGTTGCTGAGCAAAATTACGTTAGTATTTCTTTTAAGTATTATTTTCTATAACAAATATATATATATACACACATATATATTTAATCATCTTCGTAAAATACAGCGGAACATACAAAAGGCCACAAATGAATGGAGCGGTGGTGCTCCTCCAATTGCCCCGTATCAGGAAGCGTTGGGAGAGCGGCGAGGATGGTACCGCGGGATGGGGCCTAAACCTTCTTCCAACACGTCCTCGAACATGTCGTCTTCGCAAGCTCGGACGCAAGAACCCTTTTCCGAGGTAAACTACGCAATTTATAAAATGACAAACGAACGCATGTTTCCTTGTTAAATATATGTTGGTAGCGTTAATTAATATGCTAATATACGTTTTGATATCTATTATTGTAGGATTTTGTTAATAGCTTGTTCCAAACCCCGTCCTTTTTGAACCAACTTAACAACTATCTTGCTTCACAAGGAAAAGGAAAAGGAAAGTCAAACGACTACGATTCTGATGACTTATTCGATAATGATTCCGACGACGAGTGACTTGTTGTTATTAATGTATGATTTAATTAAACGTTGTAGGATTATAATGTACGACTTAAACGTAGTTTTTAATTATATTACCTTTAGTATATGTTCATGGCGTATGTTTGCGTTGTTTGAAATAGGCAGGTTCTGTTTTTTTGGCCGTAAAACTGGCTGGGTGCTGTATATACAGCTGCTGTATTAAAAAAAAGACTTTTAGCGGCGACACGTGTCGCCGCTATTGGCTTTAAACCCTTTACCGACCATGACTAATACCGGCGACCATTTAGCGACGACACGTGTCGCCGCTAAAGGTCTAAGAGCAATACCGGCGACGTAGACCTTTAGCGACGACAGGAGGCCAATAGCGGCCGATCAATACCGGCGACCTTTTACCGGCGACATGTCGCCGCTAAAGGTCAATACCGGCAACATTTTCCATCAATACCGGCGACAGCTGTCGCCGCTAAAGGTGGTCCATTCTTGTAGTGACAAGCATTAGCGGCCGAGTATTAGCTGCGTTATCAGTAGCGGCGACATATCGCCGCTAAAAGTATCAGCGGCGACAAAAGGGGTCTTTTGGCGGCGACTTGTGTCGCCTCTATTGCTCCGATTTCTTGTAGTGTATCGTTACATGACAACCACCAAATTATAATTATTAAATAATATGCCTAAGACTATGTGTTATGGAGGGTTTTATTGGCCCTCTATTGGGAAAAAATGCAGCCACACAGAGCTATGTAAGAAACCATCGTTTACCTTTTTCAAAAGTGTCCCTCTGTTGTGCTTCCATACCCCTAGCACCCCTCTTTTCTAACAGCGCCCCCCTTTTCCTCTTTGCTCACACCCGCTATTTACCTCATGCCCCGCCCTACTTTTAACAGTGTTCGCGCCCCAATTGGTGGCGATGTGATATTAACGACTCCCCATAACACATGCCCTAACAATGACACAAACATACATGTATGGATACATATATAAGACCATCTCTATCATATTTCTTGCCTAACCATATACATGAATGCCATCGTAACATTTGAATGTCATTGTAATTCTTTACATGTGGCACAATTGTTCTGTTTGTGCGAAACTCTGGATGGAATCAAATGAGAAAATTGTGCAAAACATGAATGCCATCGTAACATTTGTACGTAATTGTAATCCTTCATTATGTGTGGTCACAATCCCATCCCGTATCCCCTCCTTTTATTATTGTTTTCTCCAATTTACTGGTTGGTCAGCTCTTGTGGGCTTCATGGAAATCTCCACGATCATTATGGGGTTGTTGGCGGAAAAAGAAAAACGGGATAAAGATGTTATGCTCAATAAAATGTCACATGTCGTTTGTATAGGGTAACCTAGTTCAATATGCTGGAAAACTCTGTTAGGTTGATCTATAGAGCAAAAGTTTGCCGTTCCTATAGAGTTGTGGACATGTCGTCTCTACAAGTTGAGACGTTTGGGTTGTTTATGGATAATTAAAACTGGTCACATGAACCAACTAATAAAATATATTGTATATTTTGTTGTTTAGTGAAAAGCAAATGAGGCAAATTAGCCCTCCACGTCTACAAGATTAGTTTTGAAGAGTGAAGACAATGAATTTGAGATTTAAAAAGTAACAGTCCTCAAAAGTGCTCAAAAGTGTTAAAAGTAGAAACCTAATTTTATAACTCACCGTAAATCATTTTAGTGAGAGTCTTAAGACAATTTATCATAATCAAATTAGGGTTGACAGGATACAAACATTTGTATTTTATCAAATCAGACCCTTAACCTTGATTAATCATTATGTAAAGGCAACTTTAATGATGCCGTAGCATTAGGGAGCAGATTATTACCGGCTATTACCGGTCACCATTTTCCTCCATTAACCGGAACACACCTGAAATATTTTTGCTCATAACAAGACAATTCTCTCTCTCTCTCTCTATCCATCTCTCTCACACACACTAAAAACACACATTTTTGCTTTATTTTTTTGCAGGCAAGGGTTAATTCATGTCCACACCCTCTTCCTTCCACTTATCCTCATCACCTCTAATCATAAACCTCACCTCACCCACCCTATTTCACTCTAATTCATCTTAGTACAAATTGTTAAAAGGGGAGTCTGTAAACAGCAGTTGCCAAGAGGGAGTCTGTTGATGCATATTTTATATAGTAAGTGATCAAAGAAATTATAATGGAGTTTGACAAACACGAAGAGGAACAAGAGGAAGTGGGAGCTCAAGTGATCGGGAACTCGGGGAGAAAAAGCGGCGGATATAGGTATAGAGAGTGTTTGAAGAACCACGCGTTAAGCGTAGGCGGACACGCACTAGACGGATGTGGAGAGTTTATGGCAGCCGGTGAAGATGGTACTTTAGACGCACTAAAATGCGCCGCGTGTAGTTGTCACCGCAACTTCCACCGTAAAGAAACAAACATCCAACAACAACACCAACAAGCGGTACAACACCACCAGTATATCCACCCACCCCCTTACTACCACCACCACCACCATGACCGACCACCAGGATACTTAAACATAGCTCCGTCTCCGTACTTTCACCACCAGCGGCCGCTAGCTCTGCCGTCTACATCTAGAGAAGATCTGGATGAGATCTCAAACCCTAGCTCTAGCGGCGGTGGTGGAGGTGGAGGTGGAGGTAGCAGTTCGAAAAAGCGGTTTCGAACGAAATTTACACAAGAACAGAAAGATCAGATGCTGGCGTTTTCGGAGAGATTAGGGTGGCGGATTCAGAAACATGATGAGGCTGTCGTACAACAGTTTTGTGCGGAAACTGGTGTTAAAAGACATGTTCTTAAGGTTTGGATGCATAATAACAAGCACACAATTGGTAAGAAACCCTAATCGAATTTTAATATGTGTGATCTCAAGTTAATTAATGGTATGTTGGTTTGGACAAATTGTTAACATGTGATTATCTATCTATCTTTCTTCTTGGACTTGTATGTTGTTCTATCTTGTTACATTTATTTGAACAAATTCATTCATGGGTTTAAACACAAAGTAAGTAGGTTATGAGCTTGAGAAATGATTAAGAAACAAACTAAGGAATGTAATGCAGAGAAAGAGAGAGCGTGTGTGATGACGATAGTAGTAGAAGAAAGAGGAAGACGTGGTGGACATGCAAGGGTACCTTCTGTCATCTTCTCCTTAATTTCATTCACATCTTTAGATCTATCACATTAATGTCAACTGTATGCTAATCTAGACAAACAACAAGTAGATGATGATGATGATAATGATGATGATGGTATGTGCATGGGGTTCAGCATCTATCTCACTCTTGAGTTAATGCACTACCAGAAGAATACTTATTTATGATTAATTGTACTGGTGTAAATACTGGGTTACAGACTTACACTTCCGTATTATCATGAAAGTATTTTGTTTTTCTGAAGTAAATGGCTAAAAGTTTCCTGACCCAACTGAATCGAGCTTTTAGTCAGTTTGGTTGGGTTAGGTTTTGACCAAAACCGGCTGAACCAGCAATGGTTAACTGGTTTGGTCAAGTTTTGTTCAAATTCACGGATGAAACAAATTATTAGCTCTATAATTGCTTTGTAATTGTCCTTTTTCGTGTGGAATGATATTGACGATTAAGATTAAAAAAAAAAGCTCTGTAATTAAACTAATAAACCTAATAGTGTCTTTGTGAAATCTTATGTTACAAGTGAATTTCATGTTTGAAGTTTTTTATTTATTTTTTATTTTTTTTAATCTAGATGATTAATTATTTAAACGCTAGTTACATCTTCAATCACCTAATGAGGTTGTCTCTAACAACTAAAAACGCCCCCTTATTCCTCTTTTCTTAAAGAATTTGCCAGACATCATCTTGTACACGGATGAGTCACCCAAACACACACAAGAACGTCACGTGAGCTAAAAACATGCACTTGGGTGTGCTTCACACAGTTTGAATTAGTTTTCTCGTATCTACTTCAAAATAAGTCAATTAATTTTTTTCTGTCTAGATGTTCATTGGAAAAAAAATAAGTTTAAAAACAAGATAATAAATTAATCATCGGCGACAATCCTTATAGAACCCTATTTAAAATGCATGTATAACATGTCGGTGATATGGTAGTGGTGCGACCATCGGTGATGAACATTCTATCGATGACCCTTTAGCAATGTGGTCGTTGGAGACCCATCCAGCTATATATCCATCAGTAAATGAAACCATCATGATGATGTGAGGTGTGTAAGAAGACACTTTGATTTACGCATTTGAACAAATTCACAAAGTTATAAAATGGTGATTAGGAGCGTTTCACTTCTCATGAATATTTAGTTTTTCATTACAATGATAAATAATGAAAGAAATGTCTTTACGAGCAGTTTGATATCGTGAGTTATCATGATATAAACATGGCAAATAGGCATTAATTTATGGTAAGCTAGATAATGAAAATGTATATATACTTTAATATTGTATATGTTTAATGAGTCCATAAGCACATCTAAAAGCATATATTTATAAGGTTTTAAATCCAATATGAATATGTTTAGATCATAACTTAATGCTAAATAGTAAAATTGTTTTGAGACATGATAGTTGACCATGAAGCATAGCATTTGGTACATGCACTTGATGGGATCATGTTATAATGTTTGGTGAATTATGTGTGTGTTGGGTTGGAGTGGGGGTGTATTGGGAGAAAAAAATGAAGTTTGTCGGGTGCAAAAATAAACATTTAAAATAGCTAAAAACGAAAAATGCCAATTGGGTAAACGGGTTAAAGACTGAATCACGTATATTCAAATGCTTAAGCCTTCAATAGTTGTTAACCATATGTAATACATTTTCTGTTAATTACGTATAAACATAATTACTAGTGTTAACCTGTCTTCTAACCTAAATGTTTTGGTTTCGTCACCTCTAGTATATCTTGTTCAACAATGCATGTATTAATCAACAGATCAAATGTTCGAGTGTCGGTTAATTACATAAAAATATTAAACAACTATATGCCAATTTACACATGATGTAAAAAAGAATACGTTTATTAACCACAATCAAATATTGTAAAATGTTTCGTATAAATACAAGTGGATATATTTAACCAGTAATCCAAAAAAAGTTTCTTTATCCCATTCTACCACATTGTAATATGAGACATTGTTTGGTTGTCAATTGTGATATAGAATGAATTCAGCAAACTTATCAAACTTGTTAATAGTACCCAAAAAAAAAAAAAAAAAAAAAAAAACACAATTTCCGCATTTCGATTAAGTCGTACAGATGAGAAATGTCAATCCATCATATATACGCCATATTGTTTGAGGGCGGGCATGAACATGACGGCTTTGTCTTGTACGCCCATGACAACCGAGACAAATAACTTTATCGTGGTCAATAAATAATGCACTTAAAAAAGTTCTAAACGTTTGTATTTTAGCCGTTTATACATGTGATTAAAACAACTAGAATAATTCTTTTGGTCCACAACATTTGTTGAAACCGAGATTTGAGTTAACCTCATATTGGATCTATCCTGTAAACTCTTATTTGATTACACTTATTTAGCATGAACGTTTGATTTACATTTCAAACTACTGGATGTACATGTATATGTAGATGGATATATGTTTGTGAATGGCTTCTTATGCCCATCTTGGAACATGTGGGGGTTGTCTCTCCTCCTCAAACACTAATAGCAACAATCCATTTCTATCATGCTAAAGTCCATGTCTCACCTTCATATGATTTTCATGTGTTGTCACATCCATGTGTTGTTTCTAGTATGTGTATGAGTACATATTTCCTTTAATTCAAAAACTAATTTTTATATAGACAGAGTACAGAATTACTGCTTTTAATTCAAAAACAAGTTTTCTTATATTACCACGAAATGTGTGAATAAATTTCATGTATATACTTTAGGGTAAATTACATTTTTTGTCCTTTATATTTGTAGCGGGTTGCAATGGATGACCTTTAACTTCAATAATTACAGTCATAGTCCTTTATTTGCAAAACCCGTTACATCTTATATCCTTTGACCTTAATCTGGTTAAAACTTTCAGTTAAGTGAGGTCATGTACAACCCGGCCATGTGAGGGCAAAACGGTTATTTGATACATAAAAAAAGAACGTCAAAACTGAAAAAATCTATAAACCTAAACCGTCATCATCTCCCCTTACTCTCTCTCTCTCTCTCTCTCTCCCCCCCTCTCTCTCTCTACATACCACTCAGATCTGATGAAAGATCAAAGAGACAACATCAAGATCCAGCCTCTCACATTCACAAAATCCACGTTGTTGAACTCGACACCATTTCTGTTTCGTAGTTCTTGACCGAAGGAGACACGTTGGTGTCGCAGACAAGAGTCTTGTGGTGGGAAACCGCCATCTGATCCAGAGCTTACACCAGTGGCGGAACTAGCTCAAAAAGTTAGGGGTATCCTAATTTTTTTTTAGGATAAGGGGTATCCTTTATATAACAGAAACAGAGTTGATATGTATTTTTACACTACGGAAATGGAGTTAAGGGGTATTTTTACACTACGAAGACGTGGTTGAGGGGTAGCCCGTACTACCCCTAGTAAGCTTCTAAGTCCGCCTCTGGCTTACACGGTTCGCCATCTAATCCAGAGTCTTGTGGACAGGAGACACGTTGGTGTCGAAGGAGACACCATTTCCAAAGCTTATACGGTTCGGCTTTCTGGCGAGAACAAGATTCGACGACTTCAGTTCTGACTGAACTTCTAGTTTTAGGCTTTCAGGCGACCCATATCTGACATTATGGTTCCGATTAAGGATAAACAAGGACTCTATTTGGTAGTTGTCATGCAGAATTGGGTTTAGGGTTTTCAGGAGGTAGTGGAAAACTGCCATCTGATCCAGATTGTAGTGGGTTTAGGTTTCCAGATTTGTTTGAGGGTGGTTAGTGGTGGTTGCAGGTGGTGAGTTGGTGGTGGTCAGTCTAGTGGTGTGAGGGTGGTTAATAGTGGTTGCAGGTGGTGGGTAAGGTAGGGAGAGAAAGATGAGGTGGATTAAGTGTTTTATTGATTATTTTTTAATAAATAGGTAAAAGGACAATTATACCCTCATGTGCAATTCACATGACTATATTTAACCATGAAAAGTAACTAGGTTAGGATAAAAAGACGTAAGGGGTAACAGGTTTTGCAAATAAAAGACTGTGACTGTTATAGAAGTTAAAGGTCATTTATTGCAACCCGCTAAACATAAAGGACGAAAAGTGTAATTTACCCTATACTTTATTTCACGTATGGTCAAATTTGTTTTTATAAGTACAACCAATGGCGGAGCTTAGTGTAAAGTAGGGGTGCACCCCCCCTCCCCCGAATGTTTCGGTTAGAAGTGTAAAATTTTCTATTTTTCGTCCGAAAATTTTAAAATTATATAGGATTGTCCCCCCAATTATTTTGCCTAAATATTTATACAATATATAAATTGGGCCTCATGACTTTCCGCCCATTCAAAACTTTTTGTTAAGCTCCGCCACTAAGTATAACGTATTTGTAATCTCGTATTTCACGTATGGTCAAATTTGTTTTTATGAGTAATCTCGTGTTTGTAATCTCAAATATACTTTCTCGTAAACTAACTTTCAATATCCATTTATTTTCGTGTATCCCTTCTTCTCAAATATACTTTTTCGTAAACTAATTTTCAATATCCATTTATTTTCGTGTATCTCTATTGTTTTTATGCATCTTTTTTTTTTATTTTCTTAAAAGTGGTCACGTTTTTTATTGGAAAAATTACAAGTTTTGTCTTTTATCTTTATACCACTTTTCAGGCGGTGTCCTTTTTAACGAATGTTGACAGACAGTGTCCTTTATTAGGTATCTTGTTGCAAGTTTAGTTCTTTGCACCCAACCCTGTTAAAAAACACTGTTAATTGTTGACAGACGGTGTCCTTTACTAGGTATTTTGTTGCAAGTTTAGTACTTTACCTAGGTATTTTGTTGCAAGTTTAGTCCTTTACCCCCAACAATTAACAGGGTTTTTTAACTGAGTTAGGTGTAAAGGACTAAACTTGCAACAAAATACCTAGTAAAGGACACCGCCTGTCAACATTCGTTAAAAAGGACACCGCCTGAAAAATGTTATAAAGATAAAGAACAAAACTTGTAATTTTCCTTTTTTATTTTCATGCATCTTTACAAATATGCAATATAAAGTTGAGAGCCGATATAATTTCACATGTGTAAAAAGTATATAAATGTATAAAGTGTAACCATACAAAAAAAAAAAAAAACTATTTTCATAAAATTTTCTTTTCATATATACCACAAGAAAAAAATATTTTAGAGAGGAGCGAAAGGGTTCAATGTATCTAATGCAAAGACTTGGCCTAGTCGACAAGTTCTATGTTTGGACATTATTTGCATGTGATGATTTTTTAAGTATATTAATAGAAACCCAAGTGTTGCTGATTTGCAAACATCCCCATGTCCCAAGCTTTTTCTATTTAAGGTTGTCATCTTAGATTCTTAGGAACTAAACTATATTTTTTATTAATCAAGTTTAACATCATAAGTTGCTAGACATCCATATCTTTGACTGATTTTCTTATATATTTTCCAAATCTTTTGATTTTAGTGTCCTTTTGGCATTTTGTTTGTAGAGTCTGACTTTATAGATAGCTTATTTTAAAATAGAAAGGGAAAGTGTTAAAAGGTATGGGTGGTAATCATGCTTCAATTTTCAAATAATAGGTTATGTGGGCCAAAAGAGAATTGTATATGGATTCTTTTGAATCAAATCCAACTAGACAACGGGTCAACTTAGCGTCACTCATTACCATTGTTTGTATTCGTCCACTAATGATCAATTTAGAGCAAAAAGTCTTGAACTTCATAATAAATTACTCCAGGGCTATAGAGCCCATAAAGCCTTCAACTAAAAGAAGCTGAGATGAAATTCCTTAAGGCACAACTTACAAACCTAGAGAGACAACATACACAGCAAAGGGTCTACACCTTTGTTGATGACCCATGGAGATTGCCATCAGCTTCGTTTGTACGAACATCCTTTGATCCCCAACCATTACCGATATCAGTGTTCCTACAAACCTCTCCATCCCTAAATCTCTGGTCAAAAGAACAAGCAAAAATCAAGGCTAGAAAAGCTTCGCCAACAAGAAGCACGTCCTTTGGCAGTATCAATAAGATACCATCCTCTAGCAAAGGAAAAGGACCATCGGGTAGCAGACAAACACTGGTGATAGCATCATGATGACCTCCTCAAAAGCCCCCTATGTGTTACCTACCAAAGAAAAAAATGGTATCTCCTCGTTCTTGCAAGCTTTAACCCAGAGCATCAGCAAGGCAAGCAAGCTAACAATCGACCCAGTGATCGCCTCGCAAATATACAACGATACATCGTCTGAGTCTGAAGAAGGCTCCAGTCCTCACTCTTATGATGAAATACCCCCGACAGATGAATCTGAGCATCAGTTCATGAACAGTCATGAACGAAGCAGAAACTATAGAAAGGGCCTACGTTTCTGATATTGAAGACGAAACATCCCAAACATCACCATGGACCAGCGAAAGAACTCCAAACACATATTCAGAGCAACAATTCACCTCCGACGACATCCTCCCAGCAAAATGTCGTGACCATAGCAATGAAATGATAACTTGGTGTACAGCTAAACTCCAATATTATAACATCGATATGGTCATCAAACGTTTCTTGGCAAGGTACCAAGGAAGACTTCAAGATTGGTACATAAGTCTTCGTGAATATAGACAAACAAACATTCTAAAAAGCAAGAACTCAGAAGAATTCATAAATACAATGTATTATGAGTTCATTGAGAATCCGCTGGATCACACGGTCTGAGTCCGTGAGGAATTCTTAAAAATGAAATGCTGTTCCTTCCGCCCAAAAGACTTCGAGAAGCATTACAACAGAATGTCTGAAAGGTTTTATTTCCTGCATGGCATTGACGACGTAAACCTTAAACAAGTATTTTTAAACTCTTTCTCGGAATCTCTTTCGAACGAGGCATATAGGGCCCTAGAAACCAAATATATGATAGTTGCCCAAGCCTCTGTCGGCGGACTTTACTAGTTAATCGTAAATGCCCTAACCAAACTATGTAACCAAAAACATTTCTTAGTTGAATTCGAGAAAACTGGAAGACCTCTCGGATCTGCATGCAACGACAAGCATTTAAAAATGAAGTGAAAAGATGAATCGTCGTGCAACTTCTCAAGGCCTCATAAAAAATCCAGGTTTTTACCGTTCAAGAGGTCAATAACTACTCTTCTCCAAGAACAGGAAGAAAAAACAACCCTCGGAAAAGGTGGATGTTCTTGAAAAAAATCAAAAAAAGGTCGAAACACAAACCGGTGCTACGTCTGTAGCAAAGAAAGCCATTTCGCAAAAGATTGCAAAGACAAAAAGAGAACTAGGCTCTTCTTGAAGTTATCAACAAAGTAGAACCAGTTGATGTTTCTGACATAGAATCATTATACTCCCTTGATGATGAGCCAGGGAAGAGGATGATCTGCACCATATCCTATAGCTCTAATGATGAATCAGAAACAAGTGAAACATTTGAGTTAGAGACCAAACCAATGCCAATATACATGATGGAAACAGTGCCCCAAGACTCTCACGGTTGTCAACCACCGACACCAACGGCCCAAATTTTACCTCTAGCACCGACGATCCGAAAATAGTACCGAAACAATAAAAAATCACAACACAAACAACATCACTCTGGTCCAAAAGATCACGTGAATGATTCTCTACCAAGACTATTTGAAGAAACAATAACCCTATCCCTAAAATGAATCCTCCAGCTTAGTCTCGAAAAGCAAAATATATCATGAAGAAAGCAAATTGCTGAGATGACTCCCACCCTGAAGATTCTTGCACAACTGACAAGAGAATCCTTCAGACAGGTACCACAAAAGGAAAAGAAGATATGGACCCACATAGCCTCAGACCAACATGTGGTCACCAACGCGGCTTATCCCAGAAGAAAGGTAGAAAGATAAGGCTTGCCTTATGGGTCAAAAAAAGAAATTGAAAGCCCTCTGAAGCATCAAATCAACCACATGTGGCCAACAAAAAAGGACAAACCCCACTTCCAGGAGAAATTTCCCAAAGACCCATCATTACAATGAATGACCACACCTCAAGAATCTTACATGATTGTTCAACAAAAATTAAAAAAAAAAACAATTCTTAAAGATCTCTTGCCTGAAGACATTGTCTATTTAAAGATCAGCAAAAACAAGAGCCATCACAACCCAAGCAACTCCATTCCTAAAATGGTATTCACCATGAGTATTTCCAACTCCCCAAACACAAACCCTCTCCTCCAAAAGCTAAAAACGAAAAAAGTCCCAACAAAAATCATCGAAGTAGTTACCAAACATGCTATCACAGAAGAATTCCTCCTGAATTATAAAAACCTCCTTACACTCAATTCCTAAACATTTTCTGACTAAAAAACATGCAAAGGCTATCGAAGGAAGGTCTAGCTTTTCGATGCTTCCTCCTTAAGTCTTTCATCATAGCAATGGCCTTTAACACCAACAAACTGCTAGCCTGCCTCATGGAATACCAATTAGAAGAGCTACCTAAAGGAAAGAAAATTTTTGCCAAGTTCCTTTAGTGGTTTCTCCCAACCTTTTATTGGGACTAGATCATGAGAGATTCTCCCAAAAAAAAAAAACACTACATAGTTCTATTCCACAAACCCAGCCATTTTAGGCAAACAAATGAGCAGAGTGAGCCACAAAGCTTCATACACTCCTGGTATCAAGTATGGTTTATATTTAAACTTTATCACAATTAAAATTTCCCTTTTTAGTAAGTCATGGGCAAAAATGACATTTTTAGAAATCCAAAATTACTAACATGTTCAAGTGATTAATCTAAGACATCCTAGATCATCACATCACAAGCATACGTCTAGAACATCATCGTGCTGATCAACATTCCATTAAAGTTTCCACATATAGTAAGTTATGCATGAAATTCCAATTTCCATGATTTCCTCAAACCAGCACTTCTAAACATGTTAATATATCCTAACTAACATATCAACATCGTTACACATCATCATGTTGGTCAAATCACAAGTCCTACACGTCTATGATAATAAAGTTTCTACTTTTAGAAACATATGATCTAGCATGCGAGTTTCCACCATTCCATACATCAAAACACGTTTACACATTCCATGTAGCACATTGCCATCATCCTACACAGTCATGCATGTCTAAAACTCATGTTATGAGTTGTAAATTTAATAAAGTTTCCCTTTTTAGAAACCCTATGCAACCGAGCATTATTCATATAATTGAACACACTAACACACTTTCATACAACCTACCTATCAAATACAAATCAACCTATGAACACAATGCAATTAACATCAACAAAATTGTACAATCAACATAAAAACACATAATCAACTTTAAAGTCACCATTTTTATTGATCAAAACCTTTCTTCGGATGAACTAAGGTTTTACCCAAAACTTGAAATCACAAAACAATAAAGAACGAACCAATAATCTTACTTGAATGTGTTAGTGGTTGCAAGAATTGATCAGTAACGCGTCTAATTTCAAGATCCAAGAATCAATTGAAGGTGGATTGGTGGTGGGTGATGTGCGACGGGTTTAAGTTCAATCGGCGCAACGGGAGGGTATGGTTTGTGTTTATTTTGTTTTATAAAAATCTTTAGATGAGGAGATCCATGGGGTTTAAGGTGGGGTTTTCGGATTATCCATGGGTTATATTAATTAAAGTTTCAATAATGACAATAATTCCCCTAAACTACAATTCTTATTTATTCCTTCTTTCTATTAAGATTACAAAACCAAGTAGTTATGCGTAAACATACACGATTTCACAAAGGTTCACGAAAGTTCTCATAATACACGTAAAGGCCACATAACATATAAATTCACATAATTTATATTTATTTAGTTATTCGGGAATTTATTTCGATTGAGCACCAACGTTCGGGGACAAACTCGATTACTTGTTAATTCTCAGAATTACCGTTACTTGAGTGTTTGTGTAACAATTGACACACTTAGTCAAACCTAATCAAATGTAATGCATGAATGAATGTTTGAGATAACAAAGTGTGTTAACCTGAAAATGCAGGGTGTCACATCATCCCCTTTTTGAAGGAATTTTCGTCCCAAAAATTAACTAATGTCGCTAATGTATAAAAGGAAATTTTTCCTGGGTTGTCACACCTATAACCCTATAGGCTCGTCATGCTGAAAGCATACACCACATTAGGTATGATGCATAACATAGCACACATAATCGATCCTATAAGAAAAACTTGTGGAACTCTTTCCATATTATTCTTTTCAATGTTTGTTTTGGGATGTTGAGATTTGTTTAAGATCATTCCATATGCCATTGAAGAGTCGAATGAAGTTATCTATGAGAAGTATTGAAGGACCTTTAAATGTAAGCATTTTGACTTTAACCTATAACCGTGAACTATCTATGTAGATCTTTATTCCTAGAGTATAGGCAGTGACATGCGTTAGAGTGTATATAGATTTTAATGTTTTTATCTGGTTTTTACACTAAATTAAGTCTTAAATTTAGAAAACACAATAAGATACTATCACTCAAAACCAATAGAGAAAGTGGGTAGAATTAGAGTGATTATGGGAGAAAAAGAGAACAATTGAGAAATTTGGAGCGGAAGGCAAGCTCTCCATTTATAGGCTAAGTTGGTGACCGGGTACGACCCGTTCCTGGCAGCGTATCTTGGGAGATCTTTGCTGGATGATCAGCACAGGGTGTGGTCCACTCTTATAGGCCCCACGAGATCTTCAAAATTAAAGGGGGGGGGGGGGGTCTTTTGTCGTTTTTGGAAGGAGGCACGTGGCTTGCCTGTTGGGCACGACCTGTGCCTGGCCTACTTCGGGTCAGAACTTTGGTTTTGCACTCGGATTTGCTTCGTTTATCCATTTTAAGCCTGATGTGTCCTTAAAATAAAAATAAACTAAATTAAGCCTATTTCAATTATATTTACATGAAACCAATAAAAAGTAGGCTTATTTTGATACATCGAAAACATGTATATTTATATGCATATCAGGAAACTTCTCTACGATCCTTCATTACGTAACATCTTCCAAGCCAAGACTTAACTTATTAAAAGGTTGGAATGTCGTTTCTAGTGAGTATTTTGTCATCTACATATAACATAAGGAATACAATTGTGCTCCCACTTACCTTTTTATAAACACACGGCTCATTTTTGTTGTTGGCAAAACCAGACTCTTTGATTTTCTCATCAAGGTGAAAATTTGAGCTTCGAGATGCTTACGTCAATCCATAGATGGATTTCTTAAGCTTTCATAACTTATCAGGATTCTTTGGATAAAAAAACATTCGGGTTGAGCTATATAGACATCTTCAGTGAGATGCCCATTTGGGAATGTTGTGTTGAAATCCATTTTCTATATCTCATAGTTATAATATGCAACGATGGCAATTAAAATCTTGAATAACTTAAGCAAGGCTACTTTCAATAAATTTTACTCACAATTAATTCCTTGAGTTTGAGCAAACCCTTTTGTCACAAACATTGCTTCGAAAGTAGGCACATTACTATCCATGTCGGTTTTATTCTTGTAAACCTGTTGACTTCCTACATTTGCATAGTTCGTTGGATGTTCAACTAGTTCCTAGAGTTGGTTGTCATACATGGATTGAATCACAATACCCATGGCTTCAAGCCTTTTTCTAGATATTGAATTTGAAATTGTAGTTAGTGGGTTCAGATTGATCCAATACATAGATATCAGATCTTGCATGAGAAATCCATATCTCTCAGGCTTATGTCAACTTCTACTACTCTTGCAGACACTCGGTGTAACAAGTGGTTCCTGAATTAACTCTGGTTCAGACACAACAACATTTTGTTGGGATACGTACACATTTTTTAATTCTAATCAAAGCGGATTCGTGTGTACGAACCAATCCAAACCAGATTTTGGATCAGTCACCAAAAATCTAAATGCAAAACCTAAAGAGAAATGATGATTCCAACCATAGGTTGTTTAACGAAAAATACCTTTTCGCAGAAACAGCTTACCAAGTCGGTAACAACTTGAGTTCAAGAAAACACTCGTTATATCTTATTAATGCGAACAACCTGGGAACCCAAACACCTTCGGTTCAAGAAATCACAAACCACAAAACGAACCACTTTAGCGAAGGTTAACTAATGACAGAGACGACGATATGGCGGTGATAAGTCGTTGCAGTAACGGTGGTGCAATGGTGTTCAGCCGACGATGGATCGTGGTAAGATTGGGATAGAATGAGGGTGAGTGAGAGGGGGGTTTGTGAATTTTTGTGTCAAAAAACCTTTTTTCCCTATAATCCTATATATAGGCTATTGTTTTGTCACACCCCAACTGATGGAGGAAACATCGGAGTCAGACGAAAACGAGATTGCTCGAGAGTTGTCTTGAAATGGAAAATACAACATGTTGCAAATTAAACATAACGACATAAAGCAAAATACATAAATTAAAGTTTGTGTGCGTTTCTATTCACCCTAAATAATATTTTTCATGCATCATCACTAATTTACTGCAACATGTATTAAAGTAAAAGTCAACACAAAGTTGGCGAGTATACAAGTTTGGTTACATAGCATAAATGTAAATAAATGTTGTCTCATATCCAACATGGCAATTTGCATACATAGTTACATAACATACGAGCCAGTGTAAACTATAAGTCAAACCAAAGTATACCGCAATCGTGCGTATCCTTGTCGCCGAAACGACAAGGTCATTAAATAGATTACTTAACAATACCACAAGAACGGGCAGTGCGTTAATCCTATAGCGCTATAATTGTTAAGGTAGGCTTGCAAAGTTATTGAGCAAATAGTAGACAAGAACAAGTATAGCACGTATAAACAAAAAGTAAGACAAGTATCATGTTTTTATAGATAGAGTGATTGTGTAAATATGAATGATCGTGCATATGTGATTTTTAATATAGTTTACATTTTCACCCAAAGTGTGTTAAAGGAAAAAGTGATCGAGTATACTCACGGTTTGCAAAGCTTTCCACAAACATGAGTTGGTTTAATCTAGATAGTTTTAGGAACACCGAAGTTACCCTACATTTTGGAAACGAAGGCGTGTGAGTCCATGGAGGTAGATTATGAGTTAGATTCAAGAATTAATATAAAAGTAGGTACATGAGAAGATACATGAAAGTTATCTTGCTAAAACACTTATATTGGACACCAAGTTCATGTGTCTTTCATGGGCATACTTTCACCCATTGGAAGTCCAACTATAAGGAATGTTAACTTAAAATGATATTTACCATAAATCTTAGCATCTAACCATGAATTGGTTAGTGTTGTGAGTTCCATTTTAGAACTATATTTTAGTTTATGTATTATAGTTATGTTAGTCTAGTAATATCAAGTAAAGTCAAGCAAGGAGGTAGGATGATTTTCATCCATTAAACCTCATTATATGATTCACCAAAGCACAAAATCATCAACTATGTTGATGATTTTAGTTGGTGATGAATAAGATTTAAATGTAAAAGCATCTAAATTGCTAAGTAGCCAAATAATAACTACCCGAACGTGTACATACCCAACATGACAAATGTTGGAGATGAGGTAGGGTTGGCATACTTTGATTTCTTGGAAACTACTTAGATGAATATCTAACAACTGAAATAAACAAGTGAAGTAGGTGGAATCATGGTTGAAGAAACCAAGGTTTC
This sequence comes from Helianthus tuberosus, assembly GCA_030545235.1. Classification (NCBI taxonomy): domain Eukaryota; kingdom Viridiplantae; phylum Streptophyta; class Magnoliopsida; order Asterales; family Asteraceae; genus Helianthus; species Helianthus tuberosus. The sequence continues at coordinate 190,083,871 of CM060409.1, forward strand.
CATTGTTCACACCTTACCAAAACTTTTTAGGATTGAAGACTTGGTTGGTTTCAACACTTTTTAGGTCACTTTGGACCTTTAAGGCAATAACTAAGTGAGTTATTTAGACATCTAATCTTATGGAAATCGTCCATACACAAGCCCCACAACCATGAGTTTGATTGGGAACAAGGTTAGTACATGATTCCCACAAGATGAACATGAACAAGAACAATGTTTCAGTATTTTAAACAAACAAAAATGTAACCTCCAATTTGGACCCTTCAATAGTGATGTACCAAGCTTAGTTTATCGAGGTAAACCTTGGATAACATCCTCAGATGTTGTCCACGGAGATTGAAGCAAGAAAAAGTGAAGAAAGATGGAGAGAAGTCCGTTAGAAGCTCACTTTTAAGCTCAAAGGTATTCTGCACGAATTTGAGATTTCTTAAGAGGATTGGGAGTTCTTAGAGAGATTATAGAGTGTGTAAAGGTGTTAGGGAGGTATGGAAGACACATATTTATAAGGTAGGATTAGGGTTTGGGGTTAGTTGGTTGAGAGTTGAGAAAAAGGGAATTAAAGGCTAAAATTCGTGAGTTGTTTAAAGCCGGTGCCAACCTGAGGCCCTTGCGGAGCGTAAGACACATGTCTTGCGGTCCGTAAGATATGCTAGGAAGCAATAATTTCATTTTTGGCCCTTTTTGTTACTTATATTATGCATTGAACTTATATGTTGAGCATATTTTAGGGTTTTTAAAGGATCATTAGGCATGCTACGAACATGATGCATGATTGATTGATTTACAAATATTGATTTAATCATTAAGAGTGTCGATTTTGTATAAGTTGCAAGTATTAGATGATTGAATATATATATATATATATAGGGGCAGGGTTTAGGGAAAATGTCTATAAGTGTGAAAACGGTGAGAACGTCCCTCATCCGTTGGATCAAAACAATCTATGGATTAGATTGACACAGTGACGTTTCCGTAAATAACATCTGTCACACCCCCAAAATACCACTTGCGGAAACCCCGCTAGGCGTGTAACGTACCAGGATCTAGCCACTAATTACATTGAACACATAACAAGATTTCAAATAAAGTTACCGTTGATTACTAAAAATGGTTCAATCACAAGTTTAATAAAAACCCAACCAGACCAGCAGAAGCAATACTTAAATCATTGTTTAAATGTTTCAAAGCCAAATGTATCTAAAAACAGTAAGCCCATCATGCGTATCCAAGTAGTACGACCCATGACCACTCCAGCTAATCCAGACAGCAAGTTCCTTGTCCATAAAATCTATCGACCTGCGAGCATGCAACAAGTGTATCAGACAACGCTGGCGAGTTCATAGTTTTACGATAATGTTAATTGCCAAGTGTTTAGTTCAGTTTATTAATAATGTTGATAATAACTCGACTACCGTACAAGATGGCTCCAGATTGTTTTGCCCTTCCCCAATGCCCCCTATCTAAGCATTGGTCATGATTAAGGTCATTAGTTCACGTCCGTCCTCTCAGGTACGGTGTGAGGTTGCCAAGCCTAATAGCACTATCAACTAATACCCCGTTACCTCTTAGGTAACTATTCGGTAGAAGATGGGACTAAAGGTGCTAGGAAATGAGTGTATTATCTAACATCCCAGTTTTTACCCAAAAGACTTATTCCTCTCAGGAATACCCATTGATTGTCCCACCCACCGGGACGCATGCTCAAGAGAAATGAATTCACCTTAGTTTTGCTCGGTATGTTACGTTACCTGTCCAAGTTGGTCAACCCAAACCCTACCGTGGTTACCAATAAAAATCAGTTTCACAATTAATCAAGCAACATATTTTTCACAGATTGCATTCATCGCAAAGATCACCGTATATCACATAGCATGTACTCAATTCTCATTCAAGTCCATATCCCATGTGTATGTCACATAATAACAATTGACAGATGAATTGGCTACTCACACGAGTCAAATCAAGTTCCTCATTCCTAATTTACATTATTAACATGCAATAAGTAGAGTTTTGCAAACATAAAGATTCATCATTACAGACTGTTCTGTTTAATTGTTCACTTGCAGCATCTCCACGAAGAACCAGTTCTTCGTGGAATGCCTCATTGGCGAAGAAACCTATGGCGAAGAACTATCCTTCGCCGAGATTGAGTTTGACGAAGAACCCTGGTGGTTCGTCAGGAACCTGTCAATGAAGAACCAGGTTCTTCGTCGAACTACGTTCTTCGTGGGGTGAATTCTTTCGTCGCTGCCTTCAACAGTCAGTTACAATTTTTCCTTAGTCTCTGCCGTAACAGATGCTAACAATTTTGTGAGTTTCCCAATCAAATCAAACGACACTTTTACACCATGATTGTGCACTCTACTCATGAATAATCATTAACCATCCAAAACATAAAAGTGCTCATCATACAAACCATACTTAAACAATCATTAACCCTAATCATCCAATGATCACACACAATCAGATTATTAGTTTATCATGACATAAGTTCATCAAGCAGAATTATCAAACCACAATATGAACATGAACGTGTACAAATCATCGAAACCCCCTCATCATGCAAGTTCTAGATTTACAATCCTATTCATGGAACCCTAGTCTCACATAAGATCATAAAATCAGGATTTTAGTGCGGATAAGGATGAACACTAACCGTGATACCGAAGTGATTATCTTAATCGAGATGGAAAGACTTCGAGATCCCGACACTGCCGTCGCTTAGAGGATAGGGAGAGAGAACTTTAGGGTTTGTGTTTACGGTTACAGGTTATGAGAGATTATACAATTAAAATGATAGTCGGGCCCATTCTGGGCCACGAGTAAACCTGGGCCGAGGGCCCTTTTGGCGAAAGACCACTTGGCGAAGAACCCTCCTTCGCCAAGGATTGGTTGTGACGAAGAACCCTCATTCGTCAGGGAGTGGTAGTGACGAAGAACTCCAGTTCTTCGTCGACTTGGGTTCTTCGTGACTCAGGTGTGTTGTGCAACCCAAAGTTAAACATGAACATGTTATGACTAAACATTAAACAACTCCTAAGTTTTCATGAAACACCAAAACATAACAATAATTTAATCATTCAAACATCATACACATGATACAATGTAAAACGAATTGTGAAAACAGAATTGTGAAACAAATGATTCGTAGAGGAAAGCCTTGAATTATCGGATTGTCACATCATCCCCAACTTGAAAGAAATTTCGTCCTGAAATTTGATAAGTAACCCAAAGCGGCAGAGTGTTAGATCAGGATGACTGCGGATTTTCCTCGGGCGCTACATCATCCCAACTTGAAAGGGAATTTCGTCCCGAAATTCACCAGTTGCATCAGGCTTAGATTGGTCAGCTGGGAAAAGTTGAGGATACCTGAGCTTCATCTGATCCTCGCGTTCCCACGTGAACTCCGGTCCATGCCTTGAGTTCCAACGGACTCTCACGATCGGAATTCAACTATGCTTACGGACCTTGACTTCCCGATCTATAATTTCGATGGGCTCTTCGACAAACTGCAATTTTTCGTCGATTTTTAGTTCTTGAAGTGGTACCACAAGTGTTTCATCGGACAAACACTTCTTTAGTTGCGAAACATGGAAGACATCATGAACGTTACCCAACTCAGCAGGTAACTCGAGCTTGTAAGCCACTTTACCAATTCGTTCCAGAATTTTGAATGGCCCGACATAACGCGGATTAAGCTTGTCGTGTTTCCCAAAGTGTACCACACCCTTCTAGGGCGAGACTTTCAACATAACGCGATCACCTACAACGAACTCCAAAGGTTTCCTACACTTGTCAGCGTAGCTTTTCTGACGGTCGCGTGCTGCCGCGATACGATTCCTGATCTGGACAATCTTCTCTAAAGTTTCAAGTACAAGTTCCGGACCTGTGATCTGGCTATCACCCACCTCAGCCCAACAGAGAGGAGAACGGCATTTCCGTCCATACAATGCTTCGAACGGAGCTGCCTGGATGCTGGAATGGTAACTGTTGTTGTAAGAGAACTCTATCAAAGGCAGGTGTTTCTCCCAACCTTTACCAAAATCGATCACACATGCTCGCAGCATGTCTTCAAGTGTCTGGATGGTTCGTTCACTTTGACCATCCGTCTGTGGGTGATAAGCAGTACTCATGTCGAGACGTGAGCCGAAGGATTTATGCATTGATTGCCACAAATCGGATATGAAACGCGGGTCGCGATCAGAGATAATAGAGGTTGGAACCCCGTGCCAAGAAACCACCTCCTTCAGATAAACAGCTGCAAGTTGTGAGAACTTATCAGTTTCCTTGATTTCTAGGAAGTGCACTGACTTCGTGAGACGGTCAACGATCACCCAGATAGTATCATTTCCGTTTTGAGTTCTTGGCAAACCAGTGACGAAATCCATAACAATTTGCTCCCATTTCCACAAGGGTATTTCTGGTTGCTGAAGCAGGCCTGAGGGGTTCTGATACTCCACCTTGACTTTCGCACAAGTCATACATTTACTCACATACGTCGCGATGTGAGCTTTCATCTTCGGCCACCAATATAAGACTTTGAGGTCCTGATACATCTTATCCAAACCCGGGTGAACGGAGTATCGGGACTTGTGCGCTTCGTCCATCACGAGCTCTCTAAGATTTCCATACAAAGGAACCCATACCCGTTCCATAAAATAATAAATGCCGTCAGATCTCTCCACGAGTCGTTTCTCCATGCCCCGTAAATATCCAGCTTCCAGGTTTTCTTCCTTCAACGCTTCACTCTGAGCCTAACGGATCTGATCAGGTAAATTAGAGTGGATAGTGAGCTGGAGAGCGCGGACACGCTTGGGTTTCGTTTCCTTTCGACTAAGGGCATCAGCTACAACGTTAGCTTTACTTGGGTGGTACTTGATTGCACAATCGTATTCGTTTAAGAGTTCTACCCAGCGACGCTGTCGCATATTCAATTCCTTCGGATCAAAGATATGCTGAAGGCTCTTGTGGTCGGTATAAATAGTACATTTAGTACCGTACAAGTAATGCCTCCAGATTTTTAACGCAAAGACAACGGCCCCCAACTCAAAGTCGTGAGTCGTGTAATTCTTCTCATGAACCTTCAACTGTCGAGAAGCGTAGGCTATCACTTTCTCGCGTTGCATTAGCACACAACCGAGACCCTGAATAGAAGCATCACAATACACAACAAAATCCTCGGTACCTTCGGGTAAAGACAAGATCGGTGCACTGTAGAGTTTTTGTTTCAAGAGTTGGAAAGCATCCTCCTGCTTCGTTCCCCAAGAGTATACAACGCCTTTCTGTGTCAACAAGGTAAGAGGTTGAGCAATCTTCGAGAAGTCTTTAATAAATCGGCAATAGTACCCAGCGAGACCAAGAAATTGTCGCACCTCCGTAGGATTCTTAGGTGCCGCCCAATTTCTGATAGCATCAATCTTAGCAGGATCCACGTGTATCCCCATTTCATTAACAATGTGACCAAGGAAGTGTACCTCTCGAATCCAGAAATCACACTTAGAGAATTTCGCGTAGAGTTGTTCCTTCCTCAGGAGCTCCAAAATAAGACGCAAGTGTCGCTCGTGGTCTTCCTTTCTCTTAGAGTAGATTAAGATGTCATCGATAAACATAATGATGAAATCGTCGAGATACAGTTTGCACACACGATTCATAAGGTCCATGAAAACCGCTGGTGCGTTTGTGAACCCGAATGGCATAACCAGAAACTCATAATGCCCATACCGCGTTCGAAAAGCTGTTTTAGGAACATCCTCCTCTCGGATTCTCATATGATGATAGCCCGATCTTAAGTCGATCTTCGAGTAAAAACTTGACCCTTGCAACTGGTCAAACAGGTCGTCGATACGAGGCAAAGGATAGTGGTTCTTGACTGTCACTTTGTTAAGTTCATGGTAATCTATACACATACGAAAAGACCCGTCTTTCTTCTTCACAAACAGAACTGGGGCTCCCCAAGGCGAGGAACTGGGTCAGATAAAACCTCTATCCAACAGTTCTTGGAGTTGGTTAGACAATTCTTGCAACTCTCCTGGTGCAAGCCGGTAAGGAGCACGAGCAATCAGGGCTGCTACTGGTGTAAGGTCAATCTGAAACTCCACCAGACGGTGTGGAGGTAAACCAGGAAGTTCTTCAGGGAATACATCGAAAAACTCATGAACAACTGGCAGGTCTTCAATTTTCCCTTCTTCAGGCTGAGTATCAGTAACAAGTGCTAGCAGGATAGCCCTTACGTAAACACTTCTGGGCTTTCATGGTTGAGATGATGCCAACCATTGCACCACTACGATGACCTTGAACCGACAAGGATTCTCCACAGAGGAGAGGGATACGTACGATTTTCTCCTTACAAAGAATTTCCGCTTGGTGCTTTGACAACCAGTCCATTCCAACGACTACATTGAAGCTTCCAAGAGTAACGGGAAGTAGGTCAATGTCGAACACTTGACCCATATGTGACAATTGTCAAATTTGCATACATCCATAAAATTATTAAATAATGATTAGTGCTTAATGACTATGCTAAATTACAATTGATTACTTGAATTGCTTCTGATTATTACCATATACATACATGTGCATCATATTTTGCTTAATGTCATTTTTGCATGAGAACTTTATTGACAAAAATGATGCACTAAACACAGTTAGCACAGTTATCCGGCAAATCAGAAAAATGCTGACAGAGTTCAGTAGATAGACAGACATTGTATTGTGACACAGAATGAGCCAGAAGCCAAGTATTACACTAGTATACTGTGTAGGAAAGTATGGATCACAAAACTCCCTTCCTAGAGATAGTTTAAGTGCCGGAAAGTGCCTAAAACTCAACTAAACTGCAGAATTCTGCAGAAAATCAGCAAATTCAGCATTTAAACACACTAATATCATGCAGAAATATGGTTAAATGGTCCTGAATACTTTTCTAAGTGTCGGGAATCGAAACTGTCATAAAATGTAACATAAAGCACACTAAACTGCGTAGTTTAGCACCTTAACGAACCAGTAACCAACCGAACAACCGGACACTACCCGAAACACCAAATTTTCACTAGAAGCATTGTTTTAACATTACCAACCTAGTTAAGGTCCCCGAACATCATAACACACCATATAAATACCTAATAACTAATACCCTAACCAATACACTTAGATTTCAACTATGATCAAACTAACTAGTTACAACCTAAACCTATACCCCCCACCTAGTTCACGGCCATAGTGTGGGGCCCACTCTTGATTTTATTTGTTTATAAAATTAGATCTTGTCTCACTTTTATAAACATAAGAATCCATGAAGATCTTGTGATGTATGGATTATAAGTAAGACTTAGAGTATATAACCTTCATTCTTTCACACAACATAACACACACACTTCTCTCTTCTCCCTTGCTTGTTTCGGCTGAGATCACTACACCATACATCACATTCATTCTTTCATCTTCATACAATTCCACATACACTCAAAGGTGTTAGAAGGTGCATAAGGAAGCTAGAAGCTTTCGGAAGTTGAAGGACCTTCTCTATTTGCTTTTATCCACATCATTTCTTCTCTTGATCATCCCTAGCCTTGAGCTAGTAGTAAGAACACTAATCTTTCCATTTTACATATTATATAAGTGGTTAAAGAATGATACATGATGATTAACTTGAAGAACACTAAGAATCAAGAGAATAAAACTTGAACATAAGCTTAAATCATGAAGAAACTATGTTGTTTATGTGTTGATTTACTTGTTGATTGTTGTTTACTTGTGTAAATGATGTAGATCATCATATGATCTTTCTAGATCATGATTAAAAACATAATCTAGCAAGATGAGAGGATGAAAGTGTTAAAAATTAATGGATCATCCTCACAAAAGTCATGAACTTTAATAAATAAAATGTTTTCTTGTAAAATGATGACTAAATTAAGATATAAATCTTGTAGATCACATATTTCATGGATGATTTTTCAAGAAACCAAGTTAAAAATACAAGTTTCACTTAAACTTGGTTCTTAAACAAATAAACCTTATTTTTGGTGGTTAATAAAGTGTAGAAGCACAAATGTGACAAGAAAAATCCATGAAGAAACATTTTTAGAAAAGGTGAATATAAGTTGTAAAGAACCATCTTCTTTAAAATGACGTTTTTAAAGAATCAACCATACTTTAAAGGGTAACAAGACTTACTATATACACTAGTAAGTTACTACAATTTTTTACAAATATTCAAGTTCATAAAGTAGTAAATTATGCTTGTTTTTGGCAAGATTGATTGTTTATTGTTGATTATTGGTTGATTGTGTTGATTTACAAAAGAAAATGATATACCTTTAAGGTATGGAAACCTCCATTTTAGGGGAAACTATGGCAAAATTTTTCTCAAAATTAAACACTTAGAAAATTATTTCTAAACAAATAATTACAAGTGTGCTTTAAACCATGAATTTTTACATAAACTTTTCCATAATTTTTGTTACAAAAAATTATAAATATTGGAGGTTGGTTTTTACAAATAAAAGTGACTAAATATGTATTTAGGAAATATATATTTAGAAGTCACCATGTGTGTGATTATTTGTATATTATGTGTATTAGTTATATTATTTTAGGATTTAAAATAACATAACTCATCAAAATACCAAGAAATTACAATCCAAAATTTATCAAAATTCCAAGGAATAAATATACAAAGAATACACAAAATATTGGTGAAACCGAACCAAGGAATATAACATACAAAATATTCCGGAAATATTAATCATGAGTATATTTTGGTAATTAATATTTTGGATACTAAGAGAAAGAAAATATGATTTTTACAATTATTACAAGGATATCATATTTTTTACAAGAAGAAAATATATTATTTTGGGTGAATAAAAATATGTATTTTCTTGGAAATATTAGAAGATATATTACTTTTGGAAGAAATATAGATTTTCTCAAACAAAAACGGAATATATTATTTTGGGAGAAAAATAAGCATATATATATATATATATATATATATTCCAAGTTAGACTTGAAAATATATTATTTTTGGAACTTATATGAAAATAAGAATATTTTTGCCAAAGGAAAATTATAAATAATTTTCTAAGTAATATTCCTCGGAATATATATTTTGGAAATATATATTAAAGTATTTTTACTAGAAATATTATTCCGGAGAAGTTGATATAACATTAAGTATAAGAATACTTAATAATTACAAGAAATACGTGTTTTCGTACGTATAAAAACACACCGGAATACGACCCCAATACATGGCAAAAATATACGAGAATAAGAATGCGAATACAAGTACACCCATCCTTGGGAAGGAAATACATGTATAAATACTTGAAAAGTATCAAGTTAAAATATATATTGTTTTAACTATTATTCCAAAAATTTAATAAATATAATTTAAGTTAAAATATTTATTATTTTAACAAATAATTATATAACTTGGAATAATGATAAAGACACTTGGAAACGTAACTCAAAGACACTAATTAATAATAAGTCAAGGCACGACCCGCTCGTCTAATAGACCATAGTACGTTGTAGGTAGTCGTGTACACCAGAGGAAACTTTGAGTTACAGGCGAATTCGAAGAACGCAAACCAGTGAGTTCATGTTCCCCTTTTTCTTTAAATGTTTTCGGTTTTATAACTTCAGGGGAGAAGTACATGTTACAAACTGTTTGCAAACGTTATTATTTGGTATGGTTAGCTAAGGAAGGGTACTACTAGATCATGTGAGTGGTGGGTATGACGCTTAAGGCCATTAATCCTCTTTGTAGGACCGAGGGACTTGAGTGATAGATCTATTTGGGTGTAGCGAGCCCCACCCATGCGTCCGCCGAGTGGACCATGTGGTGACTATGTCTTATTGCCGGAGACAAAGTCTGCTAGGTTTGAGTCTTCCTGCATCACGTCACCAATATTAATGTATTAGCTACACATTAATTGATCTGTTTCCTTGTTGCTTTCATACCGGTTTTCAAGTACATACAAACATACTTACAAATGTTTCAAAGGTTTATTCACAAACACACACATGAACTCGCTCAACTTTTGTTGATGTTTTCAAACTACATGTATTTCAGGAAATTAACTATGGATCTGGCGGGCGTTGGAGTTTACAAGTCATGTCTCTAATAAAATGTGTCATCTGAAGTTAAAGTGTTTGGGTTATGTATTTTATCTTGGATAAGATACATGGCTCGAAACCTGTTTTGTTTGTGTCTTTTGTGAAGTCCTTATGGATCTAAAATTTGCTAGTATTGTATTTTGAACTTGAAGTCTGTGTTTTGGGATTTTAAAACAATGTTGCTTGTAACGTTTTGAAACTATCTATGGATGAACACCTTGGTTGTATCATATAGTCGTTTGTTATGGTTGAATGCAATGATATTAAGCAAGTCACACCAAATCACGCTTCCGCAAAAGTCAGGGTGTGACAGTTTGGTATCAGAGCCTCGATTATAGCGAACTAGGATTCCTTCTCGAGTCTAGACTACAATCATTAGGGCTCTTACGAAAATATTTTTACAACATGTTTTCATTGCATACACGAAAACACCCAGATCCAAGAAACAAACATTTTTATAAAGAAAAGACACGAAACACATTTCAAGGTTTATGTTTGTGGTTCAGTCTGAGAGACTGGGTGGTTCAGTCTGAGAGACTGGGTGGTTCAGTCTGAGAGACTTGGTGGTTCTGTCTGAGAGACTGGTTGGTTTAGTCTGGGAGACTAGGTGGTTTAGTCTGGGAGACTGGTTGGTTTAGTCTGGGAGACTAGGTGGTTTAGTCTGGGAGACTGGTTGGTTTAGTCTAGGAGACTAGGTGGTTTAGTCTGGGAGACTAGGAAGGATAGAAAGATTTCATGAGGGATAACAAGGATACAGGATTACATGATAAATTGCCTTTGTTTGCATATATTGGGTGTTAGTGGATACTATACGTACATATTTTAGGATTACGATGTTGCAGGCACACATGTTATCCTCAGAGAGTGGGTTTTCTGATGCACGCAACCCGAAGGCAGTCACGTTAGACGACGAGGTCATGCCACTCCAGAGATATATACATCAGACACTAAGAGTGATCCTGACATGCGGTCCGAGGACGAGGACAAATTCCAACCGTTCGCGCTACCAGGATTTGGTGATGATTTACCCTTGCTGATGGCTTCCCTGAAGAGGATCCTTTTGTCATTCCTGTTCCAGTCCATGACCACCTTATCATTGGTCACCCTGATGGTGAGCACATCATGGCTCCGATCCTCGATGCCGTACTTCTTGTGGTCATACCTCCCGAGGCTTGGCCATTCGATGATTTGTTTGATGACGATGTCGATTTGTTCGTAGACGATCCTCCTGTTGACACCCAGGGTAATGGGGAGATAGAAAAGGATGTTGTAGCTATTTCCACCTCCTGCTGTTCCGACGGGGAGATATCTTCTGACATCAGTTTTCATTCGGTTTCAGACTCCTTTGAGTCTGTGACCCCTTCAACTTTATAGACGACCGGATTACAGTTTTTGCTACTGACTCAGATGACGACGATGCTATGGCTACCGCACTATCACCTGCTCGAGATCCCACACCTCCACATGACCCCGAGCCTGCTCCTGAGCTAGTTCCTGTTCTGTTTGGGTCAGCCTGATGTTGCACCTATTGATCTTGAGCCGACTCCTGATCCTGACCATGTTCCTTTTGGTTTACCAGACGTTACACCCATTATACCTGACCCAGTTCCTGCACCTGTTGACCATCCTTTTGCCGAGCCATTTATTTCCCCCACATGCACCCGCTGATGTTGCTCCTATCCCTCCTGTAGAAACCGATGTCCATCACACTGATTTGCCGATTGGTTTTCCTTCAGGACATCCCTGCACCCCGTCCAGGGGAAGGTACTCCTGGTCAGCACCCGCGTGATGATCCTTTTGCTACAACAGTATTTCCTCCGACCTTACAGGCTACACCGTTTGCTCCTTTCACTTCTTCACCGCTGGACAAGCCATTCCGATGGTCCCTACCATACACTATGCCGATTTCAGACCTCTATCATCCTTCGCATTATGGAGGCTACACAGGGGATGAGTTTCTCCTGTCACTTCAACTACAGTTCGAGGTTTTTAGTCGTGAAGTTTTGGAGCCTGAGCTGACACCACGTCCCCCACCCTATCTATACAAGTATACTATGATCCTCCACATTCATCACTGTCTCCTTTTGCACTCTCACCTGCTGCTATTACACCTTTCTCAGGTTTTGATGCTCGTTTCTTTACTATTGAGTAGCAGATCAGTAAATTACTTCGACGTGTATACAAGCTCGAGGAGGAGCTCGCACATGTTAGCAATTTGCTTTTCTTCCCTCCTCCACCTCAGTCACCAGTATAGTTGGTTTCTGGTTTTATGCGGATTGCATTACTTTTGGGTAAAGACGCTACTGATGAGCCGAGATTGTGGAGACTTTTGAAGACCACTTTTGACCACGTGATTTTGATACACTGATAGACTTATTGGACAAGGGTAGGGTGACCCTGTGTCCCTTTTGATGTGATACACTTGGTAGACAATGTGATTGTGGTCGGTAAATAATGAAAGCCCAATTGTCATATTCCCCATTAAACATATAAATCAACAACGTGCTTGCTTGTTATGTTCTCATTAAATATGTCCCCATCTACCTGTTTATGCCATAATTGTGATGCTATATGATTGCTTTCTATGACGATTTCTTATATACATATGTATACACACCTCCTAGGTCTTATTCGTTAAGTAGAGGCTTATGTGCCTGTGTCCTTAATAAGACCTGACCTAACCAATCTTCTTCCTAGAAGATGTCGCTTCAAAGGAACACCGATACCAACAACCCTATGCCGACGACAGATGCAGAATTACAAGAGCGCATCTCACAGGCCATCACACAGCACGAGGCCCTTCACTCCGAACGCAGCAGAGGTACCTCAGGAAATAACCCACCCAACGGTAATGTTTAGTCACTTAAGACACATTACAAAACTTTTGGACATTTCCACGGGTGTTTTGCTAATGCCTTATGTGAATGATGTTGCTTATGTCGCAGGCTGCACCTACAAGCAGTTCTTGAGCTGCAAGCCCCGAGATTTCGATGGCACTGGGGGTGCCATAGCCTTCGTGCGCTGGGTTGAGAAGATGGATTCTGTTTTGCGTTTGAGCAAATGCGCCCCAGAGCATCAAGTCACGTACATATTTGGATTGTTTCAAGATGGGGCTCTCTCATGGTGGAACCTTCAGGTTTAGACGTTGGGTGAGACTGTTGCGTATGCTTTGACGTGGGATGAACTGAAAGAGCTGATGCATAAGACGTATTGTTCGAGAGCAGAAATCCAGAAGCTGGAAACTGAGTTCTGGAACTTGAAGATGGAAGGATCAAAGATAACTGAGTATGTGCAGAGATTCCATGATTTGTCTCGTGTTGTCCCCTACATGGTAGAACCAGAGTTTAAGAGAATCGAACGTTTCATCTGGGGGTTGGCACCTCAGATTCTGAGCATGGTGACAACATCGAAGCCTCAACAATTACCGATGCTATCGATTTAAGTGTGACGCTCACTGAGGAAGCGGTTAGACTGGTAAAATTTTCCACCTCGGAGGAGAAAAAGGAGACTCATGCGGAGCCATATGGAGATAACAAGAGGAAGCTCGCAAATTTCAAGAAGGGTACTCGGGCGAATAACAAGAAGAAGGCCAAAAAGGGAAAAGAGTACATGGGTATCCTACCTAAGTGCGACAATTGTCGACGTTACCATGTCGGGCGATGTAAATATGGAAAATGTGATAACTATGGCAAGAGGGGGCATGTCAAGGAGACTTGTAGGAAAGGTACTGAACGTGGAAATGGAGGCCAAGATGGTAGCAAGAATTACAGAGGAAACAACGACAACAACGACTATCAAGGCAGGAAGACTGACGATCAAAAACGTGCTCAAGGTTGTTTTAACTGTGGAGACAAAAGCATTTCAGAAAATACTACCCTAAAAACACTCAGGCACGTGGATGAAAGCTCAACAGCGGAGCTAGGGAAGCATGCCAGGATCCAAACATGGTCATCGGTACATCCCATATTAGTCAACGTTATGCATCTGTGTTGCTTGATATTGTTACCGATTTTAGCTTCGCATCTCTAGAGTTTAAGAGTATCCATGGTTTAGTAGCAAGTAAGTTAGGTATCTCGTATTCGATAGAACTAGCTAATGAGAAGCTAGTAGAAGCTAGTGAAGTGATTTGAGGCTGTGTGATAGAGCTTGGAGAGCGTGAGTTAACGCTTGATCTGCTGCCAGTTGAGTTGGGAAGTTTCGACGTAGTAGTTGGAATGGATTGGTTGTCGAGTAACCGAGCTGAGATCATATTTCACAAGAAGATTTTCCGCAGCCCGATGGCGAGTGAAGAGACGAACGTGATTCATGAGGAGAAGCATGATACGCTTCTACAAATTGCTAGTTGTTTGAAGGCACTGCGTAAGGGATATGTCACCTTCATAGCTCATGTCGTGGACAAAGAAGCCGTAGAACCTAAGCTCGAAGATATCCCTGCGATAAGGGAACATCCTGAAGTCTTCCCCAAAGACTTGCTAGAATTATCTCCTTAACGACAAGTCAAATTTCACATTGACTTGGTTCCAGGCACCGCGCCTGTGGCCAAGGCACCTTACCGACTTGCGCCTTCAGAGATGCAAGAGTTGTCAGCGCAGCTTCAGGAGCTTCTGGGCAAGGGATTCATTAGACCAAGCTTCTCGTGTTGGGGAGCTCCAGTTCTGTTCGCCAAGAAGAAGGACGGTAACTTTCGAGTGTGAATCGACTACCAGGGGCTGAACAAGCTAACCATCAAGAAATTTGTATCCCTGCCGAGGATTAATGATTTAATTCGACCAGCTGCAAGGATCCGACTACTATCCCAAGATTGGTCTTCGATCAGGTTATCGCCAGCTGCGGATCTAGGAAGAAAGTATACCAAAGTAGAGTGAGTCAACAGGTTGCTTTTAGACATACGTTAATATTGTGTTTTCTACATGGTGCACAAAACAGTTTTACACAGAATATGAAACTTTGAGAACCTAGGAAAACAAGTACTTGGGACCTTCAGGAACTTAGGTCAAAACTCATAAGAGGTTATCACTTAGGAACCGCGTCTGCTAACTCAAACAAACCCCATTATTATGACAAACATGCTATTCTAGTTAACCGAACAGGTGAAGTACTCAAATTTCTTTTATTGAAACTTCCACTTTTGCTTCTAGTGAGTAGATTTTGCATCTCTACTCCTCTTAATGGTAGTTGCATCACGACAGTTTTCTTCATTAAAGCGAACATTCCTTTGTCTCGATACTTGATCATTTCTTCATTATAGCGAATACTCATTGTTTCATTTCTTGGAAATTCATATGTTACGCCTGCATCATTTGTTATGAATATGGTTTCATTTCGAATAAGCGCTTCGTCAAAGTTCAAATATTATTTGTTAAAGCTAATTATTGATTTGTGATTCGAATGACCTACACTATTGTAATTGTTGGCTCCTTTGCTATCAAGTCAACACACCTTCTTGAAACTTCTTTCCTTTTAAGTTACATTCATGGTTTATCCTTGTAACCATGCCAAAATTCCCTTGTCAATACATACGTTTATTGTCAGATTGCGCTGAGACCTAGTCCAATTGCTTGAACTTGTCCATTTTGCATACTCAATTCAAGACACCATATGATGTATTGAGAGCATCATATTCGAATTCATTTTTGCTAGAGTTTCATTCATTCCTAGTCGCAGTAGACTTGTTTGGTCTACGGCTCCATTAAGTCGTTTGTTGATTTCGACACCTTGTGGTGATGTTTTCACTAGATTGAAGCTTGCGCTAATCTCGTTTACGCATCTCATACACGGATTTAATTGTTGATTTATTAACTTGCTCTAAATCCGTTTTGCTTTATCATGATTAAAGCAGTCTTAACACAATCGTGTGTTAAGACAATGGTACCTAAATTTATATCCCAGTGTACCTCCTAATGGTTCTTTCATTATCAATCGAATGCCTTGCAGCATTTATTGCTCTTTCATTATCAATCGAAAACAGTAGTTCTTTGGTATTCTATATTCAATTGAAAAATCCTACAATGCCGTTTGAATCAAATTTCCAGGATTGCTTCATTACACTTTCATTTGATTTCAAACACTGTGAACTTGTTCGGTCACCGCTATTATTAAATTATGTCATTACGACACCTTGTGTTGTCGGTACAAACTTGTAGCTTGTGCTTACCATGGTCACCCGTTTCACACAAAACTACACATACTTTTGTTTGACTTATCATTTAAACATTCTTAATGCAACTATGTATTAAGACAATGATACACCAAGTTCGATTGTATTTCATTTCGGTGTATTCTCGCAATTCAATATTGTCAACACACTAGTTTTATTCATTTGTTTGTTCAAAAGTTGACATATCATTTTCGTGTCACTATTACATTTGAGCTTGTTGATTTTGAGTTCATCTAGCGGATGCTATTGTTTCTGAAAACTTGTTTGCATATTGTGAACGATCATTTGGAATTCTATTTGTCGAAACTCTTTTTTTTCGTTGGACCCTGTTAACTAAGTGACACTAGATTATACATCTATACGTCTCGTATCCTTTGACATCAAATTCTGGAACACATACCTTTTAAGCATTGGGTTCTTGTTGTTGTAATATGTCCTTGGATTCACCTGATTCGAATAAGTTTTGATTCGGTTTTGTGGTTATCTACCTCAGTATTATTCATATCCGTACACGCATAAGGTAACCTAAAGGAGTTAAGGTAGTATAAATTTCGAGGACGAAATTTTCTTAACAGGGGGAGAATGTGACAACTGTCAAATTTGCATACATTTGTACAATTATTATATAATGATTAATGCTTAATGACGATGCTAAATTACAATTGATTACTTGAATTGCTTCTGATTATTACCATATACATACATGTGCATCATATGTTGCTTAATGTCATTTTTGCATGAAAACTTTATTAACTCAAATGATGCACGAAACACAGTTCGCACAGTTATCCGGCAAATCAGAAAAATGCTGACAGAGTTCAGTAGATAGACAGACATTGTATTGAGACACAGAATGATCCAGAAGCCAAGTATTACACTAGTATAGTGTGTAGGAAAGTAAGGATCACAAAACTGCTTTCCTAGAGATAGTTTAAGTGCCGGAAAATGCCTAAAACTCAACTAAACTACAGAATTCTGCAGAAAATCAGCAAATTCAGCATTTAAACACACTAATATCATGCAAAAATATGGTTAAATGGTTCTGAATACTTTCCTAAGTGTCAGGAATCGAAACTGTCATAAAAGATAACATAAAACACACTAAACTATGTAGTTTAGCACCTTAACGAACCAGTAACCAATCGAACAACCGGACACTACCCGAAACACCAATTTTTCACTAGAAGCATTGTTTTAACATTACCAACCTAGTTAAGGTCCCTGAACATCATAACACATCTTATAAATACTTAATAACTAATACCCTAACCAATACACTTAGATTTCAACTATGATCAAACTAACTAGTTACAACCTAAACCTATACCCTCCCCCACCTAGTTCACGGCCATAGTGTAGGGCCCACTCTTGATTTTATTTGTTTATAAATTTAGATCTTGTCTCACTTTTATAAACATAAGAATCCATGAAGATCTTGTGATGTATGGATTATAAGTAAGACTTAGAGTTTATAACCTTCATTTTTCACACAACATAACACACACTCTTCTCTTTTCTCCCTTGCTTGTTTCGGCCGAGTTCACCACACCATACATCACCTTCATTCTTTCATCTTCATATAATTCCACATACACTCAAAGGTGTTAGAATGTGCATAAGGAAGCTAGGAGCTTTCGGAAGTTGAAGGACCTTCTCTATTTGCTTAGTAAGAACACTAATGTTTCCATTTTACATCTTATATAAGTGGTAAAGAATGATACATGATGATTAACTTGAAGAACACTAAGAATCAAGAGAATAAAACTTGAACATAAGCTTAAATCATGAAGAAACTATGTTGTTTATGTGTTGATTTACTTGTTGATTGTTGTTTACTTGTGTAAATGATGTAGATCATCATATGATCTTGCTAGATCATGATTAAAAACATAATCTAGCAAGATGAGAGGATGAAAGTGTTAAAAATTAATGGATCATCCTCACAAAAGTCATGAACTTGAATAAATAAAATGTTTTCTTGTAAAATTATGACTAAAGTCAGATACAAATCTTGTAGATCACATATTTCATGGATGATTTTTCAAGAAACCAAGTTAAAAATACAAGTTTCACTTAAACTTGGTTCTTAAACAAATAAACCTTATTTTTGGTGGTTAATAAAGTGTAGAAGCACATATGTGACAAGAAAAATCCATGAAGAAACATTTTTAGAAAAGGTGATTATAAGTTGTAAAGAACCATCTTCTTTAAAAATGATGTTTTTAAAGAATCAGCCATACTTTAAAGGGTAACAAGACTTACTAAATACACTAGTAAGTTACTACAAATTTTTACAAATATTCAAGTTCATGAAGTAGTAGATTATGCTTGTTTTTGGCAAGATTGATTGTTTATTGTTGATTATTGGTTGATTGTGTTGATTTACAAAAGAAAATGATATACCTTCAAGGTATGGAAACCTCCATTTTAGGGGAAACTATGGAAAAATTTTTCTAAAAATTAAACACTTAGAAAATTATTTCTAAACAAATAATTACAAGTGTGCTTTAAACCATTAATTTTTACATAAACTTTGCCATAATTTTTGTTACAAAAAATTATAAATATTGGAGGTTGGTTTTTACAAATAAAAGTGACTAAATATGTATTTAGGAAATATATATTTAGAAGGCACCATGTGTGTGATTATTTGTATATTATGTGTATTAGTTACATTATTTTAGGATTTGAAATAGTATAACTCATCAAAATACCAAGAAATTACAATCCAAAATATTACCAAAATTCCAAGGAATAAATATACAAAGAATACACAAAATATTGGTGAAACCGAACAAAGGAATATAACATACAAAATATTCCGGAAATATTATTCATGAGTATATTTTGGTAATTAATATTTTGGACACTAAGAGAAAGAAAATATGATTTTTACAATTATTACAAGGAAATATCATATTTTTGACTTATTTTGGGTAAATAAAAATATGTATTTTCTTGGAAATATTAGAAGATATATTACTTTTGGAAGAAATATAGATTTTCTCAAACAAAAACGGAATATATATTTTCCAAGTTAGACTTGAAAATATATTATTTTTGGAACTTATATGAAAATAAGAATATTTTTGCCAAAGGAAAATTATAAATTATTTTCTAAGTAATATTCCTCGGAATATATATTTTGGAAATATATATTAAAGTATTTTTACTAGAAATATTATTCCGGAGAAGTTGATATAGCATTAAGTATATGAATACTTAATGATTACAAGAAATACGTGTTTTCGTACGTATAAATACACGCCGGAATACGACCCCAATCCATGTAAAAAATATACAAGAATAAGAATGCGAATACAAGTACACCCATCCTTGGGAAGGAAATACATGTATAAATACTTGAAAAGTATCAAGTTAAAATATATATTGTTTTAACTATTATTCCAAAAATTTAATAAATATAATTTAAGATAAAATATTTATTATTTTAACAAATAATTATATAACTTGGAATAATGATAAAGACACTTGGAAACGTAACTCAAAGACACTAATTAATACTAAGTCAAGGCACGACCCGCTCGTCTAATAGACCATAGTACGTTGTAGGTAGTCGTGTACACCAGAGGAAACTTTGAGTTACAGGCGGATTCGAATAACGCAAACCAGTGAGTTTATGTTCCCCCTTTTCTTTAACTGTTATCGGTTTTATAACTTCGGGGGAGAAGTACATGTTACAAACTGTTTACAAACGTTATTATTTGGTATGGTTAGCTAATGAAGGGTACTACTAGATCATGTGAGTGGTGGGTATGACGCTTAAGGCCATTAATCCTCTTTGTAGGACCGAGGGACATGAGTGATAGATCTATTTGGGTGTAGCGAGCCCCACCCATGCGTCCGCCGAGTGGACCATGTGGTGACTATGTCTTATTGCCGGAGACAAAGTCTGCTAGGTTTGAGTCTTCCTGCATCACGTCACAAATATTAATGTATTAGCTACACATTAATTGATATGTTTCCTTGTTGCTTTCATACCGGTTTTCAAGTACATACAAACATACTTACAAATGTTTCAAAGGTTTATTCACAAACACACACATGAACTCGCTCAACTTTTGTTGATGTTTTCAAACTACATGTGTTTCAGGAAATTAAGTATGGATCTGGCGGGCGTTCGAGTTTATAAATCATGTCTCTAATAAAAGGTGTCATCCGAAGTCGGAGTGTTTGGGTTATGTATTTTATCTTGGATAAGATACATGGCTCGAAACCTATTTTGTTTGTGTCTTTTGTGAAGTCCTTATGGATCTAAAATTTGCTGGTATTGTATTTTGAACTTGAAGTCAGCGTGTGACACCATAAGATCGAGTTTACACCCAAAAAGAACATGTGAAGCTTCAATCGATTTACCATCCGCTAATTCTACTACATGTTTGTTTACAAGAGGTGTAGGAGTCAACCCTAACTGACGACTGAACCCCAAAGACACATAACTCCAATCGGCACCAGAGTCGAATAAAACAAAAGCAAATAGATTGTTCACAGAAAACGCACCGGTCACCACGTTGCCATCATTCCTAGCTTCCCCAGCACCAATAGTAAACACTCTTCCACGCGCACCATTCCCACCATTGTTCCCGTTGTTGTTGTTCCCAATGTTGTTATTATTACCAGCATTCTTATTCAGTTGAGGGCAATCCCGCCTAAAATGACCCTCGTCTCCACGCTGAAAACACCCCTTACGATTTCCCTGGTTCTGTTGAGGCTGCTGCCTTTCCTGCTGCTGCGGCTGCTGTTGTGGGGGTTGTTGTTGCTGCTGTTTTGGGACTTGGGCCCTGCAATCTCTAGCCATATGGCCCACCTTGTTGCACCTGTGACAGAACCGGGTGCATGGCCCACGATGATGAAAGTTTCACTTGTTACACTTTGGTTGCTTCCCTGCATAAGAGCCTTGGTTCGAGTTGTTGGTCTGATTCTGATTAACTGAGGATGACTGACTAAAACTGCGGTTGCTGCCGTTGTCTGGCTTCTTCTGTGACTGATTCGAGTTGGACACCTTGTCCACGTCATTCCATTTACGTTTGTTGTCAGTAGCAGGAGTAGTAGCTGTAGCTGTAGCAGTAGTAGCAGCAGTAGTAGAAACACGTGGTGGTAGCGAGCCACGCTCCACCTCCTGATCGGTAATCTTGTGAGCTAGACGAATGATTCGAGGCAAGTTGTCAAGATTCACCGCAGTGACCAGACCCTTGACCTGCGGTGCTAAACCATTGATGTACAGCTCAATCCTACGGTGGGGTGGTCGCGATAAGCTAGGACACATATTCGCGAGTTCATGTGACCGTTTTGTGTATGCTTCAATCTCAGACCCTGCCATCTTCAAATTATAATACTCATTCTCCAACTTTTGAAACTCATCTCTAGGGCAGTACTCTTCACACATCAGCTCCTTGAAGTCATCCCAAGTAGTCGCGTTCACCATTTCAATACCCAGCATTTGGACTTGGGAATTCCACCAAGTTGAGGCACCATCCTCAAGTGTGCCTGAAGCATACTTCACTCTGTCCCCAGCAGGACAGTTACACATCGCGAACACCGATTCTGCCTTCTCAAACCAACGTAGTAGTTCCACGGCTCCTTCAGTCACACTAAATGTCTGTGGCTTACAATCCATGAACGTCTTAAACATGCAAACAAGCGGATTGTTCTGATTCACGTGTTGACCTGAAGACGAAAGAGAATACAACACAAGGGTAAGATTCGAGTACGCGACACAAGGATAAAGAGTATTTGGCACATATCGTACCAGCCTGCTGAGCCGCTAGGGCTTCAGCCACACGAGTATTGATCAAATCAGTTAATTCAGCCTGGGACATAACAATATTGCGACGTCCACCGCCGCGGCCTCCACCACGTCCACCATTTCGTCCGTTCATGATTCTATATAAAAGTGGGAAAAGATTAGAAGTCGGGATTGAGTAGGAGTCAAACATCACTATGACCTCTACAGATTACTGAGTTCTATCATTACGTCAGACCATAGAGCACAATCCCTTTCACACTTGTTAAGCCTCACTGGGACTCACATGCACCCTACATTATTATTATTATGTGTGCACCCATAATAACAATGTGATTTGCATGTTTATCTCAGCTCCTCTCAACTCATGCTAAAAGGTTCCTCAAATTCAGGTAGCAAGACAAAAGACACCATAACATAGATCATGAAGGTTTAGAGGAGTGTCACACTATTAAACACATAACGTAGGCTAGTAACACAGGAACTCATATGTAGGATTGTTTTCTGACCCAAATGAGTCGTTCAGAAGAGTTTTTGCTCAATACGAAAGGCGGAAACAGACGTATCGAGTTAATTCAGCTTGAAATTCACTTTAAACTATCTTTTGATTGATATAACAACGTTTTACAGCGAGTAGACACTTCGGCAGCAGTTCGGTACTGAAACCGGAAAAATTACAAATGACAAGACACATCAGGTATTTATAGGCTGTCTATTTTGCACGAAAGTGTTCATGCGAAATCGACTTCACACGAAATGGCTATTTCGTGCGAAATACCCAGTTGATTGTGTGCGAAATACCCACAAATACACTTTTCTCGTAAAACGTGCCCTGATCTAGCCAATCTAAACAAGACTCGATACAAGACAAAGTCGACAGACGTATGCACCAACAGACTCCCCCTCGGATGTTGACGAAGTCTTCAGTGTCGAGTCTTCAATCTTCAATCTTCAGTCTTTATCAGTCTTCTCGTTCTCTTCCAAAGTATCTAACAGTGTAAAATATCCTCAATCTCTATCTTCTTTTCATCTGCAGGATCTTGACCTGGCTCTTACCTCACTTTAATTCTCTTGACCAGGTCTCATGATTCCTTAAGTTCATCAGCATCAGCAGATTGCGTGAACCCTAGGACTCGAATCTGGCTTTTTACCATTCAAACTCTTTAGTAGCTGACTTCAGACTCTCCCTTTCGATAAGCTGGGATCCCAGTCTGGAATAATCCTATCACAGGCTTTGAATCGAACACCTGGCTCTTATCACTTTCACAAGCTCTATGATTGAAACCTGGCTTTTTCCAAATTTCATTCCTGCACATTCTCTACCTCAAAATAAATTTCACAAATTTATAAATTTATCAAATTTATATCACTTGAAGAAATAGAATGATTTAACATTTAAAAGTTTCTTATGACCACTTGTAGACAAACATTCAAAATTTATTTATTCTCTGAAAACCACTTGTAAGTATTTCTTCACACACACACTCTCCCAAACCTATTCATCATGTTTAGCACTCGGAATTTTGAAAATCAGCTCTTCAACATCAGTTGTCGAAAATCTTTTTGTATTTTCAAAATTTATGCTAAAACACACTGAAAATCTTTTTGGATTTTTTAAAGAAATGCAGTAAAGAAATATTTACATACAATATTTTTGTGAGTTTGTGTAAAAGGATCATATCAGTTTCTGAGACCAATCACTAGCACCGTTAAGCTTTAAACATTTTAAGTTCTAAACGATTCACTTAGATTGTCAGTATACTGATCCACTTAAATTTTCACACAAAGTTCAACTGTTTCGAGATACGAGATTAATGTTTTAAGAACTTAAACTTATTCGCGTATCCCACCTCAGAATATACTCCCGTATCCAGATCCCAATATTCAGTCTTACAGGTGAGTATACCTAGATGATATCTGTAAAGGGTTAAATGCGAGGGCCATGAGAGCTCAGGCTATTGCTTCCGCAAAATCAGAGAGATGATGGCTTCGACTTTAGGTGTGTTCCCTTTAGAGAATCGTTTCTTCAACAGCACATGATTAGCATTTTGCAATGTTTCATCATTTTTTATGCTGAGGGTAGTGCTATTTTTCAAGCAAGCAGAAAGTATTATACGGGGACTAGGCCATTGCTTCCGCAAAATCAGAAGTCCCGGGATAATACCCCAGATATCACTGAGTATAAAGACCTAGTATCTCAGAAAGAGGGACCTTTCAAACAAGATTTCGGGGGTTACCCATATATCCGAGAGATGTTCCCCACGAGATAAGTAAGTTTGAAATTTAGGTTTATATCTCGACACAATCTACTAAATGTGTAAAAACCTATTGGCACATCATCAGTGAGACCGTTTATCACATTTAACTTTCCAATTCTTTAGCATGCTGTGATAGTCCACTGATGTACTATCATTTCCTCTTTTTCTCCACAAAACTCATTTTTGATTTTATCATGTTTTTGACTTTTTCAAAATTTTCAAATGTTTTTGGATTTTCTGAAACTTCTTACTCCCCCTAAAATGCAAAAGCATTTAAAGGAAATTTGAAAACAAACTGTACAAATAAAGTGACAACTGTTGTGAATTGCTTCAAATCACCATCCACTTGGCATAAACAATCAGAACTCCCCCTGACAACAAACTATTTTCCCATTATGATTTCAAAACACTTAAGTTTGTTTTAATCAAATGGTTTTTCCGGAAAATTAGTTTTGTTGATTTTCATAAACCACTTATAGGTTAGGGGTTCAATTCATCACCTTGTTCTTTCATCTTCAACATTTTGAAAAATATAACAATTTTAAGATCAATCAACAAATACCACTTATAGAAAATCAAGTACAACTTAATGTCCCTGATTTACCACTTGTATGTTTTCACAAACACACAAAATTCAAGAAAGATGCCGATACCTGCTCCACACTTACCAACCTGGGAGCTCCGGCAAGTCCAGAGTTTAATCATAATATATTCTATCCCAGTTACCAACCTGGTATGACCCATCTTTACCTGGTTTCTTCGTTTTCTTCTCATATAATTCTTTTACTCCTTTGACCTTCCTGTCAACCATTTTTCCAAAAATATGTTGAACTTTGAGGCTAAAGGCTTTTTCCACATCAAATTCTTTCTTTTCAGAAAAAAAATTGATTTGAAATCTCAACTTTTCCAAATTTTGATTTAAAATTTTCAGCTCTCAATGGTGGAAAATTTACATTATCCATTGGCGGAACTGACTTTCCACCTTTTAACTCAACATGTGGCTCCTCTGACTTTGTGGAATCAGATTCATAGCCAGAAAATAGCTCCTCTGATTTTGATGAATCAGAATCATTGCTAGAACCATCATCAGATTTCTTAACGACCCACTTTTGGTTGTCAAGATTTGCTTTTCTTTTGTAAAAACCTTTTGAACATTCACCAACCTCAAATTTTGAGTTTTTGAATATTATAAAAGGTTTGGTTGGTGATTCATTTTCAACCATCTTTTCTTTCTTTTTAAGAAAAACTCCCTGTTTTGGTTGGATTGCCTTTGGACAATTCCTAGCTATATGACCAATTGTTTTGCATTTAAAACAGGTTCTTGTTTCTCCTTTGTGAGCAACTTCCTTCTTCATTTCTTCTTGCTTTTTAGCAAGGAATTCTTTGTTTGTCTGCGTTCTGAACAATTTCTCCTTTTCTTCTTCAGATGATGTTCCTGAAACCAAAACAGTTTTTGGTTTATTAGTTTTCTCATTTTTATGATTTTTCGGTGGAATAAATCCAAGACCTTTTCTTTTGAAATTACCGTTATGGTTTGGTTTCTTTTGAAAACCAGAACCAGAACTGTAACCCCTTTTCTTGTTTAACCTTTGTTGTACTCTTGAGGTGTATTTTTTAGGTTTTTCAGAAAGATTTACATCTTTTATTTCAGAAATATTAATTTCTGTTAGTTTGAAAACCTTTTTAATCATTTCAGTTTTAACACCTCTTATTGGAAATTCATCATCAGAATATAATTTGTCAGAATCATTCAAAGTATATGCAACTTTGAATATTTCATCATTCATATTAGATTTTGATAACAGAAATTCTTTATTGTAAACCCGTTTGTCCTTTTTGGCGGTTTGACTTGACGTCTCAGACTTTGATTCTGAGTTTGACTCCAACTTTGACTCCTCAACCTCATCTTTATCCAACACCTAATCGACCACTTTCTTTATTAACTCAGACTCATGATCAGTATCGGACGAAGTGAAAATGACGTCAATGTTGTCGGGCAAATTATCTGAAAATTCAGATTCCCATTGTAAATTGGTTGCCTTTATGACTCTTTCTGAATTTGGATTTCGTGGAGAATATCCATTTTCAAGCGGAGGTGGACACTTGTTGTAACTGGCACCTTGTTTCTTACCAGAAATCTTCATTTCAGTATCCTTCTTCTTTTCAGAACTCTTGTCTTCAGATACTTCCTCTTCATCAAATGCCTTCATGCCTTCAACGGTTGGATAAATCCTGTCAATAACATAAGAAGTACATGAGTAACTTTTTAACAACCTGGTTACCCTTTCTATTTCAATCCTCTGAGTTTCCAGTTTTTGTTCCAAAACAACACACTTCTCAATATAATTATTGACGACTTTCTGCTTTGTCATGAAAGCTCCTTGAAGTGTCTTCATTGCAATTGCTTGTTCACTGCTTGATTGATTATACTGATTCATTTCTTTGTTTAGAACATCATAGGATTCTTTCAATCTGTTCATGTTATGGATCAAAGTACTGTTTTGCTTTTTCACTGCTTCACAGTTTTCACATTTCACAGGAATCTTTTGTGCATCAGCTTCTGCTTCAACCATGAAAGCTGGAACTTCTTTTACCTTTTTCTTTATCACAGGAACTTCTTCATCATCACTGCTGACATGTTTCTTAACTTTCTTCTTTTTCTTTCGAATTTTTTCATCATCACTATCACTCTCTTCCATCATTCTTAAGTGCTCTTTCATTCTGTTTGCATAATAATCATTATCATTATCACTGTCTTCAGTAACTCGAGCAACAAAAGCTTTTGCCAAGAATTCTTTATCCAGATAGTAACTGTCCCAACTAAAACCTTTTGGAAGCCTTTCATCATCTTGATTTATCATTTTGTTTGTCAGATATGCTTCACTCTCTGCTGAAATATACTTATTCCAACTGACTCCTTTAGACGAACTTTTATCATCTTGATTCACCATATAAGATTTCTTTGATTCTTCAATCTCCTTCCTAGCATGAGCAGTTTGTGGTTGTTGTTGAGGTGATTGTTGAGAAACTTGATGATAAATTGCTTTCCGATAATAATCATTATTGTTGAACGGATTTTGAGCTCCACTTGCTTCGCGGTTAGTGCATTCTCTCTTGAAATGTCCTTTTTCCCTGCAACGAAAACAAGTAACTTTAGATTTATCAAATCCTAAAGTAGAAACATTTGCATCACGGAAATCATCTCTTCCCGTAATTTGTTTAAACTTCTCAGCTCTTCTCAACACACTTGCCATACACCACTTTATATCCATCAACTCCATCTCCTCAGCATCAATCTGATCGTAATCCTCTTTAGTCAACATTGGATTCCCCATCCTTCCTGCTACTAAACTCCCATACGACTCTAACACATTCACCAACAAAGACATGTGACTTTTTTGCAACTTCTTCCGAGTAGTTTTGGTCATTCTCAAGATTTAATGCAATGTTGCATTGAAGAACTTTTCCATTCTTAGTTGTTGAAAAATTTGGTTCAAATGACTGATATGAAGAAAAACTCATTTTGCTGTTTGATCCTTTAGATGACCCTCCAGATGAATTTTTAGCATTGAATGCAGTTTCAATCTTTGGTGACATGTTGGTTTTATCACTGATACCTCCCTTGTAATATAACCCAATATCTTGTTCACCATCAAAATCCTTCATTCTTGAGATTTTCCGTTGTTCCATCTCTTGAGCTTCAAGTTTTTCAATGAACTTTCCCAGTGTCAAATTTCCAAAATCTTTCTTATTTCTCAACATCATAAGATATGTACCCCAAGTTTCATGTGGCAATGCATCAGCCAACTTTTTAATCAACTCTTCATTATCTTTTGTGATGCTCACCCTCTTCATGTTTACTAACAGATTGCAATATCTTTCGATGATCTGCTTAGTGCTTTCAGTTCTCAAACCACGAAATAGATCAAACTCCTTTTCTAAAAGTGACTTTTTGTTCTTGATCATCTCTTTACTTCCAACAAACTTTGATTTTAATGCTTTCCAGATTGAATATGCAGTTCCATTGTGTTGCAATAAAACCAAGATATCCTCTTTCACAGCTTGATGCAATAAACTTGTCATTATTTTTTCATCTTTGTATTTCTTTTTCTCTTCAGCACTTAGATCTTTAATTGCAATAATCTCTTCATCATCATTCATCGGTCTAACATATTTTGTTTCAACACATTCCCAAGCATCCAAATAATTTGCTTGAACCCAATTTTCAAATCTTTCTTCCCATCCCTTATACTCCTCAATGTTCATGAGCTTAGGCGGTTTTTGCATGGTGCCCGTTTCATTTTCTAACATGGTGATCTGTGCAATAGTAATCAGAGTAGCAAAGGCGTTGTAAAATTCTTCTTCCATGATTCGGTTACAAAATCTCACAAATTTAATCTTTCAAACGAAATAGAACAATTCAAACGAAATGAACTTTGGTGCGAAATACACTTCTTCACACGAAATAACTTGTTCAAACGAAATAACCAATCTGATGCAAAATAACTGCTTACGTGCGAAATAGCTGAACTTTCAAGCGAAATGAAGTGATTTCGTACGAAATAGGTGATTTCGTACGAAATGAAATACTTTTTCAAACGAAACACTGATTTCGTGCGAAATGAGTGTGGTATTTCGTGCGAAATAGATGAAACAAATACTATTCCATGCGAAATGCTGCTGATGTCATCAATTCGGCCATGATTTTGTCAAATTGAACAAGTTTTACTCCGATTTTAGTTCTAATTCTTTCAAGGCTTTGTTAAAACATAATTTCGCATATAATGTGAGAAATTCAAGTCATTTTAACCGTGAAATCAAGTTTAATTTTGAAAAGAAGGTGTAGAAAACAGATTTTGCAGCTGAATCGGTAAGAACTCTTCCTCCTGAGCTCTGATACCACTTGTAGGATCGTTTTCTGACCCAAACGAGTCGTTCAGAAGAGTTTTTGCTCAATACGAAAGGCGGAAACAGACGTATTGAGTTAATTCAGCTTGAAATTCACTTTAAACTGTCTTTTGATTGATTTAACAAAGTTTTACAGTGAGTAGACACTTCGGCGGCAGTTCGGTACTGAAACCGGAAAAATTACAAATGACAAGACACATCAGGTATTTATAGGCTGTCTATTTCACACGAAAGTGTTCATGCGAAATCAACTTCACACGAAATGGCTATTTCGTGCGAAATACCCAGTTGATTTCGTACGAAATGACAATTTGTCATTTCGTGCGAAATACCCACAAATACACTTTTCTCGTAAAACGTGCCCTGATCTAGCCAATCTAAAACAAGACTCGATACAAGACAAAGTCGACAGACGTATGCACCAACATCATACTATAGTGCTAAG
The DNA here is from genome assembly GCA_030545235.1 of Helianthus tuberosus. Taxonomy (NCBI): domain Eukaryota; kingdom Viridiplantae; phylum Streptophyta; class Magnoliopsida; order Asterales; family Asteraceae; genus Helianthus; species Helianthus tuberosus. Next base: position 190,113,528 of record CM060409.1, read on the forward strand.
TGTGCATTCACATGCAATGTCATACATAAGTGTACACTAGATATGCTGTGCAATAATTAAACGAGAGACGAACCTTGCAATCTGGAGCTGAGTGTCATGGTCGTATTCAGAACTTGTTCGGTTATAGTCTGGTTTTATGAAAACGTTTTAAAACCTAGTTCACTATAACCAGTGGCTCTGATACCGAACTGTCACACCCCTAAAATACCACTTGAAGAAACCCCGCTAGGCGTGTGACGTACCAGGATCTAGCCACTAATTACATTGAACACATAACAATATTTCAAATAAAGTTACCGTTGATTACTAAAAATGGTTCAATCACAAGTTTAATAAAATCCAACAAGACCAGCGGAAGCAATACGTAAATCATTGTTTAAATGTTTCAAAGCCAAATGTATGTAAAAATAGTAAGCCCATCATATGTATCCAAGTAGTACGACCCATGTCCACTCCAGCTAATCCAGACAGCAAGTTCCTTGTCCATAAAATTTATCGACCTGCGAGCATGCAACAAGTGTATCAGACAACGCTGGTGAGTTCATAGTTTTACGAAAACGTTAATTGCCAAGTGTTTAGTTCAGTTTATTAATAATGTTGATAATAACTCGAGTACTGTACAAGATGGCTACAGATTTTTTTGCCCGTCCCCAATGCCCCCTATCTAAGCATTGGTCATGATTAAGGTCATTAGTTCACGCCTGTCCTCTCAGGTACGGTGTGAGGTTGCCAAGCCTAATAGCGCTATCAACTAATACCCCGTTACCTCTCAGGTAACTATTCGGTAGAAGATGGGACTTAAGGTGATAGGAAATGAGTGTATTATCTAACATCCCAGTTTTTACCCAAAAGATTTATTCCTCTCAGGAATACCCATTGATTGTCCACCCACCGGGATGCATGCTCAAGAGAAATGAATTCACCTTAGTTTTGCTCAGTATGTTACATTACCCATTCAAGTTGGTCAACCCAAACCCTAGCGTGGTTACTAATAAAAATCAGTTTCACAATTAATCAAGCTATGTATTTTTCACAGATTGCATTCATCGCAAAGATCACCGTATATCACATAGCAAGTACTCAATTCTTATTCAAGTCCACATCCCATGTGCATGTCACATAATAACAATTGACAGTTGAATTGGCTACTCACACGTCAAATCAAGTTCCTCATTCCTAATTTACGTTATTAACATGCAATAACTAGAGTTTTGCAAACATAAACATTCATCATCACAAACTGTTCTGTTTAATTGTTCACTTGTAGCATCTCCAAGAAGAACCAGTTCTTCGTGGAATGCCTCCTTGGTAAAGAACCCTATGGCGAAGAACTATCCTTCGCCGAGATTGAGTTTGACGAAGAACCCTGGTGGTTCGTCAGGAACCTGTCAACGAAGAACCAGGTTCTTCGTCGAACTACGTTCTTCCTTAGTCTCTGCCCTATGGCGAAGAATTCTTTCGTCGCTGCCTTCAACAGTCAGTTACATTTTTTCCTTAGTCTCTGCCGTAACAGATGCTAACAATTTTGACAGTTTCCCAATCAAATCAAACGACACTTTTACACAATGATTGTGCTCGCTACTCATGAATAATCATTAACCATCCAAAACATAACAGTGCTCATCATACAAACCATACTTAAACAATCATTAACCCTAATCATCCAATGGTCACACACAATCAGATTATTAGTTTATCATGACATAAGTTCATCAAGCAGAATTATCAAACCACAACATGAACATGAACGTGTACAAATCATCGAAACCCCCTCATCATGCAAGTTCTAGATTTACAATCCTATTCATGGAACCCTAGTCTCACATAAGATCACAACATCAGGATTTTAGTGCGGACAAGGATGAACACCCACCGTGATACCGAACTGATTAGCTTAATCGAGATGGAAAGACTTCGAGATCCCAACACTTCCGTCGCTCAGAGGATAGGGAGAGAGAACTTTAGGGTTTGGGTTTACGGTTACAGGTTATGAGAGATTATACAATTAAAATGATAGTCGGGCCCATTCTGGGCCACGAGTAAACCTGGGCCGAGGGCCCTTTTGGTGAAAGACCTCTTGGCGAAGAACCCTCCTTCGCCAAGGATCGGTTGTGACGAAGAACCCTCCTTCGTCAGGTAGTGGTAGTGATGAAGAACTCCAGTTCTTCGTCGACTTGGGTTCTTCGTGACTCAGGTGTGTTGTGCAACCCAAAGTTAAACATGAACATGTTATGACTAAACATTAAACAACTCCTAAATTTTCATGAAACACCCAAACATAACAATACTTTAATCATTCAAACATCATGCACATGATACAATGTAAAACGAATTGTGAAAACAGAATTGTGAAACAAATGATGCATAGAGGAAAGACCTTGAAATCTCGGGTTGTCACAACATCAACTTTATTACGTGGACGCGCTTCATTAAGACTAAAAGGGTCTTTTTACTGCTCTAATACAAAACGCCAAACTCATGAGTAAAACGCCATTAAAATTCCTGCCTTAAACTACAAGCCATACACATCAGTCCCTTCCAGATGAAACGTCATCTTTATCTAAAACGCCCTTCATACAAAACGCCAAAACTTAATGACGAAACGCGTTGCAACTTTAACAGATAAAGGTGAACAAACAGTAACTTAAACTTTATTACTAACATTTATTATAAAAAATTCCCGCATAAACTACGCGCCAAACACATCATTATATAAATAATGTTACCATCCCTTCCATTGATCATACTAAAAAACGTCATCTTTAACCAAAACGCCATCCCTACTTAAACGCCAAATTTAAAAAAAAAAACTCTGAAAGAGGACAAATGGTAACCATAGTTTCTTGGAGATTCAAAACTAGAATCAATAGATTCGTAATTCTCTTTGACAACAGAAGAAGAGTGTTTGTGAAAACCATTAAAGCCATAATAAACTTGGACGAAGAAGTACAGAGGGAGATCCTAGCGCTTGGCGCTCCTCTTGATAACCTCTGTGAGAAAACACAGACGGTTATACGAAGATACCAGAAAATTTGGATCGAACAATACAAATCCAAATGTGCACCCAGTCATCTAATCATGGCGTTTTGATGAAGACACTGACATAGTGACTGTTGTATGTGACCACGGGGAGTAGGAAGATTACACAGTTGAAAACATCATGACCAAACAGAGTCTTGGGTTCCTAGAGGAGTTAAACAACGCAACATGTTTGAACACAGACATAACCCTAAAATTGGCGTTGTTGCATGACATGTTCATATGGAGGTTTCAAAATCTTCAAGAAGAAGAGACCGATGAAAGGGAAGATTTTGATGAGAAATTGGATGAAAAATCCAAAGAAGAAGACAAGAGGAGCGATGTATACTTCTTAGACGAAATCCCTTCTAACGAGGAGTTTTTCTTTTTTTTTTCTTTTTTTGTGTCATTTTCTATGCTTTGTTTTTTACTTTTGCACTAATAAAATATTTTATTTCTCTAATTAGATATAAAACGCCAAATGCCACAAACACCAAACACCAAAAGTTAATTAGTTGTATTTTGCCTTCTTTATCTAAAACGCCATTGTTAGGGGATTATATTTTAATACTATGGATCACATATCCTTAGATCTAGCCTGGATCACTGATCCTTAACGGATGGTGCAGGATGTCTGAGGATCAAGGATCCTTATTATTACTTATATTAACTAACAATTATCCAATGTCTAAACTTGTATTCGCAGGAGTTTAACAAATTGGACTTGATCTATGCTGGAATATCGGAGAATATGCTTTCAATTGGCACGTGCATGTACAAGTGTAGCCGTTATGGAGAACATGGGGATGCTTGCACATTTTTTGCATTATTTGTTATCTTGATGTTTCCATTTTTAAAAGGGGATAATGAGGCTCATTTTAGGCACAATACATCATATCATACGAACACACAACACACACACACTCTCTCTCTCTCTCTCGCAAACTGTAAACACTAGTTATTGTATTGAGTTCATTATCTTCTGAAGTTGTACTTGATTACTAGTTATTTTCCAATATACTTGATGATCGGTAGTTTCCATCACCCGATGTTTTTTTGTACCGGAGATCTATCAAGGATCAAGGGCTTTTTCCTTGTACAAATATCGGTGTTCATTTTCATTTTCATTTTACAAATTGATTACATTGTTGTTTATACACATTAGCACTCTACCTCACAATCAAATTTTTGTTACAATATCCTTAAATTGATTTTTCACCAAAACATGTCGCAACCCCCGACCCCTTGCCTCGGGAGGCGGGCGGCCGTGAGCTACTCACATTCGGTGTTATTGGTGTTTATTAATTTGGCAACGGAATTTACATCAGGACCGTAGTTAGGAAATATTTTATTATAGTAAAACACCTCATTTTATAATTAATAAACACATGGGTAAAACCCAAGTTTCTATTCATAATATTCTTATAGGGATAAACCCTATTTTATTCAAATAAAACTTCTTTATTTAGGTAACTTTTATAGCCACTTTTCCAAGCCTTTTGTGCTCTCCAGCTGTCTTGTATTTTGGCTTTCACATTTGTTACCTGAAACGCGTTTAAAACATTTTTGTCAGTGGAAAATACTGGTGAGTGAATCCCAGTTTAATCAAAACAGGTTTTATCATTTTACAACATTGAGGGAATCCAGCAATTACATTTGTTTACATCTACTTTAATTACCACCCACGGTACTGTCAATCCTGACTTGTGGCCCTGCTACTACTCACAGTGTAGTAACAAATTTTGTATACAAAACCCCAACATACCGACGATAATTGTAGAATTACAAATACTCAATCACTGTTAAATATAAGTTAAAACAATTGAGGTTTTGTAAAAACAGTTTAGAAAAGAAGGATTACTCACATTGCTAATTTAGGTATTTCCTTGTGACTTTCCTGGTTATAAACTATTACTTTAAACAATGCACATGTGTTAGTATAATAACCCAAATTTACATTAGCTATACCCTCCCCGAGACAGAACTCCAACAACTAAGTCAGGCAGAGCCTCGACATGCGTTACGGAGCACTAGATCAATCGGGCAGCGTATCTAATACGTAACCGGGGGTTATAATACTTACATCGAGGCAGAGCTTCGCTATTTAGGGTATAATACCCGAGTATTACTTCTAATATAAAGAAATTTAGAGAGAGATTTAGAATTTGAACGGAAATCAACTGAAGCCGAAGGCTCCTATTTATAGGGTCTGATCGACACCTTATCGTGTCCCGCAAGAGAAACAAGACAGGGATCCGCGCCCAGTGAGAGCCTCTAGGGTAGGCCCTAGGGTTGCTGAATCAACAACTAGGCTTGACACGATACAGACACATGTCTACATCGGATTGCGCCTGGTGTCAAGAGGGTCGCGGCCCACGAGAGACATCTCTGTCTGTGTCGTGCCCCGCGAGCGACATTGGAACTTTGTTTTTATTTAACTTTTATAAAAATTAAGGTATTTGGGGTCCACTTTTTGTATACGGGGTGTATTTTAGGGCGTATAGGACATGTGTAAGGGTTTTAGGAGAGTTGTTATATCCTCCCCACCTTGTCTTAGAACTCGTCCTCGAGGTCTACTGGAACAGGTGTGGATATTTCTTCTGCATTTCGTATTCAAGCTCCCAAGTGTAGTCTGGTCCCCTCTTGGAATCGCATTTCACTCTAACTAGAACTAATCTCTTATGTTTTAGATTCTTGATCTTTCTGTCTTCAATTTGTAGTGGTTTTTCTACAAACTTAAGTTTCTCATTTACCTCTATGTCCTTAAGAGGTACTACTAATTATTCATCTGCTAAACACTTTTTGACATTACATATATGAAATACATCATGTATTCTTGTCATTTTCTCTGGCAGTTGTAGTTGATAAGCTACAGGTCCTCTTCTTCTAATTATCTCAAAAGGTCCAACATACCTGGGGCTTAGCTTTCCCCTCTTAATGAATCTAACTACTCCTTTCCATGGAGAAACTTTTAATAATACTTTGTCTCCTACTTGAAATTCCAACGGTTTTCGCCTGTTATCAGCATAATTCTTTTGTCGATCGCGTGCTGCTTTTAATGTTTCCTTGACTTGAATGATCTTGTCCGTTGTTTGTTGCACTATTTCTGGTCCAGATAGTTGCTTTTCTCCAATTTCGGCCCAACAGATTGGAGTTCGGCATTTTCGTCCATAAAGTGCTTCAAATGGTGCAGCATTGATACTCGTATGATAGCTGTTATTGTAGGAAAATTCTATTAATGGTAAATGATCGCCCAATTTCCTTCGAAATCAATTACACAAGCTCTAAGCATATCTTCCATTGTTTGAATTGTCCTTTCGCTTTGTCCATCCGTTTGTGGATGATAAGTTGTGCTTAGATTTAACTTGGTTCCCATTACTTTTTGGAAATTAGTCAAAAAATGAGAAGTAAAACGGCTATCTCTATCAGACACAATAGACAAAGGAATTCCATGTAATGAAACTATTTTATTTACATATAACTTAGCTAATTGTTCCATACTAAAAGTTTCCTTCATCGGTAAGAAATGAGCAGACTTGGTTAATCTGTCTACAATCACCCAAATTGTATCATTACCTTTTCTTATCTTGGGTAATTTGCTAACAAAGTCCATTGTTATCAATTACCATTTCCATACAGGCATTTCCAATTGTGCAATAAACCTGAGGATTTCTGATGTTCAGCTTTAACTTGTGAACAGGTTAAACACTTGGCAACATAAGCTGCTATATTCTTTTTCATTCATATCCGCCAGTAATTCTTTCTTAAGTCTTGATACATTTTATCACTACCGGGATGTATCGTATACTTAGACTTATGGGCTTCTTCTAAAATTCGGTGGCGTAGGTTTCCTTGGTTAGGTATCCAAATTCTTTTCTTATGGAATCTCCAAATTCCATCTGTTCCTTGTTCTAATTCCTTAATCATTCCTTTTAATTTCTTAGTATCGTCCTTGATTACTGATTCTTGTACTTTCGACTTAAACATCAGCTACTACATTAGCTTTTCCTGCATGATACTGGATACTATAATCATAATCACTAAGGATTTCCATCCAGCGTCTCTGTCTCATATTTAACTCTTTTTTCCCGAAGACATATCTTAAACTCTTATGATCGGTGAAAATGGTAAACTTACTACCATAAAGGTAATGTCTCCAAATTTTAAGGGCATAAATTATGGCTCCTAACACTAGATCATGGGTTGTATAATTTTCTTCATGATTCTTAAGTTGTCTAGAGGCATAGGCTATAACCTTTTGACGTTGCATTAACACACATCCATAACCCAACTTAGAAGCGTCGCAATAGACTACAAAGTCTCCAGTTCCTGGTAACGCTAGTATGGGTGTGTTGGTTAATCTTTGCTTAAGGATTCTAAAGGCTTCTTCCTGTTTTGGTCCCCATTCAAACTTAACTGATTTACATGTCAGTTTTGCTAAAGGGATGGCTATTCTAGAGAAATCTCGGATAAATCGTCTATCATAACCTGCCAGTCCAAGAAAACTTCTCACCTCCGTTGGTGATTCAAGGGCTTTCCATTTAGTAATCGCCTTGATCTTTGTGGGATCCACATGAATTCCTTCATGATTAACTAAATGTCTAAGAAATTGTACTTCTTGTAACCAAAATTTGCATTTTGAAAATTTAGCATAAAACTTTTCTTTTCTCAGCAAATTTAGGAGTGTATGCAGATGCGCTGCATGTTCCTCTTTACTCTTAGAGTAAATGAGAATATCATCTATAAAGACAATTATGAATTTATCCAGATATGGTTTACATATTCTATTCATCATGTCCATAAATGCAGCTGGGGGCATCGGTTAAACCAAATGGCATGACTGTAAATTCATAATGGCCATACCTTGTTCTGAGGGCAGTTTTAGGAATGTCCTCTTCCTTTACTTTCAGTTGATGATAGCGAAAATCGATCTTAGAAAAGAATCGAGCTCCTTACTGATCAAACAAATCATCGATTCTCGGTAATGGGTACCGATTTTTAATCGTGACTTTATTTAATTCTCGGTAATCAATGCACATGCGCATTGATCCGTCTTTCTTCTTGATAAACAAGATTGGTGCTCCCCAAGGTGATGAACTTGGTTGTATGAAACCTTTCTCCAGAAGTTAGTCCAACTGTTTCTTTAATTCTTGCATCTCTGCTGGTGCCAAACGGTAAGGTGCCTTGGCAATCGGTGCTGTCCCTGGTAGTAGGTGAATTCTGAATTCGACTTCCCTATCCGGCGGTAGTCCGGGTAGCTCTTCAGGAAAAACATCTGAGAATTGAGATACTACGGGAATATCTTTCAATTCTTTTCCTTTAGTTTTAATGATTAGGGAAATCATATACACTAACGATCCTTTCCTTGCATAACTTGCGGTTTGCGTCACAGAGATGAATTTTGTAGATCTAGTTGGCTTATCTCCTTTAATTGTGATATTTTCACCTTTTGGTGAATTTACTTGTATTGACTTTTGATCACATAGAATACTGGCTTTATTGGTTACTAACCAATCCATTCCTTATACAATATCAAATCCAGCTAGGTTCATTGGGTAAAGGTTAGTAATAAACTTATGGTTTAGAATTTCTATTCTTGCTCCCTGCAAGATTTCAGTGATCCTAATGGATTCTCCATTTGCCGTTTAGACCAGACATTCTTATTGAAGTTTAGTTAACGGTTGATTAAATTTTTTTTGCAAAATGAAGTATTAATAAAACTTTGGTTTGCACCAGAGTCAAATAATACTTTAGCAAAAACATCATTAACTAAAAACGTACCGAAAATCACACTCGGAATCATCTTGGCTTCTTCTGCAGTTAGAACAAAAGCTCTAGCATTCTTAGTAGTCTTGTTGTTCATGGCTGGAGCTAGTTTCAGACAGTTCGGTTTAATATGCCCTTTTTCTCCACAATTGAAGCACACTCCATTACGGGGTTTCTTCCTGCAGTCTTCGTCCTTGTGTCCTGGTATTTTGCAGAAGTTGCAGTAGCTAGAGCATCTTCCTAAATGTTTCTTCTTGCAAGACTTACAGTAAGGTGCAGAAGTAGAACCTATGTTCTTCCCACGGTTGGAATTACCGTAGCGAAATTCCTGGGTAAGTTTCTGGACTAGGTTCTTCCTCTGGTTTTCTTCTTGCGTACGTACCAATTCATCAGTCCAGGTATTTTCTAGTTCTACAGCTTCTTCTATGGTTTGTGGTCTAGCTGCCTTGACTACATGTCTAATCTCACTGATTAATCCCCAGATGTAATGGGAGATTAATACTGGTTCTGGTGAGGCTAGGGTTGGCACTATTCTAGCATATTCGAAGAATACAGTAGTGTAACCCTGATGTGTGCAAAATGCAACATATTAATTACATCAATTGTGGCATAAAACTAACCCTTTTTTAGTACTAATGTTGGAAAAAGTGTGTTTTTGTCTTCCTTTTGTATTTTCAGGATTAAATGAGCTCAAATTAACAAAAGAATCAAAAAGGCAGCTAAATCTAACATAAATACAAGAAAAGGAATAAACGTGGCATGCCCGACCTCCCCGAAAGCATCTTCCCAAGCAAAACAAGAAAACAGGAGGCTGAACACGCCCCGTGCTCAATGAGCACGGGGGCGTGCCCAAGTGTCAGCATAAAAGACAAAGTTATCGAAGTTTCCATCGCCCACCACGGGGCCATGCTCAGCGGACACGGGGTCATTGTCAACTATAAGATTCGCAGAATCCAAGCAAATCTTGATAGTACAGATATGCTTCTGCACACGGGGTCGTGCCCAGCGGACACGGGGCCGTGGTCAACTAATAAAGACAAGAGCAATTAATGAAGACAGAGAAGGATGTGGACACGGGGCCGTGCCCGAGCTTCTGTTCAGCCTATAAATAGGAGTGCTTGGCTCAAGCTCAAACCATCCCTTGGCACACCACCTCTCTCACACTTCACCCACCACCCACCACCACCATAACACCATCATCCATTGTCCATCATAGAGTGTGCGAGTCGTCTCGGGATCCAAGATTGATCGTAAGAGTTCTTGACAATCAAGGCCATGTTTGCCTAAATCTCTTACATCACTTGGTGAAGACAAAGTGTCTAGTGTAATACTTTTTTATTTTTAATCTTTTCGCACTTTTTAATTGGTTATGTATTAATGACTTAATAACTAGTTTCTTATGTTGAAGGTGATTCTTCCTTATCGTTTGTCCGTGGTGTCTTGGCATTATTTTACTGTCTATATAAAATAAAAGATTTTCACCATTCATATCTCCACGGTCTATATGGAGGTATGTTGGCTACCTGGTCGGGGGTTAAGGGAACGGTTTGGTAAGAGTCTTGCCATTGTTCAGTGTATAGATCCTGCAAAGGACCTGGGTCAAATTTAGTAGGATCTCCTTCAATACTTAACGGTATTGGATGGCGGGGGTCCAAACTCTTTGATCCCCTCATAAGTTAAACTACTATTAATACTTTAACCCAGCTACTTAGGACTGTATCCCTGCTGACTCAGACTACTTAGCCGAGGGTAACGTCACCTTCAAAAGAGGGGCCTACCACAATATGCATTAATAACTTAATTAATTATCTTTCAATAATCCGACCCTTTTAGGATTGTATCCTTGCTGACTCAAACTACTGGGTTGAGGGTAACGTCACCTTCAAAAGAGGGGCCTACTACAATAACTAAGATAATCTCTTAAATAGTGCAAAAGTGCGGAAATAATCAAAGGTTACACTAAACACGAGTCGGAGCCAAGTGATTCATCTTGTCTATCTGTTTTTTCTTTTATTTTTATTTTCAGCATTTTAGATTAGATTTTATTTTTCTTAGTTTAAAACCTTTTTTCTAAACTTTTGATTTGATTAGACGTTGAGGATAAACCGGTACTAAAAGCTCTTGTGTCCTTGGACGACCTCGGTATCTTACCAACACTATACTATGTTCACGATGATAACTAAGATAATCTCTTAAATAGTGCAAAAGTGCGGAAATAATCAAAGGTTACACTAAACACGAGTCGGAGCCAAGTGATTCATCTTGTCTATCTATTTTTTCTTTTATTTTTATTTTCAGCATTTTAGATTAGATTTTATTTTTCTTAGTTTAAAACCTTTTTTCTAAACTTTTGATTTGATTAGACGTTGAGGATAAACCGGTACTAAAAGCTCTTGTGTCCTTGGACGACCTCGGTATCTTACCAACACTATACTATGTTCACGATGGGTGCACTTGCCCATATGTGTGTTTAGTGTTAGTAAATATCGTGTTTTATAAATTTAAAACTTGGCTAAAAAGTGTTAAAAAGGGCTTAACATATACATTAAAAACTAATAACCCTCACGCACATCAAGTTTTTGGCGCCGTTGCCGGGGACACAAGGATTTTAAGAAAGTTAGGAATCAACGGCCTAATCGTTTTTCTTATTTTTCTATTTTTTTAGAATTTTTCTTAGTTTTTCAGCTTCTGCAGAGCTTAGCACGGGCCGTGCCTGGTCGGACACGGGCCGTGCCCAGCATTGTTGCTGGCAGTTTTTATTTTCCGAGTTACAGAGAGTTGAGCACGGGGCCGTGTCGGTGCAACAAGGGGCCGTTTCCAACTCCCCAGTAACTGGGATCCGGAAAACAATTACTGTATCTCCGACCACGGGCCGTGTTCGCTGAACACGGGGCCGTGGTGAACTTTCTGACCAATATTCTTTTCTGTTTTTATTGCAGGACTTGGAACCCAGGCGCCACATTTGAACTTCCTACGTAGTGTATGAGCTCCAGTTCTAGTAGAGACATAAAAGAACCCCTAGAAGAACCCGAACGCTTTCTCAGAAAAAGACTTAAAGCTAAAAACCAAGAGAAAGTTTCGGGGGAACCACTTCCAATGGCGGACTAACGTACCCTCATGGATTACCTATGACCCACTGTAGGTAATCTCGGCGTCGCTATCAATGCACCGAATGTTGAAGCCAATAACTTCGAACTTCGACCGCATTTGATACAAATGCTTCAAAACTCCGCAACCTTTCATGGGCTTGCGGACGAGGATCCCCATCTACATATTACTAATTTCTTAGAAATATGTGATACCTTTCGGATCAATGGAGCATCAAACGACGCCATCCGCCTTCGAATGTTTCCATTTTCACTAAAAGACCGAGCTAAGGCTTGGCTCAACACCCTCCCAGTTGGCTCGGTAAACACCTGGGATGAACTAGCCCAAAAGTTTCTATATAATTACTTCCCTCCTGCTAAAACGGTTAAATTAATTACTGAAATTAACACATATTCACAAGAGGATGGGGAATCCTTATATGAAACTTGGGAAAGGTTCAAGGAGCTACTAAGAAAGTGTCCTCATCACGGTCTTGCGGTATGGCAACAAGTATCCACTTTCTACAATGGGTTGTTGCCACACACAAGACAAACACTTGATTCTAGCTCCGGGGGACTTCTAGGTAGTCGTCACCCAAATGAAATATACAATCAAATTGAGGAAATTGCTCAAACCAATTTTCAGTGGCACACTCCCCGAGGTAACAAATCTATTGCCCCGGGCGCCCATAAGGTTGATGAAAGCACTTCTTTACAAGCCCAAATCGAGGCCCTTTCTTCAAAAATCAAAAAGTTAGAAATGGCAAAAACGGCCTCGGTTATGTCTTGTGAAGGGTGTGGTGGACTACATGAAAGTTGGAGTTGTATGAAAGAAATAGATGATCAAACAGAAACGGTAAATTACATTGATAATAGACCTAGGCCGTCGGGTCCACCAACGGGTACCTACAACCAAGGATGGCGTAACCACCCTAACCTTGGTTGCAGGGATCCCGACAATAGTAGTAACCAACAAAACCAACGAACTAACTTTCAACAACCACAAAAATTTTCTCAACAACAAGGTGGACGAGAAAGGCTTGAAGATACTTTATCTCGCCTCATCTCCGACACCAAAAAGAAAAACTCGGATCGATTTCAGCAATTGGAATCGAATTTTAGAAATCAATAAGCTAGCATTCAAAACATTGAAAAACAATTAAATCAAGTAGCTCAAAATTTCTCCGAGAGACCACAAGGCGCGTTACCAAGCAATACCGAAACCAACCCAAAAGCACAAGTACATCTCATCACATTGAGAAACCGAACCGTGGGTCCAGAGGAGGCTCCATTACCGCCGGCTGAAAAAAGCCAATCCAGCCAAACCACAACTCCACCCGCACCACAACCAGAAAAGGCTTCTCCACCAAATCAAGAGCCCACCAAGACTCCTCCGGTTCCATACCCCGGTCGGTTAAATCGTCAAAAGACCGATGAGCAATTCGCAAAGTTCGAAAATTTACTAAAACAATTGCATGTTAATATTCCTTTTATCGAGGTCCTAACCCAAATGCCTAAATATGCAAAATTTATGAGGGACTTCCTCACTCACAAAAGGAAAATTGAATCATTGCAATTAGTTAACTTAGGCGAAGAATGCTCCGCCTTAGTACTCAACAAACTCCCACAAAAGAAAATTGATCCCGGAAGCTTCACGATTCCTTGCTCGATTGGGAAATCCCCCATTCGTAATGCATTAGCCGATCTTGGGGCTAGCATTAACCTCATGCCCACATCAATGTTCAAACGACTCGGCCTAGGAACAACGAGCCCTACAAAGATGAGCATACAACTCGCCGACAGATCCGTCAAATTTCCACATGGTGTCGCTGAAAATCTATTGGTCAAAGTTGACAATTTCGTTTTCCTAACCGACTTTGTCATCCTAGACATGGAAGAAGACGCCGATGTCCCTCTCATCCTCGGGAGGCCATTTCTAGCCACCGCCCAAGCAGTGGTGGATATGAATGACGGAACACTAACATTGAAGTTTGGGGATGAGGAAGTGAAGTTTGGATGTGGAAAGAGAGTAGAAGACGAAGACCCGGTCAACTACATGAAGGTCATAGACTCAAGCTTGGATGACGCTCTCCGACGGTGTAGCATGGGACGCAAAACATCCCACTTGAGTAACATATGACCAGGCTTTGGGTCTAGCCAAGGACCCTTATAAACGTGGCGCACCACGGAGGCATTCCGCGGAACTATCCTTAGTTTAGTTTAGATTAATCTTTATGTTTTCTAGTTAGTTTTAATTTTCAGGAATAAAATACACTCAGGATGGCAAAGGATAACAAGGGAAACTTGAACCAGCACCCCATGTAGGAAAACAGGGCCATCCGACGATTTTCTTCATTAACAGTAAGTTCAGCACGGGCCGTGTCCGCCCAACACGGCCCCGTGCTGCACAGTCTGCAGAAATGACCCAGTTCAGGTAAACTGGACATGGGCCGTGTTCACCCAACACACCCCCGTGTCCAGGCTTCTGTTTCTTTTGTTTAATTTTTGTTACTGGCACTTGAACACGGGGCCGTGCCCGGACAACACGGGGCCGTGTCCAGCTCCCAGTAACACAATTTTTTGCTTTTTCACACCTTTTTACACATTCAATCAACCTAAAAATTTATTTTTGGGACACATTGAGGACAATGTGTAATTTAAGTGTGGGGGGGGGGGGATGCTAAAACCTTGAATCTTGTAAGTCCTAATAACAAGACTTACACAAAACTCTATTGGAACCGCTAATCACCCCAAATTTTTCCAAAAATTTTCATATTTTTTTTACTTGTCTAGGTTTAATTTGGGAAATTCAAGTTCTTAAAAGGTTATATTTTTACAAATTTACAACCGATAGTGTCGCGATAAAAAGAACTAACATAAGAAAATTATGAAAAGGCATGACAAGCTTAGTTAAAATTTAATTATATATACTTGATCACATAAAAACCCATTCCCACAAAAGTGAGTTTTGAGCCTTTATTGAGCACACAAATACATATCTTTAAATTAAATGCTCATTTTTCGTTTCTTGTGTGAATAGCCGCTTGGTTCTTACAACTCTAGAACTTGCCACGACGATACATTCCCAGCCCTTACCAACTAAAACCCGAGTAAGTAAATGATGGAGGCATTAGGATTAACCCTTTTTTATTTCTACACCATTATTTTTTTTACCACCTACCCAAAATCCCCCTAGTTAACCCCTTTGAGCCTAAACCTTTTCATTTCTTAACCCAAACCAAACACCCTTTCACCCACCAAAACCTTTTTATTTTTAACCCTTTGTTTTAGTAACAAGCTCGGTTTTTCGTTTGACTTTGAAAAAAAAAATTATGTTTTGTTGATGAAGCTAAAGAAATAAACAAACAAGTTCATCAAAAATAACTTTGTTTGAATAAAAGCTTCATCAAAATAAAAGTAGCAAAAAAAAAGTATTTCGAAAACCGACGCTTTTTACGCTTTTTCGCCCTTTTCTACTAACCACTAACCACTAACCCAACCACCTACCTTTAACCCAAGCCTAACCCTTCACCCAAAAGTCCTCTTGATATTTACAAAGGTATATAGTTAAAAAGGAGGAGGATTGATTGCTTGGCATGCCTATGGTAGGAGTAAGTTCCATGCCGCTCTCGAGTGATTCACTAAAATACATCTTCGGCCGAGTGTTGAGTGATCCCCCGTGAGGTATGTGAACTAGTATATAAATAGAATTTTAAAGAGGCATGTTATGCCCTAATAAGTAATTTATCTTATGAAAAGTTTTAAATAAATCATGACGAATAAGATTGTAAATAAATAAAAATAAAACTAAATAAAGAATCTTGGAAATCCCGACACTCTATGACAAGCCCAAAAACCTTCTTTTCTACCAATTCCATTTGGGAGTGTAAAGCCACATTATAAAGAGTTTTGCTTGAGGACAAGCAAAGATTCAAGTGTGGGGGTATTTGATGTGTGAAAATGCAACATATAAATTACATCAATTGTGGCATAAAACTAACCATTTTTTAGTACTAATGTTGGAAAAAGTGTGTTTTTGTCTTCCTTTTGTATTTTCAGGATTAAATGAGCTCAAATTAACAAAAGAAGCAAAAAGGCAGCTAAATCTAACATTAATACAAGAAAAGGAATAAACGTGGCATGCCCGACCTCCCCGAAAGCATCTTCCCAAGCAAAACACGAAAACAGGAGGCTGAACACGCCCCGTGCTCAATGAGCACGGGGGCGTGCCCAAGTGTCAGCATAAAATACAAAGTTGTAGAAGCTTCCATCACCCACCACGGGGCCGTGCTCAGCGGACACGGGGTCGTGGTCAACTATAAGATTCGCATAATCCAGACAAATCTTGATAGTACAGATATGCTTCTGCACACGGGGTCCTGCCCAGTGGACACGGGGCCGTGGTCTACTAATAAATACAAGAGCAATTAATGAAGACAGAGAAGGATGTGGACACGGGGCCGTGCCCGAGCTTCTGTTCAGCCTATAAATAGGGGTGCTTGGCTCAAGCTCAAACCATCCCTTGGCACACCACCTCTCTCACACTTCACCCACCACCCACCACCACCATAACACCATCATCTACCACCATCATCCATTGTCCATCATAGAGTGTGTGAGTCGTCTCGGGATCCAAGATTGATCGTAAGAGTTCTTGACAATCAAGGCCATGTTTGCCTAAGTCTCTTACATCACTTAGTGAAGACAAAGTGTCTAGTGTAATACTTTTTATTTTTAATCTTTTCGTACTTTTTAATTGGTTATGTATTAATGACTTTAATAACTAGTTTCTTATGTTGAAAGTGATTCTTCCTTATCGTTTGTCCGTGGTGTCTTGGCATTATTTTACTGTCTATATAAAAAAAAAGATTTTCACCATTCATATCTCCACGGTCTATATGGAGGTATGTTGGCTACCTGGTCGGGGGTTAAGGGAACGGTTTGGTAAGAGTCTTGCCATTGTTCAGTGTATAGATCCTGCAAAGGACCTGGATCAAATTTAGTAGGATCTCCTTCAATACTTAACGGTATTGGATGGCGGGGGTCCAAACTATTTGATCCCCTCACAAGTTAAACTACTATTAATACTTTAACCCGGCTACTTAGGACGGTATCCCTGCTGACTCAGACTACTTAGCCGAGGGTAACGTCACCTTCAAAAGAGGGGCCTACCACAATATGCATTAATAACTTAATTAATTATCTTTCAATAATCCGACCCTTTAGGATTGTATCCTTGCTGACTCAAACTACTAGGTTGAGGGTAACGTCACCTTCAAAAGAGGGGCCTACTACAATAACTAAGATAACCTCTTAAATAGTGCAAAAGTGCGGAAATAATCAAAGGTTACACTAAACACGAGTCGGAGCCAAGTGATTCATCTTGTCTATCTGTTTTTTCTTTTATTTTTATTTTTAGCATTTTAGATTAGATTTTATTTTTCTTAGTTTAAAACCTTTTTCTAAACTTTTGATTTGATTAGACGTTGAGGATAAACCGGTACTAAAAGCTCTTATGTCCTTGGACGACCTCGGTATCTTACCAACACTATACTACGGTCACGATGGGTGCACTTGCCCATATGTGTGTTTAGTGTTACTAAATATCGTGTTTTATAAATTTAAAACTTGGCTAAAAAGTGTTAAAAAGGGCTTAACATATACATCAAAAACTAATAACACTCACGCACATCAAACCCTTACAATCTATTCCAGTCATTCTAAGGTTTAAGAACTTATTAGCAATTTGTTCTTTTTCATTGGGAGGACATAATTTCCTTTCGACCATGTTTTTAAACTCGGTCCATTCCATATTATAGATTCTGTCACTTCCCCTAGACTGGAGAATAGTATTCCACCATTCTAATGCTGCATTCTTAAAAAGATTGGAGGCAAACATGATTTTGTCTTCCTCTGCGCACTTGCTTATTTTTAAGACGACCTCTGTCTTTTCTATCCAGTGTAGAGCTGCAATGGCTCCTTCATTGCCAGAGAATTCTATTGGTTTGCAAGACCAGAATTCTTTGTAAGAACAACCATAAGACATGGTTCTTCTTTTTGGAATAGGTAGTTGAAGTAACGGTCGATTGTTTAAGATGTGACTGGGTTCAGTAGGTGGTCGTTTACTTCCACTATTACTTTTATTATTTTCCGCTTCTTTAAAAGTTTGGATGATATATGGCATAGCATCTCTAATTCCTTGTGTTACTATGTGTTGAATGGCACTGTTATTTATTTGGTTATCATTATTCTGGTTTTCCTGATTTTCTTCGTCGTCCATCTGGATTTACAAACAATTATCAGGTATTAATATCACAGAATAAGATCTAATGCCACAATTACACAAACAAACACATTGGTCAAAAACGTCGAGCATTGCGACATTTACTCTATTTTATATATATGCATTTATTACAAACTGTAACTAGAAATTAAAACATACTGCTAGTTATGCATTAGTAGGTATTAGATTATCTATTTTAGTTGATTTGATATTCTTTTTTTTTCAAACTACTCGCATTTATATATATATATATATATATGACAAAGATTTATTAGGAAACACCCTTTATTGCGAGAACCGCGAGAACCAATGTGAACACAACCAAAAATACCTAAAAATAGCTAAAATACATACAATTTTTTTTAATATTTTTATAAAAAAATCGCTACTTTTAGTAGCAAAAAAAAATTTTAAAATAATTTTAAAAAAAATGTTTTTAAAAATAATTAAAAAAAAATTTTGGCTACTAAAATTAGCGATTTTAACTTAAAAAATATTAAAAAAAATGTGTATGTTTTTTAGATTTTTTTTAGGTTTTTTAGGGGTTTAGTTTTTAGCATTTTAGCCTGGGTGGGTGGGGGGGGGGGGGTTAGGTTTTTTTTAGGTTTTTTTAGCTATTTTAGGTTGTGTTCACATTGGTTCTC
This sequence comes from Helianthus tuberosus, assembly GCA_030545235.1. Taxonomy (NCBI): domain Eukaryota; kingdom Viridiplantae; phylum Streptophyta; class Magnoliopsida; order Asterales; family Asteraceae; genus Helianthus; species Helianthus tuberosus. The sequence goes on from CM060409.1 coordinate 190,132,325, forward strand.
GCAATAAAGGTGGTTCTCGCATGAACCTTACCCTATATATCTATACTACTTTATAATGCATATCCGAAGGACTTCTTAAAGTCATAAAAATTTCCTTAAAACACCCCTAAAGCATGATTTACAACACTCTAAAGCACCATATAATATACAATCCCAATTATGCCCTTCACTCAAAAAAACACACGGGGTACAACATGAGATGCATAATGTACTACTCATTAAAAAAAACACGGTATCACTCTCATTAGGGTTTCAGATTTCTCATCTCATTCCTATCCGCCTCCCCCTCTCTCTCTCTCGGCGATTCAGGAACCCCTGCTTTCTCTCTCAAATGAGATCTAGGGTTTCTACATGTGATGCAAGATCTGGCTATCACATCTTTCTCTCTCAAACGAGATCTAGGGTTTCTACATGCGCTTCAAGATCTGGCTTTCACAGTTCGCTTCAAGATCTAGGTACCGTTTTAAACCACATCTAAAGTTTTTTGTTTGTTATTTGAGTCTGATATGTTTGTTATCTGTGTCGAATGGTTCATTTTCTCTCAATCCGACAGAAGATCCACTGGGGTTGACCTCTTGGTACCGTTATAAACCATCTTCCCCGAGATGCTGCTTATGTTAATCCTCATCGTCTTCTGTTCAGATCTGGTTTTAATACCGGTAATCGTTTAATCTAGCTTTAGTTTACTTTGTATCTGTTGTTTTTGGTTGATTTTAGGTGTTAAAATCACGTTTTATATGATGAATTTGTTCAGATCTGTGTGGAAGGATGTGCGAACCGAGATCTAGGGTTAGATCTGGCGAAAGTTTTGGATGATTTTGGATTTGTTATTGTGTTACACACACACACTTATACGTACACTTATATATACGCACATATTGATGTATGAAGTTAATAGTTGATCGCTAGGGTTTATAGCTCTGTAATTTAATATTGTGTTCGTTGTTGATGTTCGATCAGCTTGCAAAGCTAGAGGTTCAGATCTCAGGTGTCACTTTAAGGTACGCTAATTTTAGTTATTGAATTTTTCGTTTCGATTTCGATTTCGATTTGTTACTGATTGTTAACAATTTTAATGTTTGAGCATATTGACCAAAAATCAGATTTACATTTCAAGTTCCCTTCGCTTTCCAACAGTAAGTAAACTATCTAGATCATTTTTTGAATAGATCAAAGTGCTGGATTAAGTTGAACTACACAAATATCAACCCACTTAATTAGAACCATTTGAATAATTTAAAATGTTCATGGCTTATACCAAACATGTTTTAAGTAATCATACCCATGTCTGCAAGGCCAAATTTTCTCTTTTTTTATAAATATGGCTTAATTTGTTTAATTTAAACTTGTAGGATGTGATCCTTATAAATTGCAGCAAAGGACCAGTGGTAGACGAATAGGCTTTGTGGAGCAATTGAAACATAATCCAATGCTCCGAGTAGGTCTTGATGTTTTTGAGGATGAGCCTTGCATGAACCTGGTCTAGCCGACATAATAAATGCTATTGTTGTGTCTCTCATCGCTTCTTCATCGAAGGTACATATTTCCTAATAATTTTATACCTTTCTTTAGTTGATATTGAATGTCAACTTTGAGTGTTGACTTTCCTAAATCCTGGTTTATGCATCGGCCTTTCAAAAAAAGGTACACCTTTCATGCTTTTTGAGGTTTATACTTTCTTATTTATTTTTGGTGATAAATAGGTACACCTTTTTGGTATGGAACTGCAAAAAGAAGATTGTTTTGTGAAATCAAACTTAAAAAAAAAGAGACTGCAAACATCATATATTGGGTATGTTTTTGAATCACCTTTCATGAGCTCTACATTTTTACTTTTTGTTTTTGTTGATATATAGGTACCCATTTCAGTGTATGACTGCAAAAAGAAGACTTTTTGTGAAATCAAACTTCTTGGTCGAATAGTTTATGTTTTTGAATTTGTTTGGGACTTGGGTCATGTAAAATTAAGTTATGTGGCGGGATGGTTTAAACATGGTTTCTACTGATGAACCGCTGTTTCAAAAAGCTTAGCCAAACATGCCCTTTGTGTTTTTTTTAATGTTTTGTAATAATATATTGACCCGTGAGTTTTCTTACGCAGAAATCCATAATTCCTGCTAATTTCTACCGAGGAGTTCGTGATTCGCAGCTGATCGGATTATCCGGTTACACAAAAGAGGTTACATTTATTCATTATTCCATTGTTTTCGGTCTTCAGTTGGAATATTTTCATTTTGCTCACTTATTTCTACTTGTGACAGGGCCTTCCGGTTTTTGCTATCGATGTAGGCCTCAGCACATTTGACAAAGCATCCGTAAGACTTCGTTATACTGAATTGTGTAGTGACTTGATGGTATAAGTTTGAAATATAATGATATATATAATCTAAATGATAATTTGCAGGTCCACTATTATGTGCAGTCGCACATTCAAATCAATGAATATCGTGATCGTGTGATTCTGGTGAGAAGAATATCGAATGATTAATACGTTTATTTTTTCCTATTTAAGATGGCATGTCGATCCGTTTGCTTAAACGGGTTACACATGTCAACCCAAACACAGGACCAGTCGATCTTTTGTTAATGTGTTAAAAGTGAGTCGTAAGTATGTCTGCTGTTTAAATGAACAGGACCAGTCGATCTGAGTTCATTGTCAGCTCTAACAAGTATCTTGAAGCTTGAAATCATAAGCTGTCGGTTGGAATGAGGTTCAAGATGAGATTTGAGGGTACAAGGCAAGCTACAAGGCAAGCTGCTGGTGCTATTTTGCAAGATGTTGCTGATACGGGTGTCGTTTTTGCGATATTGATGTGCAAAGACAAGGCTTTTACAACCATAACTCTTATGTCAATCCCTTCAAATAAATAAATTTATATATTTTTTTAGTTTGTGGAATACTGGATATCATCCTTGTATAACTAAAATGCAGGTTGTTAGTCTCGTAGGCTTGCAGAAATCATCACTTCATCCTGATGATATGTTGCTGCTGGCTAACTTCGTCATGTCATCTGAATCTTTTAGGTAAGGTTGTTTCTTTCTTTCTACTTTATATTATAGAATAAAGAGTAAAATGTCATTTTCGTCCCTGGGCCTGAGGTTTGGCCAGTTTTGCGACTTTCGTCCAAAGGTTTGTTTTCCACATTTGGATTCAAAGGGTTCTTGCCATTTTCATCAGGCTTGTTGACTCCATCCATCTTTCTCCGTTAAGTCAAGGGCATTTCCGTCTTTTTTTGGTAACTTAAAGGGCAATTTGGTCCTTTTCACTTTATGTAAAAAGACCAAAGAGTCGAAAACCCCTGAAAAAGACCGAATTGCCCTTTAAGTTAACAAAAAGGACGGAAATACCCCTTAACGGAGAAAAATGGATGGAGTTAACGAGCCGGATGAAAATGGCAAGATTTCAAACCTGTTGGACCCGGATGCTTAGAAACAAACCTTTGGATGATAGTCGCAAAACTGGCCAAACCTTAGGGACGAAAATGTCATTTTACTCTAGAATAAACTCAGAGGTGGCAAATCGGGCGGGTCCGGCTCATTATGGAATATGTCAAAACCGTTAAATTTTGTACGGGTCAAAACAGGTTGGGTCAGGTTGACACAAAATTCCATTTGTCCAAAAGTTTTAGATATTTTTAATCTAATTAGTGAAAGTTTTAGATATTTTTAATCTAAAATAGTGTGTTAAATACTTAAATATACATTTAAAAAAAACTTTATTTCAGTTCAATATGCTTTTTCGCATCTACTTATTAAAGAGGTCTTTATGCATCAAAAACAGTAAAACTCGTAAGTGACTTTCGATCTATTAGAGATTAAATGACCCATTTATGTGAGATATATAGGGTACTGACATTGCAAAATATTTAACTCGGTGCAGGACATCTGAATCTTTTTCACCAATATGTTTGCCAAGATACAACCCTATGGCATTTCTATATGCTTACGTTCACTATCTTGATGTGTGTGAATCACAACTTTTTGGAGAATTATCCTTCCACAACTTAAGTGCTTACATAACAGAATCTTGTTAGTTTGTGTTGTTCGTTATAAGACGAAAATATAGACTATATGTTTAGAACGTTTTGTGTTATCACATTGTATTTTTCCAAAAATTATATGGGAGATGGAAGTGACTTCAACATTATATATGTTGCAGGCTGATACAGGCTAAATTCGACAAAGCAAAGAAGTAGATGCTGATCTGCATATATTTGCTGGAGATTTGCTCGGAATTCTGGATTATAGTAGTTGCAGAGCACGGAAATTGGTGACTTTGACTCTAAGGGCGATTCAGGGATTATAGAAAATAAGGTTTTTTTATTGCTGCTGATATCAATTTTGCATACAAAGTGAACTTTTGACTAAATAAAGTCAAATTTGCTGAGTTGCTTAGTTAAATTCGCAGTTGATAAGACAATTTTCGTTTTGAATTTTCATAATCTTGGCCATTGTTTGGTTTTAATTGGTTTTGGGTTGGCACTATTACATGGTGTGTGACCAATTATTTGTTTCAAAATTCATTCGAGCTAGCTCTGACAAACAAGAGTAATGTACTCTTTGACGGCCTAGCCTGGGAAAGTAAACTGATCTCATATATATACACATCTATCATTCGTTCAAAATTAAGAATTAGGGCCAGCAAATCCATTAAGACTTGAATTGGCTTGAGACATTCCTCGTGTATACCTTTCAATGCATAAAAAATCTCGATAAATTCCTTTTTAACTACTGCAACTGGAGTTCCCAATTGTAGACAAGTTTGCGAGCACAATCACACTGCAACATATCAATTGGCTCAATTGCAAACCATTACACAATGCAGAAAAAGGAAAAAAGTTTGAGAATATAAAACCAATTGTCATACCACGGAAACAGCTTTGGATCCGCCAAACCAAAATCACGGTACATCAAATGTAAAGGGCTGGATTAGCAATTAAAAACGAGGAGAATAAAGCCCCTCACTAATGATACGATTCATCATTCAAACCGTTGATCTACCCACATCTTTAAAGCCCCTCATAACATGACTAGAATTACACAATTTTCTTTGTTTTCTCCAGAAGCCGGTAACCGGCCGACGCACAATAACCACCAAACGCCATCACGAAACCATCAATCGCCGCACACCGCTGAATCTCCGCCGCTGAAGAAGGCCGTAACCGACCCTCACGTTCTACTACACTGCCACCATCGTCGTCGCATGCCACATTGGAAACTTCCCCGTACATAGCCCTAAACTCACCAACCTAAGTGATATGTTTCCCGCCGCATCGCGCGGGTAAACGACTAGTATATATATATATATATATATATATATATATATAATATTATTATTTCTAGGAGTTCATCCAGTACTGCATATTTCGCTCGTCGTACTTCCAAACGAGCTTCTCCCCTATTTACCTTATTCTCTCTCCTTCATCTACTAACTCCTCACCAAAAGTGCGGAGTTCCTGCACGTTTTCGGTACTCATGGGTGGTCGCGGTGCGGGTATTGGTTCAGGGTACGGTGGTAAAGGGTTTGGTATGGGCTCCTCTTGTGGGTAGAGTTCTCGATAATCCTTATGGTCGTCATTCCACGGATCATATGCTAGGGGATTGGGTGTTGGAACTCTAGGTATCTCATCCGGGTTAAAAGCTGGTATGGGAAATGGTTCTTCTTGATTGGGTTCTATTTCCATTGGTTGAGTTGGGAATAGTGGTAGTGGTTGTGGTGCAATGATTTGTTCTAGGTTTGGGTCTGCGGCAGTAGTAGCTAATATGTGAAAGTTGGCCAATCGCCTATTGATTATGTCTTGGGTCTTGGCGTTCATCTCTCTATTTGCTGCTGCTAAAGCCCTTTGTTGCTGTCATTTCCTCATTCTTTTCCTACGCTCATATGCTCCCCGACTGAACCATCCTCCCTTTTTGGTAGGGAATGGTTCTGCGGATTGTGCTTTAAAGATAAATATCCCCTCTTCGGTGTCAGCTGAGTACACCGAGGGAGTAGGCTGGGAGGAAGTTCCTTCATCTATAGGAGAATTAGAAAGGTGACGATAGGCATCAGATGGTCCTTGATCACTCATACTGTAAACTAACAGATTGTCAAATAACACAAAACAATAATATACATGTATGCACGTAGTCACATAGATTATTTCCTAACAGAATTGACAATTTTGATTTCAGCAGAACACTTCTGTGACTGAAATCAGTGGCTGTAGCTCTGATACCAACTCCTGTCGCAACCCCCGACCCCTTACCTTGTGAGGCGGGCGGCCGCGAGCTACTCACATTCGGTGGTATCAGTGTTTATTAATTTGGCAGCGGAATTTACATCAGGACCGTAGTTAGGAAATATTTTATCAGAGTAAAACACCTCATTTTCCATTCATAATATTCTTATAGGGATAAACCCTATTTTATTCAATTAAAACTTCTTCTTTATTTAGCTAACTTTTATAGCCACTTTTCCAAGCCTTCAGTGCTCTCCAGCTAGCTTCTATTTTGGCTTTCACATTTTGTTACCTGAAACGCGTTTAAAACATTTTTTTCAGTGGAAAATACTGGTGAGTGAATCCCAGTTTAATCAAAACAGGTTTTATCATTTTACAGCATTGTGGGCAATCCAGCAATTATATTTGTTTACATCTACTTTAATTACCACCCACGGCACTGTCAATCTTGACTTGTGGTCATGCTACTACTCACAGTGTAGTAACAAATTTTGTATACTAAACCCCAACATACCGACGATAATTGTAGAATTACAAATACTCAATCATTGTTAAATATAAGTTAAAACAATTGAGGTTTTGTAAAAACAATTTACAAAAAGAAGGATTACTCACATTGCTAATTTAGGTATTTCCTTGTGACTTTTCTGGTTATAATCTATTAATTTAAACAATGCACACGTGTTAGTATAATAACCCAAATTTACATTAGCTATACCCTCACCGAGACAGAACTCCAACGACTAAGTCAGGCAGAGCCTCCACATGCGTTACGGAGCACTAGATCAATCGGGCAGCGTATCTAATACGTAACCGAGGGTTATAATACACACATACAGGCAAAGTTTCACTATTTAGTGGGTATAATACCCGAGTATTACTTCTAATATAAAGAAATTTAGAGAGAGATTTAGAATTTGAACGGAAATCAACTGAAGCCGAAGGCTCCTATTTATAGGGTCTGATCGACACCTTGTCGCGCCCCGCGAGAGAAACAAGACAGGGCTTCGTGCCCCGCGAGAGCCTCTAGGGTAGGCCCTAGGATTGCTGAATCAACCACTAGGCTTGACACGATACGGACACGTGTCAACATCGGGCTGCGCCTGTTGTCAAGAGGGTCGTGGCCCGCGACAGACATCTCTGTCTGTGTCGCACCCCACGGGCGACATTGGAACTTTGTTTTTATTTAATTTTTATAAAAATTAAGGTATTTGGGGTCCACTTTTCGTATACGGAGTGTATTTTAGGGCGTATTGGACATGTTTAAGGGTTTCGGGAGAGTTGTTATAAAACAACCATAACATTATTTTGCCTTACAAAAGTTAATTAGTTGTATTTTGCCTTCTCTATATAAAACTCCCTTCACGCAAAACCCCAAAAGTTAATGATGGGACGCCTTATAACTTTAACAGATAAAAGCTGAACAAACAGTAACTGAAATGACAGAAACTTTATTACTAACATTTATTACAAAAAAATCCAGCCTAAACTACGCGCCAAAAACATCTTATATAAACAACGTCTCCGGACCTTCCATTGATCATACAAAAAACAAACGCCATATTTTACTGAATAGCATTCAATTTATAACGCTAAAAAGTTCAAAAACCACAGATGGCAAACGTCGTTTTTGGAGATTCAGTTTTGTTCTCAATAAAGTTTCACTAAATGGGTTGGACAACATTCTTAAAGTGAGGATTAACTCAATAAGATTTTGCTGAATAAGATGGACAAAATCTTTAAAAAAAAGAGAGACTGATGATAGTGAAGATTTGGGTGAGAAAAAGAGACCGATGACAGTGAAGATATGGATGAAGATAAAGATGAAGATGAAGAAACGAGGGTATAACAACATCAAAAAGCCCATGAATTACAGCTCAACCAAGCAAAAAACCCACTCACAATCACACGCAGAAAAAATCAACCACACATACAGCGTCGATCTATGTCTCCAACCGCCGACACAACCACTTCAACAATCAATAACCATAGATCACACCAAAAACAAATGCCATATTTTACTGAATACCATTCAATTTATAACACCAAAAAGTTCAAAAACCACAGATGACAAACGTCGTTTCTTAGAGATTCAGTTTTGTTCTCAATAAAGTGAAGATTTGGATGAGAAGAAGTGTTGGGATTGAGCCCTACCAAAGGAACAGTTGATTAAAGCCAAAACTGGATTAGAGCAGTGGATCCAGAATAAGCAGTTGCTGTATACAAGTCTCTCTCCTTGAAAGTGATTCTAACAACTGATGGCCTTATCCACTGTCCATATACAACTGTTGTTGTACAAACAACTGATCAAGTATAAAGACTGATGAAGACTAAAGCCCTGATGATCAATCTACTATTATGGGTCAAGCACTGCTGGAGTCACAACAATGGAAGGAGAAAGCAGTAGTTTAGTCATTCCTTTTGTAATGTATTGTAATCAGTAGTTAGCTAAACAAGGCTTGTATTAGATCAGTAGTTTCAGGTTGTTAGGAAGTTAGATGTCACTTTCATGGTGACGTCATCCAAGATGCTTCAGTGGTTTGCTCGTGCCTATAAATAGAACAGTACCCTGTACTGTTCTATTAGCTCTTTCACCACTTGTCTTCTTGTACGAACAATCACTGTGAGCTCAGGCTGAGGGGGAGTTTGCGATACATGCATGCATTGTAATTGAATCTTGAAATAAATTCAATCATTTGGTTCTATGTTAAAATGTGTGTTAACAGCATTTCTCCTATTCGATTGTGTGTGAAAGTTTGTTTCCATTTACATTCTGCTGCAATTACATATTCATCTTCTTAATTTCTCAAACAAAAACACAATCAATTGAAACTCAGATCCTAACAATTGGTATCAGAGCTAGGACAGTCAAATTTGATCTAACAATCATTTTGACGTAAAAGTTCAGCTCACAATCGTTGATACTTATTATTGTTCGTTTCATTGAAAAACAGAGCAAGGTTTAATCACGAACAAAGTTGATTAATCAGTGTCTGTAAAACAACCAAGATGACGTCACAATCACAAGATGCTAACAATAGCATCGGTTCACTCTTCAAACCACCCATGTTGAAGCGCAATGAGTACAACATCTGGCAGAGAAGGATGGGTCACATCCTTGCTCAACAAAATACCGGATGTTGGAAGTCAGTTATCTTTGGACCACATGTTCCAATGGTGCCGAGTGCTGAGGATTCAAAGAAGTTCGAACCTAAGAAACCTGAAAACTATACTGAAACTGATTTTCAAAAATTCGAACTGGATGCCAAGGCATTTAGCATCGTTGCATCTGCTTTGCCCAATGAAATCTATGCTGGACTGTTATACTGTAACAGTGCCAAGGAATTATGGGATGCTCTTAAGGAACAATTTGGGGGGACTGAAGAAGTAATTGAAAATAACAGAGAAATTATGAATCAGCAGTATGAAACGTTTTGTCATGTTAAGGGTGAAACATTAACCCAACAGTTTGAGCGATTCAGTTGTCTCATTAGTGAACTAAGACTTGTTGATGTTAAATTTACTAATTCAACTCAAAACAACAGGTTTCTTAGATCACTACCTGAAAAATGGGATACAATTGCATTTGTGACCAGAAATTCAGTTGAGTTCAAAGATCTGACACTGACCCAACTTCATGGTAGACTCCTGACCTATGAAAGGGAGTTAAACCAGAAAAAGAAGTTGCAAGAGTCTAGAAAAGTTGTAGATGACTACACATTTGGCAACACAGCTCTTCTGGGTTAGGAAGAGTCTGGCAGTAGTAAGGATCAGAGTTATGATCATTTTATTGACATAACTGCTGGTGGTAATTTCAACTCTGATCCTCACTCATCCAATTTTGCTTTTACAGCAAATAGAGAAAGCTAGATCTCTGATAATCTGTGTTTTGAACTCAATGATTTACAGCATTTTGATCCCACTGACTTAGAAGAAATGGACATCTTGCATCAACTTGCTTTGCTAAGTGTAAGAACTAGCAAATTTTACAAAAGGACAGGGAGAAAATTCCCAGGGCTACATGGGAATCTAAAAGTGGGGTTGGATAAGTCAAAAATTAAGTGCTATAAGTGTAATAGGCTAGGTCATTTTGCTAGAGAATGCAGGAGTCAAAACACTGGTCCAATTATTACACATCCAAGCTCAAACCCTAGACCACAAAATAACCAAAGCACTATGCAATATGCCCAATATACCCCTGCTGCCCATGTAAGCACTGCTCATTATGCAAACCCTGGAACCCCTGTTCCTGTGCATTATGTTCAGACCACTGTTCCACAAATTCAGTATGTTCAAGCCCCTGTCCCTCAGGTTCAAGTGCAACCAGTTGCACCTCAACAAGCTGCTCCAGCAGTGGTTCAACCAGATCAGCAAAGCTTTTTCACCCAAGGCTTTGTTGACTGGAGCAGTATGCCTGATGAGCTTGGTGATGAAAATTTTGCACTCTATGCTACTAATGATGCTCCTAATGATAAATTTTGTTTTATGGCATTAGAGTCAATACCAGAAGGGCTGGAAGCTGAAGAAGGACAGCTAAGTGCCGAAACAGTGGATGAAGTTGCTGAAGCAGTGGTTACTGTTGTTTCTCATGAAATACTGCTGGGAGAAAATTCAGAACCTCTGTTAGAACCAGTATCTGATCCCTGGTCTGAAGAAGAGAAAAACCATGGTGAAAAGGAAGAGAAGGTGACTGATGAGAAAGAGCATGCTTGTGACTGTGCCATGATGGCTGCAGCTAAGGTATCATCTCAGGTTCTTGAAAATCTGTGTTCAGACAAATGCATCATAGCATTTGCTAACATTAAAGAGGTGAATGAAAACCTTAGGGATAGAGTGTTAAATGATGAAGTCAAATTTGAGAAGTCTTTAAAAGAACTTAAAATCAAATTGGCTGAAAGAGATAAAGAAATCTGCAGTCTAAAAGAAGAGCATAGCATTACCAAAAACCAACTCCAAACAATGATAGAAAAATATCAAGTTTACAAAAAGGAGTTGGAATCCACCCAAATCACTTGTGAAAAATGGGTGGAATCTTGCAAAGGTTTTGAGATAATGTTTGAGAAACAACTTGAAAGCAATGTGAAATTTGGCATTGGATTTAGAAAAAAATGATCAAGTTGAAAACAATGCTGCAAATCAAGTTGGTTCAGTTGAAATCATTCCAGCAAACAAGAATGGCCAAGAAGTTAAGATAACTGACAAACTTGGTAACAAATTCACTCTGGAAAGATCTGTGGGATCCTCAACTTTTGAGGAAATTGAGAAATACCAATTTAAACCCACATGGTCTGATGAGTGTGACATTATTGAAAACTTTAAGCCTATGGACTTCACAACCACTGATGCTGTAAAAGCTCCTAAAGCAAAGGTCATTCCTCTCAAAGACATCCCAACAGTAGTTCAAAACTCTGTTGTAAAGGAATCTGAGAAGAAGAAAAGAAGAGAAAAAGTTAAAAACCTGTTTTGTGATTTCTGTGAAAAGAAGAATCATTTAACAAAAGACTGTTTTCATCTAAAAGCATATGAACTCAACAAAACAAGTGTTATTGTACCTGCTGAGAGCTGCACCATCTGTGGTAAATCAAACCACAAAACTTAGGAATGTGTGTATCTCAAATCCTTTGATGTAAAAGGGAATGAGTACACTGCAAAAACATCATTGAGTTCATCAAATTCATCTGTCAAATTCACCAAGAATCAACCACTGTTTGTGTCAGTCCAAACAGCTGTTACCAAACAGCTGAACCAAACCTCTGTTAAAAGAGATGTTCAGGTGACTGATGCACCCCCTGCAAACCAATACTAAAAAGGTAAAGGTAAACCACCATACCTAAGGGTCCCACATGTTTATGATGTAACACCCCAAAAATGGGTTTGGTAATTTAAACCCGGTTAATATAAAGGAACGGGTAAAATGCCGTTAGGGGATAAAAGTGAACCCGTGAATGAATGCTAACTAGGAATAATTAACCTAGTTGATTATTAATGTCGTTGGTATTAAACGAAGGGTAGTAGCCTTATTTATTTAAAACGAAACATGAGGGACCAAAGTGGGACAACTTGAAAGATGTTTAATTAAAAGAAAACACACACACACACGTGTGTGTGTTCTGGATCGATGTCCAGGAGAAAGAACAAGGGTTCAAACCCTAGTTCTTGAAGGACCTTCAAATTGAAGGGGTAAATGAAGTCTAAATTCACAACCGAACGTGAATTAATGATCACCCAAGCAAGGGGATCATAAGGCATGTCTTAAAACTTAGATTTGATGATCTTGTATGAAGTGGGTTATGATTAATCCACGAAATTGTATGAAATTAAGTATGAATATGTGTTAACATCATCATAGGGAACATGTGTTATGCATAATTTTGACTAATTTGATGTTTAAGGATGTAAACCCACTAGTTGGGTGATTAAGATGACATGAGTGTTCAACATGTCCAATATTCATGAATTATGTTGTGTTAGGATGAACTATTGTTAGATGAATTGAAAGAAATTTGGTGTTGATATGTTTGATGTTTAGGTGTTAAATGATACTTGTTGATTAGTAAGAAGATTTGATGAAATATGAGTGAACTTGGAAGATTATGCATAAACTAGTTGTACATGGTGCCTAGGAAGTAGTACGCACACCACGTGTTTGATGAAATGTCTAAAAGACAATAATAAGTGAAATTGTATGCTAGTAATGGGTAAACATATATAGTTCATGTGAAGATTATGTAGGGATGATGTTGAGTATGCTTTATGCTTGTTTGAATGGATTAACGATGGTCATATATGAGATGTGAATTTGATATGGTTGTTCATATGTATAAGCATATATGTTAATAAGAATGTGAATGTAATGACATGAATGTATAGGAATCATGTCAAGATGGTTGAGAACGTGGAAGGCTAACGGGCTAAGGAGACTCAAGTAAGCGAACGCAATTACGGACGCACAAGGTAAGTAAATCCCGGACTTACACTTTAGATGTAAAATATATTGTAGTATGATGATTATTGTTATACATGTGAGAAAGTATTAAACAATGGAAGTAAATAGGTAAGTTTACGGAAAAAGGAGTCGAAAGTGGATAGGAAAGTATAATGATGCTAATTGTTTTCTGTTAAGAATGAAATGGAAATGCAGGTATACTAATAATGGAGAATGAAGGTTAAGTATAGAAGTCAGACGAGAGTGTCCGAATGGATGGACGAATGGACTTATATGAACGGGAATAAGAGACGTTGACGCTTGATTATGCACGTTTTTAAAGTATATATATATATATTATGTCACCGGTTGCTAATGAAGTAATTGGTTATGGTGACTGCAGGTTGTACAGGTTTATGAATGCTTGCTCAAGCTGTGTACGTGGTTGAAGATCGAGTCAAGACATGGATTGTACGTGGGTGTGTATGTGGTCTCTTAATTCGATATACGTATGTTAGTTTTTAATTAAATTATGAAAAGGGATTAATGTATTTAAGTGAAAGAAAGAATAACTTATAAAGAAATTTTTAGTATGTGTTTTCCGCTGCGTTAAATTTGATTAAAACGATTTAGGGCGTTACATATGAGGTTTACAAAAAGCCTTCTAAACCAAGAGTGAACATGCATTCCTTTGGTTAGTGAAAAACAGTACCAAAACTGTCCAAACCCCTGACCTAACCACTATTCATCCACTAGAACTTGACACAGACACTGTTGAGACCCCATCCAAAGCCTTATTGGCTTTGGAGACCCTAATGAACTAATCTTTTACTACATGTGCAGGGAGCTTCTGCATGCTTAGATAGTCTTTGGTATGTAGATAGTGGAGGCTCTAGGCACATGACAGGATGTAGAGCCCTTCTCAAAGATTTCAAAACTCATGGAGGGGGTGATATATCCTTTGGTAATAATAGTAAAGGGAAGGTTCTGGGGTCTGGTACAGTTAAATCTGGTAATGTTAAGTTTGAAAATGTCAATCTAATAGACAATCTAAAATTCAACCTCCCGAGTGTTTCACAAATGAGTGATAAGGGCTATGGCTCATTCTTCACAAAGGATTATTGTAGGATTGTTGGACCAGAAATGGTTAAAAAGATTGAAGAAATAATAAAAAATGAAAAAACCCAACTTGTTGCTCAAAGAAGTGGCAATGTCTATGTAGTTGATTTGTCAAAAGAGAGCCCCAGGACTGATGCCTGTCTGTTCTCAACTGCCTCTAACAAAGAGACAGAGTTATGGCACAGGAGATTGGGGCACACAAATCTCAAGACAATCACTGCCTTGTCAAAACAGGGGTTAGTAAGAGGTTTACCTCAAAAACTGTTCACCTGTCTTGAGCATTGTGTTTCCTGCCTAAAAGGAAAACAACATAAAAGCTCATACAAATCAATTGAAGAGTCCAAAACAACCAAGTGCTTACAAATGCTTCACATGGATTTATTTGGCCCAGTTAAAGTCATGAGTCTTAGGAAGAAAAGATATTGTTTGGTTATTGTTGATGACTTTTCTAGGTTTACATGGACTTACTTTTTACACTCCAAAGATGAGACTGCAGGCATTCTACATGACTTTGTTACACAGGTTGAAAAGCAGTTTGATCTTCTAGTAAAAATCTTTAGGAGTGACAATGGCACAGAGTTCAGAAATAAGGAGTTAGATGATTTCTGTGTGTCAAAAGGAATTGTAAGGCATTACAGCATTCCAAGAACACCGGAGCAAAATGGGGTTGTTGAAAGAAAGAACAGGACTTTGATTGAGGCTGCCAGAACCATGCTTGCTGATTCGGGTTTGCGATTAACTCTCTGGGCAGAGGCTGTAAACACTGCTTGCTATGTCTAGAACAGAGTTTTAATCAATCCTAGACATCAAAAGACTGCTTATGAACTGCTGTATAAAATAAAGCCATTGATTTCATATTTCAAAGTTTTTGGCTGCCCATGCTTCATTTTGAACTTAAAAGACTCTATTTCAAAATTTACAGCCAAAGTAGACAGTGGATATCATTTGGGATACTCAACCACTGCTAAGGCCTACAAAGTGTTTAACACAAGGACCAAAACAGTGGAAGAGACCTTGAATGTGAAGTTCAATGAACTCTCTTCAATGAAAATCCCTGCAAATCCTACAGAATTGTTTGATCTTGATAAATTTACTTTTGAAAATACTGTTGTCAAGACTAATAGTGCAGGTCCATCAGAAAATCCTCCATCAGACAATGGGTATGAAGTGATCATTCCACAACAAACCTTCAAATCCATTGCCAGAGCAGCAGATGTTCAAAACAACTGTCAAAGCTCAACCACTGCTACCTCAACAGTTGTTGACCAAAGTAGCCCATTAACCCCTGCTTCCACATCATCAAACACTGTTGATAGTCCTCCATCAGTGGATAAAAGTCAACATGTTTTCACACCTGTTCCTCCTATTCCTCCACCTCCATTTGAAGCCACTGCTGGATCATCAAAGTCACCAGCAGTGGTTAGCTCAGATGATTCACATCTGCAGCCTTCACCATTAAATGCCATTGTTCTATACAAAGGAGATCTAATCTTCTTGAAGTCTCATCCACCTGACCAAATCATTGGCAGCATCATTGAAGGGGTGCTCACAAGAAGTCAATCCCAAAACATCTGTCTTTTTGCTGGTTTCCTATCTCTCCATCAGCCAGTCAAGTACCAAGAGGCACTAAAAGACAACAGCTGGGTAAAAGCCATGCAAGAGGAGCTCCAACAGTTTAGAAGACAACATGTTTGGGAGCTTGTACCACTGCCAGAGGGTGTGAGTCCTATTGGCACAAAGTGGGTCTTCAAAAATAAAACTGATGAAAGGGGTATAGTTGTCAAGAACAAAGCTAGGCTTGTGGTTCAAGGGTTCAGACAGGAAGAGGGCATTGACTATGATGAAACATTTTCCCCTGTAGCAAGATTAGAAGCTATCAGACTATTCCTGGCCTTTGCTGTCAACCACAACATCAAGGTGTATCAAATGGATATTAAATGTGCTTTCCTCAATGGTAAGATTCAAGAAGAGGTATATGTTTATCAACATCCAGGCTTTGAGGATCCATTTAATCCAAATTATGTCTACAAGCTAAATAAAGCTTTGTATGGCCTGAAACAAGCACCAAGAGCCTGGTATGAAACTCTTTCCAGCTTTCTACTTTCCATTGGTTTCACAATAGGTAAAATAGATAAAACACTATTTTTGAAATGGAGAAGGAAAGACTTTATGATTGTCCAGATTTATGTGGATGACATCATTTTTGGAAGCACATGTAATAAAATGTGTGAAGAGTTTAGGAAACTTATGACAGCTGAGTTTGAGATGAGTGCAATGGGTGAACTCTAGTGCTTTCTTGGTCTCCAAGCAAGGCAACTGCAAAATGGCACTTTCATCCATCAAGACAAATATGCCAAAGAACTTTTAAATAAATTTGAGATGGATGATTGTAAACCATGCAGTACATGCAACAAATAAAATAGTCATGTCTGATGAAAAGGATGATTTGGTTGATCAAACTTTATATAGAAGCATGATTGGGTCTTTATTGTACCTAACTGCATCTAGGCCAGACATCATGTTTACAACATGTGTTTGTGCAAGATCCCAATCAGCCCCTAGAAAGTCAAACCTTATTGCTGTAAAAAGGATATTCAGATACCTAAAAGGTGCTCCCACACTTGGTATCTGGTATCCAGCTGATGGAAATATCAAGCTTTCAGGCTTCTCAGATAGTGAGTTTGCTGGATGTGACAAGACAAGGAAGTCCACTTTAGGAGGGTGCCAATTCCTAGGCAGTTGCATAGTGTCTTGGCAAAGCAAAAAACAAGTAGCTGTTTCCACATCCACTGCTGAGGCAGAGTATATAGCTGTTGCAAGCTGTACAGCCCAACTGTTATTGCTTCAAAATCAATTACTGGATTTTGGTATCACTTCCCTAAAGACACCTCTCATGTTAGACAGTCAGGCAGCAGAAAATATCATCAAAAATCCAGTATCCCATTCAACCACCAAGCACATTGATATCAGACATCACCTTGTGAGGGATTGCTATGAAAAAGGTTTGATTTCTCTGCACCATGTTCCAACTAAAGATCAGCTGGCAGATGTGCTAACAAAATCATTAGACACATCTACCTTTGAAAGCTTGATCTCTAGGATTGGCATACTGAACATGGAATAACAAGAAAAATCTTGTTTTACTATGAATAAAAGCATTAAAATGTTTTCAGAAAATCAAAAATTCATCCTTAAAAATAGCTAAAAATGAAATTTTCATTAAATCCTTAAAAGTCTGCCATAACCACTGATTTGGTTCAAACATCTGCTTTGATAACTTTGACCACTGCTGAAAGTCAAGCACTGTTTCTCTCATTTCCTTGTTAATCACTGTTGTTCAAAATCAGTGTTTTAACCCACTGATAGGCTATCCACTGATAGTTGAAAATCAGCCACTGTTCTCTTTATAACCGTTGCAACCACTGATACTTGGTCCATCAGTGGTTTCCTAAACAACTGTCTTCCATTATTCATCAGTGGTTGACACATGGTCAGTACTTGTCGATCAGATCTTTTGTAACCACTGCCACGCCAGCATTCACCTTTTCCCTTTATAAAACCCTGATCAAAACCCCAAACAGGGTTTTTACTGTCGAATCGAATTCAAAACTCCTTTCTCAAAACAGTTATCCTCCATTTCTCTCAAAATCCCTCATCTTCTTCTTCCTCAAATGGCAAAATCACCGTCTTCGTCCTCTCAGAAATCCACTCAAATGGCCACAAAAATTCCATACAAATCTCCCCATAACTACTTGGGTCTCTTGACAAAACCAAGTCATACCGAAACCTTCAATTCCATCATAGATGTTCTTTCGTCTTCAAAGTACAAAACTTTGTTGACTGCCGATGCTCCGAATTACCTAAAAACCGAGAGAGAATTTTGGAAGAATGCCACACTTGAATCTCAAGATAACACGACCATAGCCATCAATTCCTCAATAAAGGGTGTACCAGTTAAAATTACACCTCAATCCATTTCAGAGGTATTTGAACTCGATGATCTTCAAGGTAAAACTTATTTTCCTAAAATCGAGTATCAAACAGATTTTATTGAGGGGGGTATGCTGAGGAAATGAAAAAGGACACCCTACAAAAAGGTAGTTTTCCTCCTGCAACAAGATTTTTATTTCATACCCTCTTGATGTGTGTTTCAAATAAGACCACTGCCTTCAATGAAATTCCATTAAAGATCCTATACCTGGGTTATGCTATTTCACATAAAGAAAATTTTAACTATTCCCAGGAGATCTTTGATGATTTGGTCAAAAATGTTGATAAAAAATCATTTTACTATTTCCAAGGTTCTTAAGCTTCTATTTTCAAAAGAAAATTTCAAAGGATAATACTCATGTGCTTATCCAGGGTGAACCTTTTCAAATAAATGGCCTAACACCTGAAACATTTACAAGGCTATCAAAAGTTTCTAAAACAAAAGAAGAGGCTCCTGAGCAGAATTTAGCAGCTACCACTGCTCCTCAGGCACTGCTGCTGAGCCCACTACTCTAGGTGATCACAGCAGCAAAACAACTGCTGTGAAACCCACACCTAAAACCACCAGAAAATCAAAACAAAAGAAAACACAAAAGCCCCCCAAACCTACCAAAAAGGCAACTCTGGAAGATGAGATCCCAGAGCAACTGCCAGTGACAACACAAAAGTCACCAGAAACCACTGCTGCTACTTCCTCACAGCAGTTGGTAGAAAGATCTCAACCCATGCCTCAAACTCCTCCTACTTCTTCTAAAAAAGAACATGTTGTAAGAACAGAGACACCAAATTATGATGCTCTAGAATCACTTGATTCCATCATCCACTGCCCACTGCCCGGGGCAAATTCGCTTTCTACACCCATACTCACTGCCACAATTCCCCCACAAACAAAACTTTTGTTGGATGCTCTTGATTTAAACCAGACACAAACCAGTCCTTCTCACTCACCTGTAAATGAGAATATACCCCAACAAGTGATTGGGTCTGGTGTTTCAATCATTGCTAACCCACCAACAACACCTGAGGAGGTTACACCCCTTGAGTTACATGTAACTCTTGGTGGTAGTTCAAGTGAAGCAGCTACTACAAGTGCTGAACCCACTGGTTTGCATTTGGACAGTAGTTACATCAATAAGACTTCATTGAAGGCAATTTCTTCTTTGGGAACCAGGGTGTATCCAGTATTCACTGGTTCACTAAAACTGGTCACCCCAGCTGAAGGAAGAAGTCCCCAGTACCAAGACAAAGGGGCATCAGTGGATGATTTTTGGGATACATTCCCTGAGTCAACCACTGTTACAACCGCTGAATGTGGGAAATCAGATGATCCCTTTAAGTTGGGTGATGGTTTAATGTACCAAGAATTGACGGCTAGAGTTGACAAACTGGATTCATCTGTTTCAGAAATCAAAGACATGCTGCAACAGTTGTTGAAAGTACAAAAGGTACCACCCACTGCTGCACCAACTCCAACAGCTGCTCCATCATCTGCTCCTACTCCAAATGAGCTGTGGAGTTTGTTTCAACCTTTGCTCATCCAACAAAGAGAATATGCTGATCAGCAACATGAGATACAAGTTCAAAAGATCAGATATATTATGGAAGCAAGATTTAAAGATACTCAAGCAGATATCAAGGCAATCAAGGCCCATTTGCTGAACACCACTGGCACTGCTCCTCCCTCTATCATCTTTGTGGACAACCCACCACCAGCTGATGCCAAAAAGGGGGAGAAGATGAAGCAGTTGAAAAAGAAGGGATATGAAGATGGGTTGTATATTGCACCAGACAAGGCTAGTATGCTTGCAGACATCCCTAAGCCAGACGGGTCTAAAAAGATTGATGTAACCACAAATGCCATTGCTGATGCAAAAGCAAGGGTAAAAAGGGATATGGAGGCAAAGGATAAAGCTAGGTTTGAACAGGAGAAAAGAGTTTTTATGGAAATGAATGAGCAGTGTACTTCTGAGCCAAAGGATGAAGAAAATCCTGAGCAGAAAAGAAAGCAGCCCACTAGAAAAGTGAGGCAACCCAAATCCATACCATCCAGATCCACAAAACACACTCCCAAACCTCCTAAAAGCTCCACACATCAAACCTCCAAACCAACAGCTGTTGTAACACCTGTTGTATCAACAACTGATGGTACTTCAGTGGTTTCAGCAGTTGTTAACCCAACAACCACCACTTCAACACACACTACAACCACTGCTCCCACTCCAACCACTGCCACACCAAAAATCACCTCTCCACCAAAAACAACTTCATTATCACCAACACCTCCTGCCAAAAAGTAGAAGACATCAGGTGACATATCACCTGTTGTAATGACAACAGTGGTTGAAACACCAGTTGTTTCAACAGCTGTTAGTCAGCCACCCTCCACTTCAATCACCACCACTCAAATCACCACTTCACAACCCACCAAAACACCATCAACCTCTCCTAAACCAAAAAGGAGAAGGGTAATTTTGGAAGATGATGTTTCTCCACCACCACCAACATCTTCACAATCTTTTTCACTTGTTACCATTCCAAATCCTTTTCCACTTTCTTCAGCACAAGCCTTTAACCCAAACACTGCCATTGTTTCTACAGCTGTCCAATATCCTTTTGTAGGATCGTTGTACGACCTGAATGAGTCTATCAGAAGAGTTGTTTATCCGAATCAAAGGCGGAATCAATGACACGGACGCTCGATACAATTTAAATGTCTCTTATATTGAATTGATAGTATTACAGCACCTAGAGACGATTTGGCAGCACTTCGTTACCAAAGACAAGAAGTAATTCTGTTCCAAATGACACGGTATGTGGTCCTATTTATACTAAAGGTGATTTCGCTTGAACTGACCATAGCCACATTCAAGCGCAATTACCAATGTTAATTTCGCTTGAACATGTCTTTGGTTGTTTCAAGCGGAATTAGCATAAAACCCACTAAACTCAGTTTCTAGCACCCGAGCACTGGTTTATCCTATCCTATCCTATTACATGACTTGATACAAGACGAAATCAATAGACATATTGCACTAATAGACTCCCCCTTGGATATTGACGAAGTCTTCAGTATCCAGTCTTTATCATGACACATCTTCAGTCTTGATCAGTCTTCATGCTCTTACCAAATTGTCTAACACTGTAAGCATCCATCAATCTTTATCTACTTTGATCAGCTTCTATCTTCAAATGTTATACCAGGATCTGTTTCTGGCTCTAACATCAACAACTTCTTCAGGCTCCCCCTTTCTTCAAGCTTCTGTGCTTTAGGGATCGTCACCTTGCTTTCTGGTTACAAGCTCCCCCTTGCTTTGAGCTCGTCTTCAGACTCCCCCTTAGACTCAGCTTCCGGGATCGTAGTCTGGTACAATATCTGCAACACTCATACGTTTATAGGTAACAGCATTTCAAACTTTCAAATATCCAGAAATCATAATCTGGCTCTTTCAAACATTCTAAACAAACTTAATGAATCTGGCAGTTTCATCGAATCAAATCAGAAACTGGCTCTTTAACAATATAAGCATCCAAATCCCTCACAGTTAATCATCCAAGTCCAAATTAAGGACTTTGGAGATATCACAAACTGTTTTTGATTTTTGAATTTAAAAACTTCAAGTTTCAAATTAATGAACTTGATTTATTTTCAGAAAACACAATCAGCTTACTTAGATTTTGACACTCAGCATCTCAGACATCAGTTGTCGAAAATAAAGCAGAATCAAAAATCTTTTTGTAATTTTCTGAAATATAAAGCAATAAAGAAATATGTACAAACAAATTTACAGACAATATTTTTGTTTGAGTTCGCGTCAGAGGATCATATCAGTTTTTGATAAGTCACAAGTACCGTTGAGCTTAGTTACACGTTAAGAATTAAACAATTCACTTAGATTGTCGATATACTGATCCACTTAAATTTTCACACAAATTTCAACTGATCCAGGATACGAATTAGGTGTTTTAAGAACTTAAACTCATTCATGTGTCCCACCTCTTGAATATACTCCCGTATCCAGATCCCAATATTCAGTCTTACAGGTGAGTATACCTAGATGATATCTGTAAGGGGTTAAATTGCGAAGGACCGTGAGAGCTTAGGTCAGAACTTCCGTTCAGCAGAGAGATGATGGCTTCGACTTTTGGTGTGTCCCCTTTAGAGGATCTTTTCTTCAACAGCACATGATTAGCATTTTTCAATGTTTCATCATTTTTTGTACTGAGGGCGTTTGCTATATTTCAAGGATGCAGAAAGTATTATACGGGGACTAGGCCATTGCTTCCGCAAAATCAGAAGTCCCGGGATAATACCCCAGATATCACTGAGTATAAAGACCTAGTATCTCAGAAAGAGGGGTCCTTCAAACGAGATTTCAGGGGTTACCTATATATCCAAGTAGTGTTCCCCACAAAATAAACAAGTTTGAATTTAGGTTTATATCCCGAAAAAGTTTACTAAATGTATAAAAACCTATCGGCATATCATCAGTGAGACCGTTTAATGCTATTTAATCATTACATTTCTTTAGCATATTACAACTGTCTACTGATGTACTATCATTTCCTCTTTTTACGCAAAAACTCAATTTTTGAATTTTATCATGTTTTTGGCTTTTTCAAATTTTCAAATGTTTTTGTATTTTCTAACAACAATACTCCCACTAAAATGCAAAACCATTTAAAGAAAATTTGACAACCAACACTGATAGCTTTGTCTCGCCATCCATTTTCTGCTTCTCATGCACTGATTTGCAAAAAATAACATACCCCCATGATTTACAACACATTGATATTTACAGTTTGAAAACCGTTTTTCAATCTTGTGAAATTAATCATGTTTGTTCAGCCGTGAGGGTTTCGGCGTATTCATGTAACATATTTTTGTAATTTTTGAATTTTTGACAAATTTAAAAAACAAACATATTTTTGGTTTTTAAAAATTTTCAATTTTTTAAGGTTTTTGAAATATTGTTTATTTATGTACAGAAAACAAACAAACTCCCTGTTTTAACCAACACAGGATTCAGCAGCCTCCTCTCCTCGTTGTGCCAGGCTGCTCCAACTTCCATTCTCACAATCTTTGGTTTTGTTAAGCACCTGCACATTTAAACTACTTGATTACTTGAACAATTTAGCCCAGGTCTGTTTGATCTTAGGCATTTCAACACAATATGCATCATTTAACTTCGGAAAATATTTGTCATTCTGAACAAAGACTTTTTCATCTTTCACTTCAACTTTCTCATCTTTTACCAAAGTCACTTGTTTCTTAATACTCCATGTTTGACCTTTTGGAGTACCTCTTTTGTAAAAATGTGACTCTTTTTGAATCTTTTGATTTTGAACAACAACTTTTGGTTTCCAAAACTCTTGGGATTTTGTCATATCAACAGATGTTTTCCAACTTTGTGTTGTTCTGACTCTGGGTGTGTGAGAATTCCAGGTCTGTCTAGAATCGAACTTATTCAATTTTGAATTCCAAGTTTGGTTCGAAACAAACTTGTTTGTGTTGTATCTCCAAGTTTGTTTTGAATCAAATTTGGTTGACCTTTGTTTCACATCCTCAGATTTCTGTTTCTCAACATTATCAGACTTCTTTTTGTCAACATCCACAGGTTTCAGATTTGGACACTTGCGTGCGAGATGTCCAATTTGATCACATTTAAAACATGTTCTTTTTGAAACATCTTTGACCTGTGGTTGTTGCTTTTTCTTTTGAGCATAGAACTCTTCATTGGACTGTTGTCTAAATTGAAGTTCTTTTTCTTCTTCAAAACTTTTTCCTTGAACAAAATTCATCTTAGCCTGAAAATTTTGTGTTTCATTTTTATTTCTACTTTGTTTCTTCTTATAACCCGACCCAGCCTTCATGTTTTTCTTCTTGTAACCAGGTTTGTTATAAAAAGTTTTGTGACCTTTTCCAGTAAACTCTGAAATTTCAGATTTTTCAATCTCAATCATCTTGAAAACTTTATCAACCTTTTCTGAAATCACATTCTGAATCGGGAATACAACATCTAAGAATAATTTGTCTGATCCAATCATGGTATAAACCAATCCTTTTGAATCATCATTCAAATTTTTCTCGGATTTTGTGTTTTTTTCAGATATCCATCATGAAAATTACCTTCATTTTCATCTTGTGATTCAGATTTACCTGTATCAACCGACTCTTCTTTCAACACATTTTCCACGACCTTACCTACCACCTCTGAATCACTAGAATCATCAGATTTGGAATAGGTTACGTCAATGTTATCTGGCAATTGATCTACCATGTTGAAAGATTTTTCGACCTTTTCATCATCATAAAACACAAACTTTTCTGGTGGTGGAACTTGATGAAACTCTGAGCCAATACCCTTCTTATTTTGCTCAGAATCTATTCCATCCGGTTTTAAGTTGAAAATTCTTTCAAGCACATATGACGACGCGTGATAACTTTTTAACTTGTTATTATCCTGTTCTAAATCAACAATATGACGCTTAAGTTTAGCAACATCTTCAATGTAAGAATTAACAACTTGTTTCTTTATTTCATAATTTCGCTTATACGTATCAGTTGTTTCAGAACAATATTTCAATCTTGATTGAATAAGTTTCATTTCACTTTTTACTTTTTCATATGATTCTTTTGTAATGTGATAAGCCAATTTTATTGAATCATATTCCTTTTTCATTTCTTGACAATCATTTTCTTTTTGAGAATATTCTTCTGTCATTTTCAAAACATTTTCTTTCAAAACTTCATTTTCTTTTTCTAATTGTTTACATTTTTTTTGAAAGTTTTTCGTCATTATCTGTCAAAACCTTTTCATTTTCTAACATTTCTTTGCATTTATTTTTGAAAACTTTTTCTAGTTTTATGAATTCAAGATCTCTTGTTCTGAACCTTTCATATTTTTCAGTACAAGCATTGCACGTTTCCATGCATTTCTTGCACTTTTCAACGATTTTGATTTGGGTTTCAGAATCAAAATTTACCTCAGTGATTGGCACTTCGGTGTTTGCTGCAGTCTCTGTCTGCTTCTGATCAGCATCATTCTGCTTTTCTTCAACCTCAATTTTATCACCAACATCATTAGCTTTCAAATTCTCATTCTTTACGTCTTCAATCAAATTTTCAACTTTATTCTCATCTTCTACAACCTGCTGTTCTTCAGTAACAACTTTCTCAACCTCTTCATTCTCCTCAACTTTTTCTACCTTCACATCCTTAGCAATCTTCACATCTTCTTCTTTAACTGCTTCGACTTGGACTTCCTCAGCTACCTTC
This sequence comes from Helianthus tuberosus, assembly GCA_030545235.1. Taxonomy (NCBI): domain Eukaryota; kingdom Viridiplantae; phylum Streptophyta; class Magnoliopsida; order Asterales; family Asteraceae; genus Helianthus; species Helianthus tuberosus. The sequence goes on from CM060409.1 coordinate 190,157,853, forward strand.
TTCAAATCATTCACCAGATTCTCAATATTCTTCTTCATTCTTTCTTCATTCCTCTTCCTCAGATTTGTTGTCATAGCATCTCTGATGATTTTATCCAGCCTTTTTACATATGTTTTATCTTTTGCAGCATTTGAATAATATTTGCCGGATCGAGGAATTACTAGAAGAACATCATCGTGAACTATGTCACTTCTGGGAACAACTGGTTGACCTTCTTTGTTGACAAAACATTCTTGTTTTTTATCCCATCTTTTGTTTCTCACAGCATTTTCATATTCTTCCTGCATCTTTTCCATTTTGCATCCAACAATGAAAATTTCTCTCTCAGTTTTCTCTCTCAAAATCTCGTCTCGAGTTTTCTCTTTTATCTCAGCAACAAGAGCATAATGATCATGTTTGTGAAGAGTTTCTACATCTTCCTTTGTTCTAATTTTGAATCGATAATCAATACGATCTTCTTCTGGAAGAATTTCACTCTAGTCATATCCTTCATCATCATGGAAAACTGCGCAAGCTCTTGACTTTTCTCTGGGTTTATCTTCAATCATTTTTGGCTCTTCTTTGCTTCGGTGGTAGATTGCCTTACGGTAGTAATCATCATTGAAAGGACGTTCATTTCCTCCGACTGCAGAATTATTACATTCTCTCTTGAAATGACCTTTTTGCTTGCATCTGAAGCAGGTCACTTTGGATTTATCAAAACCCAATTTAGTTGAAGCACCACCAAGAGATTGTTTCTCGGTAATCTCCATATATCTCTGAGCTCTACGAATGCAACTTGCCAAACACCAGCGAATGTCTATGAGCTCCATTTCTTCTGGATCAATCTGGTCGTAGTCTTCTTTGGTCAATTCGGAGTTTCCTATTTTGCCTGCAACTAGACCTTCATATGATTCCAGAACTGATGCAAGAAAGCTCATTTGCTGTTTAGCTGCATTGATGCTCATAGCTGGAGAATTTTTCAACTTGAGAGCAATGTTTCAAAGAATTTCTTCAGAATCTTCAGGACTTGCTTTTGAAGATGAATGATATCCAGAATTGTAGCTTGATGAGATTATTTGTGGTTCTTTCATCTTCTCACCACTGAATGTTGTCTTTGGTGAACTATCAGCTTTCACCGAAGGTAAATTGCCTTTGTAGTATAGACCAACATTCTGATGATGTGACGAACTGCTCATCTTGCTTTGCTTTTGTAACTCAAGGTCACGACTCTCAATTTTTTCTAACAAAACATCAAGAAAAATTGAGTCATATAAGACATCATTTTTCAAAATAAACACAAACGTTTGCCACTGATCAGCTCGTGGTAACGCTTCAATTACTTTGTCAATTATTTCTTCTCTTGTTTTCACAATTCCAAACCTTTCAACTTCAATTTTTAGGTGACAAAAGCGTTCAATCATTTGTCTAACAGTCTCTCCTTTCAAACTATCGAACAAATCAAATTCCTTTTTTTAATAATGCAATTTTGTTTTTCTTGATTTGTTTACCCCCTCAGCTTTCACCCGTAAAGCTTCCCGCACAGATTTCGAAGACCCATCATGAATTAGAAACGAAAAAATATCATCTCGAATCGATTGTTGAATCAAGGCGATCAATTTCTGCTCATATGAAAATCTTCGTTTGTCTTCTTCTGTAAAACTTTTGAGCGGGATTTCTTCTCCTTTGTCATCAGTAGGTTTATCGTAACCAAACTCCAAGCAAAACCAGCTTTCATGTGCATACGCTTTAGTCCAGTTAATAAACCTTTCTTTCCACCAAACATAATCCTCAATATTATCAAGCTTAGGTAGTTTTGAATAGGTTCCATAAAAGTTATCATGTTTAATGCTGTCTTTAATTGATTTTGTTATCGCTTTGGGTGTAACATCTGAAGCTTCCAACGTATCTGAGGTAAACGCGTTGTAGAAAGTATTGTAAAATTCTTCAGCCATGATGGCGAAATTAACATTGTTAATTCCGCTTGAACATGTCTTTGGTTGTTTCAAGCGGAATTAGCATAAAACCCACTAAACTCAGTTTCTAGCACCCCGAGCACTGGTTTATCCTATCCTATCCTATTACATGACTCGATACAAGACGAAATCAATAGACATATTGCACTAACACCTTTAGAGCTTATAGTAGTCAGAGAAGAGATCAAATCTTTTTACTCTGAAGATGACCCTGCTAAAAGAAACTTGCCATCTCTTCAAGGATATCCAAGACCTAACAACATTGAAGAATACTTGAAATTAAAAGGTCAACAAGCAGAGGATATCTCTAAAAGAAACTCACAAGGAAAAACTGACAAGGAGATTCAAAGATACTATCAATTCCTGCTTACTCAAGTCAGTACTTTGGAAAGGTTTTCAAATAATCTCTGTCAGCAACTATCAAAAAGAGATAATGAAACCTTGAGAAAAGACTATATTGAGCACATTATGGCATTCAAGAGATACAAGGGAGACAAAGCTCAATATAAAGAATGGACAGTTGGTGAGCTCAAGGAGGAGTTAGAAAGAATTGAAAAAATGAATAAAGAGAAAGTTAAACATACTCCTCCTGTTTGGGCAAATTACAAGAAAAATGTGCCTGGTAAAGTGTTAAAGCTGAAAAGAATGAAAGAGGAACTTATCACTGCTGATTTTGGGTCAAGAAATCAGGTGACAAGGTGGAAAGAAGAAAAAGTGGTGGCCTCTTACTAAAAGTTGGAAGAGTTAAGAAAGAAGAATCCAAATGTTCCACAAAAACTTGTCAACCCTGAAGCAGAGGTTTCAACAAGACCACAAAAACTGCAAGTCAGGAAATCCACTGCTCCACCTGCTGCCATCCTTTACCAAAGACGGAAACAAAAGCAGATGGATAAAGAAACAGCAGCAGATAAAGAAGCAGGGGATTACATTGTAAAAATAGGGCTTCAGCAGATGATAGCAGAAAAACTTGAATTGACACAAACTACAAACACTGCTCAACCTGTTATCACCAGGCCACCATTTCCAAACTCATCTGCAATAAAACCTCTCCCAAGAAACCCATTGGATTCAAAAATACTAAAGTGGAAATCTGACAAATAGATCCACGTATCGACTCTGATAAAATCCAGTGGTGAAGTGAAGAAACTATCAAGGGAAAAAGCACTGGGCCTGGGTGTTGAAGATCTGTAGGATTCCTTGATCTTACACTATGTAGGGATGAGGATGACACAGACTCCTTGGACTTTGATTTACAATTTAAATGACAAGTCAGGGAGCTGTTGATGAGGCAATAAAGTTCCACAATAATGAAGAGTTTTGGCATCATCTGTTCCAGGGGGAGATTGTTGGGATTGAACCTTACCAAAGGAACAATTGATTAAAGCCAAAACTGGATCAGAGCAGTGGATCCAGAATAAGCAATTGTTGTATATAAGTCTCTCCCCTTGAAAGTGATTCTAACAACTGATGGCCATATCCACTGTCCATATACAACTGTTGTTCTACAAACAACTGATCAAGTATAAAGACTGATGAAGACTAAAGCCCTAATGATCAATCTACTGTTATGGGTCAAGCACTGCTGAAGAAATAAAGTACTTCTGGAGTCACAACAGTGGAAGGAGAAAGCAGTAGTTTAGTCTTTCCTTTTGTAATGTATTGTAATCAGTAGTTAGCTAAATAGTGCTTGTATTAGATCAGTAGTTTCAGGTTGTTAGGAAGTTAGATGTCACTTTCATGCTGACGTCAGCCAAGATGCTTCAGTGGTTTGCTTGTGCCTATAAATAGAATAGTACCCTGTACTGTTCTATTAGCTCTTTCACCACTTGTCTTCTTGTACGAATAATCACTGTGAGCTCAGGCTGAGGGGGAGTTTGCGATACATGCATGCATTGTAATTGAATCTTGAAATAAATTCAATCATTCGGTTCTATGTTAAAATGTGTGTTGAAAGCGTTTCTCCTATTTGATTGTGTGTGAAAGTTTGTTTCCATTTACATTCCGCTGTAATTACATATTCATCTTCTTAATTTCTCAAACAAAAACACAATCAATTGAAACTCAGATCCTAACAAGAAGAGACTGATGACAGTGAAGATTTGAATGAAAATTGGATGGGGAGTTTTAATTTTTTTTTCTTTTTTTTGTGTCATTTTTTGTGGTTTGTCATGTACTTTTCTGCTAATAAAATACTTTATTTCTCTAATTAGTTATAAAACGCCAAACACCAAAACTATAATAATTTCCTTTAATCACATATTATTAAAAAAAACTCCAAAATTTACTTAATTGTATAAAACACGGTGCAAGAGAATAGAAAAAAGGATGGATGAATATGTAGATTAACTTAAATGCCATAAATTGCTTTAATTTTATAATTTTCATGTTGACCAATGTATTTGGTTTAGACTATTGCATCTACTTGTTTCTATACGCCATGAATATTATTGACATTGTGGATGTCCGAATATGTTTCAAAACACCATAACATTATTTTGCCTTACAAAAGTTAACTAGTTGTATTTTGTCATCTTTATCTAAAACGCCATTCATATAAAACGCCAAACTTAATGATGGGACGCCTTACAGCTTTAACAAATAATGCTAAACAAACAATAACTGCAAAAAGTAACTGAAACGACGGGAACTTTATTACTAACATTTATTATTATAAATTCCCGCCTAAACTATGCGCCAAAAACATCTTTTATAAACAACGTCTCAGGACCTTCCATTGATCACACCAAAAAAAAGTCATATTTTACTAAATACCATTCAATTTAAAACGCCAGAAAGTTCAAAAACCATACATGGCAAACGTCGTTTCTTGGAGATTCAGTGTTGTTCTCAATAAAGTTTCACTCAATGTGTTGGACAAAATTCTTAAGTGAGGATTTTGTCCATCTAATTGAGAAAAATCTTATTGAGTTTATCCTCACCTATTTTATTTACTGAAAAGTGTTCTTTTTCTTTGGCGTTTATGTGTGTGTGCAATCTTCAATGGTTTGTTATGTACCTTCCAAATCAAATGTTATTGAAACAAGGCCATTGAAACATAAACGCCATTTTTGAATATTACTCTTAAAAAAACGCTATTGAAACAAGCATAAATAATAAAACGCCATATTTGTTGCATATGTGTAAATATTACTTTGTAGAATGGAATCCACGTTAGACGCCATAGATCTCAGAAGCTTGCAGAGGAACATGAACAATGACAATCCTGCACCTGCATATCATTTAGCGCCCCTGTCACGTGTTCGACCAGGATTCGTTCTTACCGTTTTTGTGAATAGATATGTCTATCGCTTTCGTCAATCACGTATCGTAGCTGAGAAATGATCAAGACTACGTTTAGAAGTGTTTTATGTTAAACATAATGTCCATTCATAGTTTGGAGTCCATCCTCACGAAATGGAGTCCGTCCTCACGAAATGGAGTCCGTCCTCACGAAATGGGATGCATTAGTTGGAGAGGATGGACATCCTCAATAAATAGGAGAGGAGTCTTAACATTTTAGAACTTTTGCTCACTTGAGAGAGAACTTGTGGGAGATTGATTCAAGGTGCTTGTAACTTTCAGGTTATCAATAGAATCAACATTTAATTAGCGTTCTTGTGTTTGATCCACTTTCCTACATGGATTCCGCACGTGATACGAGATCTACGCAGTCATCAGAGTTACAGAATCGATCCGGAAACGAACATACAGTTTTCACACTTTCAACCGTTTTCTCCTGATCCCGTTTCTCTCTCTCCCTCTCTGTATATGTATATATATATATATATATATATAGGTACCGGGATCAGGAGAAAACGCCCTAAAGTGTGAGAACGGTGAGAATGGATCCTGGCCCAATATGTGGCAGGGGGTGCTAAATGATATGCAGGGGTACGCTTGTCCTTTTGTACGCTCCCTCCTTATTCGCGTTATAAATATGTTTCCAATTAAAACTCCAAAGACTTTCCTATTAGCTGTTACCTCCTTTCCAAGCTTTCTCAGATCTATGGCGTCTAATGTGGATTCTGTTCGACAAAGTAATATTCGATGACGTTTCATATTTTTGTTTCAGCAAATCATGCAACACATATACAACAGATATGGCGTTTTGTTCTTTTATGCTTGTTTCATTGTTTTTTTTTTACAAATTAATATTTCATAATGTGTTGTATGCTTTCACTGGCGTTCTTCATGTATCCAATTTATTCGCATTTTAGTTGGTAGTTAAACAATTAGTAAGAACTGATAATTGGAGTATTCATTATTAATTTTAATTTCCTTTTGGGATCTAGTATATTTCTTATGTTTTTACGATCATTGGCGTTTTACACCTGATTAGTTTTGAATATTATTCAATAGTATTTATAACATCAGTTATTACTATTTTGTTAGTTTGTGTAAACATCAGTTTTGTTAACTGTGGCGTTTTCATTATCATGTTATTTTTGTTAATTATTCATGTTGTTAATTATTTTTAATTATTCATCTCATGGCGTTTTCATTATTACGTTGCATTAGTATTGTTAATTCATTATATTTGTTAATTAATAAAGTTATGGTGTGTGTATTTTGGCATTTTTCTTATGGCGTTTTCAAATTATGTGTTTATTATGTCTTGTTTATTATTCAATAAATGGCGTTTTCATCTGTAATGTTATTACGAGACATTTTCTATTTTTAATGGCGTTTTTCTGAAATTTTGTTCCTCACTGTGTTATCTCAGTCGAAGTTGCTTCCTCGAGTGAAAGGTTCTGCCCCAAAACTGGTTTACCATTTATCATTCTTGACGTTAGTGAAGAAATAAAGCCCAGAATGGACATGATATTCACAAGAATCGAAGATTGTTATTCAATATATGTTACGTATGCCAAGGCTTGTGGTTTTTCAGGAAAGGGACTGAAAAGATAAACGCTAAAGGTGTATTACATATTAAGTATTACATTTGTGTGAGAGCTGGGGTATATAAGGACAAGAAGGTTGATACGTTGGACCCCAATCAAAAGGAACGTTTAGTGCGATCCAACTTTTCAAAGAGGACTGATTGTGGTGCACTGTTAGGTGTAATTTTTTAGGCTGGATCATGGAAGGTCTATAAGTTTGTCGAGGAGCACAACCATGATCTTGTTGAACGTTTTGATAAGCATTTTCTTCCAGCTGAACGACACCTCACTCAGCTCCAGAAGCATGTTATACACAGCATGTCTAAGTTGAATTTGGGTCCAGTTAAAGCGTTTAATGTTATGAAGACTTGTTTTGGTGGTTTTGAAACGTTGGTGCAAGTAAAGTTGAATTTAAGAATTACAAGAGGCAAATTAATTTGTTTATAGGGGAATACGACACCGAGATGGTTGTGAGACATTTGGATGGAAAAAAACAGTCCCAGCCTAATTTCTCGTATGATTACTTCACAAACGAAGACAATCGTTTGAAAGGACTTTTTTGGTGTGACGATCAAGCCAAACGTAATTACCATGTTTTTGGTGATGTGATTAGTGTGACGCCACGCATCGTTCCAACAAGTAATATTTTATAATTCAACTTCCGTTGTTTTTTGGTGTTTTCACTGGCATTATATGAGTTTACATGCAATGGCGTTTTATTATTGTTTCAGTTCTCATGGCGTTTTCATATGCAGATACGCTATAACAACCCTCCTAAAATATTTCCGACATCCCTAAAATATTCATAACATCCCTATACGCCCTAAAATACACCCCGTATACGTAAAATGACCCTAAATACCTTTATTTTTATAAAAATTAAATAAAAAATCAAATTTTACAGTTTCTCGCGGGCCTCGAGGACTTGTTCTTCATCTTACGCGGGCCGCGAGCGAGAGGACAAGAGGCACGCCCCGGAGCCGCCACGTGTCACACGTGTCGAAGATAGATCAGTGACCCGGCCAAGCTAGGACCTACCCGGCCTACGTCGCGGGGCGCGAAGGCCCCTTCTGTTTCTTACGCGGGCCGCGAGAAAGCCAAAATCAGCTCCTATAAATTAGGAGCATCGGCCTTCATTTTCCGACGCTCAAAACACGAAATTCTCTCTCAATTTCTGTAGAATAGACATAATATCCAGGCATAATACCCCCCCTAAATAGCGAAGCTCTACCCCGTTGTAAGTATTTTAACCCCCGGTTACGTATTAGATACGCTGCCCGATTGATCTAGAGCTCCGTAACGGCTGTCGAGGCTCTGCCATAAGTAGTCGTTGGAGTTCTGTCTCGGGGAGGGTATAACTAATGTAAATATTGGGTTATTATACTAACGCGTGTGCATTGTTTAAATTATTAGATTATAACCAGGAAACCACAGGAAAAAGTCTAAATTAGCAATGTGAGTAATCTCCCTTTTGTAAATCTTTTTGCAAACTGTTTTTACAAAATCTCAATGTTTTAAATTATATTTCACAGTGATTTAGTATTTGTAATTCTACAATTATCGTCGGTATGTTGGGGTTTTGTATACAAAATTTGTTACTACACTGTGAGTAATAACATGACCACAAGTCGGGTCGACAGTACCGTGGGTGGTAATTAAGGTAGAATAATAAACAAATGTAATTGCTGAGTGCCCACAATACTGTACAAGGATAAAATCTGTTTTGATTAAATTGGGATTCACTCGCCAGTATTTCTCACTGACAGATGTTTTTAAAACGCGTTTCAGGTAACAAAATGTGAAAGCTAAAATAGAAGCCAGCTGGAGAGCACTGAAGGCTTGGAAAATGTGGCTATAAAAGTTGCCTAAATAAAGAAAGATGTTTTATTCAATAAATTAGGATTTATCCCTATAAACGTGTTGTAATGAAAACTTGGGAATTTCCCATGTGTTTACTATTATGAAAATGTGGTATTTTACTCTGATAAAATATTTCCAAACTAAGGTCCTGATGTAAATTCCCTGGCCAAACTGATAAACACCGATACCACCATCTCTGAGTAGGCCACGACCGCCCGCCTCCCGAGGCAGGGGTCGGGGGTTGTGACAGAAGGTGGTATCAGAGCTACAACCACTAATTTCAGCCGAAGAAGTGTTTTGCTGACATTGAAATTATCAATTTTGTTAGGAAATAATCAATGAGACTATGTGCATATGTGTAGATTATTATTTTGTGTTATTTGACAATTTGTTAGTTTACAGTATGAGTGATCAAGGTCCTTCAGACGCTTATCGTCAACTATCCAGCTCACCTAGGGACGAAGGAACTTCTTCCCAGCCTACCCCCTTGGGGTATTCGGCTGACACCAAAGAAGGGATTTTCGTATTCAAAGCACAATCTGAAGAGCCATTCCCTCCCAAGAAGAGAGGATGGTTCAGCAGAGGACCTCACGAATGTAGAAAAAGGATGAGAAAATTTCAACAACAGCGGGCCTTAGCAGCGGCCAATAGAGAAATGAATGCTCAAACCCAGGATATACTCAATAGGAGACTAGCTAATTTTCACATATTAGCCACCACAGCTGCTGACCCGAATCTAGAACAACTTATTGCACCCCAGCCGTTACCACTATTTCCTACACAACCCATGGAAATTGAGCTAAACCCAGTAGACCAGCCTCCAGTACCTGCTTTTGACCCAGCCGAGATTCCTAGAGTCCCAGCACCCTATCCTCCAGATTATGACCCATGGTTTGACGACCATAAGGATTATCAACAACTTTACCCAATAGAGGAACCCATGCAAAACCCAGAAGCACCCTATCCCAACCTGGACCCTCTTGAACCATATTATGATAATGACCAGTATATCAGGGAAATCCTAGAGAACCCATACCCACAAGAAGAACCGATGCCACAATACCCTGACCCAATACCAGCACCCGCACCACCCATGAGCACCGAGAACATACAGGAACTCCGAACGTTTGGTGAGGAGTTGTTAGATGAAAGTGAAAGGATATGACAGATAGGTGAGAGGCTCGTTTGGAAGTATAACGAGCGTAACATGCTGTATTGGATGGATCCCCACTAAGTAGTAATTATAATAATAATAATAATAATATAATTATATATATATATATATATATATATATATAATCTTATAGCTACTTATGCCTACTAGCATTGTATTTTAAATTTCCAGTTGTGGTTTGTACTAGATGCATATATAAAATAGAGTAAAAGTCGCAATGTACGGCGATTTTGACCAATCTGTTTGTGTTGTGAGATTGTTCGCATTTAATATTGTTTTACGATATTAATACTTGGTAAATGTTTATAATCCAGATGGCCAACGCAACAAATCAAGAAAACCAGAATAATGATAATCAAATAAATAACAGTGAAATTCGACACATTGTAACCCAAGGAATTAGAGATGCTATGCCATATATCATCCAACATGTTAAAGAAGCAGAAAATAATAATAGCAATGACGGAAGTAAGCGAACACATACTGAACTTAGTCACAGCGTGAACAATGGACCATTACTTCAATTGTCAATTCCAAAAAGAAGAAGAACCATGTCTTATGGTTGTTCTTACAAAGAATTCTGGTCTTGTAAACCAATAGAATTCTCTGGCAATGAAGGGCCCATTGCAGCTCTACGATGGACAGAAAAGACTGAGGCAGTCTTAAAAATAAGCAAGTGCGCAGAAGAAGATAAAATCATGTTTGCTTCCAATTTATTTAAGAATGCAGCTCTAGAATGGTGGAACACTATTTTCCAGTCTAGGGGAAGTGACAGGGTCTATAGTATGGAATGGAATGAGTTTAAGAACATGGTAGAAAGAAAATTATGTCCTCCCAATGAAAAGGAACAGATAGCTAATAAATTCTTAAACCTTAGAATGACTGGAGTAGACAGCAAGGGTTACACCACTACATTCTTTGAATATGCTAGAATAGTGCCAATCCTAGCATCACCAGAACCAGTGTTAATCTCCCGTTACATCTGGGGATTAATCAGTGAAATTAGACATGTAGTCAAGGGAGCTAGACCACAAACCACAGAAGAAGCTATAGAACTAGTAAATACCTTGACTGATGAATTAGTGCGTACCCAAGAAGAAAACCAGAGGAAGAACCTAGCTCAAAAGCTTACCTAGGAATTTGGCTATGGTAATTCCAACCGTGGGAAAAATATAGGTTCTGCCTCTACACCTTACTGTAAGCCTATATAAAGAAGCATTCAGGTAGATGCTACACTTACTGCAATTACTGCAAGATACCAGGACACAAAGAGGAAGATTGTAGGAAGAAACTCAGTAATGGAGTGTGCTTTAACTGTGGAGAAAAAGGACATATCAAGCCAAACTTTCCGAAACTAGCTCCAGCCACGAACAACAAGACTACTAAGAATGCTAGAGCATTTGTTCTGACTGCAGAAGAAGCCAAAATGATTCCGGACATGATTGCGGTACGTTTTTAGTTAATGATGTTTTTGCTAAAGTATTATTTGACTCTGGTGCAAACGAAAGTTTTATTAATACTTCATTTTGCAAATTTCTCAATCAACCATTAGCTAAACTCCAACAAGAATGTCTAGTAGAGACAGCAAATGGAGAAACCATCAAGATTACTGAAATCTTACAGGGAGCAAGAATAGAAATTTTAAACCAAAGTTTTATTGCTAATCTTTACCCAATGAATCTGGCTGGATTTGATATTGTATTAGGAATGGATTGGTTAATATCCAATAAAGTCAGTATTCTATGTGATCAAAAGTTAATACAAGTAAATTCACCAAAAGTTGAAAAGATCACAATTAAAGGAGATAAGCCAACCAGACCCACGAAATTCATTTATGTGATGAAAACTGCAAGCTGTGTAAGAAAAGGGTCACTAGTGTATATGATTTCCATAATCATTAACACTAAAGGAAGGGAATTAAAGGATATCCCCGTAGTATCTCAATTTTCAGACGTATTTCCAGAAGAATTATCAGGATTACCGCCAGACAGAGAAGTCGAATTCAAAATCCATCTGCTACCTGGAACAGCACCAATTGCCAAGTCGCCTTACCGATTAACACCAGCAGAGATGCAAGAACTAAAGAAGCAACTAGACGAACTTTTGGAGAAAGGATTCATACAACCAAGTTCATCGCCTTGGGGAGCACCGATCTTATTCATCAAAAAGAAGGACGGGTCAATGCGTAGGTGCATTGATTACCGTGAATTGAATAAAGTCACGATTAAAAATCGGTACCCATTGCCGAGAATCGATGATCTGTTCGATCAACTGCAGGGAGCTCGATTCTTTTCTAAAATCGATTTACGCTCAGGATATCATCTTTTAAAGGTACAGGAAGAGGACATTCCTCTGACCGCTTTTAGAACAAGGTATAGCCATTATGAATTTACTGTCATGCCATTTGGTTTAACCAATGCCCTATCCGCATTTATGGACATGATGAACCGAATATGTAAGCCATATTTGGATAAATTCATAATTGTCTTTATAGATGATATTCTCATTTACTCTAAAAATAAAGAGGAACATGCAGCGCATCTGCATGCACTCCTAAATTTGCTGAGAAAAGAAAAACTTTATGCTAAATTTTAAAAATGCGAATTCTGGTTAGAGGAAGTGCAATTTATTGGACATTTAGTTAATCATGAAGGAATTCATGTGTATCCCACAAAGATTGAGGCGATTACTAAATGGAAAGTCCCTGAATCACCAACGGAGGTTAGAAGTTTCCTAGGACTAGCCGGTTATTATAGAAGGTTTATCCAAGATTTTTCTAGAATAGTCATTCCCTTAACGAAACAAACTTGTAAGTCTATTAAATTTGAATGGGGATCAAAACAAGAAGAAGCCTTTAGAATTCTTAAGCAAAGATTAACCAACGCACCTATACTAGCATTACCAGAAGGAACTAAAGATTTTATTGTTTATTGTGACGCTTCTAAGTTAGGTTATGGATGTGTGCTGATGCAACGTCAAAAGGTTATAGCCTATGCCTCTAGACAACTTAAGAATCATGAAGAGAATTATACAACCCATGATTTAGAATTAGGAGCCATAATTTTTGCCTTGAAAATTTGGAGACATTATCTTTACGGTAGTAAGTTTACAATTTTCACCGATCATAAGAGTTTAAGATATGTGTTTGGGCAAAAACAGTTGAATATGAGACAAAGACGCTGGATGGAAATTCTTAGAGATTACGATTGTAGTATCCAGTATCATGCAGGAAAAGCTAACGTAGTGGCCGATGCTTTAAGTCGAAAATATCACGAAAAGCCAAAAAGAGTACGTTCTCTTAAATTAAATCTGCAGATAGATTTAAATGAGCACATTAGAAAAGTACAGGAATCTGCAGAGTACGTTCTCCAAAAAGAGTAAGTTCTCTTAAATTAAATCTGCAGATAGATATCACGAAAAGCCAAAAAGAGTACGTTCAGTAATAAAAAAATGATACTGAAAAATTGAAAGGAATAATTAAGGAATTAGAACAAGGAACAGATGGAATTTGGAGATTCCATAAGAAAAGAATTTGGATACCTAAACTAGGAAACCTACGCCACCGAATATTAGAAGAAGCCCATAAGTCTAAATATACGATACATCCTGGAAGTGATAAAATGTATCAAGACTTAAGAAAGAATTTCTGGTGGATAGGAATGAAAAAGGATATAGCCGCTTATGTTTCCAAGTGTCTAACCTGTTCACAAGTCAAAGCTGAACACCAGAAACCCTCGGGTTTATTGCAACAGTTAGAAATGCCGGTGTGGAAATGGGAATTGATAACAATGGATTTTGTTACCAAATTACCCAAGACAAGAAAAGGTAATGATACAATCTGGGTGATAATAGATAGGCTAACTAAGTCAGCTCCTTTCTTACCAATGAAGGAAACTTTCAATATGGAACAACTAGCCAAGTTGTATGTAAATGAAATAGTTTCATTACATGGAATTCCTTTATCTATTATTTCTAATAGAGATAGCCATTTTACTTCTCATTTTTGGACAAGTTTCAAAAAAGCAATGGGAACCAAGCTAAATCTAAGGACAGCTTATCATCCTCAAACGGATGGACAAAGTGAAAGGATGATTCAGACAATGGAAGATATGCTTAGAGCTTGTGTAATTGATTTCGGAGGAAATTGAGATGATCACTTACCATTAATAGAATTTTCTTATAATAACAGCTATCATACCAGTATCAATGCCGCACCATTCGAAGCACTTTATGGACGAAAGTGCCGAACCCCGGTCTGTTGGGCAGAAATTAGAGAAAAGCAATTATCCGGACTAGAGATAGTACAAGAGACAACAGAAAACATTATTCAAGTCAAGGAATTACTAAAAGCAGCACGCGATCAACAAAAGAGTTATGCTGATAACAGGCGAAAGCCGTTGGAATTTCATGTAGGAGACAAGGTCTTATTAAAAGTTTCTCCTTGGAAAGGAGTGGTGAGATTCATCAAAAGAGGAAAACTAAGCCCCAGGTATGTTGGACCTTTTGAGATTATTAGAAGGATAGGACCCGTAGCTTATCAGCTACAACTGCCAGAGGAAATGGCAGGAATACATGATGTATTTCATGTATGTAATCTCAAAAAGTGTTTAGCCGATGAATCATTAGTGGTACCTCATAAAGATATAGAGGTAAATGAGAAGCTTAAGTACGTAGAGAAGCCTCTACAAATTGAATTCAGAAAAGTCAATAATCTCAAACACAAGAGATTAGTTCTATTCAAAGTAAAATGGGATTCCAAGAGAGGATTAGAATACAGATGGGAGCTTGAATCTGAGATGCAGAGGAAATATCCACACCTGTTCCAGTAGACCTCGAGGACGAGTTCTAAAACAAGGTAGGGAGGATATAACAACCCTCTTAAAATATTTCCGACATCCCTAAAATATTCATAACATCCCTATACGCCCTAAAATACACCCCGTATACGTAAAATGGCCCTAAATACCTTTATTTTTATAAAAATTAAATAAAAAATCAAATTTTATAGTTTCTCGCGGGCTGCGAAGACTTGTTCTTCATCTTACACGGGCCGCGAGCGAGAGGACAAGAGGCACGCCCCGGAGCCGCCACATGTCACACGTGTCGAAGCTAGATCGGTGACCGGGCCAAGCTAGGGCCTACCCGGCCTACGTCCCGGGGCGTGAAGGCCCCTTCTGTTTCTTACGCGAGCCACGAGAAAGCCATAATCAGCTCCTATAAATTAGGAGCATCGACCTTCATTTTCCGACGCTCAAAACACGAAATTCTCTCTCAATTTCTGTAGAATAGACATAATATTCGGGCATAATACCCCCCGTAAATAGCGAAGCTCTGCCCCGTTGTAAGTATTTTAACCCCTGGTTACGTATTAGATACGCTGCCCAATTGATCTAGCGCTCCGTAACGGCTGTCGAGGCTCTGCCCGACTTAGTCGTTGGAGTTTTGTCTCGGGGAGGGTATAACTAATGTAAATATTGGGTTATTATACTAACGCGTGTGCATTGTTTAAATTATTAGATTATAACCAGGAAACCACAGGAAAAAGTCTAAATTAGCAATGTGAGTAATCTCCTTTTTGTAAACCTTTTTGCAAACTGTTTTTACAAAACCTCAATGTTTTAAATTATATTTCACAGTGATTAAGTATTTGTAATTCTACAATTATCGTCGGTATGTTGGGGTTTTGTATATAAAATTTGTTACTACAATGTGAGTAGTAACATGACCACAAGTCGGGTTGACAGTACCGTGGGTGGTAATTAAGGTAGAATAATAAACAAATGTAATTGCTGAGTGCCCTCAATACTATACAAGGATAAAATCTGTTTTGATTAAATTGCGATTCACTCACCAGTATTTCCCACTGACAGATGTTTTTAAAACGCGTTTCAGGTAACAAAATGTGAAAGCCAAAATAGAAGCCAGCTAGAGAGCACTGAAGGCTTGAAAAATGTGGCTATAAAAGTTACCTAAATAAAGAAAGATGTTTGATTCAATAAATTAGGGGTTATCCCTATAAACATGTTGTAATGAAAACTTGGGAATTTCCCATGTGTTTACTATTATGAAAATGTGGTATTTTACTCTGATAAAATATTTCCTAACTACGGTCCTGATGTAAATTCCGCTGCCAAACTGATAAACACTGATACCACCATCTCTGAGTAGGCCGCGACCGCCCGCCTCCCGAGGTAGGGGTCGGGGGTTGCGACATACGCTATGGTGTTTGTACCGTTCACTGGTATAGACAATCATCACTGCAATGTTACATTTGGTGCTGCATTATTGGCGTCAGAAACTGCTGATAAATGTATTTGGTTGTTGAGAGTTCTTCTAAAAGCTGTTGGTTCTCAACCAAAAGTTGTTGTCACTGACTAAGATCCAGCAATGAAGAAGGCTATTTCTGTTGTATTTGTTGACATGAGGCATCGGTTATGCATGTGGCATGTGATGCATAAACTTTCTTTGAAGGTTGATTTCCTTTTTTTTATGTTTGGCGTTCTTTAACCTTTTGTTACTGTTTTTCATGTAAGTTTATATGTGTGTAATATATATGCTTTTTCCCATGGCGTTTTCGTGTTATACATAGGTTGGTGTTAGGCTATGCAATTCCACCAATTTCAAAGAACGTATTTGTGGTGTTGTGTGGGCGGATATTCTTATACCCGAAGAGTTTGAATCAGAATGGGAAGTGGTTACCGGTGAGTTCAATTTAGCAGATAATAACTGGCTATCTGATATTTTTACACTCAGGGAATCTTGGATCCCTGCATTTTATAGAATGGAAGAGCTGTCGGGCCTTATGCGAACGCCATCGAGGTCGGAGAGTGAGAAACATTTTTTTGGTCAAGTGTGCAATTCAAAAGCAACTCTTGTTGAGTTCATGACTCATTACGAAATTGCAATAGAAGCACAGCGTCACACGCACCGAAAAAATGATCATGAATCTCGATACAAACGCCCCCAGTTGAAGAGTAATTACCAAGTGTTGGAGGGCCAAGCTACTGACATATACACGAAAAATATTTTTTGTGACGTTCAAGCAGTGCTAATCATAATTGCGGATTGCATAAATCAACGTTACGAAGATCAGCCCGATGGTTTTGTTAAGTTTTACATAAATGATTTCCAGCAGCCTTGTACATCCTTATTTATGTCACACCCATTTATTTCCACGTATTATTGGTGGGGAGTATCGTGACGTAGTTGATATCATCATAGTCTATCAATCACAGTTTAATGCACAGCGGAAGTCTAAAAGTAATAACATTACAATCTGTTGTGTAATATTTTATGTTACTTTCAACTCGGTTTGTAATGTTATTACTTTTAGACTTCCGTTGTGCATTAAACTGTGATTGATAGACTATGATGATATCAACTACGTCACGATACTCCCCACTGGGCCCACCGGTAATACGTGGAAATATCGGGGTGTGACAATTTAAGGTAAACAATGGCGTTTTCTGTACATGGCGTTTATCATATTCTATTATAACATTTAATTTGTTTTTTTATCATACAAACATTCTCTGCATGGCGTTATAGAGATAGTGTTTTTGGCGTTTTTTAGGTAATGTACCGTAAGTCTGATTGCACATGCAGTTGCTCATGCAGGCGCTTTGAGCAGTTTGGTTTGCTATGTAGACGTATATTCTATGTTTTGAGAAGTTTGGACATTAGGGAATATGACCGAGCTTAATCCCGACGTGCAAAGTATGATGCGAAAGATTATTTTTCAACGGAGTATACTTTGAACCGTTTATCTGGTAATTAAGAGGAGCTATCCTTATACAAGGATCATGTTCAATCTTATATGAAGAAGGTTCAAGATATGCAGATTGTTGCTCCTCCTGCAAGCACTAGGGATAGATTTGTAGAGATAACCAGTCAATATAAAAATGACAAGAATCCGATAAGAGTTCCTGTTGGGTATAAATCCAAAGGTTCTGGATCTCGGAAGAGCCTGAAATCTAAACAGGAGATAGCAATCGAGAAAAAGAAATCAATTTCGAAACCCGAGGCCAAAGAAAGACAGTGTCAGAACTGCAAAGGCTATGGACACTATGCGTTGACATGCAAACAGGCCGTAATTAAAAGAAGATCGACAAGGTCTTCGAGAGCAAGTGAAAAGTAGTTTAGCGTTGTGTATTTTTCATTCTTACAGAACACACACAGATTTAAGTTTGGTGTTTTACATCTATTATACATCATTTTTTTCCATCTTTTTTTCTACTTATTTGTTCAGAACACGTTACTTCGAAGTTACATAACAAACAATATAAGATCGGACAAGCAAACCAAACACCAAAAAAAAACAACGCCACTAAATAATATTAACTTAAACTTATAATTTTGGTTATGCTAAACTCAATAATGTTTTGCTGAACGAGATGGACAACATTGTTAATCCTCAGTTAAGAAAGATGTCTAACAATGTTGTCCACCCCGTTCAGCTAAACTTTCTTGAGAACAAAACTGAATCTCCAAGAAATGACGTTTTGCAATTTTGTGGTTTTTGTATGTTTTGGCGTTTATATTGAGGATAGACTCAATAAGATTTTGCTCAATGAGATGGACAATATCCCCACATAAGGATTTTTCCCATCACATTGAGTGAAAGTTTACTGAGAAAATAGTGTATCTCAAAGAAACGTCGATTGGAATCTTTGATGTTTGGTTTTTTTGGCGTTTCTAAGATGAATGGTATATAGGATAATATGGCGTTTTTGGGTTTGGCTTGGTTATTAGAAGGTCTGAGATGTTGTTTATATAGGAAGTTTTTGGTGCGTATTTTAGGCGGGATTTTATTATAATAAATGCTAGTAATTAAGTTCCGTCGTTTCAGTTACTGTTTGTTAAGCTTTATCGTTTAAAAACAAAGTTTAGCTTTGTATACAATGGCGTTTAGATTAGGATGATGACGTGCTTTGTATTTAAGGCGGGAATTTAATGGCGTTTTATTCATGAGGCGTTTTGTGTATGGAAGGCAAAAATACTTTTTTACCCTTAATGAAGCGCGTCCATGTAATAAAATTGATGTTATTTATGAAAACGCCACCGCGCCATCTAGTCCATAGATTGTTTTGATCTGACGATCCATAACCGTTCTCACTATTCTCACATTTTTCACCGTTTTCTCTAAATCCTGATCATATATATATATATATATAGTGGAGAGTTCAAATGAGAAGAATTAAAAATTAAGAATAAAAATAATAAAGGATACAAAGGTAATTTGAACAAATCATTTAATGAGTCTATTATTTATTTTTGCTATTCAAATTAATTAACTCTAATCATTTAATGAGCCTATGTTATAAAATAGTTGTGCACTTTACACAATAAAAACATTCTTGCACATGATTTTACATTTTCAACGTTTCCTACACCATTAAAACTATATTTTGGTGTAGGATACAGAATGTGTAGGACTCAAACACTTTTAAATAATTTTGTGACTCATAATAATATATGTGTAGGACACAAAATTTTTAAATAATTTTGGCACTTCTAATAAAATTTGTGTAGGAGCCAATACATTAATGATGGTGAAAGAGTAATTTATGGTTGCATTAGTAAGACTTGAGTAACTCTTTAAAATATTTTTTAATATTCTATATCAAAATGTCTATACTACCCTTAGTAATTAAAGCATTAATTAAAAGTGGACAAAAATGATATCTTGATTCACAACCATTGATCAAAAAAAAATATAGGGTGTAAATTAATTCATTTTTTATTCTTTTAAGAAGATTCTTTTCAAATGAACCTCTCCCTATATATATATATATAGAGAGTCGGGATTTAGAGAAAACGGTAGAAAGTGTGAGAACGGTGAGAACGCTTACGGATCGTCCGATTAAAACAATCTATGGACTAGATTGGCGCGGTAGCGTTTTCGTAAATAACATCAATTTTATTACGTGAACGCGCCTCATTAAGGGTAAAAAGGTCTTTAGACATCTAAACCAAAACGCCATACTGATGAATAAAACGCCAATACAGACCAAAACACATCGCTATATAAACAAAAACATCCCAGACATAAATATACATCCCAGAACCTGAAACGCCATGCTTTCTACTATATACCATTAATCTTACAAACGCCAAAATCCCCAAAAACATCAAACACAAACTACTCAAAAACGCCATATTTTCTACTATATACCTTTCATCTTAGAAAACGCCAAAACACTCAAACATCAAAAATTCTAAAAACAATCGAAGGTTCTTTCAGATACACTACTTACTCAGTAAAACGCCAAAAATGCCAAAGTTTCGGATAATGCATTCTTCCATGAACTGCTGTAACTCAAATAACATTTTGCTGCATGAGATGGACAAATCATAAACAAAAACATGCTGGGGTCAGACTAATGCATTTTTCTGTGTTTTGTTCTTGATGAATATTATAATGGCATGAAAAGACGAATAACACGAGTTGTTTGAAGATACATATTCAAACAAAAACTTATGTCATTTTGTCTTTACAAACAGCCACACAAACACAAGAATGACTAAGCCAAACCACCAGCGAACATGATTCTAAGAATAAAGAGACTGATGACAGTGAAGATTTGGAAGATGAATTGTTCTTACTTTTATTTTTTTAATTTTCTTTTTCTGTTGTTTGTTATGAATTTTTCAACTTAGAATAAAAAAAATACATTATCTTAATAAAACTCCAAACAGTCATAATGCATATGAAAACGCCATAAATGGAGTAAAAACGCCAAAAACTCTCAAACTATAATGAAAGTAGTTTGCATAAGAATTCATTAATAAAAGCTAAAAATGAAAAAAAAAAAACCGCCAAAAACTACTTAAACCCATTCAAAACGCCAAACTTGGGAGATGGAAAGTTTATGACCCTAAAAACTCATAAAAAGCTGAACAAAAAAGAGTAAAAAAAAACACAGAAACTGAAAAGACGGCTACTTTATTAATATCATTTATTATAAATAAAAATCCCGCCAAAACTACACGCCAAAAACACCATATAAGAGAGACGTCTCTGCACAATCAACTTATCCCAAAAAACCAAAAATATAAATGCCAACTTTCCAAAAACCATTCACCTTAAAACGCCAAAAAAGATACTTAAAAAAAAACCACAGATGCAGAACCTCATTTCTTCTATATTGAGTATTTTTCTGAATGAAGTTTCACTGAATGGATTCTACTTTGAGGTGGGTATCTCTATAAGTTTTTGCTGAATGAGATGGACAAATATTCATGAAAAAAAGACTGATGATCATCAGGTCACTTTGTTCTTGATGGATTTATTGATGCCATGAAGAGATGATTACATTCGAGCAGACGTTGGTGTTCAACATGTCACCAAACAAGTATATATCACACCAAAATAAAAAGGGTCTTCATAAGGTATTCAAAAAAGGATCAAAACGCCAAAAAGATTAAAGTAGAAAAGGCTGATGATAGTAAAGATTTGGATGAGAAATTAGATTATAAGTTTGTTTTTCCATTTTCTATTGTTTGTTATCTAATTGTTTGTTGTTTAATATCTACTAATAAAAAAACACCAAAACGCCTGATAGTGTGAAAACAGTGAGAACGGATGCTAGCAAAGCACGATGTTGGTATATAAAAACGCCAAAAACACGAAAAAAGGATTACTGGAAAAATCAGCACTATAGACCTTAATCATAATTGGCACAACACTTGATAGAAAAAAATAAAAAATAAATAAACATAAGAAAAAAATAACTGATGTTTTTTACATTATGGTCCTGCATCCTGATCTAAAAACAATAAAAAAACGCCAAAATTTGCTTAAAACGCCAAAATGTTTAATATGATCCGGATGTAAAAACAATAAAAAAACTTTGCGTATTTGTTAAACGCCAAAAAATGGAAAGGTGATGTAACACGCGTTTAAAAAAAGAAAATATGAAAGGACAAAAAATCCCCTCCGCCCTTCTCTATGTCGCGTGACACGTGTTGGGCCAGGAAGCGTTCTCACCGTTCTCACACTTTCTAGTGTTTTCTCCTGATCCCGTTTCTATATATATATATATATATATATATAGGTAGAGGATCCTATACATTAATCTAAAAGTGTGAGAATGGTGAGAAATACTGTGGTGACAACATGTGTCCTCAATTTAAATTAATTCAAAAGGGTAAACAAGTAATTTTCTTATTGATTTAATTAATTGTTAACCTTCCATAACCGTCACCCTTAATTATAGGAATACGAATCAAGAATTAATCTAAGAATTTGTGTCTTCTCATTCAGAACTGTATAGTGTTATATATTTTTATATAGTGTTACATAGTGTTATATGGTGTTTGTTATATGGTGTTATATGGTGTTATATAGTGTTATATAGTGTTATATGATGGATGTATAGTGTTATATAGTGTTATTTAGAGTTATATAGTGTTATATTTGTCTAATAGCATGTCTATGATAGATGGATAGTGTTATATATTGTTATATAGTGTTGCATAGTGTTATACGGTGTTATATGGTGTTATATAGTGTTATATTATGGATGTATAGTGTTATATATTTCTTGTAGCAGTTAAATATTTCTTGATTTTTAGAATGTCCGAATTTTAAAATAAGTTTAAAATAGAATCGCTAGAATTTAGGAGTGAATCGCTAGAATTTAGGAGAGGTTACCTAATTTGAAACATATACAAAGACACTATTACCCCTACAATTTTCAAATCAGTCCAAATAATTAAAACACAATTTATAATTTGGTCCCTGTTCATCTCAACCATTAGATCAAAGATCTAATGGTTTAAAACACTTCTCACACCTTTGAATTAATATACACTATCCCTACCCTATATATATATATATATATATATATATATATATATATATATATATATGAGAAGGATCTGTTAGGAACCATCATTTATTGCGAGAACCAATGTGAACACAACCAAAAATACCTAAAAAACATACCAATTTTTTTGTTAATATTTTTAAAAAAAAAAATCGCTATATTTCATTACCAAAAAAATTTAATTTTTTTTCTTTTAAAAAAAAATTTGGCTTCTAAAAGTACCGATTTTAATGTAAAAAATACTAAAAAAGAAAAATTTTGTGTATTTTTTAGGTTTTTTGGGGGTTTAGTTTTTAGCATTTTAGCTTGGGTGGGGGTGGAGGGGGGGTTTAGGTTTTGGGGGGGGGGGGAGGGGAGGGTTGGGGGTGGTATTTTTTTAGGTTTTTTATGGGGTTTTAATTTTTAGCATTTAGCTTGAGGGGGGGTTTAGGTTCTTTTTTAGGGGGGGGGGGGGGAGGGGGTTAGGTTTTTTTGGTGTGTTCATATTGGTTCTCGCAGTTCTTGCAATAAAGGTGGTTCATACGATAACCACCCATACAAAAAAAATTAAAAAATTATAAATAAAATGTCACGATTTTTAAGGAAAAATTTAAAAAAAATGTGTTTGTTTTAAGCTTTTTTAAGTAGTTTCGGTTGTGTTCACATTGGTTCTCATGGTTCTTACAATAAATGGTGGTTACTAACGGATTGTCACACCCCCAAAATCCACAAGTGGAGTATCACTGCAGGGAGCGTGACTGACTAGGATCCAGCCACCAATCATATTGAACGATATAATTAAATAAATAAAAGTCCAAACCAAACAATATAATTGGTGTCCAAAACAATTCAACATAGTTTAAGTTTTCAGCGGAAGCATTAAATTCAAAACCATAATAAAGTATAAAAGTTCATAAGTTTAACATGGAACTCAACAGTCCATGTCCCACAATGACCTCTTCCTCCTGTGCAAGCTCCATCTAAGCACCTAACGACCTGCAAGCCATATAATAACGAATCAACAACAAAGTTAAGCGAGTTCACAGTTGGTTGTCCATTTTAACGTTGTTCCAAAAACCATAGTTATGTTTCGAAAACCACGAGTTTACCAGTTCCTTGTTTCCCAAACCATACTCAGTGGGGGCTTCCCCATGTATCCCACTAGACCCGTTACCATATCGACTACTGACTGTAGTGATGTTTATGTGCCCTGCGTCAATGTCTATCATCATTGACTAGTGCCCAAGTCCATTAGTCCACGCCCGTCCTCTGCGGCACAGTGTGAGGCTTGTCAAACCTAATAGCGCTATTTAACTAATGACCCGTTCGCCATTGGCCCGGCGATTAAGTCGTTATAAAATGAGGGACTTAATGATGGAGTTTTTGTCTAGTGTCAATGTTGTCACCCTTCAGTTAAGAGGGTGGGAGTACGTGTCAAGATGAACACTGTTGGGATTGAACCCTACCAGAGGAACAGATGATAAAAGCCAAAACTGGTTCAGAACAGTGGATCCAAAATAAGCAGTTGTTTGCACTAAAGCTTTCCCCTTAATAGTGGCTATAACATCGGATGCACTAAATTACTGCTCTTACAACAACTGCTGCTCTTAAAGACTGATGCTGCTAAAGTATTGAAGCTCTATCTTCTGATGTCTCCTAAGTACTGTTGAAGACCAAAGTGCTGCTCATTCAAGGACTGATCACCTTTGAAGAAAGCACTGATGTTCAACATCAGTGCTTAGACTACAACAGTGGAAAGTGAAGCAGTAGTTTACCTTTGTTTTGTCATTTACTTATTATCAGTTGTTTAGTCATCAGTAGTTGTATGTAACAGTCCTTGTAGGTTGTTAGGTTGTTATATGTCACTTTCATGGTGACGTCAGCTAAGATGCTTCAGTGGTTTGATCTGTACTATAAATAGATCAGTCTGTACTGTTCTATTTAAGGAGTTTTCTCCTTCAACCCAGTCATCTTGTACGATCAACCATTGAGCTCATGCTGATGGGGAGTTTTAGTATGTAAGCATGCATGTAATCTTTTGATTGTAATCTTTCAACTAATGAGAATCATGTGTTTACAAAAAAAACTATTTTCTCTTTGATTGTGTTTACAAAGTTTGTTTCCATTTCCGCTGCATCTAATCTCAATTTATATTCATTCATTTGTTCAAATATAACAAAGAAACACAATCATGACAGCCTCAGATCCTAAGAATTGGTATCAGAGCTTGGACAGTCAAATTCGATCTAACAATCAATTTGACATAACAGTTCAGCTCAAAATTCTTTGATACTAAGGTTGGTCGTATTTGTTGAAAAACAAAAGTAAAGGATAATCACGTTCAAAGTTGGTTATACGGAAAACTTTTGTAAAACAACCAAGATGTCAGCAATCGCATAGGATTCACGTAACACTGATGATCTGATATAAAATACCGATGATTGTTAAAGTTGGTAAAATTTAAGAATCTCGGTTTGAATATAATCATTCATAGATTTATAAGTGTTTGTGATAAAAACGATGTTTGGTTCCATAATTGACTGCTGCTAAGGGTTTTTCTCATGTCATTAAAGATCTATGTTCAGAAAAATGGCAATTATGCCCTTGGTAACATATGAGAGATAAACAAAACCTTAGGAACATAATTGTTGGTAAACTACATCTGTCGACTTCGTCTTGTATCGAGTCTAGTAGAATTTAGGTTAGACAATGGCACAAAATCCAAGAAACATGTTTTAGAGGTGATTTCGCTTTTGTGTCAAGATCTGATTCCGCTTATGTGTCATGTACATAAGAGTGGAATCAGTTCCAGGTGATTCCGCTTATATGTCATGTACATAAGAGTGGAATCAGTTACAGGTGATTCCGCTTTTGTGTCATGTCCGTATGAGCGGAATCATGACATCTATAAATAGGACATAAAAGCGAAATCACATAAAAATAAGGAAGGTTGAGGTCTTGTATGGTACGGCGAAGCCCTGCCAAATCGTCTCCAGAGCTTGTAAACTGTTAGAAGATCAATAAATTGAGACAAATTAGTGAAATCAAGCTAAACAAAGACTGAATCAATGAATTCCGCCTCTGATTCAGTCTGAGCACTCTTCTGATCGACTCGTTAGGTTGTCTCGCGATCCTACAAGTGGTATCAGAGCTCAGGAGGAAGAGTTCTTACCGTTTAGCTCGTTTTTGCTCAAAAATTCTGATTTCTACACCTTCTTTCATCAATTCAGAAAATTTTAATGGTCAAAATTCGCTCAAAATTTCTCAGACTGTGTGTTATTGGACATAGACAAACCCTGGAAAGTTTGACACTGAAATTCGAAGTAAAAATGGACCAAAATGCATCCCGAAGTGATTCCGCTTTTATGGACATTTGGTGATTTCGCTTTTGTGTCAACCCTAAGCAAGTGATTTCGCTTTTGTGTCACCATAAGATTCTGATTTCGTTTTTGTGATCACCTGATTCCGCTCATACGTCACTTTGTGATTCCACTCATACGTCACTTTGTGATTCCGCTCATACGTCACTTTGTGATTCCGCTCATACGTCACTTTGTGATTCCACTCATACGTCACTTAGTGATTCCACTTATACGAACATCAGTGATTCCACTTATACGGACATAAGTGATTCCACTCTTGTGAACATCAGGGTTCCACTTTTGTGAACATTTGGGATTTCATTTTTGTGATATTTCAGAAAACTTATCGGGATTGTTCGAAAAATGGCAAAGGTCTTTGATGAAAAAGAAAACAATGATCTTAAAAGGTTAAATGATTGGTATCGAGGATATTTCAGTAGTTCCTATCAGAAATTGCCCAAAGAGGTTTGGAGTAAACGTTTCGAATGTTTTTTGAGTAAGGAAGATGAGAAATTGGATGATTTGGAAAAACGTTTTGATCGTTTGATTGACTATTTGAAAGAAAATCAAATAGTAATATCAGAAGCTGAAATGGTATCAAAGTTTGCTAATCGATTACCTGCTGAATGGGATGTTTTTTTGAAAAATCTGAGAGAAAATTCAAGTTTTTCAAAATTATCTCTGAATAAATTCATCAGTAAACTGAAAAATCATGATTATGAACTTTATCAAAAGAAGAGAGATGTGTTGGATAAGATAAAAATGAATTTAGAAGATTTGAATTTAGACGTGATATATGAAATAAACAAAAGAATCAATGTTTGTTGGGCAGCGAAAAGAAATTTGATGTATGATATGAAAAGGGGTTGTTATATTGATGATAATGGA
Source organism: Helianthus tuberosus (assembly GCA_030545235.1). NCBI lineage: Eukaryota > Viridiplantae > Streptophyta > Magnoliopsida > Asterales > Asteraceae > Helianthus > Helianthus tuberosus. The sequence goes on from CM060409.1 coordinate 190,184,781, forward strand.
AATTCTATTGATCTTGTTACAATCTTTGGTGCAGGTACATATAAGATAGAGAAAGAACAAGATCCAAAGAATGAAGAATCTGTGAAGAATGAATATTCAAATTCTGAATCAGTGTGCTCCAAATGTGACAACTTTAAGACTGACAATGACAAACTTTTGAAGGACACGGAAAGTTTGAAATCGGAAGTCGAGAAATTGAAAGATGAGAAGCAAACTGATGTAAAAAAGATTCTGGATTTACAGAGAAATTGTGAAAAGCTGAAAGCTGAAAATGTTAAACTGTTAAATGACTTGAACAGTTTGACATCAGAAAACAAAATTTTTGAAGAAAAAATTAAAAGTTTTGAAAATGAAAAATCAAAGATTGGGAAAGATTTTCAAATTCAAATAAAAATTTTAGAAGATGAGAGAGATTTGTTTGGTAAAAACAATCTTGAAAAACAAATAGCAATCAATTCTCATCTTGAAAAGATTATTCGACTTGAAAAAGAGGCAGAATGTGCTCAAAAGAAAATCAATGAATGGGAAGAAAAGTTGAAGGTGTTTGTGAATACTTCAACTATTCCTTACCCAAAACCTTTAAATTCAGTTCCAATAAGTGACAATGTCACAAACTTTGACAAAGTCAAAGTTGAAGATTGTGATGAGAAATCTGATGATGAAAATAAAAAATTCGAAAAACAAAAATTGTTTTTGAAATTAAAAGAAAAGTTTCAAGAAACTGTTCCACAATCAACTGAAAAGGGAGAATGCTCTAAGCAAAAACCTTTGAAGAAGAAAGTGGAACAAAAACAAAAAGAGAAAATTTTGAAAAATGTTCAAAAAGAAAATAACAGCTCATCAGATCAATCATCCAATCGCAATGAAAATTTACAAAAATTGAAAAATGAAAACTCTAAAATTGTTGGTAATAAGTGGTGCAGGTCGGACCACATTGCTCAAAAGCCAAATCCAGCAAACAAGAGGAGGAAAGATTATCACCAAGCCAAACAGTGCTTTGATCTAAGTGTTTGGACTAAAAATGGTGATTGGTACGATAACAGAGTGTGTTACAGATGCGGTTATCAAGGACACATTGCTGTTAACTGCCAGAGTTGGAGTTTTGATACAAGGAGATGCTTTAACTGCAACATCATTGGCCATATTGCTAGAGATTGCCCAAGGAGATCAAATGAAAGATTGAGGGTTAATTCTCAGAAGATGGCAAAGAAATCAGTCAATGTCAAGCCCAAAGAACAGAAGGTTCAAGAACCTAAAGTTCAAGAAAAGAAAGTGAAACTTTCTCAGGGGCAGAAAGACAGACTGAGGAAGAAGAGAAAGAAGGCTAGAGAGTATCTAGAGAAGATCTTGTCCTCGGGTTCACCGGATAGATCGAATAAGAGTTCTGATGAATCAACTCCCTCAACTGCAAAGTCAAGCAAGACGCATTCATCAGATACAAATCTGAGGACGAAAGAAGAGAAGAAGAAGAAAGTTGTTGGTGATGAATTTGTTTCTCCAGAAACAAAGGAGCCAGTTGTAGGCGATGAATCTGACGTGTTGAAGTCAGACAAGCCATGTGCAGGCAATGATTCTGGTTCGTCAAAGCTAGAGGAGCCATTGGTTGAGGTAAAAATGGAGAATTCAGGTTTAACAATGGATGATGCAAATTTTCCACCATTGTTGAACAAGAATTCGAAATCACCCAAGGACTGTCAGGCTTGGGTGAATCTGTTTAAATGAAAAACCTGACTTGCCGGAGTTCCCAGGTTGGTAAGCGTGGAACATGAATCGGCACATTTCTTGAGAAATTCACGAATGTGATATTTCGACTTACAAGTGGTAAATCAAGGACATTAAGTTGTACTTGATTTTCTACAAGTGATGTTTGTGAATTGATCATAAAAATGTTAGTTTTTACAAGTGATCGAAGAAAACAAAGTGATGAAAGATCCCCAAATTTGTGAAAAGACACACAAAACTTATTTTCCGGAAAAACCATTTTGATTAAAACAAACTTAAGTGTTTTGAAATCACTATGGGAAAATAGTTTGTTGTGAGGGGGAGTTCTGATTGTTTATGCCAGGTGGATGGAGAATTGAAGTGATTCTCATCATGTTGTCAAGTTTGTACAGCATGTTTTCAAATTTTCCCAGAAAATCAAAATTGAAACATATTTTGATTTTAGGGGGAGTAAAATTTTATAAAAATTAGAAAATTTGAAAATGTCAAAAACATTGAAAAATGCAAAAACGAGTTTTGTTGCATAAAAGAGGAAATGATAGTAGATCAGTTGGACTGTCACAGCATGCTAAAGAAATGGAAAGTCAAAATGTGATAAACGATCTCACTAAAGATGTGACGATAGGCTCAGCTAGACTAGTAGATTTGCGATAACGATACAAACTTAAATGAAAAAGCCTAGTTCTAGTGGGAAAATGGTCAAAAGCAAAGTACTTAGTTTTGTCCTTCTTGATTGTGTGCCTACTCGGTAATTGCTGATTGTCGAAAGACATAAAACTGGTTAAGTTTGTGAACTTTCACAACTTTGCTGAAAAGTCGCTGTGATTGTGCATTTCATTTTGCGAAGATTTAAACTTGTTTTATTTCTTTATATTGTTTAAGCATCGGACATCCTCTGCGTATACGTGAGTATCAACCTGGATGTTGTTGCCTAAACGTTCTGCTTTATTTTCTTTGGTGTTTCGTTTAAGCTTTGGATCACCTCTGCGTATACGGAAGTATCGACCTGGTGGTTAAAGCCTAAACAACTTCAACTTGTTTTATTTTTCTTATTTTGTTTAAACATTGGACTTTCTCTGCGTATACGGAAGTATCGACCTGATTGTTAATGTTTAAACATTCTGCTTTGTTTTCACACAAATCACAGTTGATAAAGTTTAAAGGCATTACTTGAGTCAGTGTATTGCATGATAAGGGGATATGCTGAGATCGTGGGGTCCATAAGAATTTAGTGCTATCTAAATATACCTAAACGTATCGGTAAGCATTTCGAAAGTTTTTAGATTGGGTTTAAGAGGACAACTATATCATCAATCAATGTGAATCGTTTAGAACTTAAAATGTCTAAAAGCTTAACGGTGCTTGTGATGTGTCTCAAAAACTGATATGGTCCTCTTTTGCAAACTCACAAAAAATATGTTTGTACATATTTCATTTCTGCATTTAATTTCTGTTATTGCATTTGTGTTTCATATTTGAAAAATCCAAAAAGATTTTTGACAACTGATGATGAAAAGCTGATATTCAAAATCTCAAAGGCTAAACAAGATGAACAGTTGGGTTGGTTAAATGATTCTTAAATGTTTAGTTGATTCATTTAGTTGAATCACAACATTGTTTGTTTGTAATAGAGTGTTTGAGTTGTGTAGGTTTCTGTTCCTGTTGCTACGGAAAGCCAGGAGATACATCAGAACCTGAGAAGAGCCTAATCTGATAAAGCCAGGATTTGATTTCAATGGTGATAACAAATTCCAGACAGCGATCCTAGTTCGAAGATAGGGGGAGTCTGACGAGAGTTAGAACCAGAGAAAGATCCAGGTACATGATTCCAGGAAGAGTTCCTGAAGAAGACCGATAGAGAGAGAAAAGCCCAGAGACTGATCAAGATTGAAGAAGTGAAGACATAGCATTGTCGTGACTCGATAGTCGACTCCGTCAACATCTGAGGGGGAGTCTGTTGGTGCACTACATCTGTCGACTTCGTCTTGTATCGAGTCTAGTAGAATTTAGGTTAGACAATGGCACAAAATCCAAGAAACATGTTTTAGAGGTGATTTCGCTTTTGTGTCAAGATCTGATTCCGCTTATGTGTCATGTACATAAGAGTGGAATCAGTTCCAGGTGATTCCGCTTATATGTCATGTACATAAGAGTGGAATCAGTTACAGGTGATTCCGCTTTTGTGTCATGTCCGTATGAGCGGAATCATGACATCTATAAATAGGACATAAAAGCGAAATCACATAAAAATAAGGAAGGTTGAGGTCTTGTATGGTACGGCGAAGCCCTGCCAAATCGTCTCCAGAGCTTGTAAACTGTTAGAAGATCAATAAATTGAGACAAATTAGTGAAATCAAGCTAAACAAAGACTGAATCAATGAATTCCGCCTCTGATTCAGTCTGAGCACTCTTCTGATCGACTCGTTAGGTTGTCTCGCGATCCTACAAGAATCTTATATGTGAACAATAATTTTGGAAAACATTCAAAAATTAGAAACAAAATTGTTCAAAATTAAAATGAAAATTCAGTAGTCTAAAAAAAAATTTACATCAGATATAACCATGGATCAACTCAAAACTATGATAATAAAATATCAGAGTTGTAAAGAGTGTGAAAACTGACCCAAATCTCTTGTGAGAAAATGGGTGAAATCCTACAAAGGTTATATGTTTGATGTTGTGAACACCAGATCATGAGTAGTGTGAAATTTGACATAAGCATGTGCAAAATGTCCAATTCTATCAAAACATTGCTGAAAATGATTTTGGAATGAGTATTCTTTCCTTAAAAACCTTCCAGTGGAAGTTTCAGAACTTCTCTATGGAAAGAGTAAAAAGGGAATGAAGAAAAATTACAAAACTCAAAAGTGTGTTTATCTCAAATTTTTGAAATCAAAAGAAAAGAGCATAAATCTAAAACACATAAGAGTCCACAGGTGGGTCCTACAAAAGGAAAAACCAAAATAAACATACATCCTTTGGTCAAACATTTGTCATTCATCAACCATGTACCATCACTGTACAAGGGAGTTCAGGTAACAAAGGTATCAACAATTTGATTATTAATAAAGAGGATTAGGCCACGTTTTCAAAAATCTTTCACATGGTAACAAGGATTAGAGAAAATCTTCAAAACCATTGTGTGTTGGCTACCTCACTGTCACAATCATTTAACAGGGAAATGGTATCAAACTGTGGTTATGAAATTTATTCCAAACCACTGACCATCCTCCTAAAGTTGAGAATGAAGTGATATTAACTTAATTAAAAGTTACAGTGAGTTTTAAAATGCACCAGATCCAATTGATGTTGTTTTCAGGAAATCTTTACTTATTTTTCCTTGTAAAGATTTTCTTAATAAACAGGATATATTATTCTTCATCTTTTTAAAAAGAATAATATATTTTGCACTTTCCCTTGTTTTAGATAGTGAAAGTTCAATCACCTGTCAGGATGTAAAACCCCTTTTATATTTGCTGAGGTTATATATCCCTTGATAATGGATCAAAAGGACAGGGTGTTAGGGTCTGGATCATTTCATTCATAAACTCAAGTCTAAATCAGTGTAAAGGATGATTGTGAACAAGCTTTTAATATGTGGCTGCATATGTTTTACTCAAATTTCTTAAAAGATTAAAACACAAAATGTGTGGTCAAAGTAAAATGCGATAATCATCCGGGGTACCTAAACATAGCAAAAATATATTGAATGGTTAAAACATTAAGTAGATGTGTGATAAAACTTTGAATGCAAAAACCTGTGAATTCTCTGCATTAAAAATTCCTGTAAATCCTGATGTTATGATTAATTCTGATAACATTGCATTTCAAATGTGTTTGTCAAGTTTGATTCTACAGGTAACTCACAATCATCTTCAACAGATGTTGGATACGATATTGTGATTTCACAAGTCAAAATCATTTCCATCATCAGAGCAGAAGATGTACAAAATAGTTGTTAAAGCTCATCCACTGATGAACAAATAGTGTTTGACCAAAATAGCCTTCTAAACCTCTATCACTTCCTCACCCCTAACCACTGTTGATAAAAATCCATCAAAAATGGATAAAAGATCATCAGTGTGCCAAACCCATCTTTAAAATCTTTTCACCTTCATTTTAAGCCACTGCTGGATCATCAAAGTCATCAGCAGTGGTTTGCTCAGATGATTCACATCTGCAGCTTCACCTTTTAAACCATCAATCCTTTTACAACTCATCCATTTCACCAATCACTTGACAACATCAATGAAAAAGGGATTCTTTTAAAAAGATCTAACCTAAAACATTTGTCTTCTTGTTGGTCTTCTACCATCTCATCAACAAGTCATGCACCTTGGGGTACTAAAAAGACAGACAGTTGGGTAGATGTCATGTAAGAAGGGTTTCAGCAGTTCAGTGACAACAAGCTTGAAAAACTTGTGCCACAGCCAAAGAATGAGAATCCTTTTGGCTAAAAGTAGGTCCTCAAAGAACATTGCATATGCTAGAAGCATGATTGTCAAGATGTATCATACTCAAAAAAACACCAAGAGTATGAAAAATCTTACATCAGGGGGATATCAATTCCTAGGAAATAAGCTTAGTATTGTGACTGTGCACATGCAGCAGATGTTTCCACAACCACTGATTGAAGAACATCATGATGTTGCTGCTGTTGATGAAAAGTCCAACTGATTGTAACTTCAAAATATGTTATTGGATTTTGATATAAATTGCTCAAAACACTTCTTTATGCAGGACAGTCAAGTAGCTGAAATATATCATCAAAGATTCAATATCTCATTGATTCACCATTATTCACAATCAGACATCACTCTGTGAAGGTTTGCTATGAAAAAGGTTTGATCTCCCTGTCTCATATTCTAACTAAGGGTCAACTGGTAGATGTGCTAACCTAAACATTAGACATATTTACCCTTGAAAAGTTGATCCCTAGGACTGATATGCTTCACATGGATAAACAAGCAAAACTTGTTTGAACATGATTTATAAACATCAAAATGTTTTCAGGAAATCAAAAATCCATCCTTAAAATAGTTAAAATGAAAATTTTTCATTAACCTTAAAAGTCTGTCCATAACCACTGTTTTTGGTTCAAACTTCTGTTCTGTTATATGTTGACCACTGCTGAAAGTCAACCTCGGTTCTTTCCTTTCCTTATTAATCACTGTTGACCAAACATCAGTGTTTTAATCCACTGATGGGCTATCCACTGATAGTTGAAAATCAGCCACTGTTCTCATTATAACCATTGCAACCACTGATACTTGTTCCATCAGTGGTTCCCTTAACAACTGTCTTCCATTATTCATCAGTGGTTGACACGTGGACAGTACTTGTCGGTCAGATCTTTTGTAACCGCTGCCACGTCAGCATTCACTTTTTCCATTTATAAAACCCTGATCAAAACCTCAAACAGGATTTTCACTGTCGAATCGAATTCAAAATTCCTTTCTCAAAACAGTTACCATCCATTTCTCTCAAATCACTCATCATCTTCTTCCTCTCGCACACATACTCAAATCACCGTCTTCATCCTCTCACAAATTCACTCAAATGGCCACAAAAATCCCATTCAAAGCTCCTCACAATTACTTGGGTCTATTGACAAAACCAAGCCATACCGAAACTTTTGATTCCGTCATTGATGCTCTTTTGTCTTCAAAGAACAAAACTTTGTTGACTTCTGATGCTCCGGTTTACCTGGCAACCCAGAGAGAATTTTGGAAGAATGCGACACTTGAATCTCAAGATAAAACGCCCATAGCCATCAATTCCTCGATAAAGGGTGTACCAGTTAAAATCACACCACAAACTCTATCAGAAGTTTTTGAACTGGATGATCTTCAAGGTAAAACTTCTTTTCCTAAAATAGAGTATCAAATAGATTTTTTAGAAAGAGGGTATGATGAGGAAATGAAAAAAGGCACTTTGCAAAAAGGCAGTTTTCCTCCTGCCACAAGGTTTTTGTTTCATACCCTTCTTATGTGTGTTTCCAATAAGACCACTGCTTTCAATGAAATTCCGTTGAAGATCCAATACATGGGTTATGCTATCTTGCATGGGGATAACTTTAACTACTCCCAGGAGATCTTTGATGATTTGGTCAAAAATGTTACTAAAAATCATTTTTACTATTTCCAAGGTTCTTAAGTTTTTATTTTCAAAAGAAATTTGGAAAGGATAATGCTCATGTGCTTATCCAAGGTGAACCTTGTCAAATAAATGGCCTTACACCTGAAACATTTACAAGGCTATCAAAAGTGTCCAAAACACAAGCAGAGGCTCATGAGCAGACTTTAGCAGCTACCACTGCTCCTCAGACACCTGCTGCTGAGCCCACTTCTCAAGGTAAACACAGCAGCACAACCACTGCTGTGCAACCCCCACCTAAACGCACCAAAAAGACCATTAAAAGAAAATCACAAAAGCCCCCCAAAGCTACTAAAAAGGCAACTCTGGAAGATGAGATCCCAGAGCAACTGCCAGTGACAACGCAAAAGTCACCAATAACCACTGCTGCTACTTCCTCACAACATTTGGAAGAAAGATCTCAACCTGAGCCTCAAACTCCTCCTGCTTCTTCTAAAAAAGAATAGGTTGTAACAACTGGGACACCACAATATGAAACATTTTATTCACTTGAATCTATGTTCAATAGCCTACATCCCGGGGCTAATCTGCTCTCTACCCCAATCCTCACTTCACAAATTCCACCAATCATGTTACCTCTATTGGATGCAGTTGATTTAGCCCAGACAAAAATCAGTTCATCTCAAACACCTGTTCATGAGATTATGCCACAAAAAGTGACTGAGTCTGGTGTTTCAATCTCTGTTAACCCACCAATAGTTGAGGAGGTTACACCCCTTGAGTTACATGTAACTCTTGGTGGTAGTTCAAGTGAAGCAGCTACTACAAGTGTTGAACCCACTGGTTTACACTTGGACAGTAGTTTCATCAATAAGACTTCCTTGAAGGCAATATCTTCTTTGGGAACCATAATGCCAACTGGTGGATATTCAATATACACTGGTGAGCTAAGAATGGCATCCTCTTTTGAAGATAGAAGACCCCAGTACCAAGACAAAGGGCATCAGCGGATGATTTATGGGATACTCTCCCTAAGTTAACCACTGATACAACCACTGCCAGTGTGAAATCAGATGATCCCATTAAATTGGGTGATGGTTTAATGTACCGAGAATTGACGGATAGAGTTGACAAACTTGATACATCTGTTGCAGAAATCAAAGATATGTTGCAACAGTTGTTGAAAGCACAAAAGGTACCATCCACTGCTGCACCAACTCCAACAGCTGCTCCATCATCTGCTCCTACTCCAAATGAGTTGTGGAGTTTGTTTCAACCTATGCTCATCCAACAAAGACAATTTGCTTATCAGCAACATGAGATACAAGTTCAAAAAATCAGAAATATAATGGAAGCAAGGTTTAAAGATACACAAGCAGACATCAAGGCAATCAAGGCCCATCTGCTGAACACCACTGGCACTGCTCCTCCCACAATAATATTTGTGGATAATCCTCCACCCAATGATGCCAAAAAGGGGGAGAAAATGAGGCAGTTGAGGAAAAAGGGATATGAAGATGGTCTGTACATTGCACCAGATAATTCAAGTATGCTTGCAGACATCCCTAAGCCAGATGGATCCAAAAAGGTTGATGTAACCTTAAATGTTATTGCTGATGCAAAAGCAAGAGTGAAAAAGGATTTGGAGGCAAAAGGAAAATCAAAGTTTGAGCAGGAGAAGAAAGTCTTTATGGAGTTGGAAGTACAGGGTGTTTCTGAGCCACAGGATGAAGAAAGTCCTCAGCCTAAAAGGAAAAAGCCCACAAGAAAAGTGAGGCAACCCAAATCCATACCTTCCAGACCCACAAAACATGCTTCCCAAACTCCTAAAAGCTCCATACATCAAACCTCTAAACCAGCAGTTGTTAAAACACCTGTTGTATCAACAACTGTTGGTACTTCAGTGGTTTCAACAACTGTTAGTCAAACAACTGCCACCACTACTTCAACACATACTACCTCCACTGCCTTACCAAAAATCACATCACCACCAAAAACATCCTCATTACCACCAACACCACCTGCTAAAAAGCAGAAGACATCAGGTGATACATCATCTGTTGTAATGACAACAGTGGTTGAAACACCAGTTATTTCAACAACTGTTAGTCAGCCGCCTACCACTCAAATCCTCACTACAACCACTGTCACAATACAAACAAAACCACCATCACAAAAACCACCTGTTGAAAAGCAGAAGACAACAGTGGTTGAAACACCAGTTGTTTCATCAACTGTTAGTCAATCACCTATCACCTCAGGTGTCTCTTCACAAGTCATTGTTCCTTTTGCACCAAAGACTGAAACAAAAACATCTTCTCCTAAAAAGGTGTATACCAGAAAAAGGAAATTCCAAGTGCATGATCATGATATACCAGCACCTGATCCCATTTCATCCGCTCCTAATAATGTCATTAAGCCTCAACCTTTCATTCCTCCAAAATTGGTCAATCCAATTAAAGATCCAATAGAACTCCAAGGTTATGATCCTGCTGATGTTGTAGCAGTAGCTTCCAGTTATCCACTAGAACTACAAGCAGTCAAAAACGAAATAAGGCAGTTCTACTTGGTGGATGATCCTTCAAAAAGGAAATTTCCTTCTCTAGTTGGTTATAGAGATCCAGCCAACATGAATGAGTATTTAAAACTCAAAGCTAGGCAAGCCAATACTAGAGCTAGACTTGAATGCCAAGGGAAAAGTGACAATGAAATTTCAAGCTATACACAGTTTTTGCTCACTAAGGTCAAACAATTAGAAGACTATGCAAGAGACCTGAGCAAAGAAATGTCTAATTTGCCTCCAGAAGCTGGTTTGCATGGAGATCTAAAAGAAGACCTCATCAAGCTAATTATAAGTGAGAAATTCTACCCTGCCACTGCTGAACAGTTCCAAGAATGGCCTCTGGTTGCTCTCAAAGCAGAACTAAATAGAATTGAAAGAATAAAAAGAGATCCAGGCATGAAAAGGTCAGCACCAAATTGGAGCAAATACAAAAAGAAAATTGATGATCTTACTTTGGAGTATTAAAGGAAGAAACAGGAGTTGGTTGATGCAAAGGTTGGAATTGCCAAAGCCAGAGCAAAATGGACAAAGCAGTATACAGATGAGGCTTATGAAAGACTGAGAAAAAGGAGAGAAACAGATCCTAGCCTTCCAAAGAAACCTGATTACAAAGCCATTGAAAAATCAAAGAAGCAGGCTCACACTTCTGAACCATTGTTCACATCATCAGATACTTATGTTATTATGATAAACCAAAGAAAGAGGCAAAAACTGACTGATGCAGAAGAAAAGGAACAAGAAGCTGTGTATTTCAAAGAAGCTATCAAAACAATGGCAATAGAAAATGAAAGCTCAGCAATTCTCCAAAATATTGCATGTTCTGAACAGGCCTCCATCCCCAAACTCATCTAAAATAAAGACTCTCCCAAGAAACTCACTGGGCTCAAAGATACTAAAGTGGATGTCTGAAAAAAAAACCCACGTATTGACTCTGCTCAAGTCCAGTGGTGAAGTGAAGTACATATCAAGGGAACAAGCACTTGGCCTGGGTGTTAAAGATCTGCAGGATCTCCTTGAACTTCCACTGTGCAGGGATGAAAATGATGAGGACTCAATGAACTTTGAACTACAATTCAAAGGACAAGTTAGAGAACTCCTGATGAGGTAATAAAGATCCAAGAATAATGAATGGTTTTGGCATCATCTGTTCCAGGGGGAGATTGTTGGGATTGAACCCTTCCAGAGGAACAAATGATAAAAGTCAAAACTGGTTCAGAACAGTGGATCCAAAATAAGCAGTTGTTTGCACTAAAGCTTTCCCCTTGACAGTGGCTATAACATCTGATGCACTAAAGTACTGCTCTTACAACAACTGCTGCTCTTAAAGACTGATGTTGCTAAAGTACTGAAGCTCTATCTTCTGATGTCTCCTAAGTACTGCTGAAGACCAAAGTGCTCCTCATTCAAGGACTGGTCACCTTTGAAGAAAGCACTGATGTTCAACATCAGTGCTTAGACTACAACAGTGGAAAGTGAATCAGTAGTTTACATTTGTTTTGTCATTTACTTATTATCAGTTGTTTAGTCATCAGTAGTTGTATGTAACAGTCCAGGTAGGTTGTTAAGTTGTTATATGTCACTTTCATGGTGACGTCAGCTAAGATACTTCTGTGGTTTGATCTGTACTATAAATAGATCAGTCTGTACTGTTCTATTTAAGGAGTTTTCTCCTTCAACCTAGTCATCTTCTACGATCAACCATTGAGCTCATGCTGAGGGGGAGTTTTAGTATGTAAGCATGCATGTAATCTTTTGATTGTAATCTTTCAACTAATGAGAATCATGTGTTTACAAAAAAACTATTTTCTCTTTGATTGTGTTTACAAAGTCTGTTTCCATTTCCGCTGCATCTAATCTCAATTTATATTCATTCATTTGTTCAAATATAACAAACAAATAGACAGCCTCAGATCCTAACAAACACGCAGGTTTCGATGTTGTCTCCCTTCACCGTAGAGGGTGGGAGTACGTATTCTACCCAAAGAGAATACGCAAGTTTCCTTATTAAACGTTAACCATTCCCAAACCACTGGGAATCCCATGCCTTGTAGAAAGTGTGAACTCACCTTTGGTTGCTCAGTTTGACTCTTAAAAATAGTTAACGGTCAGGGTTGGTCAATCACGTCTTAATATGATTACCATTTAGTTTGTTAATGGTTTTAAATAAAACACAAAGTTCCTACACGCATCTATCACATAACACGCACTCACTTTAACAGTTCACGTCCATATAAACATCTCGTCTATAACCATTAAAAAGCAAGAATACGATATTGCACATAACACTTTCATTGGCATCTAACATGTTAGATCATTCTCAGATAACCTACCCGACATTTAGACACGCAAATTACTACTTACGTCGTTTCAGCTTTAACATCCAAAACTGGGCTTTTTTCGGGCATTTCAATAAAATAGTTAACTTATTCCAAAAATTCCCAAATTTTTACAGAATGTTTTAAACGATCCAAATATTATTCTGAAAAAATCTCGGGATCCAATTCATTACCAATTATTTTATAAAAATCATTTACCGGGCTGCAATCAGATTCATCACTTTCTGACTGCAGTCCACGGAAAAATTCATTTAGAATTAATCATAAGTCCGATTGACGAAATTCCAGTTGGAGAATTACAACGACATCAGTGTCCATCTACAATACAAATTTCATGACCTGGCCCTATCCAGATTTCAAGTTATGATGAAAAACTTAACACACATTTTCTGCAGAAAAAACGCAGCTTTTGCTGCTGTATAAAACGGACCTTTAAAAATAGCAAACGACCTCAAAAAAATGTGATTCCATTGCCATTTGATTCGTTTTTCGAAAACATATAATTTTGACTTCAGAATATCAATTTTTCGATTAATGACAGTCCGTTTACAGCCAACTGAAGTTGGCTGTAAATGTTACTCAGCATGCTGTTTATCGCTTAAACGTTACTAAAACGCGCACGTATGATCACAACACCTTCTAATAACGACTAACATCAGATAATAAGTCATTTACAGCACACTCTTATCAGATTTAACATGCTCGGACATCAAGATCCTAAACCCTAATCCACATACATGGGACTACACATATTATCGATATCATCATACATGGTTCTTGATTCTCATAAACCCTAACACATAAGCATTATTGTATTTAACACAAACCCAGCCATGATAGCATCAGATGAATCATTAAAACTATCATCATTACGAGTTTCAATCCACAAACAAAACCCTAGTTATTACTAATCACTTTTGCAGTTAAATCACCAATGAAGCGCGATTTCTAGCAATCCTAGCTTACAAGTATTCTCATGAACATCAAGAATCATAAGGAATAATAAACACAGCCATGGTTTATGAAGTTAACAAGACTATAACATCAATCAAATGTGTTACCGAGTTAAAGAGATGGTGTGGATCGATTTAAAGCTTGAAACCGAAGGACTTTAAGGGCTCCTTGCACCTTGCCTGAGTCGACTAGAGAGAAGCAGAGGGGAAGAGGTCTGATGTCGCACTAGGGTTATGGGTTTAGGAGGGATTGCATGAACGTAATAAAGGATGGGGGTGTTTGGGCGGTTAGGGGTTGGATTGGGTCGCAAGGCATTTGGGCCTTTAAGTTGGGCCGCACACAAGAGGGGATAGGGGTGGCGGTTTGGGTTAGTTTGCCAGCACATTCGGGCCACAAGGAAAACATGGGCCTCGAGTCATTTAGTCTGGTTTGATGCTAACGGGTTTGGGTTCGGGGTCACGACTTCTCGTTACGTAACACGTATATAGTTTTGGTATAATTATAAATATATATCAACTAAGAAGTGATAGTGTGTAATTGTACCGTAATTTAAATAGGTGTTCTAAGTAATATGAGCGGTATAATAAAAATAAAACGTAAACGTGAATAGTTTATACCTCGAATAACTGGGTTGCCCGAAATTTAGCACGCAGTTACTGAGGAAGCTAGTTGTGTTGAGTGTTTTCCTGGGGTATCACATCATCCCCCCGTTGGTTTGGAATTTCGTCCAGAAATTCCGAAGTAGCTTCAGTACTGGACTCACCTTTCTTAAACAACTGGGTGTATTTGCGTTTCATTTGGTCTTCTCGTTCCCAGGTGAATTCTGGGCCACGAAGGGAGTTCCAACGAACTCGAACAAGGGGTATCCTGGTACGTTAGAGGGTCTTGATCTCCCGGTCCATAATTTCCACCGGTTCCTCGACGAAACGTAACTGGTCGTCGATAGTGAGTTCCTTGAAAGGAACGATGAGGGTCTCATCTGACAGACACTTCTTCAGATTTGACACGTGGAATACGTCGTGAACACCACTGAGCTCTTCGGTCAAATTCAGTCTGTACACCATCTTGCCGATTTTCTCAGTGATTTCGAAAGGTCCGACATAACTCGGATTAAGCTTGCCCCGTTTGCCAAAGTGAACCACACCTTTCCAAGGTGAGACTTTAAGTAGCAATTGATCCCCAACCTGGAACTCGAGTGGTTTCCTGCGCTTATTAGCGTAGCTTTTCTGACGGTCACGAGCTGCCGCCATTCTTTGCCTGATTTGAGCAATTTTCTCCGTTGTGTCGACAACGAGCTCTGGCCAGTGATTTGGCTATCACCCACTTCTTCCCAGCATAGAGGTGATCGGCATTTCCGTCCATACAAAGCGTCGAACGGAGCAGCCTGGATGCTGGTGTGGTAACTGTTGTTATACGAAAACTCCACCAAAGGTAGGTGCCTTTCCCAGCCGTTACCAAAGTCGATTACACATGTCCGAAACATGTCTTCAAGAGTTTGGATGGTGCATTCAGTCTGCCCATCCGTCTATGGATGATACGATGTGCTCATGTCTAGACGTGAGATGAAGGATTTGTGCATTGCTTGCCACAAATCAGATGTAAAGCATGAGTCTCGATCAGAGATGATAGAAGTTGGCACTCCGTGCCTAGAGACTACTTCCTTTAGATAGATGTCTGCGAGCGTAGAAAACTTGTCAGTTTCCTTGATTGCTAGAAAGTGTGCAGACTTAGTTAGTCGATCCACGATCACCCAGATGGTGTCATTTCCCCGCTGAGATATAGGCAGGCCAGTGACGAAATCCATGGAAATTTGCTCCCATTTCCATGTTGGGATCTCGGGTTGTTGGAGTAGTCCTGATGGCTTCTGGTATTCAACCTTGATTCTGGCGCATGTCAAGAATTTACCAACATAGGTCACTATGTTAGCCTTCATACTAGGACACTAGTATGTGGTTTTGAGATTGTGGTACATCTTATCAGAACCAGGTTGTACCGAGTAACGAGACTTGTGTGCCTCACCCATCACAAGCTCGTGCAGATTACCATAAAATGGAACCCAGATACGCCCCGCTAAGTAGTAAGCACCGTCTTCCTTTAGTTCCAACCGTTTTTCCAATCCCCATAGGGACTCAGCTTTGAGGTTTTCTTCCTTCAATGCTTCAATCTGTGCCTCACGAATCTGGGTAGGAAGACTGGAGTGGATCGTAAGCTGTAACGCATGCACCCGCTTATGCTTGGTTTCCTTACGACTTAGAGCATCGCCCACAATGTTGGCCTTGCCGGGATGATATTTGATCGCGCACTCATAATCATTCAGAAGTTTGACACACCGACGTTGTCGCATGTGATCAAAGATGTGCTGGAGACTCATGTGATCGGTGTAAATGGTGCATTTGGTACCGTACAGGTAATGTTTCCATATCTTGAGTGCAAACACTACTGCTCCGAGTTCCAAATCATGAGTAGTGTAGTTCTTTTTGTGGACCTTGAGTTAGCGTGATACGTAAGCAATGACCTTCTCACGTTGCATCAACACACAACCAAGACCTTGGATTAACGCATCGCAATAAACCACAAAGTCGTCTGTGCCATCAGGTAACGAAATGATGGGGGCGCTGCAAAGTTTCTCCTTCAGTAGTTGAAACGCGGATTCCTAAGTATCACCCCATCGATAGGTGACACCCTTCTGTGTTAAGGTAGTAAGAGGCTGCGCAATCTTCAAAAAATCTTGAATAAACCTTCGGTAGTAACCTACCAAACCCAAGAATTGACGGATTTCGGTTGGAGTACGGCCAGTTCTTGATCGAGTCAATCTTGGATGGATCAACGTGAATCCCATCCTTATTGACTACGTGGCCTAGGAAGTGGACTTCACGAAGCCAAAAGTCACACTTCAAAAATTTAGCGTAGAGCTGCCCAGATCGAAGAAGTTCCAAGATAAGCCGCAGATGGTGTTCATGCTCCTCCTGACTTTTGGAATAGATCAAGATGTCTTCAATGAAAACAATGATGAATTTATCCAAGTATGGTTTGCACACTCGGTTCATGAGGTCCATGAAGACTGCAGGTGCGTTTGTCAACCCGAAAGGCATAACCAGAAACTCCTAGTGCCCGTAACGAGTCCTGAATGCTGTCTTAGAGATGTCCTCGTCTCGGACTCTCAGCTAATGATAACCCGATCTCGGATCAATCTTAGAGTAGAAGATCGACCCTTGCAACTGGTCGAACAAGTCGTCGATTCGCGGAAGAGGATAACGATTTTTCACGGTCACCTTGTTGAGTTCGCGATACTCTATGCACATACGAAAGGTACCGTCTTTCTTCTTCACAAACAAAACTGGAGCTCCCCAGGGTGAAGAGCTAGGGCGAATGAAACCCTTGTCCAAGAGTTCCTGTACTTGCGTGGATAGTTCTTCTAATTCTGATGGGGCTTAGTGATAAGGTGCACGAGCTATAGGTGCTGCTCCAGGAGCTAGCTCGATTTGAAACTCGACTTGCCGATGAGGCGGTAGACCAGGTAATTCCTCAGGAAACACCTCAGGAAAGTCACGTACGATCGGGATATCTTCTATCTTCTTCTCTTTCGATGATGCATCAGTAACAAGGGCCAGAATAGCAGGGTGGCCCTTTCGCAAACACTTATAGGCCTTGAGGAATGAGATGATGCCCACAACAGCACCACTTTTGTCACCGCGAATAACGAGAGGTTCACCGCTTACACGAGGGATACGGACCATCTTCTCCTTGCAGAGTATTTCCGCTCGATGTTGAGATAACCAATCTATCCCAATGACAACGTCGAAACTACCAAGTACAATAGGAATAAGATTGATAGAGAAAGTCTGACCAGCGAGAACGAGATTACAACCCTTAACTAAGTGTGTGGCCTCAAGACTTTTACCGTTTTCTAGTTCTACAAAATGCTTGGTGTTCAAGGGAGTTGGGGTACACTTAAGCATCTGACTAACCCTTATGGACACGTAACTAGTATCGGCACCCAAATCAAATAAAACTGTAACGAAGAAATCATCCAGTAGGAACTTACCCATCACGACGTTGGGATCGTTCCTCGCATCACCTTGACCAATCAAAAATGCATGTCCCCTGGCACCATTACCCTCATTGTTATCCCTGTTGTTTCCATTCCCCTGATTGTTATTATTGTTCTGATTCTGGTTCAGCTGGGGGCAATCTCTTTTGAAGTGGCCCTCAGCACCACACTGGAAACATCCTTTGTTGTTACCCTGTTGTTGCTGCTGGTGCTGGCGCTAGTTCTGTGGAGTCTGCTGCTGCTGTCATCTTTGATTTGCAGGATAAAGGCTCCTGCAGTCTTTTGCTGCGTGGCCTGGCTTGTTGCATCTCTGACAATTTTTCTTGCTACATGGCCCGCCATGGTGCATATTACATCGATTGCATTTAGGGAGATTTCCCTTTTCCCCACCCTGTCCTTGATTACTAGAAGACTGCTGACTGGGGCTCTTATAGTCGTCGGTCCTTCGCTGCTGAGATTGAGACTGAACAGAACTTGAACCCTTGTTTGAAATTTCATCCCATTTGCTTTTGTTGTCACTTGGAGCATTAGAAGTAGTGGCACTAATACGCTTAGGCAGCTTGTTCTGCTCAACTGCCTGATCAGTGAGACGATGGGATAGTCGTATGACTTGCTGGATTGTAGGGAGGTTAGCTGAAGTTACCATACTCTGAATCTCTGGCACTAGACCCTTGATGTATAGGTTGATACGTTTGCAGGGAGGATCCACCATGGTGGGACACAATGCAGCTAATTCGTTCGATCTCTTAGTATAAGCTTCGATCTCAGACCCCGTCATCTTCAGATTGTAAAATTCCACCTCTGGCTTGTGTATGTCATCACGATGACAATACTCTTCTTTGATCAGATCCTTAAAGTCATTCCAGGGGGTGGCATTAGCAGCTGCCAAACCTAGCATTTGCACCTGTGCGTTCCACCAAGTTAACGCACTGCCCTTAAGTGTTCCCGTAGCAAACTTCACCCTACTGGCTACAGGGAATTCACACATCTCAAAAACATATTCGATCTTCTCGAACCAGTGGAGAAGACCTACAGCTCCCTCCGTGCCACTGAAAATTCTAGGTCGATAATCCATGAAGGTCTTGAACGTACACACTCGAGGCTGAGCATTTTGACCTATTGCGCGAGAAAGAAAGGATAAGGTTAAGCACGAGAGTAGGGTCACGAAAGTAGGATCTAAACATCCTAGGATTGGTCGAAATAGTAGGTTGTAACGCCTGCTTGAGCTACTGCTAGAGCCTCAGCAACTCGTTTGTTGATTAGAGCCGTCAGTTGGGCCTGAGTCAAGTTGAGACGTCCACTCATAATCTTCACATCCAGAAAACACAGGTAAGAACGGTGACATAGAGGTGTTAAAAGTATGGGGTGACAGAAGAGAGTGAGCACACAGGGTTTTAAACAACAGTTGTTACGTTAACTAAGCATATCATGAACAATGCACTATGTAAACTAATAGGCAGACAATACAAACATAAACCATATCACCTATAGTGTTGAGTCTTGCACGTGGAGCTAAGCGTCTTTGTGGATCGTTGAGCATTGAACAAGTTATAGTCTGGTTTTTATCAAAAGATTTTTCCCTTTTAAAACCAAGTTCACTATAACCAATGGCTCTGATACCAATCTGTCACACCCCCAAAATCCACAAGTGGAGTATCACCGCAGGGAGCGTGACTGACCAGGATCCAGCCACCAATCATATTGAACGATATAATTAAATAAATAAAAGTCCAAACCAAACAATATAATTGGTGTCCAAAACAATTCAACAAAGTTTAAGTTTTCAGCGGAAGCATTAAATTCAAAACCATAATAAAGTATAAAAGTTCATAAGTTTAACATGGAACTCAACAGTCCATGTCCCACAACGACCTCTTCCTCCTGTGCAAGCTCCATCTAAGCACCTAACGACCTGTAAGCATATAATAACGAATCAATAACAAAGTTGAGCGAGTTCACAGTTGGTTGTCCATTTTAACGTTGTTCCAAAAACCATAGTTATGTTTCGAAAACCACGAGTTAACCAATTCCTTGTTTCCCAAACCATACTCAGTGGGGACTTCCCCATGTATCCCACTAGACCTGTTACCATATCGACTACTGACTGTAGTTATGTTTATGTGCCCTGCGTCAATGTCTATCATCATTGACTAGTGCCCAAGTTCATTAGTCCACGCCCGCTCTGCGGCATGGTGTGAGGCTTGTCAAACCTAATAGCGCTATTTAACTAATGACCCGTTCGCCATTGGCCCGGCGATTAAGTCGATATAAAATGGGGACTTAATGATAGAGTTTTTGTCTAGTGTCAATGTTGTCACCCTTTAGTTAAGAGGGTGGGAGTACGTGTCAAGAAGAACACGCAGGTTTCGATGTTGTCACCCTTCACCGTAGAGGGTGGGAGTACGTATTCTACCCAAAGAGAATACGTAGGTTTCCTTATTAAACGTTAACCCATTCCCAAACCACCGGGAATCCCATGCCTTGTAGAAAGTGTGAACTCACCTTTGGTTGCTCGGTTTGACTCTTAAAAATAGTTAACGGTCAGGGTTGGTCAATCATGTCCTAATATGATTACCATTTAGTTTGTTAATGGTTTTAAATAAAACACAAACTTCCTACACGCATCTATCACATAACACGCACTCACTTTAACAGTTCACGTCCATATAAACATCCTGTCTATAACCATTAAAAAGCAAGAATACAATATTGCACATAACACTTTCATTGACATCTAACACGTTAGATCATTCTCAGATAACCTACCCGACATTTGGACATGCAAATTACTACTTACGTCGTTTCAGCTTTAACATCCAAAATTGGGCTGTTTTCGGGCATTTCAATAAAATAGTTAACTTATTCCAAAAATTTCCAAATTTTTACAGAATGTGTTAAACGACCCAAATATTATTTTGTAAAAATCTCGGGATCCAATTCCTTACCAGTTATTTTATAAAAATCATTTACCGGGCTGCAATCAGATTCATCACTTTCTGACTGCAGTCCACGAAAAAATTCATTTAAAATTCATCGTAAGTCCGATTGATGAAGTTCCAGTTGGAGAATTACAATGACAACAGTGGTTGAAACACCAGTTGTTTCAACAACTGTTAGTCAATCACCTATCACCGCAGATGTCTCTTCACAAGTCATTGTTCCTTTTGCACCAAAGACTGAAACAAAAACATCTTCTCCTAAAAAGGTGTATACCAGAAAAAGGAAATTCTGAGTGCATGATGATGATGTACCAGCACCTGATCCCATTTCATCCGCTCCTTATAATGTCATTAAGCCTCAACCTTTCATTCCTCCAAAATTGGTCAATCCAATTAAAGATCCAATAGAACTCCAAGGTTATGATCATGCTGATGTTGTACCAGTAGCTGCCAGTTATCCACTAGAACTACAAGCAGTCAAAAACGAAATGAGGCAGTTCTACTTGGTGGATGATCCTTCAAAATGGAAATTTTATTCTCTAGTTGGTTATAGAGATCCAGCCAACATGAATGAGTATTTAAAACTCAAAGCTAGGCAAGCCGATACTAGAGCCAGACTTGAATGCCAAGGGAAAAGTGACAATGAAATTTCAAGCTATACATAGTTTTTGCTCACTAAGGTCAAACAATTAGAAGACTATGCAAGAGACCTGAGCAAAGAAATGTCTAATTTGCCTCCAGAAGCTGGTTTGCAGGAAGATCTAAAAGAAGACCTCATCAAGCTAATTATTAGTGAGAAATTCTACCCTGCCACTGCTGAACAGTTCCAAGAATGGCCTCTGGTTGCTCTCAAAGCAGAACTAAATAGAATTGAAAGAATAAAAAGAGATCCAGTCATGAAAAGGTCAGCACCAAATAGGAGCAAATATAAAAAGAAAATTGATGATCTTACTTTGGAGTATAAAAGGAAGAAACAGGAGTTGGTTGATGCAAAGGTTGGAACTGCCAAAGCCATAGCAAAATGAACAAATCAGTATACAGATGAGGCTTATGAAAGAGTGAGAAAAAGGAGAGAAACAAATCCTAGCCTTCCAAAGAAACCTGATTACAAAGCCATTTAAAAATCAAAGAAGCAGGCTCACACTTCTGAACCCTTGTTCACATCATCAGATACTTCTGTTATTATGATAAACCAAAGAAAGAGCCAAAAACTGACTGATGCAGGAGAAAAGGAACAAGAAGCTGTGTATTTCAAAGAAGCTATCAAAACAATGGCAATAGAAAATGAAAGCTCAACAATTCTCCAAAATATTGCCAAAAATGTTCTGAACAGGCCTCCATCCCCAAACTCATCTAAAATAAAGACTCTCCCAAGAAACCCACTAGGCTCAAAGATACTAAAGTGGATGTCTGATCAAAAGACCCACGTATTGACTCTGCTCAAGTCCAGTGGTGAAGTGAAGTACATATCAAGGGAACAAGCACTTGGCCTGGGTGTTAAAGATCTGCAGGATCTCCTTGAACTTCCACTGTGCAGGGATGAAAATGATGAGGACTCAATGAACTTTGAACTACAATTCAAAGGTCAAGTTAGAGAACTCCTGATGAGGCAATAAAGATCCAAGAATAATGAATGGTTTTGGTATCATCTGTTCCAGGGGGAGATTGTTGGGATTGGACCCTTCCAGAGGAACAGATGATAAAAGTCAAAACTGGTTCAGAACAGTGGATCCAAAATAAGCAGTTGTTTGCACTAAAGTTTTCCCCTTGAAAGTGGTTATAACATCTGATGCACTAAAGTACTACTCTTACAACAACTGCTGCTCTTAAAGACTGATGCTGCTAAAGTACTGAAGCTCTATCTTCTGATGTCTCCTAAGTACTACTGAAGACCAAAGTGCTCCTCATTCAAGGACTGATCACCTTTGAAGAAAGCACTGATGTTCAACATCAGTGCTTAGACTACAACAGTGGAAAGTGAAGCAGTAGTTTACCTTTGTTTTGTCATTTACTTATTATCAGTTGTTTAGTCATCAGTAGTTGTATGTAACAGTCCTTGTAGGTTGTTAGGTTGTTATATGTCACTTTCATGGTGACGTCAGCTAAGATGCTTCAGTGGTTTGATCTGTACTATAAATAGAGCAGTTTGTACTGTTCTATTTAAGGAGTTTTCTCCTTTAACCCAGTCATCTTGTACGATCAACCATTGAGCTCATGCTGAGGGGGAGTTTTAGTATGTAAGCATGCATGTAATCTTTTGATTGTAATCTTTCAACTAATGAGAATCATGTGTTTACAAAAAAAAACTATTTTCTCTTTGATTGTGTTTACAAAGTCTGTTTCCATTTCCGCTGCATCTAATCTCAATTTATATTCATTCATTTGTTCAAATATAACAAACAAACAGACAGCCTCAGATCCTAACAAACACGCAGGTTTCGATGTTGTCAACCTTCACCGTAGAGGGTGGGAGTACGTATTCTACCCAAAGAGAATACGCAGGTTTCCTTATTAAACGTTAACCCATTCCCAAACCACTGGGAATCCCATGCCTTGTAGAAAGTGTGAACTCACCTTTGGTTGCTCAGTTTGACTCTTAAAAATAGTTAACGGTCAGGGTTGGTCAATCACGTCTTAATATGATTACCATTTAGTTTGTTAATGGTTTTAAATAAAACACAAAGTTCCTACACGCATATATCACATAACACGCACTCACTTTAACAGTTCACGTCCATATAAACATCCTGTCTATAACCATTAAAAAGCAAGAATACAATATTGCACATAACACTTTCATTGACATCTAACACGTTAGATCATTCTCAGATAACCTACCCGACATTTAGACACGCAAATTACTACTTACGTCGTTTCAGCTTTAACATCCAAAACTGGGCTGTTTTCGGGCATTTCAATAAAATAGTTAACTTATTCCAAAAATTCCCAAATTTTTACAGAATGTTTTAAACGATCCAAATATTATTCTGTAAAAATATCGTGATCCAATTCATTACCAGTTATTTTATAAAAATCATTTACCGGGCTGCAATCAGATTCGTCACTTTCTGACTGCAGTCCACGGAAAAATTCATTTAAAATTCATCATAAGTCCGATTGATGAAATTCCAGTTGGAGAATTACAATGACATCAGTGTCCATCTACAATACAAATTTCATGACCTGACCCTATCCAGGCTTCAAGTTATGATGAAAAACTTAACACACATTTTCTACAGAAAAAACGCAGTTTTTGCTGCTGTATAAAACAGACCTTTAAAAATAGCAAACGACCTCAAAAAATGTGATTCCAGTGCCATTTGATTCATTTTTCGAAAACATATAATTTAGAATTCAGAATATCAATTTTTCGATTAATGACAGTCCGTTTACAGCCAACTGAAGTTGGCTGTAAATGTTACTCAGCATGCTGTTTATCGCTTAAACGTTACTAAAACGCGCACGTATGATCACAACACCTTCTAATAACGACTAACATCAGATAATAAGTCATTTACAGCAGACTCTTATCAGATTTAACATGCTCGGACATCAAGATCCTAAACCCTAATCTACATACACGGGACTACACATATTATCGATATCATCATGCATGGTTCTTGATTCTCATAAACCCTAACACATAAGCATTATTGTATTTAACACAAACCCAGCCACGATAACATCAGATGAATCATTAAAACTATCATCATTACGAGTTTCAATCCACAAACAAAACCCTAGTTATTACTAATCACTTTTGCAGTCAAATCACCAATGAAGCGTGATTTCTAGCAATCCTAGCTTACAAGTATCACTACGTCAAAAATGGGATACGGCCACACTTTTTTCAAAACCGCCTTGCCACACTTTTGAAAAAATGTGTGACTAAATGTCATTCATAACATTTTAAACCACATGTAGCCACACATTTTATAATTAATGTGACCATTGTATATAAGTTCAAAACCTTTAGCCACACTTTTAGAAAATAATGTGGCATTTATTAGCCATAATTCGAAATGTGTGGCCAAATGTGATTTATGGCCTCATATTTTTATTTCATGTGACCAAAAACAGATGTATGTGACACCTTTAGCCACACTTTAAAAATTATTATGACATATATTAGCCAAACTAGTAAAGTGTGGCTAAATGTTATCTACGATCACAATATCTGTTTTCATGTGATTAATAACATATGTATTCAAAACCTTTAGCCACGCTTTAGGAAAAAAAATTGTGATATTTATTAGCCATACTAGAAAGGTGTGGCCAAATGTAATCTACAACCACAATATTTGTTTCATGTGACTAAAACAGGTATATTCGAAACCTTTAGCCATATGTTAAGAAAAAAACAACCATACTAGAAAAGTGTGGCCAAATGTGATCTATGACCACATTATATGTTTAATAATATGGCTAAAATCTAATAATATGGCTACATATAATTTTTATATGACCAAAGGTTAGACAATAGTCACACTTAAAATTACAAAATATTATGTGGCTTTACATAAACATTTGTCACACTATCGTCACTTTGTATTTTGTGTGACGAAATGGTATCAAATCATGAAAAAATTTTGTGACTAAATGTTAAACTTACTACATCTTTAGAAATTCCCCTCAAAAAAATTTCATAGTAAACTTAAATTTCCCTCCAAAATGTTACATCCTAAAATTTAAACTTCTCACAAAATATTTCATCTTAAAACTTCCTCCAAAATATTTTATCTTAAAACTTAAATTTACCCCCAAAAAAATTCATTCAAAACTTCCATCTCAAATAATATTCTCATTTAAAAGATTACATTATTTAATATTTTAAAACAAAATAATCTAACCACATTTAAATATTCAAAATATCATTAAATATTATATATTCTAAACCATATTTGTTTTATTCTAAATCATATATTAATATATTATGTTGTTTTCTTCAAAATAAATGGATTCTGTACCCAGGTATTTTATACCCGTCACTAAACCCGACCCTACCCATAGAGTATGAATAGGGTATACATATTGAGCTCAATACACATACCGGAAATAGCCAGAACCGTTATATCCTATACCCGAACCCAGTTATACCCTATACTCGATACCGGTTTTTTTAATACCTAAACTTTTAAAGTTTATTTTTATGTTTACTTTATAACTTTTATATTTACGTATTTTAGAAATGCATATTATAAAGCAAATAATTTGTGCTTACCTGATTTTATGTCAATGTAATTTATTTTAATTACTTTTACAAATTAAAAGCGAAATTTAAGTTTTAAACGAATTTATTTTAGTGTAAATAATAAAGAAAAAACTTATTTTGTAAAATCGGGTATTTATGCCTGGACCCATACCCGATTATACCGGAACTCGAGAACATAGGATATTGGGGCTTGATGCATCACAATGGACAACAGTATATTATACATGTGTTAATGGACCATATTGAGCCTTGATGGATCAGAACGGATAATATTATATTATACAAGTCTTAACAGGCCATATTGGGCCTTAGCAGACCACAATAAACAATAGTAGATCATATATGTCTTAACAGACCATATTGGGTCTTAATGGATCACAATGGCTAATAGTCGATCATACATGTCTTAATGGACCATATTGGGCCTTAATAGATCATAATGGACAATAGTAGATTATACATCTCTTAATGGACCATGTTGGGCCTTAATACATCACGATGGACAATATTAGTTCATACATGTCTTAATGTATCATCTTGGGCCTTGATGGACCACAATGAACAATAGCAGATCATGCATGTCTTAATGGACCATGTTGGTCGTTAATAGATCACAATGGACAATAGTAATTCATGCATGTCTTAATGGATTATCTTGGGCCTTGATGGATCACAATGAACAATGGTAGATCATACTATTGTCTTAATGGAACATATTGAACCTTAATGGATCAAAATGGACCATAGTAGATCATACATGTCTTAATAAACCATGTTAGGCCTTAACGAATCACGCTGAACAATAGTAGTTCATACATGTCTTAATGGACCATCTTGGGCCTTGATTGATCACAATGAACAATAGTATATCATACAATTGTCTTAATGAAGTATATTGAACCTCAATGGATCAAAATGGACAATAGTAGACCATACATGTCTTAATTGACCATGTTGGGGCCTTAACGGATCACGCTGGACAATGGTAGTTCGTACATGTCTTACTGGACCATGTTCGGCCTTAACGGATCACGATGGACAATAGTAGTTCATACATGTCTTAATGGATCATCCTGGGCCTTGATGGATAACAATAAACAATAGCTGATCATACAATTCTTTTGTTGGGTCTTAATGGATTACAATGGATAACAGTAAATCATACATGTCTTAATGGACCACATTAGGCCTTAATGGATGACAATGAACAATAGCTGATCATACGTGTCTCAATAGACCATGTTAGGCCTTAATGGATGACAATGAACAATAGCTGATCATCCCTAATCGAGTTTGAGTTCTCATAAGTTAATCGAGCTGGCCAAGCTCAGATGCGACTCGTTTGCACCCCTAATTTAGGCTTTAGCCAGTTTCCCTCCTGAAATGAAATTACTTCAAATTATTTTAGTTCCCCTCCCACGTTTTCCTCTTCCTAAAAAAACCCAAATTTCCCCTTAGGGGCTGTTTGGCTAAGCTTATTGTTTTGACTTATTTACTTATTTGCTTATTTGAAAAGCAAATAAGTCATAATGGAATGACTTATTTACTTATTCCTCTCACATAATAAGCTAACCCAAACACCTTTTAACTTTTCAAAAAGCAAATAAGTAAATAAGTCAAAAAAATAAGCTTAGCCAAACAGCCCCATTCTCAAAACCTAATTTGAAGATCCCACTCCAAATCAACCAACATCAAAAACAGAAAATTCGGAGCCCTAGCTCTCATTCTTCACCCCCTCTGCACTAGTTCACACCCCTAGCTCTCCTTCATCACTACCAGACTATTCGGACCAATCACTTTACACTACCGATGTCGTTTGTTTATCCAACGACGGAGGCGAATACATACGGTGCCCCCCGCAGTGGATACGGTTCCGACATCACCCTCAAGATCTACGTCTACGATGAAACCGAAATTGGCGGCGTTAAAGAGTTGTTGTACGGACGTGACTAAATCATGACTCAAGGGCCGATTGGGCACTCATGTAGTTTGATTTCATTCTTTGAGTTTATAGATTTGATATGTCTTTGATTTGATTTGTTTATGATTTACTGATTCGGTGATGGAAGATGGTGAATTTTGGGTGGTTTGGGGTTTAGTAAGTGGATATATTTGGATTGCTGATAGAAATACATACATTGTTAGGGTTATGTATAGTTTAATTGTTGTTGGTTCATGTTGATTTTCAATTCACCGTGGCAGGTTATCTAGGTGCAGTTGTGATTTAGGTTCTTACTTTTTTTATGCAATATTTGGTTTGCTGATTTTTTTTTTTTGTGTGGAAACTGTAATGTATACATCTTCATACCTTCTCGTTTACAGCATTAGTTAATTGTCTGGATTTTGATGTTTATGAGGTCAGTAAACAACTTGAAACTTGATGCTAGAATGCTAATGATCTTGTTAAACTGCGTACTATATCTCTGCACTCGTGAATTTAAAACTACTGCGATTCATCGTTTCAAACTTTGTGCATATTTGATTATTTTATTGTGATAGTTTATTGGCTTTCTGTTTTTTGAGTAATTGAACTTGCGATGAATGAAACCTACCAGAAACTCAAACAAGGACTCAACTTGAAAGCACTTTTTGTTCAAGTATCATTCTTTTCACCGTAGGTTATCTTTCTGTATTATAGTCCAAATGTCAAATTGTTATTGGTTAATGTTAATGTTCTTACTTTTTAATTAGGGGTGCAAACGAGCCGAGCCCGAGCTCGAGCTCGATTAACTTATGAGAGCTCAGGCTCGAGCTTGGCTCGAGCTTTATTTTGAAAGCTTGAGCTCGGCTCGTTGGTATGAAGGCTTTAGAGTGTTCTAGTACGTTGGTTGTCAAGTTCCAGAACGAGAAAGAAAAGGCTAGTTGGATGAGAGGACTTGTACAAGAAACCTACCGAGCCTCTGTATGATACTGTATTTTCAGTATAGTTGATTGTTTTAGTAGCATCTGGTTTTGATTTTTAATGTGCATGGTGTAGGCTACCTCATCAGTTGATATACTAGGAAAAGAAGGTAATGCTGCAGCAGAAGTTTCTGAACCTCGCTCTACTAATTCGAAGATAGCCGACATTATTGTTAATGGAACATTGGTGGAAACAAAGTTATTAATATATGGGAAGGTTAGATGTGGTTTTCATAGTATATTAAGTGTTTAATAGTATTCTGCTACTATGGCATTTTCATTGCTAATTCCTAATCTAAGCTTTGACTGTTTGTAATTGAATACAAATATTGCTCAATCTTGCAGGTGCATGATGATACTGTGGAGGTTCAGATTCTTGAGGTTCTTGCTGCTGGAGGAAAGGTTTGTAATTGTATGCCTTTTATGCTGTGTTTGAATATATTTTTAAGTTGGAAGTGAGATAATAGAACAGTTGCGTTTTTTTTCTTTTCAAGCGAAAGTTTCACAAATAAACCAGGAACTTAATATTAGGTCAATCAGTCCGATATGGGGGTTAGTGTTGCTGCTACGTAATTTAATTTAGGTTTAGGCATGCTTATATAGAATTTGCCAACCAGAAGCATGATATCATGGTAGTTCTTTCATGTGAATTTTTAGATGGATGCTTAATTGGCAAGTTTTATCTGTGACTGACTACGTAGTGGCAAATTTTAGGTTGGATGCTATAAATTGATTGCCGAGCTTATTGACAATTTTTTATTAATGGTACAGATGATCTAAGTTTTTATTGCAGGTGTATGTTGCATCTTATGAAGGGGATCTAACAGTGAGGATGAATTTGCACCTGCTGGAAATCAAAGACGAACTTCAGCACTCATCAACGGGCTCAAAGTATTTGGCTTGCTCGGTTGTGGAAGAGGTATTAGTAAACACAAACACGGTGGAAGAGGATGACACTTTCACTGACGCCTTGACAGAATGGTCTGATGTTGCTGAAGCTTTAGGTCATGGAACAGCAAGAGGCACGTGTTTGCCAGAAATACAGTGGATTATTTAGAAGAATAACCAAGGGGGATGTATTTCAGCGCCGCTGATCGTGGAGAAATGATGTCAATGGTTTATAACTGGCCTTCTGATCAGGTCTGTTAGTTTTAAATAATGTAATAATAACCTTTAATCGTTTTCTATATATTATTTATATTTCATACTAATTAATACATCCTGTTTGATAGGTTGATATGATTGTTGTCACTGATGGAAGCCGAATAATGGGTCTTGGCGATCTTGGAGTTCAGGGGATCGGCATTGCAATAGGAAAGTTGGATTTATACGTCGTTGCGGCTGGCCCCAATAAAGGAGACACAAACCATTGCGAGATCTGTGGCCGGAGCCTTGATGCTTTTCGATTTTGTTCACTTGGTTGCAAGGTATAAACCCACTTCCGCTTTTGCACATTCTCAATCGGTTCGGTTATTTGATTAAGTAATTAGTGCCAACCCCGGATTTTTCCATAGATGTCAGATATTTCCGATTATTTTCGGTGTTGGGTTCTCTATCACTAAATATTTTTAAATTTCACTAGAAAATACATGATAAAAATTTAATATGCTTTCATTTGCTCTGTATAGGCTTTATTTTTTATGGTGGAGGTTGTTTCAAATTACTGATTTGCGGTTGTTATATGTTTAGCTTGGTGGCATGAAGCGTGGTTCAGTCAGCAACAACATTATCTCTACCGTAGGTGTAATCAACAGATCTGTGGCGCGATGGTGGAGCTGTTGAGGTGTTGGTTCAGATGCACGACTCATGCTTGATTCCAGGAAAACTAGGGTTTCGTAAGTTGATATTCCGGCGATCTAGGGCTTAAACAAGCTTTCTCCAGCAATGTCCAGCAACGAGGTGAAAACCAACACCCGAAAAATGGGTTTTTTTTTTCGATTTCATTGATTCTTGAGTTCATCAGATTTCGATTTTTCAGGATCCGTCTACGATTTTGATGTTCCTAATCGTTTATCTATTACACAATTGCACATGTATTAGTTGTAATTTCCCCTTTTCAAGATCCCCAAGAACATGGTGTTCGAGAGGGAGAGGCCGCGAATGGAGTTTACTACATATGGGAAGGCGAGGTAACTTTTCTCTTGTGCAACCTGTGACTTATAATTCTAGAATTTAGATGCATATTTGAGTTTGGTTGTTTCTAGATACGTAATATATCTAAACAATTTATAAACAAAATCTAAACACAAAATTAACGATATATGATCAAGTGTTTGTATTTGGGGGAGTAGCCGCTGACTCACTACATTTACTAATTTACAAGTTTTCTGTCAATTTACACATTTTGTAGTGGCTGTTTTAGCTTCTAAAGAGCGCATTAGTCGATTTACATAATAAAAAGTACAAGGGTTAAAGCGGTTCTCCAGATTTCTTGGTTTTAACAAGCGCGCCTTAGGCGCAAGGCAAGGTGCAGGTGTGCTCTTTGCTTTCTGTGGCATAAGGCGCGATTTATACGTAAAGCGCAGTTGAGACACATTTTGTAATGGCTGCTTTAGCTTCTAAAACCATTAATAAAGAATTGTTTTAACTCACTGTAAGTTGGTTACAAGTCTTGAAACCTTGTTAATTGTCCAAGTTTCTACCAAAATTTAGCTTAGTTAGGCGAAATGCCACTTGTTGTAATTTCTTTTGTTGCCTTTAATTAAAGTTCTCCTAATATATTTCTAGATTATGCATCGGTAGATATGAATTGGATCTGGAGGTTGAAAGTTGGGTAACAGGTCAAAATGGGTTTCGGTTGCAACGGGTCATCTTTTATAACTTTATTTTTACTTTTTGATAAACCTTTAATGCTTTACTTATGATTTAAAAATATTATTATTACAATAGTAATCTAAATCTATGACTATAACGATTTAGGAGGTTGAATACATAAGAAATAGATTCCGGAGGATTTCCAACTTGTTTGGCATGCTCCCCTTTTAGCTACTTTTTTTATTTAACCCATTTGACCAGTTTGGGATCAAAACCCAAATTGACCCATCCATAATGGGGTGAATTTTTCGCATCTGCTTATATATCAAAAGAGAATTGAAATTCTTATGTTGTAATGTTTTAACTTAAATTGTTTATTTGATATGTCTTATATGATACAAATGTTGTTTTAACTTTTGTTGTAGATTTTTTTGAAGTGCAAATCATTGCTTGACAACTACTGCACCAGAACAACTCACGTTTGCTCTACAATGGTCTAAAGTTATTCTTACTCTCATATTGTTATTAAGATTTATCAATTGTATTTTATTAGGTGAGTGGACTTAGTTCCTTGTTGTTAGATGTAGCCATGTAGGTGGATTTGAACAAAGGTATTATTACTCATGTTTATACGAAATTGTTAATTATCAATTCTTTAAGCCATTCATACCTAAACAAAACAATCGACAAACTAACAGAAAACAAGGATAACCCTGCAAATCGTCAACCCCGCCGCAACGCGCGGGTAAACGACTAGTATATATATATATATATAGATACTTACATTATATATATATATATATAAAAAAATTTTTTTGCCACTAAAAGTAGCGATTTGAGCATAAAAAATATTAAAAAAAATTAGATTTTTTTTTTTGATTTTTTTAGGTTTTTTTGGGGTTTAGTTTTTAGCATTTTAGCTTGGGGGGGGTGGGGGTGTTACGTTTTTTTGGGGGTTTTAGTTTTTAGCATTTAGCTGGGGGGGGGGGGGGGTAAACGCCGCCGCAACGCGCGGGTAAACGACTAGTATATATATAACCCCCCCACCCCCCCAAAAACCTAAACCCCCAAAAAACCTAAAAAAATAAAAAAAAAATCTAAATTTTTTTTTTAATATTTTTTATGCTCAAATCGCTACTTTTAGTGGCAAAAAAAAAAAAATTTTAAGTATTTTTTTTTATTTTTTTTAGTGGCTTCGAAAAGTAGCGATTTTTATATAAAAATTATTAAAAAAAAAATTGTGTGATTTTTAGCTATTTTTAGGCATTTTTGGTTGTGTTCACATTGGTTCTCGCGGTTCTCGCAATAAGAGGTGGTTCTCGCATGATCTTCTCTATATATATATATATATCAGTTCACATTCAAGTCCTACAGTCCTGATGATGATGACTATGAAGGATACAACTATAGCTTGAGTGGGAAACTTTCTGCTGTTTGTATTGTTTTTCTCAACAAGTTCATTCAAGAGGTTAGTTTAGACTTCAGTGCCATTTAATTCTTTTGTAGATGGCTTTGTAGTGTTCGTATTAACAAAATTCATGGTGCAGATCTCTGCGTATTTTGTGGGCCTGGCAGCTCCCAATACAGAAGAAGCGATCAAGTTTGTGGATAAAGTTGGAGGCTTTGAATGGTTGTTTCATCAGTATGAGATGGATGGATCTGCTGCACTGAAGTTGGACCTCTCGTTAGAGACCCCAAAAATAGTGGTACCACGGAATTCCTCCAGCAAAGAGTTAGTACTTCTTTCTACTGTGTTCATTTAGATGCACACACTTTGATCTATTACTGGATTGTTCTTGGATGCAGTTTTGAGTGATGGTTATGTTGTTGCAAGTGTTGCTTCGAGTGATGCATGTTGACACAAAAGAGCTGTTAGGAGTGATGCAAGTTATGTTGAAGTTGCTCATACAAGTTATGTTGAAGTTGCTGACTCATTTGTAGATAGCTTTTGATTAGAAGTTTAGGTAGATAGTAACTAAATTTAAAACTTTTGTATGGATTTTGGTTTATTATTGTTAATATCATTTGGTTTTAGGTTTTTTCTCATGTTTACTATCGTTTTAATTTTACAAAACATTGAAAACAAAATTGCTAATTACACGAAAATAGCCATACAGAATCACGACAAATATGTGTGGCCAAATGTTAGAGAATAGTCACACTTAAAATTACACGATTTCTTGTGGCTTTACATAATCATTAGTTACACCATCGCCATTTTATTTATTTTGGTGTGACGAGATATTAGAAAACGTCATTGGTAAAAAATATTATGTGTGACCAATGTTACACAATAGTCACGTTAAAAAAAAATTCATGTGGCTTTACATAACTTTTAGCCACACAATCCTTATTTTGTTTTTTTATGTGACGGAATGATAGCATATGTAACGTGCAAAATGAATATGTGTGACCAAAGGTTAGATGATAGCCACACTTAAAATTATAAACTTTCATGTGGCTTTACATAATCATTAGCCACGTTATCATTACTTTGTTTTTTATGTGGCAGAATGATAGCAAATGTGATGAGAAAAGTAAATTATATATGACCAAATGTTAGCCATTAGCCACACTTAAAAGCACATAACTTCATGTGGCTTTACATAAACAATAACCACACTATCGACACTTTATTTTTTTGTATGACGGAATAATAGCAAATGTTATGAGAAAAAAAAAGAATGTGTGACCAAATGTTAAACAATAGCCACACTTAAAATTATAAAACTTTATGTGTGACTAAAGGTTAGACAAAAGTCACTTTTAAAATTAAAAGTTGTTTTGTGTCTCTAGAAATAGTTTTTAGCCACACTTATAGTAAACTCATGTGACTAAATAATAAAATGGCCACACGTACAGTGAGTTCATGTGGCCAGTACTTTCATTTAGTCACACTTAATGAATGAAATGCTTGATTACAACAACTCTTTTTGTCACATTTTTTTTAAATTGATGTGGCTAAAACAAACTTTTAAGTGACTATATAATAAAAATGGCCACACTTACGATAAATTCATGTGGCTGTTGCTACCCTTTAGCCACACTTATTGTACAAAAATTTGATTCCAACAAGAAATAATGGAACCCTTTAGCCACACTTTTAAGTTGCTACGACCACTAAACATGAATGTGGCCGTATAATACCTACGATGACTCGACCTTTGGTCACACTAGAGCTGGAAAAAAAATGTGTGGCAAAAGGCGTATGGTCACTCTTTTTTTGTGTGGCCGTAAGCCTTTTTTGACGTAGTGTATTCTCATGAACATCAAGAATCATAAGGAATAATAAACGTAGCCATGGTTTATGAAGTTAACAAGACTATAACATCAATCAAATGTGTTACCGAGTTAAAGAGATGGTGTGGATCGATCTAAAGCTTGAAACCGAAGGACTTTAAGGGCTCCTTGCACCTTGCCTGAGTCGACTAGAGAGAAGCAGAGGGGAAGAGGTCTGATGTCGCACTAGGGTTATGGGTTTAGGAGGGATTGCATGAACGTAATAAAGGATGGGGGTGTTTGGGCGGTTTGGGGTTGGAGTGGGTCGCAAGGCATTTGGGCCTTTAAGTTGGGCCGCACACAAGAGGGGATAGGGGTGGCGATTTGGGTTAGTTTGTTAGCACATTCGGGCCGCAAGGAAAACATGGGCCTCGAGTCATTTAGTCTGGTTTGATGCTAACGGGTTTGGGTTCGGGGTCACGACTTCTCATTACGTAACACGTATATAGTTTTGGTATAATTATAAATATATATCAACTAAGAAGCGATAATCTGTAATCTTACCGTAATTTAAATAGGTGTTCTAAGTAATATGAGCGGTGTAATAAAAATAAAACGTAAACGTGAATGGTTTATAGAGGAATCCGGTGATGCCAGGTGGTTGGTGGAGGTGGAGGAATCCGGTGATGCCAGGTGGTTGGTGGAGGTGGAGGCGATGGGGGTGGTGGCTGATGACGATGGTGGAGGTCGTGGCAGGTAGTGACGGGGGTGGTGGTTGATGGCGGGTGGTAGTTGTCGGAGATAAGTTGGGTGGAAAAGTATTGTCTGCGATGATGAACATTTATACAAAGCATGATGATTAGATTTTTTTGGTTTGAATATAATATATAAATGGAAATAAATAATCAGATATACATTTTTATATAATATATAAAATGATAAAGCCAAAAGACCAAAATACCCTACTTATAAATGTAAAATTTCCAAGGGGAATTGGCCTGTAATAATCTCATCTAAACCTTATTGGCCATTAATAATCCTAACTCAGAATATTCTCCCCACCAATCCCACCTTTCACCTATTTTTCCTACAATGGTCCCCTGTTAAAAAAACTTAACGGAGTTAAGCTTTTTTCCAAATTACAAACAGATTTTTTAGGGCTTTGATCAGAACGATGATACGAGTCCATTGATGTAAAACTTACTTCAAAATGGTGCTCCAAGTGACTTGATTTTGGTTAATTGGAAATTTAAACACCCGAATTAAAGCGCCGTTTTCATCGTTTGGAGCACCATTTCGAGGCAAGTTTTACATCAATGGACTCGTATCGTCGTTCTAATCAAAAGCCCTAAAAAATTTGTTTGTAATTTGGGAAAAAGCTTAACTCCGTTAAGTTTTTTTAACGGGGGACCATTGTAGGAAAAATAGGTGAAAGGTGGGACTAGTGTAGGGAATATTCTGAGGTGGGATTATCAATGGTCAATAAGGTTTAGGTGAGATTATTACAGGCCAATTTCCCAATTTCAAACATACCCCTCATTAAACGGTGTTTTTTAACTAAGTTAGTCATTTAGATGAAAATGGCAAAAAATGCCAAACGTGGGGGGCAAAATGGTACACAATGGTCATTTTGGACGAAAATGGCAAACATGCCCAAACCTTCGGGATGATTTTGGCAATTAACTCTAATAATAATAATAATAATAATAATAATAATAATAATAATCCTTTTATTAATTATCAATATTATAATCAAATTACAAATTGTCTATAACTATTATTTATCAAATGTCGGTGGAATAGGAAAATATCAACGTGTTAGAGATTGACACAACTTTTTCTTAATCTTACAACTTTGGTCCCTCAACAGATTTTAAAGTTGGCTTTTAGACATATTTCCATTTACTGGCTTTTCACTTTTGGCTTCATTTGTAAGCAATTGGAGAGAGAAAGGAAGGTGGCCGACGCCAGGCACTACGAGATGATGTTCTTTTTTACTCTCCAGCGAAGCACTGCTATGGCAGTGGCGAATGGTCGATCCAAGGTCTGACTTCATTACCATCCTTCGTCTTCAACCTTCGTCGCCGGAAACCTAACTTGCCGGGGCCTCTTTCCGGTGGTGTAAGTATCGCCTGAAACCTCCATCACCATGGCCCTCTGTTTCCTACGCAGGCGTAAGTGATTGTGTCTAGCGGCGGCACCGCCACCGCTCACCATCAACTGATTCCGTTCGAAACCCCAACCACCATTATCATCCTCATGCGATGTGATTTGCGGAAAATGAAGATGGCTACGGTGGCAGTTTTGTGGTGGTGTTTTGTGGTTGTAGTCTTTTGTGGTGGTGGCATTATTGCCCATAGGTTTTCTTTGAAGAACACAGATATAGCACGTGACCTGTTGTAGTAGGTTTAAAATTTAACCGGCTACTTCAACTATTAATTGTATAAATAATTACAATATAACGTAATAAATATTAAGACCATGCGTAGTGGTAAGGGTGAATAATACCCCCACCCTTGGGCGTTTTCCGTCATGTGGCAGTACAGTCAGCAAGGGGCATTATTGGCGTTTTTCTAAAATGGGTGTAGTGAGGTTGTGGGTATTATGTTAAAAGGGTGTAGAGAATTAAATAAAAATAAAAAACCCAACAAAAAAAAAGCTATTGGCCAAGAAAAAGGAAGATTAAATGTGATTGGTCCTTCAAATTTGGACATAGCGTTATTTAAAAATCGCCTAGGGGGAATTTTTTATCAATAACGCCCAATAATGCCCAGGGGGTGGGGAGGGGGCGTGTTTGGGCGTGATTGAGGGCAAATTTTGAAAAAATCACGCCACTACGCATGGTCTTAATCAATTACGTATTGTAATTACTTTATCAAATTTACGAAACAAGGAAATATAACTAAGACACATCAATGTGGGCCTTTGCTAAATAACAAGTTTTCTAATAGTTATAAAAAAATGGTAACAAACAAGTTAGCAACAGCATAGTAGGGTCATGTTGTATTATGTATTTTCATTTTACTTATTTTTTGATAAAAAGGTTAGATTAATTAATAGCATGTTAACCAAATTTATGATATGAACCAATAAATTATAACTTTTAACAATACATCAATATAAATTCTATTGTTGAGTTCAATAATAATAATTTAATACCAACGTGACTTAATTGTTTACTAAAGTTTAAAATATGATTTATAAAATTCCGTCTTTACTATTTTGACAAGTTTCTTTTTATCAGCGTCACGATGGAGCCTACCGCCGCAACGCAGAATCAATAACACTAAAAGTTTCAATAAAATTTGTACTTAAAATTGAAAAGGTCATGTATGATTTATTTATTTATCATGGCAACTTCATTTTTTGGGTTATATATTTCAATTGCTATACTGAGTGAGTGTCAGTAATAAACCGATATCATAATGAACCGAATCGTTACCGACTGAACTTCCGCCGCAACACGGCGAGGAAATCCAGTTATTAGTAAAAGTCCTATTTAACTTCGTTAGTCATTCAAGTTTCAACTAATAATCTAACCTAGATCGCCATTTCGTTTTCAATATTTAACCATTTAAATATTCTTCCCATTCGGTACGCAAAGTTAGTTGAATGATAAATGGGTTTAAACATTTAAACGGGTGTGATTCATGTGCATGTGATTTGTATTCATTTTGGAGTGGTTGATTCTTGTGATGATTGGTGTGTATATTCATAGACCATGCTCTAGGTTAATTGTGGTATCAAGATAAGTTGTCTATGTAGTAGATTAAATATTGTTTCTTTTTTTTTTTTTTTTTTTGAAAGGAGTAGATTAAATATTGTTACCGTTGATTAAGTCTTGCAACTAAGTAACCAAAACCTAAAACTGTAAGTGATTGGTTGTTTCTCATCTTCATAATTGATCTCAGCTTTCCCATGTTCTCATTATTTTTTTTTGAACGGCCAACAAACTCAATCCCGAGCACTCTCGGGGCACCCACTGGACAAACGGAGTACTCCGAGAGTAACCCGAGTCCACCACCAATTTCAGGGAAAACCTGGTAACCCACCCGCCCGTAGGCACGACGGTGAAATTACCGGTAAAACCCATTTGGCTCAAGGATCCAACCCAGGTTTCCCTGGGTCTCCTATCATTGCCCACCAGTACCTCACTCTGCACCAAATGAGAGTCGAACCTGCATCTCTCAAGAGAAATGCAAACCCTCCACCACTTGATCGAGAGATCATTGGTCCCATGTTCTCATTATGTGTCATGCCTTTTTTTATGTCAATGCAAAGTAGTTTAATTAGTTTAATTCAATATCCATTCAAACTTTTAGCATTAGTCTTTTATAATCAAGAAATACATGTAATGCTCCTTGTGGATACAATACTTTAGTTACGCTAGCTATCTAGGTGATTCACTAGTAAAGTCCATCGGTGATCCCACCCAATAAAGTATGTCCGTAATTTAGATTACCAATGTTTATCATTTTACCTGAGAGAGGGGTGGTATGTATGTCAATCGCTAAAAGTCATCTGTTTTTTTTTTTAGGAGCACGATCATCACCATCAAACCACCACCCTCTACCAACACCACATCGTCGCCACCTCGTCATCTTCGTAGCCACCACCACCCTTCACCACAGAGTTAGTGATCATTGGACATTGGTGCAATTAGAAACATTAGGTTCTCAATGGGTTAAGAATTTGGGAATTGAACCAAGTAGTTAAATTGACTAAACTATAGTGACCCAAATAGCAATTTACTCTTTTTTTTTTAACCAAGTAGGTTATGGGACATGGCTTACGCACGGTTGTTTAGGTTCTTTTTCTTTGTATAACTTTTAAAATACCAGGTTTTAAAAAGTACAAATATAGCGCTTCGATATGCTTATTTATCTATGTATTGATATAATTTTATTTCTAGAATCTAAATGTGCGTGAGTACGGTTATCGAAAAACAAACGTAGAAGCCATTGAAGCTGCTTCGAGGATTCATTTTTTTTTTTACAATTTGTTTTTCCTATTACGCTACTTTTATCAGCATTTTAACATGATTTTTTAGCGTTTATTTGCGTAGTTAATACTAAAGGAAAGGTCATCGAAACTCAGCCTTGTAAATTTTAACACCCCACTAGTATTATTGACTTAAAAACTCCAAGGTATCTTTGAGGTTGTTAGTTTTTTATGTATAATTTTTTATCTGCGTAATGTTATGGCTAGGGCTGTTAACGAACCGAACAAACACGAACAAGGCCTTGTTCGTCTTCTTCATGCTCGTTCATTAAGGAATGAACATGTTCATGAACGGTTCACGAAAGCTTATTGAACGTAGACGAACGCAAGCAAAAACAAACAAACGTTTTGATGACTGTCGTCAGAGTCAATCAAAAACCTAATTAAACTACGTAGATAGCGTAAGTAGGGTATCGTATCCACGGGGAATATGTGGTTAGTGTTTAACTAGAGAATTATTATATATTAAAGGAAAGCAACTCACACCCAGAATCTCGATTGCAAGTTTAACACAAAAACCCGTTTACAGATTCATAACACCACATAGACATGGCATCGGAATTAATAAATTTGATTAATTATTAGGGATAGTTTTTAAGATTCACCATATAACCTAATAATCCATTTATTTATATCAACTACCCACCAATTTACCAACCCGCTAACGATGCAAGTATATCGCCAATACGCTTGATAAACGACAAATAATTCAAATATAAAAAACATTTACCAAGAATTCAACACAAGTGGTCAAGCTTTACCAGTTAAAAAGAATCCGCAAACAAAGTTTAATGAAAAACAAAGTAATCGTTCATCCGGGCAGAAGCCACAAGCAAAAAGATAAAGGTAATGTCCTCCAAGTTTCAGATTCTAGGTTTACACAAAACTCAATTTAATCATTAATTGGACACCACATAGACATGGTGCTGAAAAGTCGGTTAATTTAAGTGGTAATCAAAAATAGGTCTTTGTCATCAGATCTTTTACAGTTCAATTACCCTATTTACTAGTGTGAGTCAACCTACTCTATGTCACCCAACGAGCTACAAAGTTTTGTCATCAACCGAGCAAGTTGTAAAGTAAGAACTCAAAACACATAAAAATAGTTCAAAGAAACCAACACATCAAATTGTTTAACAACGTTGTCAATGTTAAAAACAAATCCAATCATGAATAAAATTAAGAAAAGTATCAAACCCTATGAACCGTACACTTGAAAAAAAAATCACCTAAACAATCATGCCTTGAACCGTACACAACCGCCAAAAGGCGGCTGCCTTCCGTGCGCCACTCCTGTTGCTAAACACAGCCGTCCAATCCTCTCCTCCTTTTTTCTCTTCTCGTTCGTCTATATATATAAATAAATAAATAGGGTAGCAACCTCCAT
This sequence comes from Helianthus tuberosus, assembly GCA_030545235.1. Classification (NCBI taxonomy): domain Eukaryota; kingdom Viridiplantae; phylum Streptophyta; class Magnoliopsida; order Asterales; family Asteraceae; genus Helianthus; species Helianthus tuberosus. The sequence goes on from CM060409.1 coordinate 190,225,916, forward strand.
TCTCACATTCACGCAAACTGTTAGCCTTTTTGATATTTGGCAACCCATGTAGCCCAAGCCCTCCTATTCGTCCAAATTATTACGTGGCCCAGCTGATTACTTTGCATCCACTCTTGACTTCATCCGGTTAGTTCCTTTTCATTTTGGGCAACTCCATATACCCATCTAATAATTAGGCCCATGTATACTTCCATTTGATTTCTTTTGCCTAATGAGTAACCTGCCAAAATGTCATAACACTATTCTCATTTAACTAATAGATTCTACATGTATTAATAGTTATAAAAATATCATCATAAAATATTATAATATCATGTAGTATTTCTAACATTCATTTTTATTTCTAATTTGATCGTTTTAGCTCATTTTCTTCTCAACCCGCATGACAATAAAAACCACATCAGCAACCATATTATATACTATTATCAATGCATTTTTACCATAATTAATATTAAATAATGTGTTCCTAAAATGCACCAATCACGTTTATAAACATAAATGAACACAGATAATGGTTACATATATATTCATTTAAAAATACAATTTGTATTTTTCATCAGAAAGGATGAAGAATCCAACAAATATATAGTTAACACAAAAATTAAGAAGGTTGTTAAGTTTTGACACAAACTAAAATTAAAATGATCAAATAAGGGACATTAGCGGAGACATATAGTATAACTACGATTTCAAATTTTAAAAACTAAAACCAATAAAACAAAAATATAACATAAAAAACCTTTAAATGAGCGAACATAAATGGAGACGTACATTACCGAACGTTCACTAACATAAACGAATGAACACAACCTTTCTTCATGTTCGTTTGTTTAACTTATGAAACGAAATTTCTTGTTCATGTTTATTCATTTATTAAACGAACTCACCGTCAAACAGTTCACGAACTGTTCGCTAGACGTTCGCTTGGTTTACGGCCCTAGTCGTGGCCTTGTGGGTTTTAAAGGCATATACCTTTCTTTTGTCTGTTGTAGTGATGTTTAAATGTATATCCTTATTTTTCTCATCGTGACAAAGTTTTAGTTTAGTTCTGAAAGTAGACTATCTATACAAACTATATAGTTTGTGGCAGGTCTCTTATATTGAATGCAAATTGTTTGTGGCATTTTGCACCATTGGTTCACCTTATTCCAAATAACCGAGGCCACAACTTTTTATTGAAGCTGTAAAGTAGTTTTAGTAATTGGATGAAGTGAAGTTGTAAACTACTTAATTAAAGGTGTAAAATTGTACATCATTTGTGCTTTTATTTTTATAAAGTTATAAACATACATAAGCTATATATTCCTTAATTAATAGTTTTAAATTGTCTACTTTAGAGTTAATATAGATTTTGTTCCTTTTGAAACAAATATATCTTTTAATAGCTATCATATTTTTGTTAAGATTTGCCCAAAAAAAAAAAAAAATTGTATATAAAAGCTGGGCCAGATAAGGTGAAGAAAGATTGGGCCTGATGGCATCGAAAGATTGGTTAAACACTTGAACGTAAACATAAACCCATATCCGTTTTATTCTTATTTTTTCTAGGCACCAATTGTATAAATATATGAAAGGTTACTTGAAATTATATATGTATAGAAAACAATATTTTTTATCCATAAAAGTCTCTAATTTGTTAAAAAATACAAACATGTGAAATGGGTGATAAACACACATTTTTTTTCGGCAGCAAATATTACTAATACTCTAATTTACACCAATATATGTAAACTACTCCATTACCCAAGTTTGAACGTGCGACCTCTCGTCTGAGAGGCATGTGCCTCTACCAGTGGACTAGCCCCACGTTGGCGAATGATATGTTACATGCACTATAAAATTGCATGCATGCACACAACCATCTAAGAAGTTACAAACACTATAAATTTGCATGCACACCACCATCTAAGAAGTAGTTGAATAACGAGGATTAATTTAGCACCTTCGTGTTATTGATAAAGCATGATAAGCTGAAGTATACAATTCAAGGTCATGTGATGCAACGAACTCTACCATAATGGTCAAATGTCCATGAACACCTCCCGTATATTGATATTTCCATACAACTGGTCAATTTTTCCAAGCATGATGCGAACAGTCAATACTTCCTAGCATTTTGGAAAACTCATGCTTGGTTGAATGTGCTTCTAGTCAGGGGCGGTTCTTAGAAGGACTATGGCAGGGCCACGGCCTGGGCAAGTTTTTCAGCCGTAGACCGTAGTGCTAATTTTCCGCATTTCGATCGAAATTTTTTATATATACTATGTTTGGCCTGGGCTTGCCCGGGTTTTTTTTAGTGCCCGTGTCTTTCGGCCCTGGCACGTTCAAACGGGCAAGATCCACCACTGCTTCTAGTAACCGTTAGAAGTCACTAGAGTTTGGATTTCTTACATAGTGTTCCGAGAAACTTCAATAACACATCCACAAAACTTTTGCAGACATTTTATAGTTCAATTTTTTGTTCACGTTTTGGATTCTTATTTTGCAATAATTTTTTTCTTCATACTTGCATTTATTGTGCTTGTCAGCCAATAATTAAAACATATTTTATTTCACAAACATGATTATTATTAAAATAGAAAAGCAAGCAAGCAAGCTTCAACAGTGAAATTACAAGCATGTCCAAACAGAAATCAACACAAAATCATTCAACAAAAGCACACACTAAAATACATAATTACTAAACTGTCCCTGCAAAGCAAGAACACATGAATGATAATCATCCATCATTCAACAAAACACTTGAGCATGGGTTGTTAACTTTCTCCTCACAAAACTTTCAACTTTATGACCCTTTTTTATCTTCATCACAACCCCACATCAAATTACCAAATTGTCCCTGATAAAGTACAACCACACTTCAAAATTACCAAACTCTCCCTACCACAGTCCTTGAGAATGCTTTGATGACCTTAAACTTTCTCTTCACAAAGTTTTCACCTTTATGCCCAAATCTTGACCTTCACCACAACCCCACATCAAATTTACAAAATTACCCCTAACACAGTAGTTTTCACACATGGTAACATCCAATGGCATTCATCATTCAAGAAATCACTTGAGGATCTCTAAAGCTCTTAACTTTATGCCAAGATCTTGAACTTCATCACAAACCCACCTCAGAATTACCAAAATACCCATAAAATACACAAAAAAAATAACACACATACTAGTTCCCCTAGATGTTCATCATCCATCATTTTAGCCTTCTAGGAACCACTTGAGGATGTCTTGATGAGTTCCAAACTATCTCTTAACAAATCTAACAACTTTATGCCCAATTCTTGATTTCCATCACAACCCCACATCAAAATTACCACATTCTTCCTTTTGCAAGCACAAAATACAACAATCTTTAACATCTTAGAGAGAATCAAGCCCCAAAGCTTTTGCTTTCACCTTCAAAGTTCTCAAGTAATGAATTGCTTCATCGATAACCATAATGGCATTTTTGCCATTTTTGTCACCAGGAATCAAATTCTGAAGCAAATTTATAGTCTCCTTGATCTTCTCTTTTCGAATTCTCTTATTATTACCGTCGGACGAAAAACTATCGGATTCGTCATTGAACACTCCATTACTCGAACAATTGATCCCCGATTTCCCTGAACTTGCAGTGTCCTCGAGTACATTCTCAATATTACCCTTGTCCTCCCGTTTACGCTTTTTTGTGGGTCCTCCAGAACTCGCAACTTCCTCTTCTTCACCGCTTTCAATTTCCCGTTTTTGTTTATGTTCACGGAACACTGTTACCGAATCAGGGGAATGCCCTGTACTTTTTTCATCGTCATCTTCATCATGATCATAATCATTGTCGTCGTCATCATCATCCGAGTAAAGTAATGCATTAAGCTCTTCGGTATCTTCTCGCATCTCACTTTTTGAATCATTTCCATCGTTTTCTTTATTAAATTCATCAATACTAACAGTGTGTGATCCAGATCCAAACTGCGGTTTTGGATTGTTTGAAGAAGGAAATTGGTAACGTATCGGGGCGGGCCCGACACCAGAACTATATATCAAAGTTGTTTGATCACCCGATTGATCAAACACAAGAAACTTCTTTTGTGCAACATTTATTTCTCGAGCCACGTGGGGGCTCGGTACCGGAGATTTCTCTTTCACAGTAGAGTTGACAACAGGAACCAAACCCTGACAGTATCGAGGCAGGCCATAAAACCAGCCACAGGGTTCTTGATGCGCAGGTAACGAACCCATATTCCCGAATGACGGGAACATAACTTGAGGCCCTAAACCGAACCGGGCACTCGATATATTCGGATTGAGCGATTGCCAATCGATTTGCTGGTCACGGGACCAGGAACTAAAACCCTTTTCCATTCAGTAAAAAAAACACCTGAAAACGGTATTATTTCCGATGATAAGGATACCGATTAAGTGCAAAAGAATCGAACTTTTAAAGGAATGCAAATATTAGAAGACTTACCAGACGATGAACGATTGCGTGGGCGTGTAAAAAGATTTCTGAAAACTTCTAAACAAAACAAAAACTAAAAAATCCAGCTTAATTTGAGGCAGCAGAAGAGAAAAACAGAACTACGTTACAGGTTTAAGCAGATGACGAAAGTATTCGGCCTGGAAACATTAAATAACCACACAAAGAAAGCGTATTAGATTCATATTGTCATGAATATAACCAACATGAAACAGAATATGATTCAAAGACAACCTTAAACATCATATAAAGTTATCAAGAATCCAATTCTTCCAATAAAGATTCATTCGAATAACGATAATAATAATAGTAACAGTAACAATAAGATGAATAAAATGAAATATATGTGTAACGAACCTGACAATCTTGAAGAGGTTGAAAACATGCTATAACTTTAACAATTATGGTGGCGCTCCCAGCGGTTCCATTTAAATGTTTCAATGCCCGAAATCTTGTTTGCCCAGCTGATTGACACACCATAACTACTTTTTCCCTACTGTTATATGTGGTTTTACTTCCCTAATGATCGCAATCAACAATACAAGAAAATAACCCGCGATATATACTCAAAAACGGTGATCAAAGAACTGAAAAAGATTCGACTTTTAATTGAAATAATACGAAAAAACGGGTTTCGTGTTTTGATCAACACGGATTCAACTAATCCAGCGACAGTAACAGGGAATAACGACAAATAAATTAGTTCCCATGGATGAAACGTTCAAAATGGCTGCTAAATAGTGAGATGTGAAAAGGGTTTGTAAGGTAAATTAATGGGAATTCAGTAGATTTTACAGAATCACACGACAATAGAGGTTAAGAGAGATGATTTTACGATAAACGTCTACAAATAAGCTATACCACCGCATGCTCTTTGAAATTAGATATTAACGCCACGATTTTGATCCCTGTTTTTACCGTTTGAACCTGTAAAAAAGACCGTAAAACAAGGCGTATATCAGATGAATATGAACACAATTATCATGATCAAATAACTAGAAACTATTAAGTCTTGAAAGTGACTATTGTGACTTCAAGAATCAAAAAGTTAGATACCAATTCAATTAAAACTAGGAGAAAATAGATATTTTCACATTTATAGTGACTTCTTTCATGTTTCTCCATATCTAATTACTAATAAACATCCATAACAAAGAATCACAATCTTTGTTAACCCAAACACTTAGATTAGTGCAAACCACAAGAATTATTTTAATCGCACATCGAAAACCATTCAATCTATAAATACCAAAGGGCCTGTAGCCTAACGGTACCAAGGTGTGTTGATAAGGTGTTCCTCCCAGACTTGAGGGTTCAAGTCCGATGGTGGATGTATGGCATAAATATTTACGGGTCGGATTAGAGGATGTGTGAGTTAACCTTTCAAAATAAAAACACATATAAATCAAGCCCATAACCTATTAATTTCCATCTCATAACTTGTTTTGGATCAAACCAAGTATATTAATCTGGTTTTCCTTATAATTGAAATATTTGGAGCATATTAAGGTTATCAATCGAAAAGATTAATAATTTACTTAAACAAAATAATGTCTTTTCATGAAACTATTAAGCATGTGTAGGTTCAATTCCAAATATTACAACTTCTTTTCTAAAAATATTCTTACATAAAGTAACAGATTACTAAACAACAACTCAAGTAACACAATTCAGTTCAAATTATAGTAAAATTAAGATCAAATCCATTTCTTGATCAAGATCAGCAACCCAATTTGTAACACAACAAAATGCAAAGAAACAACAAACCCTAATCTCAAAATGACTGATCTTCAAAACCCAGAAACCAAATACATAAAAGTTGAGAAATTTATATACATCACACAAAACCCACATCAAACTTATGTTAATCTTGAAATCAAGAACACATAGAGAGAGTGAATTATACCTTGCAAGAATGGAAACCCAGATGAGAAATTGAAAATCTTGAAGACCCAGAAAGAGGATAGAGACAATGAAAAAAGGAGAGCACGGGAATTATAGAGAGAGAGAGAAAGGTAGAGAGAGAGTGCACGGGAGAAGAGAGATAATAAATAGACAAACGAATGGTCATCAATGTGCTTAACCCCTCCGCGCGTGCAATCAGAGCTGTTTTTGTGTGTGTTTTGATACGTGCGAATCACAGGCATGGGTTTAAGATTCTCTTTTATTTTGTTTTGATTTTACTATGATTCTTGTTTTATGGGAGGATCTATTCGGTTATAAAATGTCGGAGGGTGTTTGTTGTCGATTTGAAAAAGCCAATTAATATTCACAGACTCCTACTCTCTATCTCTATTCATATATACATACATATATATAGTAAGAGATAGAGTGAAAAAGGATGTGAGAATAACTGTGAATAAGATATAGAGGTGTGGGAATCATTGGCGAAGCCACCCCCCCCCCCCCCAATTTTCACGAAACCGAGGGGGCGGCAACGTATATACCTATACGAAAGTACTATTTATAACACTACGCATCGAAAAGTTCGGGGGGTCGGGCGCCCCCCCGGACATACCTTATCTTGCGCCCCTGGTGGGAATAGTGGGAACCTTTGAAAAATGACCTTACGAATGTCAATACTCATTGTTTCATGGTATGGGACCTCAAGGTCTCTATCACGGGAGATATAATAGTTAAGACGAAAACTATCATTGTCGATTTCCATCTTAGAGGAAAACGTAGTAGAATGTTGTCAGGTACCATTGAAGAAACGGTAGAGAAGATGAATTTGTGAAAATTCAAACGGATAAGTGACAAGAAAATTTGTAAAAATTAGAATGGTTTAACTTAAAGATGAAAATCAAGCTATAAAATTTGTAAAAATTAGAATGGTTTAACTTAAAGATGAAAATCAAGCTTATAGCTGGCAAAAAAAAGTGGAAAGTCGGGTCAATTATTTGCGTATTGTTATGGCTAGGGTTGTAAACGAATCGAACGAATACGAACAAGGCCTTGTCCGTCTTATTCATGTTCGTTCATTAAGGAATGAACATGTTCATGAACTACTGTAAACATAAGGGGGAAGGCTTTCATCTAAAAGCTAGAACTCGTACTTTGATATCGCTTTTGTCCAAAAAAACACAGGAGTGATGCACTCTTCTTTGACCAGATCCGCCACTTAAAACAAATTTAAACGGTAAAATATCATCATTCATCTTGATAATACGTTTACAACACCGTATCTTCTTACACTGAGTTGGTCAATTATAATTAGGCCAATCAATCAGCTCAACTCGATTTATAAACCAACCAACCAAACACAAGCAAACCTCTGCTAAATTCACACTACTACTACTACTAGTGAACAACCCTATCTCAAACTACCATAATATGGAACAAACTATTCTTCATAAATTATACATATACATATATTAAAAAACAAAGCTAATGAATAGTAACTGTCACATCATAATGAATAGTAAACTTTTCTTATTGGTTGACTTTGTTGACTTTTTTCCCTTATACCCTTTTTAAGTGTGTATATATATCCATTTTCTTCAAAGTTAGTTAGATTATTCATCATGGTGGAGTGGTTTTGTGGTTGTATGTGTTTTAAAGAGACTCAAGTTCAAATCATGGGGTCGTTTTTTTTCTCCCATTTTATGCTTACATAAATTCACGTCATCTTCCTTTTTCTCCTCTTTCACACGTTTTTCTGATTGTATTTATACAATTCTTATTCCTTATTTGTTGGGTTAGTGGATGCTTAGACATCGCAATAGTCGCTATCGCCAGGAGTTACTAACTCGCTTGCTACCAACGGCTCTGTTGTATGAAAACTCCACTTGTCAACTTAAAAATAAGACACTAAATAGCACAGCTTTAATAACAACCAAGTATTTAGTCGCAATAAATAGTTTTACAATGACTTATTTTTGTCGCGCCGCAACGCGGCGCGCTGCATTAAAACCTAGTTTTCTTTAGAATACAAAACTATTTTGAAAACTAAAATCCAAAATCCTTTTGTGATAGGGTGGTTGTGCTACTCATTATTAATTTCAATAGCTTTTGAGTCTTTTGACTCCTCTTTATGGTTAGGTTTGAGATTGAACCACCATTATGCCTTGCTTTCAACTTTTACTTTTTATATATTTTTTTATATTAATATGTTGATTTTTTGTATTTCTATTTCTGTTATTTTGTAATTAAAAAGTACTGACGTTTTTAGTATCACATAGTTATATAAACTATACGGTTCAAATATTTTATTGAATGATGTACATGTCTTTAAGATGCTTATTTCACCATGTTAAAACAAATGTTATGGTTTGCATATTATTATTTTTTTCCAAGATACCATAGTTGTTAATTAACTAGTGATTAACCCTCCGCGTTGCGGGGCATGAGTCGTAAAACCGTGCAAAGTTCCAAGCAAATGGCGACGAAAATCGACAAAAATTGTAAAGCAACAACGTTAATTTATAATGTAGCGTGACGTAAAACGCAGGTAAAGACAAACGTGAGCTTATACCGCAATCTGGCGTAAAACGTAAACAGATTAATGTATACCGATACGATTGATTATACCGTTGGATCAAAGATATAGTTTTAAAAGTGATAAATACCAATTATTTAATTAACTAATATTACTTTTTATAAATATAAAATTATTTAATATTTAAAGGTGATAAATACCCATGCAACGCCACTATCCTTCTATGTATCTGGTAAAAGTAAAGAAGGAAATAACATACGTGTAATTAAGTTTCAATTCAAATAACAAGTAAAAAAGTGGTTGTTTTGTAATTAAATAACAAATGAAGGGTAAACTAATTACGGTAGCTAAGATCCTACTTAAATTGTTATATAGAATAATGTATAATAATGACAAATTTTACTATCGTGTACGTTACTACGATATTGTATTATTGTATTATGATTATTCAATTGGGTGTCAAACCGGTCGGTAGCCGTGGGACGTGCTACTTTTTGTATAGATTTTTCATGTGAAAAACGTTTAACGTATTCAACATACGGCACGTGTATTTTAAGATAAAGGTAGATGTTGTTTGGGGTAGAATTTTGATAGTCAGGATCCTCAGTTCTATAAATCTGTGGTAGGATCCTGATGTGGTTAACATGCACCAAGATACTGATTGGCCTTCGGATCCTGAGAATTATTGTTACTAATCAATCGTTCTTGTTTTTAAGGGATATTTTATAGGAATATTCTCATGCTAACGGCTAGTACATGGCTTGCACCTGAATTATCGCATAAGTAGCTCAAGAAAATGTGTGGAAATAAAGCTAAGAGTTGCTAACGGTCACTGACCTGTTCTTCTCAGGATCCCGGAATTCTCGGGAATTTAGATAGGATTCATTTTCCGATTTGTACTACAAATACACTTGATCTGGTCAGTTTTAGGAACACTTGGACACACTGCTTACACCATACTTTCACTCGCAAACACTCACATAATCGTTGTAACACCTAGTTTGATCAATCAAGTCTCACTTTTGTACTTTTTATGATTTTAATATTAGTGGAGCTGCGTAGTTTCCAGCTTCCGGGTTTTTTTTTTTTTTTTTTTTGTGCAGGAGATCATCTTCAAGAAGAAGATCAAGGGCTTTTTCCCCGTGTCAAATATGTTGTGTTCATTACATTTATCTTACATTCGTTCACAAATCCTTTACAAACAGATTTTATAGCTTAAGATCCTGATCATCTCACAAATCATCTATTCAGGATCCTCAACATAAATCTAACCATTTTTCTCATCACCTCACCTCACTTTCTTAATTTGGTTAGGTAAATCCTGTTGTCAATTTTTAACCATAACAAATGTATTTGTTGAATTAGAATTAATTCTATGTACCATTATAATGGGTTGAACCCAAAATTGGAATCGCACAAATCGTTCATTCATTAGACCTAGACACCTTTGACGCACTGTTTTAATTACACAGTTTATTTATGTGTGAGATCTAAACTACTTCGATGCTTTGTTGTAATCACAATGCACATTAAAAAAAACCCGTCTTTCAAATAAAACACACACACAAATACTAACTCGTTGGTTGGCCCGTACAATGTCACGAAGAATTTATACATGTACATTTTTATAATCAGTTGGAAGGTTAACTTATTTTTAAAAAAACAAGAAGTAATTCTCCCAACCTTTTTTTTAAATGGCCAACGAATAACAACTCGATTATTCGGGGTAATCAATGGCAAAAGTCGACCTCATACGCCTGCAAACGTCGACAGCGCTGGGTAGCCCAAGCTCACCATCTCCCGTTTCCAGGGAAAACCCACCGCCTGAAGGCCCACTGCGGTAAAACCCGGTTGGGATCGGATTCGAACTTAAGACCAATGACCTCAAACCCGAATCTTCACTTCTCCTCCGATGCCAATTAAGCTATAGCTCACTTGCAGAATCATCCCTTCCTAATCTTGACAATATCTCAAGTAACTTCAAGTTGTTGTATATAGTCGTAGGATTCGTTCTTTCTAGGTATTTAAGTAAAAAACATGCATATGTGTAGATGGAAAAATATGTTGATATCATCCGTAGTGGATTTGTATTAGTACGTAAAAAATCTAAACTACACTATTAAACAGTATACCAACGCTAGTGTCATTAATGATGCACACGTGTTGGTTAGTGAGTCATCTAAACTGAGTCAACACAACAAGTCCGCTCTACCAAGTTTAAGCACAACTCCAAAGGTAACTCTATGTATAATCCTTTATGTTGTATCTCCTTATATACAAATTATATACGACGTGGAAGCGATGGGGCGCTAGCTCACCGCCTAGTGGTCGACCACCCGCTAAAATATTCACCGACTACCACACGTGGCATGGTTAAAGACTTGAAGAGAGTCAAACCCTACATAAGTCGAACATCAATATAAGAAAGGTCAACGACAACCAAATGTATTGGAGACGAAAGGCTCGAGAGATGGCCATTTCAAATAGTTTGATAAATGATAGCATGCAAACAAAATGGTCATTGAGATATCTGAAGCTTAAGTGTAACATCCCATTTCGCGGGAATAAGTTATTTAATGTTCAAATATTATGAAGGATTTCATTTATATTTTACGTATGATCGACCTATCTCATAGGTCAATGAGACACTTACATGGGTATGATACGTGGAGAACCTTTGTTAACCGCTTTAAAGTTTCACGAATGAAGTCTAAGGACTTATGTGTAAATATTGATACTTGGATTTTAATTAATTAAACTCCAGGTGGTTGATTGTACCTTTTTTTATTAGTGACTAAATATTAGTGATAAGATGTCAAGATATTAGTGACCAATAAAATTGTGCCTTTTTTATTTATGGGGGCTTATTTGGGACCGAATTTCAGTAACCAATAAGTTTCCATCCATTTTTTGGCAAACACGTTTGTGACGAAAATTTAGTTTCAAACAAGTGGTCAAAGTATTAGGGACTGATTATCTGTCACAAAGATCATCCACAAAAAAATCAGTCTCTAATACACTCAGTAAGTAACTGAGATATTAGTTTGGATACCATGCATCCGAGACTCATAGATCAGTCCTTCATACTTTAGTCCCCAGGTGTCAATATATTAGTGACTGAATATTAGTGACCAATAAAATGGCGCCATTTTTGTTAATGTGGCCAGTTATATAGGACTGAATTTCGGTAACCAATAAGTTTCCCTCCAAAATTTATTTTTAGACAAACATATTTGTGACTAAAATTCAGTCTCAGATAAGTGGTCCAAGTATTACGGACTAATTATTAGTCACATACATTAGTCATAAAAAATCAGTCTCTAATATAATTAGTAACTAATAAATTAGTCCCAGATATTATGTATCCGAGACTGATAGATCAGTCGCTCATAATTTAGTCCGAAATGGTCATTTTTCTTGTAGTGTCATGTCAACCCTTGTTATTGGCGGCCCCATGGGGTTACCACGCTGCCAATTATAGATTACCCAACCCACTCATCTTGTACAAACCTTGTCCATAGTTGGACCCCGTTGTAGCTCACAAGTCCAATAAAACATGGACCTTTAACATAACTTGGGCCGACAACCACCTTCTTTGGAGTACCTTAACCCCCATGGAAGCCTACTCTCTGTTTGTTCGTCCAAACTTGGTCTTAACGCCTAAATTCCCAAATCCCTCGACCCACAATCTATTTTCACTCCAACTGGACCGCTTGCGTTGTCTCTCTTACAAACCCCATGCGGCCTACAAACCATGTTCTTTGATGCCCCAAGCAACCTTGGCCTTGATTAATGTTTCCAAGCCCACAACTCATTGGGTTTTAGTAATACTTAGCTCCACCGTTAACTTTTCTTGAGAAGTTTGTTTTTTTCAAACCCGAAGCCCACATGGTTTCCTTCTATCGAACCTAACTTAGGACTTCCCATGAGCCAAAGCCCCTGATATACCCAATGGCAATCTATAACAACCCTAGAAAACACCCTAATTATACCCCGTATGCACGTAATCGAACCCGTATAACCTTATTTTCTTTAAAAATCAAATAAAATCCTGATTTTTGAGTTCTCGCGGGCCGCGATAGGGATAGGGGTGTCTGTCGCGGGCGCGACCCGCCTTTGCTTGCCGGTCACCTGTGATACCACGTGTCCTGTAACGTGGTAAGCCTAGGGTAGTGATCAGGCAACCCTAGCCGTAACTAGGGTACCCTCGTTGGGCGCAAGAGGATCAGGGGCAGGGGGTCGCGGGGCGCGAGAGAGGCACGAATTCACTATAAATTGAGCTTTAGTCTGCCTATCACAATCGTTCATTTCTTTTCTTTCTCTTTGTCCCTATAGTGCAAATATAATAGCTCGATATTATACCCCTAAAACATGAAGTTCTGCCTCGTTGTAAGTATTTTAACCCCAATCACTGATTCGTTACCCTACCCGATTGGTTTAGGACCCACCAACGCATGTCAAGGCTCTGCCTGACTAAGTTCATTGGGGTTCTGTCTCGTGTTGTATGGCTAAAGTGACTTGGGTTATTTTACTAACACGTGTGAATTGTATGTTTTTAATAGAAAATAATCAGGAAAATCAACAGGAAGCTGTAGAAATACATAAGTCTACAATGTGAGTAATTCTCTTTTTCTACCAAACTGTGTTACAAATTCTCAAATATTTTCAACTATACTTACAGTGATTGAGTCTTTGTATTCTTCAATTGTTGCCGGTATGTGGGGTTTTGTATACACTACTAGTCAAGCGTTACTATTGGACAAAGAGTTAGCCAATAGTAATATGACCACAGTCATGGAACTGCCAACATGACAAATACTGAATGAGTAATTGGGTAGATATAAACATTGTAATCGCTCTCAATACTGTAAAGTTATAAAAGCTTATTTTTATTAAACTAGGATGCACTCACCAGTATTTCTTGCTGATAAAATCTTTTTAAAACGCGTTTCAGGTAACTTAATGTGAAGCTATAAGAAGCCAACTATCGAGCACTGAAAGCTTAAAGAAAGTGGCTATAAAAGCTATCTAAATAAAAGTTTATGTTTTCAGCAGCAACGAGGGTTTATCCCTATAAATGTATTATGAATGAAACATGGGTTTTATCCCATTTGTTTATTATAGAAGTTTGGTGTTTTGAAACTCTTAAATTTATTTCCTAACTACGATCCTGGTGTTCTCATTTTCGCTGCCAAATTAATAAATACTGATACCACTTGACTGGTTCGCGGCTCCCGCTCCCGGGGTAGGGGTCGGGGTTGCGACATAATCCCACCCCTGATTGTCTACTGCCACCATGCAAAATCCTAGGATCACCTAAGTAGCCATGAACATAACACTTGTCTCACCTAAACCCGATGACCCTTCTCCAAGATCCTGAACTTGCTCTGTATAATTAAAACCAAACTCACGAACCCATGAACCTCCTTGCCCCAGATCACCCATTTGAGGAACAACCCCACTCAAGGCCTTCATGACCCACATCTATTCTTCCATATTTACATTCTTATCTAGGTAAATATAGAAACACGTGGTATTTGATAGATTTTGCAGCCTCGGATTCTCCCATTTCTCATGATCCTCATCGCTAATGGCTGACCGTGGGTTAGTTTCTTGAACTTTGCAACCTTGTAAGTTGTAACTGGAATACAAATTCCCGATTGCCTCATCTGACAAATCGGTAGTTAAGGAGACCATCTTCTCATAAGTATTTTAAATAACCAAATCTCTAGTACTGCTTGATGCGTTCAACGGAAGCAAGTTAAATGGCTCACGAGCACTTAGGAATATTATCAAATTATTAGAACCGAAAGGTTACAATTATCAAGCTAAAATCTTAGAAGTATATTAAAAGATTAACTAAACAACATCAAAACCCAATATGTACACCAACTCTAAATGGATAAACTAGGAAACTAAATAAGATTTAAAAATTACATAAAAAAGAGATAAACATAAATACTTCAAATCTTGATCTTGATCAATCCAATCCAATCCTCAACCCGTTGCAGGACAACTCGCTTTCTTCAACTCAGCCTGCTTCTTGAAGCCCAAGTATACCTAAGCCAGTCCCTAGATCAAATGGCCCATTAAAACCCAAGTCCACTTATTGACCCATGGGTTGACCCATGAATGCTCTTGCATCAAATTATATGGTTTAGAAAAGCGGTTTTAGTTTTAATTTTTTTTGTCGAAATTGAAGGTACGTGTGTTAATTCATGATATGATTATTAATCAACCAAATAGGAGTCTTTTTATCATCCACTAGTATTTTAGAAGTTTGGTAAGTGATTTCTATCTAAAGACCCTACTTCTTGATGTATTCTTGAATTAGATGTGTAATATGAATAAACCATAAGGTTTATGTTTGTTTTTGTTATGGATGACGTATTTCACTTAGTTATCATTGTTGCATGTTGAAGGTTCTTGGGTGTTCATGTGGGTTTTGGCTATAATATGTAGTTAAAGGTTAAAATATTGATGTACCTAAACTCATTAGACCTCCTTTAACATGTTTATGCTAGTATAAAATAGTTAGATTTGGGTGATTAGAGAGCTGGAATATTGACCTAACTTAGGAGTGTGATGTTTTTAGTTAATTATAGGATAAATCACCTTAATTAGGCACATCAAATTATATAAGATTCAATTATTATGAAATTATAGTAATTGGAATGAACTAGGATGTCAACAAGGTGAAGTATGAGTATTAAGTTTTATCATGCATGCTAGGTGTTTGATAAAATGTCTCAATTAATACCTATGCAAAAACCTAGAGTGATTCCTCGTAAAATTACCTATTGATGTTGACAGTGTCTCGTGTGAATCATTATCTTATTGGAACTAAATGTTATAATAAATAAGTATTAAGAACTTTGAATGGATGAATTATTTGTAAGTTTAACAACAAATAAGTCATTTGGGTTTGAGAAGTAATGAGCGGTTTAAGATATAACATGGATGGTTATTGTTGATGAATGAAATCAAATAAGTTGTATCATAGTAATCGACATGACATGAAGGTTCAACAAGTTGAAATTAACCCTTATGTGTTAAATGGGAATGTCTGTGTCAAGAGCTTGATATTGGCATGCTACGAGTTTTAATTCGAGAGTCAACGAGTCGGTAGAAGAGATCAAGATACGATCAATCCTATAGGTGAAGGTGAGTGGTTATTATCCAATAATAGAAGACATGTATATATCTAACTTGAAGTGATATATATCTTGGCTATTTGTACATTACTTATGATTTAGATTAATGCCTTAGAGAAAGCTTGACTTTTTAAATAGTTGATAAAATTGCATGTCCATAAATAAACATAAGATGGAAGTATGAAGTTATACAAGTCGTAGTTATAAGTTAATGAATGTGGATGTGAATCGAGTGTACACATGTCATCTTGTACCATAACCATTGTGTACACATTAATTGCTTTTAAGTCCTAATAGACAATTATATGCCTGTTGGAATTTGAAGTCCTAAATAGATATCTTGATAAGCTTTTATATGTATTAAATAATCATATTAGTCATATATGATTGAACTCGTTATAGTAGTAGAAATTTCATTAGAATGGTCATGGAAGATTAATATCTTGGATTTTAATATGTTTGTTTAGGGTAAAAGTTGTATTTGTATGATATACATGAAATCAAAAGTTAAGTTTGCTAGAACATTTGTTATATCCATTTGTTGAGTGTATAACTCGTCGGATGGGTTAAGTATGGACTAACACCCAATAATCAATGTATGTTAATAACACATATCCAACGTAGTGTATGCCTTATGTTCTATGTTGAGTCTATGTCCATTGTCTAAGCTAAGCCAATGTAGGCTACATTGAACCCATGGTAGGCTACTCCAAGTTGTTTTTTATTTTGAGATATTGTTGTTTTTGCACCAAAGCTAGCATGTTTTGTCAATATATGATCTTATACGCTACCAATACTAACTTGTAGCGTTGTAATGTCATGCATAAAGCTCCTAGTTGAGATAATGGGTGGTGATCAAGCTCTCGGGATGTTTCATGGATACACATGTTTTTTGTTGGATGTTAATATGTTTGAAATGGAGCCAACTTCGTTTCAATTGCCAAAGTTATTTTGAAATGGATCTATTAGACTGAGCATTCTCCGTTAACAACCAGAGTTTTAACGTGACATGGTGGGTCGTTAACGGGGGGCACACCGGGTCGGCCCATTAACGCATCCCGCCAATAACCCATTTCGTTAATGTGTTAACAGGAAATTGTCACATAAACCGAGAAATTGTAGCCATTGGGAGGGGGACCATTAGGGGGATGGGTATTTTTTTTTCAAAAAAATGGAGATTTTGGTATTTAATTTTTTTTTTATAAATACCACTCAAACAACCTAAAAAAATGCACCTCTCATTCTTTACACCTTCTACTACCATAAAGAAAACATGAACCATTAGGATCCAAGGCACCCATTTTATGCCAATGCTCAACCGAGCGTGTTTGGTTCAAACACGCAACGCAACCCACCTCCTTCCAATAACGAGCACAGTACTTCTAATCTTTTTGACCCTCGGTTTTATGATGAAAGTAATGTGTATCGTAGCACACTTGATAGCCAATCGATTCCAAACTTGGAGTTTGACTTTAGGCTAAACTTCATTCTGAAAACCCAATTTCTTACTGACACACACCCACTACCGATGTCGCCTACTCAAACAACCGAACCCGAGTCATCGAAGAAGAAACGTGGAGGTACTAAGCGTGGCTCTAAGCAAGCCGAAGAGGAGCCGTCCGACAAGGTTGAGAAGTGGACTAGTGATGAGAGGTACGCCTTAGCACAAGCGTGGCTCCACGTTTTCGAAGACCCGATAGTTGGTAATATATTTTTTTAAGTTTTTCGAAAAAATAAATTATGTTTGCTTGTGCATTTTTAATATTTTATGTTTTTAACGATTTTGTTCTCTCTCTCTCTATATATATAGAGAGAGAGAGAA
This sequence comes from Helianthus tuberosus, assembly GCA_030545235.1. NCBI lineage: Eukaryota > Viridiplantae > Streptophyta > Magnoliopsida > Asterales > Asteraceae > Helianthus > Helianthus tuberosus. The sequence goes on from CM060409.1 coordinate 190,243,786, forward strand.
CAAAATCGTTAAAAACATAAAATATAAAAAATGCACAAGCAAATCAAAAAGGTAAAAAAATTTGGAAGAGGGTTTGTGCCAACTTTCATGAGGTGATGGAATGAAAGGAGTACTGTGGAGCGGATAAAATTTCGGGCAAATGGACGTATATGTGTAAACGAATCAACTCATTTAATGGGATCTACAATCGGCTAGTTAATAGCCATACGCGGGGGAGTGGAAATAGTGATGTGGACATTATGGTTGAGGCTAACGACCAATTCAAATTTGGTTACATAGCGCCCTTTGGTATGGAAAAAGTTTGGGAATTTCTACGAAAATCGTCAAAGTTGCATTTGATCGAGGCAATACAACCAATCAAGTCAAAGGCTAAAAGGTCAAAAACAACATCATCCAACGAGCCGGTTTCATCACAAGCCACATCGGACGCTCGCTCACATATAAATCTAAACGATTTAGACTTGGATGATGATACCGAAAACGAACCAGGGCCCAAACCACTAGTTCGTCCTATGGGGAGAGACAAAGCAAAAGCAACACGTAATAAATCCCGAGCCTCTTCCTCCAAAGGTGGCATGCAAAAATCTGAAAAATAGGTTATTGTTGAAAGTTTGGATGACAAAATCAACCACCTAATCGAGTTTAGAGCTAACGAACAAATTTCGGCGGACCATGCTTCCCTACAAAAAACTACTCGGGTTTATTGAAGCAAGATCAAGTCCTTTTCGAGCGTAGGAAACAAAAAAATTCAGGAACGTCTCAACTAAGCGTCTTTCAGTTAGTTGTATTTTTATTTGTTTGTCTTTTTTGTGTCTTTTGTTATGTTTTTTTTTATTTTAATGAAACCTTTATCGTCTTTTTTTAAAATTAAATGTTATTTTTAAAGCTTATTTTATCATTTTATAAAAAACATAGTTTATAAAAAATAAGAATAATGATTGTTAAATGATTACGACTTAGTTAATCCACAACGCCTAGATAACTGAAAATTTAGTTAATTATATTAGAGTATTGTATTTAGGGTTTCAGTATTGAGCCCACGAGCCGGTTTACCTCTATATGTTGTAACCCTACTGAATGGAAATCAATCAATTCTATCATCTTACAAATAGCTAATCATCTATGATTGTTTTATAAATGTGTTAAGACTCAAGGAAATATGAATATGTTTTGATTAAGTTTTAAAACTAAAGAAAACTTTTGGGGAATATTATTTTTAAAAGTATATGGGTGTTACATTAAGAGAAATTGAAAGCAACAAAATGAGATTGATTTCTGAAATAATAAACAGGAAATTACAAATTTAAATCGAAGCTTAATTATCGACTACTTTCGTAAGATTTCACAAACCATGTAGAAAATGCAATTTACTATTTAGTTTTTGTTACATTTATTTTGAGACAAGTGTGATATATTAAGTAAATGAAAAAAGTAAAACCTTTACCCCTTTTTTCACAAACAATGATAAGTTGATATCCCCACCAAAGTGACAAACGAGTACAGAAACACTTTTCATTGATGTGATTCATGGCTTAATGTGAATGTGATTCTAAGTGGATAAAAATGCAAGTTTTTTTTTTTTTTTTTTTTTTTTTTTTTTTTTTTTTTTTTTTACTTTTAAAACTTGAAATTCTGAATTTTATTATGGTATTGTACATGTGTGTGTATATATATATAAATTTCCATAAAGGGTTCGCCAAAAGATGAGCCAAAGTTTTTTTTTTTTTTTTGCACCACATTTTTCATGGAAGTGTTCCCTTTTATAAAGAACATTAATCAATACAGTAAACACTTTATTAACTTTTTTGAATCTCCTTTTACGATTTATACTTAATATAATTATGCATGCTTTGAGAAATTTATAGACTTGTAAATAATTTATTTTTGTTATATATTTTATTTTTTATTATTGAACTTTAGCTATAAAGGCTATATTTATTTTACTTTTAACGTTTCATGTTTTTCACTAAAAAATGAAAAAAACATTTATGGACAAATGGTTTGCCACTGGAATTCCATATATGGTTATAGAAGTGTCCTACTTGGTCACTTTTCCTTCGTCAACCAACACTAAACACTTTATTATATATCTTCTACTATATTAATATTTGTAAATTGTAAACTAGACAAATTACCCTACTAGGTTTTAAAACTGAACAGGAGGCAAACTTCGTTGATTTTTTTCTAATGGTTTTGCTCGGGTTTTCACATATTGTTAACGGTTTGTTCATAAACGATTCATTTGTGTCTGGCTCATTAGCTTGTAAGTGAACCGACAACAATGGTAATTTTCTGTTTAATGAGTCGGTCTAATCCATTTTGCAAAATATGACTTCCCAGTGATGCTTTCTCTTTTGGTGTAATAGGTATACCTAATGACAAAAACTTCCTATCCATCGCACTTCAAATCAAGAGAGAAAAAAACAAGTTGAGAATAAATATTCTCTAGTCAAATAAAATAGATGAATAGTTTCTTCTAATATAAAAGAATTTCTTAGATTTTTCAGTTCATATAGATGAATAGTTTCTTCTAATATAAAAGAATTTCTTAGATTTTTCAGTTCATCTTTGCATATCTATAAGAAATATTTTTTATAATGGAGTTTAAATCTTCTAGTTTATGATTAAGTTCGGCTTGTTTTGAGTTTTATATTTTATATCTTACTCGATTCATGGCTAGTTCGAGTTTGGCTCGTGCTAATTGTTTAATTATTATATATGTTATCTTTATTATATTATATAAGTACTTTTTTAATAGTAAATCTGGATTACTAACGGACCACTAGAGTATTATCGTGTCATCAGGGAAACCACCCGATCATATCCATCTTCACTATGCTATAATGTCTCTACACCAATTCGGGAGGAAACTCAATAAATCTAGGAAAAAGCCCTTGTGGGAACTGGGAATTGAGCACATGATCTAATGGTCTCTAAGCCTTATCCCGCCCCAGAATGCCACTAGCCTATAATGCCATACACTCTACAAGTACATTTTATGTAGTTTATCATAGTTATATAGATAATAACAGTAATTATAAGACTATATGATATTATCTTTATATAGTTTGAAGTTCAACTTAGGTCTGAACTGAACTTGGCTTAAATTCATTTGATGAGTAGATTTCTATAATACAAACACTTCAACTCGCCATATTTACAAATTACACCCATACGTTCGGATGATTGTGAGTGCAAAATTATTATGAAATAATACATTTATACTTCTTAGAATTTCATTTTTATAATATCATAATTGAACCAGTAGGGTAGTTATTAGTTATTAAGTGTCATATTCATAAAAATCTGTCATTTTTATCTTTTATAATTTGATCATTGTTATTTTAATGGAAGTAGGTTTTTGTATGACAACGATAGTCAAATGTTTCCTGAAGTCTCCATTAATTCTATTCAATCAAACACCTAATTTCAATATTTAATTATAAAGAAATATAATTCTCACCAATTCTTTTCGATAATTTCAACATTTCAAGTAACAATGATTTCGATGATCTCATTTACCCTTTATTATCAATTAAACTATGATAATTTTGGTATCGTTTGGTAATGAATATAGACTACGACATTTGCATATTTAAAAGAAAAATATATAAAAATTACGAAAATCGTAACATTCTAGAAGGCTTGTTTTCGGTAAATGTAGATGATTGTGTATGCATTGAAGACCAATGTTTTAAAAACCGAGTAGAGTCAGTCAGATCAGTTAGAGCGTTTACTTTATTCGTACTGACTTGTATTAATTTTATTCTTATTCCTATTTGATTTTAAAAGAACTATAATTATACATAAACGACTTGAAGACGTAAAAATATCAATTTTGAATTATTGTACACCTGCTTTTCGTAATCAAATTTTCAATATCTACACAAATATACTATTTTTGTCCATTTTAATATCACGGAGAAGGTTTAATTATCGAAGTAGAGATTAATGTTTGTCACGACATCAGGTGTAGAATCTTTCTTATTGGATGTGAAAACTTATGAAATTAAAATAAATTTATGATGGCAAAGTGGTTAGACCCATTCAATAAGAAATGGGACTCTTTAACACGTGATAGTGAATTTTTCAATTTCAACTAATACACGTATACAATATACTATCTATCTATAAGGCAGCGCGGGGACCATGTGTAAGAAACCGTTCGTATAAAATATAATAAAACTTTTATTAACTTGAATTACAATACAGAAAAGAAGATGTTGTCAGCAATTGATTAGGCCTAAAGAACCGGGCTCATCCCAAGTTCTCTAAGGGGGTTGTGGCCCTAAGTGAGAATTAGGGTAAATTATTTGTTCACCAAGTTGGGTGATTAGTATAAATACATTAGCCAAGTTTAGGGTTTATGTATTAAGAGTGTTTATTGTATTAAGGTTTTGAGCCTATTTTCCTTAGTATAATAAAAAGTGAGTTCTCTTAAAATTGCGTGTTTGTTCTTTCGATTAATCTATTGGGACTTGAATTTGTATCAGAGCCGGTTTAAGAACCCTAATCGCTTAGAACAAAAGAAGAAGATAATCGCGAAGGAGAAGTTTGTAGCCGTCGCCGCAAAACTTCTCAAGCCGCAAGAAGATGGGGGATGCCAACAATGCGCAACCACCGAAAGGGAAGGAAACCGGACCTTCTGTTGTCCAGTGTCCAATGTTAACTTCTACGAACTATTCGGTTTGGGCGATGAGAATGAAAATTGTCATGCGTCTAAACAAAGCCTGGGAAGCCATTAACCCAGGTAGTACTGACTCGGATAAGAATGACCTAGCCATGGGTCTCATGTTCTAGTCTATTACTGAATCCTTAAGTTTACAAGTACGAAATCAGGAGAATGCAAAAGGCATGTGGGAGTCTATCAAAACCCGTTACCTGGGTGCTGGTCGAGTTACAGAAGCAAAGCTCCAAACCTTGTCAAGCGATTTTGACAAGTTGAAGATGAAAGAAACGAAAACGCTGGATGACTTCACCGGCAAGTTAGCTTCCATAGCCACGAAGTCGGCTTCTTTGGGAAAAGTTATTGAAGACTCGACTTTCGTAAGGAAAATTTTAAAGGCACTTCCGATATCCAAGTACATCTAAATTGTTGCTTCACGCGAGCAAGTCTTAGATCTAGATAAATCGACTTTTGAGGATGTAGTAAATCGAATCAAGACGTACGACGAGCGTTTAATGGAGGAGGAAGAACAATCATCTGAAAATCAAAGTAAGTTATTTTCTAATGCCGAATCATCAAGAAATCATGCCTATGAGTCAAAGGGGCGTGGTAGGGGTAGTGGGCAACGTGGTCGCGGTCGAGGCAAGGGTCGTGGTCAAGGCCAAGATCGAGGTACCAGTGGACCGAGTCAGAATCGGAACGAAGGTCAGAAATCCGCTAAGAAAGATCGGTAAAAAATCTTATCTTTCAGATGTGATAAATATGGTCACTTTGCTTTTGGTTGCCCCGAACGAAAACAGAAGCAGGAAGAAGCTCATCTGAATGAGACGAAGGAAGATGATCCGGCTTTATTCATGCACGAGATGGTATTTCTGAATGAAGAAAATCTTATCCCAAAGAGGTATGAAAACGAGTCTAATAGTAATGTTTGGTACCTTGACAATGGGGCAAGTAATCATATGACTGGGAACAAAAGTTTTTTCTCGGAATTAAATGAACGGATTACTGGTAGAGTAAGGTTTGGTGACGGTCCATGTGTGGAAATTGGTGGTAAAGGTTCTATACTGCTCGATGGAAAAACCGGTGAGCAACGTCTTATGACGGACATTTATTTTATACCGGACCTTCATAGCAATATTATTAGTTTGGATCAAGCAACCGAGCACGGATGTGATATCCATATGAAGGGTGAATACTTGACTATGCATGATAGAGCCGGGAAGCTACTCATGAAAGTTTCAAGAATGAAGAATTTTCTATAAAAAATTATATTGAAAATAGGAAATCCTGCTTGTTTACATGCTAAGCTGGAGGATGATGCTTGGTTGTGCCATGCACTACTTTGACATGTCAACTTTGAGTCAATGAAGATGATGGCATCTAAAAGGTATGTGAAGGGATTACCGATTCTTAATCGACAGAACCAGTTATGTGAATCTTGCTTGGTTGGTAAGCAATCATGGTTACCTTTTTCCAGTGGCGAGCAACTTCAGGGCTATCGAACCATTAGCAATGATTCATGGTGACTTATGCGGGCCGATTACACCATCTACCATAGCCGGAAATAGGTACGTGTTTGTTTTTATCAATGACTATTCTCGATACATGTGGACTTTTATGTTGAAACAGAAAGGGGGAGCCTTTGGTTGTTTCAAGAATTTTAAAACTATGGTGGAAAAACAATCTGGGCGAAAGATTAAAGTTTTACGAACTGACCGCGGAGGAGAATTTACCTCTGGTGCATTTAATTCTTTGTGTGAAACGGAAGGCATAGTCAGACACTTAACCGCTCCATACACACCACAACAAAATGGTGTTGTGGAACGGCGAAACCGAACCCCTAATGGAGATGACGCCGAGCTTGATGAAAGCGAAAGGGGTACTAAATTATTTATGGGGTGAAGAGGTGAGGCATGCTACTTATCTCATCAACTGTACTCTGACAAGAGCATTGAAGAACCAAACTCCGTATGAAGCTTACATGGGCCAAAAGGTAAGCGTAAGTCACCTTAGAGTATTTGGTTGTGTCACAACCCCCGACCCCACCCCTGGAGCGGGAGCCGCGATGTAACACCCTTATTATTATTTAACGATTTTCGTATAGATTACGAAAACAAACGGGTAATTATGATTTCAAATACATTGAAAATATGGGTTCATTAAACTTTTTACAGAATTAAAACTATACAACATAACATGGGTGAGTTCGTCATTTAACATAACAACGATACATAGTGCGGAAGCTTATTTCTTGATCGTGTTCGGTTCTTCGTGGTGCTTGATCATCCTCCGGTGCTAAAATTATACCTGAAACTCATAAAACATGAGTTGGATTAGTCATACGTAACTTAAAACGTATTTAAACGAGTCCGGGAAGCGAAAATGATTAAAATAATTTTTTTTCGCTAAAACAGGGTTTTTCGCGCCACGCAAAGGAACCAGGTTGCTCCCTCGCGCCACGCGAGGGAGACCGTTTTCCAGCAGGTCTGGAGCTGGGTCCTGCAATTTTCAGCAATACCAGTTTTTACGGAAACGGCCATAACTTCTTCGTTATTGATCCGTTTTACGCGATTCTTTTTCCTACGCGTCCGTAATTTAATTCTCCATCTTATGGAGTTAAAATCCTACATCCAACATAAGAAATTTTTTTGACTTCTAAGCCCTCGACTCATTACCATTTTACCGAATTTTAACCCGTTTATGCCCTTTATCAAACAAACGTATTTGTTTGTTTCCTATATCACATACACTTCTTCAAATTAATGTTACCTACCATATTAGGTTCTAATCATAGGTTTATTACACAATTTAAACCCGTTTTCGCTCGTATGCTTATTTTGACCCGTTAAGGGTATTTAAGCACTTTAAAGCTTGAAATCGCTTTCATTCATTTCTAGCATCTTATTCCTACATTTCTTATCAAGTAATCTTCCACCACATCTATATGTGCGTTGGATTTAATGTGGATATCTATACGTTCCGAGTTTTTACCCCTCGGATTATCATTTTACGGCAAAGACTCATATAAAGTCTTTCGACCCAAGAATTTACATCTTTCACTACCTATACTCATTCTAAGCATTTATTTAATCATAGAACTTGTTTCCGAACCACCTTTAAGGGTCGTTCGTTCAAATTAGCTTACAAGGGCAATTTGGTCAATTTTCATCCTTCTTTTACTACAAGGACCTTTAAATACTTGTTTGACTCAAAATCCGACCTTTTAACTATAATTCTTGTTTGTAAACCATTATGTTTCTAAAACACCATGTTTATGACTCAAATTATTCGGTTTACCTAAAAGATAACCGAATATTCATTTTGACCTTGTCTAACACTTATAGAATCTCAAGTTCTAAACAATGAGCTGAATCATTATACAAACCTGACTCGGATCGTTGTATTGACCATTTTTTTTATACCTTGCTTTAATACTCGCTACTTAATAGCGATACAAGTTATCCTTCCGTATTTACTCCTGTTAACACACAACTCGACAATATTCATTAGTCGATATTTTCAAATGGTGATATTTTCACCATTCGACCCGTTTGGTCTAAGTGACCGTTTATTTTTGCGAGATGTTATTTAGTACCATCTCGTCTACAAGACTCGCTTCGGTTTATACCGAATAGTCTTTTTTTTTTTTTACTTATAAATCATTTCTTAACACTTCTTGGCCTACTATGGCTTAAGTCATAATTGTCTTTTTCGTAATTAACACGACGAAAAGGATATTCTAAAATATATGACTAGTGTAAGATATACTTACCTTGCATCCGAATTACGCTTTTCCTTCATACTTGCTCCGTTTGACCCGCTTCCTTTCCAAGCCTCCACCTAGCTTGTCAAGCGTCAAACTATCATTATAATTCGTAAGACGGTTAGATTAGTCATTATTAATTATTACTATTCCATCTTACGGGTTTTGCATCAAAATTCACCATTTGATTTTCATTTTGGTCAGTTTGACTTTTAAAGGTCAAACTGCCTATTAACATAAGTGATTATATTATAAACCTCGACAATTCATTTAAGCACTTTGTCAAGTATCCGATAGGCATTATTCTTACGCCACCGTTTTAACTACTTTCCAAGTCTAAGTTCATGCTATTATTAACACCAATTTGACTTAGCTCTCTATTATCAAAGCTAATTATTCATTGTTATGCAAGAACTAAAGGTTTCCATCTACATGTAAAACCCGTTTCATCATAGCATTAGACATTCATCCGAACATCAATATAATCAAGTTCTACATATTAATTAGTAGACATCATGATTCCAAACACCTATTTATATGAACCCAAATCACTAATTTCATCATAATATACTAAACCCCTTTCATGAAAGTATGATCATGTACCCAATTTCATGGTTTAATCAAACACCTTCAATTCGTTCTCATGCATGTCGATTCTAAGCATATCTATATCATCTATTTCATCATAACATCAAAACCCACTTATCTAAGTGTGTTAATTCACCAAATTCATCAATCCATAGCATGTTATGTATGATTTTCACTTAGGGTTTCGTTCCTAAGCAAGTATACATCACTAATCTAGCCATAGCTTCACCAATCCATGCCTAATTCGCGATTAGGATGATTATCAAATTCTTACAACTTCACCAAACATCAAGATTTTACATACCTTATGATCCTCTTGTTCGGGTGATCATTAATTCACGTTCGGTTGTGAATTTGGGCTTCATTTGATCCTTCAAATTGATGATTATATGTGGATTAGGGTTCTTGGCTCCATGGGAGCCCCTGAGCTCGATCCAGAACACACACTGTGTGTGTGTGTTTGTGTTTGTTTTAATTAAATAACTTTTCTAGTTATCCCGCTTTAACCCCTCGTGTTTGGTTCGTTATTAAGTAGGTCACAGCCTACTTATTTCTAATAACAATATTCCCACTTATTAACTAGGTTAAACATTCCTAATTAACTTAGTGGGTTCGGGGAATTTATGACTCAGTTTATTTATTTATTTTATTTAAGTCCCGTTAACTCGGGCCTTTTATCTACTTTGCTTTCTCAAAGTAGTTATCCTCCTTTTATTAAATATTAGATTTATTTATTTAAACCCTATTATTTACCGGGTAAGTTTTACCACTAACTGTATTTTACCCGTCCTGTAGTATTAACGTGGTTTGATTACCAAACCCGTTTTCGGGGTGTTACAAGTCTACCCCCCTTAAAGAGGTTTCGTCCCCAAAACCTTTCTTACGTTCTTTACTAGTTTAGATCATCCGATCCTTAGCTTTGGTGATCACTTAAGCATTGCTCGCACATAATACTCCTACCAGGAAAGTATGATAATGTGCTTTTGGTTTCAAAGCGTATATGCCTTTTATGTGTATGGCCTCACAAGCCGATACTTTCATTTTTGTATTTCTTATTCTTGTCATTTAATTGACCGAGTTGCCATCTGATCGCTCGGTTATATTTATTTTCATTATGTTTACTTCAAGTTAGTCGTATTTCAACAGGCGCTTTATATAAGTGATGAGTCGTAACACTACTCCGACTTTGAAGGGTTTTACCGGCCAGACTGATTAGTCGCCGTCACTATACTCCCCGTCATTAGGGTATATCTTATTGCCAACCCGGCTTTTTATGATCTCTTCACTTTTAACCCATTTACTTAACTTAGCGAAACCCATCGCCTTTATACGAACTTTATCTCCCGTTATTATTTTACGCCGGTAGTTACAACCAGTTTCCTCGTCTTATACTATTGACCCGTAGGTTCTTTCACTTAGCCTTGTAGGCTATTTCTTTAGATTTCCACCTTTTTACCTTTTTAAGGTGAAACCCCGACAATTCTTTTCTTTCTATCTGTGACCCAAAGGTCTTCTTGGTCCCGTAGACCTTATCACTACGTTTAACCCCGTAGGTTATGATGATCCCGTAGATCATCTTTTATTCGAGTCTTTCTTCAAATGTGTATACGTTTATATACGCATATGGTGTTAAGGCACCCCTCTTTATGTTTAAAATTATTCACCTTTACTTTTTGGATTTCGTTTGACCTTGACCGTAGTCTAAGGCTACATTGTTTTCTTTCGAATTATCTTTCCGACTTCTTGACTTCTAACGTCAATTACACGTCGGTTTTCCCTACACTTACCGTTACCCGGTTCTTACCTATACTTCTTTACGACCCATTACCCGGGTTCTTTATCTTAGTGTTTTTAACCTTTTTGTTTCTCTAGTTTGCATTTTTTTTCCTATATATATTCCTTTACGACCCATCACGTAGGTTCATTAATGTTTCGCGCTTCCATTATCCAGTTTGCGCTTACTTGCACTTCCAAGTTTTTATACCTTATTTATCTCGTTTGACTTGTTCGTGTGAAATTTCATCACTTGTGCACATCAAACTCCATTCTTTATTCGACCCGTTCAACTTTAAAATAGTTGAGCGTAGTTATTAACATTTCTGTTTGCAAATTCTCATTGTCTTTTAGTCATGACTCATATTCCGAGTCTTTTGACTTTCTATTTCGCGTTCCCGTCTCTTGGTTTACGCATTCTTTCCAAATCCTACCCATTCTTCAAAAATCAAAAAATTAGAAATGGCAAAAACTGTCTCGGTTATGGCTTGTGAAGGGTGTGGTGGGCCACATGAAAATTGGAGTTGTATGAAAGAATTAGATGATCAAACGGAAACGGTAAACTACATTGATAATAGACCTAGGCCGTCGGGTCCTCCAACGGGTACCTACAACCAAAGATGGCGTAACCACCCAAACCTTGGTTGGAGAGATCCCGGCAAGAGTAGTAACCAACAAAACCAACGAACTAACTTTCAACAACCACAAAATTTTTCTCAACAACAAGGTGGACGAGAAAGGCTTGAAGATAATGTATCTCGCCTCATATCCGACACCGAAAAGAAAAACTCAGATCGATTTCAGCAATTGGAATCGAATTTTAGAAATCAACAAGCTAGCATTCAAAACATTGAAAAACAATTAAATCAAATAGCTCAAAATTTCTCCGAGAGACCACAAGGCGCGTTACCGAGTAATACCGAAACCAACCCAAAGGCGCAAGTACATCTCATAACATTGAGAAACCGTACCGTGGGTCCCGAAGAGGCTCCAATCCCACCAACTGAAAGAAGCCAACCTAACCAAAACACAACTACACCCGCGCCCCAACAAGAAAAGGCTTCTCCACCAGTTCACGAGCCTACTAAGACTCCTCCTGTTCCATACCCCAGACGGTTAATTCGTCAAAAGACCGATGAGCAATTCGCAAAGTTCGAAAATTTACTAAAACAATTGCATGTTAATATTCCATTTATCGAAGTCCTAACTCAAATGCCTAAATATTCAAAATTTATGAGGGACTTCCTCACTCATAAAAGGAAAATTGAATCATTGCAATTAGTTAACTTAGGCGAAGAATGCTCGGCCTTACTACTAAAAAACTCCCGCAAAAGAAGCTTGACCCTGGAAGCTTCACAATTCCTTGCTCGATTGGGAAATCCCCAATTCGTAATGCACTAGCCGATCTCGGGGCAAGTATCAACCTCATGCCCTCATCAATGTTCAATCGACTCGGCCTAGGAAAAACAAGTCCTACGAAAATAAGCATACAACTCGCCGATAGATCCGTCAAATATCCACAAGGTGTCGCTGAAAATCTATTGGTCAAGGTCGGTGAATTTGTCTTCCCGGCCGACTTTGTCATACTAGATATGGAGGAAGATACCAAAGTACCACTCATCCTAGGGAGGCCATTCCTAGCTACGGCCCAAGCAGTGGTAGATATAAATGATGGAACACTAACTTTGAGGGTTGGGGACGAGGAAGTAAAGTTTGGAGTCGGAAAAAGAGTAGAAGACGAAGACCCGATCAACTACATGAAGGTCATTGACTCAAGCTTGGATGATGCTCTCCGACGGTGTAGCATGGGATGCAAAACATCCCACTTGGGTAACATATGACCAGACTTTGGGTCTAGCCAAGGACCCTTATAAACGTGGCGCACCACGGAGGCATTCCGCGGAACTATCCTCAGTTTAGTTTAAATTAATTTTTATGTTTTCTAGTTTAGTTTTAATTTTCAGGAATAAAACACACTCGGGATGGTGAAGGATAACAAGGGAAACTTGGACCAACACCCCATGCACGAAAACAGGGCCATCCGACAAATTTTCTTCATTACAGCAGGTTCAGCAGGGGCCGTGTCCACCCAACACGGCCCCGTGCTGCACAGTCTGCAGAAAATACCCAGTTCAGGTAAACTGGACACGGGCCGTGTTCACCCAACACGCCCCCGTGTCCAGGCTTCTGTTTCTTTTGTTCAACTTTTTGTTACTGGCACCTGAACACGGGGCCGTGCCCGGACACCACGGGGCCGTTTCCAGACGCCCAGTAACATAAAATTTTGCTTTTTCACACCTTTTACACATTCAATCAACCTAAAAACTTATTTTTGGGACACATTGAGGACAATGTGTAATTTAAGTGTGGGGGGATGCTAAAACTTTGAATCTTGCAAGTCCTAATTACAAGCCTTACACAAAACTCTATTGGAACTGCTAATCACCCCAATTTTTTTTCAAAAATTTTCATTTTATTTTACTTGTCTAGGTTTAACTTGGGAATTTTAAATTCTAAAAAAGTTATATTTTTACAAATTTACATCCGATAGCGTCGTGATAAAAAGAACTAACATAAGAAAATTATGAAAAGGCATGACAAGTTTAGTTAAAATTTAATTATATATACTTGATCACATAAAAACCCATTCCCACAAAAGTGAGTTTTGAGCCTTTATTGAGCATACAAATACATATCTTTAAACTAAATGCTCATTTTTCGTTTCTTGTGTGAATAGCCGCTTGGTTCTTACAACTCTAGAACTTGCCACGACGATACATTCCCGGTCCTTACTAACTTAAACCCGAGTAAGTAAATGATGGAGGCATTAGGACTAACCTTTTTATTTCTACACCTTTATTTTTCTTTTTTTTTTTACCACCTACACAAAATCCCCCTAGTTAACCCCTTTGAGCCTAAACCTTTTCATTTCTTAACCCAAACCAAACACCCTTTCACCCACCAAAACCTTTTTATTTTTAACCCTTTGTTTTAGTAACAAGCTCGGTTTTTCATATGACTTTTCAAAAAAAAAAATGTTGATGATGAAGCAAAAGAAATAAACAAACAAGTTCATCAAAAATAACTTTGTTTGAATAATAGCTTCATCCAAATAAAAAAGTTTGCAAAAATAAAAAAGTCTTACGAAAACCGATGCTTTTTACGCTTTTTTGCCCTTTTCTACTAACCACTAACCCAACCACCTACCTTTAACCCAAGCCTAACCCTTCACCCAAAAGTCCTCTTGATATTTACAAAGGTATATAGTTAAAAAGGAGGAGGATTGATTACTTGGCAAGCCTATGGTAGGAGTAAGTTCCATGCCGCTCTCGAGTGATTCACTAAAATACATCTTCGGCCAAGTGTTGAGTGATCCCCCGTGAGGTATGTGAACTTGTATATAAATAGAATTTTAAAGAGGCATGTTATGCCCTAATAAGTAATTTATCTTATGAAAAGTTTTAAATAAATCATGACGAATAGGATTGTAAATAAATAAAAATAAAACTTAAATAAAGAATCTTGGAAATCCCGCCACTCTATGACAAGCCCAAAAACCTTCTCTACTACCCATTCTATTTAGGAGTGCAAAGCCATATTATAAAGAGTTTTGCTTGAGGACAAGCAAAGATTCAAGTGTGGGGGTATTTGATGTGTGCAAAACGCAACATATAAATTACATCAATTGTGGCATAAAACTAACCCCTTTTTAGTACTAATATTGGAAAAAGTGTGCTTTTGTCTTCCTTTGGTATTTTTAGGATTAAATGAGCTCAAATTAACAAAAGAAGCAAAAAGACAGCTAAATCTAACTTAAATACAAGAAAAGGAACAAACGTGGCATGCCCGACCTCCCCGAAAGCATCTTCCCAAGCAAAACAAGAGAACAGAAGGCTGAACACGCCCCGTGCTCAGTGAACACGGGGGCGTGCCCAAGTGTCAGCATAAAAGACAAAGTTGTAGAAGCTTCCATCGCCCACCACGAGGCCGTGCTCAGCGGACACGGGGCCGTGGTCAACTATAAGATTCGCAGAATCCAGGCAAATCTTGATAGTACAGATATGCTTCTGCACACGGGGTCGTGCCCAGCGGATACGGGGTCGTGGTCAACTAATGCAGACACGAGCAATTAATGAAGACACAGAAGGAGGATGGACACGGGGCCATGCCCACTGGACACGGGGCCATGCGCACTGGACACGGGGCCATGCCCACTTGACACGGGGCCGTACCCGAGCTACTGTTCAGGCTATAAATAGGGGTGCTTGGCTCATTTGCAAACCATCCCTTGGCACACCACCTCTCTCACACTTCACCCACCACCCACCACCATCACAACACCATCATCCACCACCATCATCTATTGTCCATCATAGAGTGTGTGAGTCGTCTCGGGATCCAAGATTGATCGTAAGAGTTCTTGACAATCAAGGCCATGTTTGCCTAAGTCTCTTACATCACTTGGTGAAGACAAAGTGTCTAGTGTAATACTTTTATTTTTAATCTTTTCGCACCTTTTACTTGGTTATGTATTAATGACTTTAATAACTAGTTTCTTATGTTGAAGGTGATTCTTCCCTATCGTTTGTCCGTGGTGTCTTGGCATTATTTTACTGTCTATATAAAATAAAAGATTTTCACCATTCATATCTCCACGGTCTATATGGAGGTATGTTGGCTACCTGGTCAGGGGTTAAGGGAACGGTTTGGTAAGAGTCTTGCCTTGTTCAGTGTATAGATCCTGCAAGGACCTGGGTCAAATTTAGTAGGACCTCCTTCAATACCCACCGGTATTGGATGGCGGGGGTCCAAACTCTTTGATCCCCTCATATGTAAGCTACTATTAATACTTTAACCCGGCTACTTAGGACTGTATCCCTACTGACTCAGACTACTTAGCCGAGGGTAACGTCACCTTCAAAAGAGGGGCCTACCATAATATGCATTAATAACTTAATTAATTATCTTTCAATAATCTGACCCTTTAGGATTGTATCCTTGCTGACTCAAACTACTGGGTTGAGGGTAACGTCACCTTCAAAAGAGGGGCCTACTACAATAACTAAGATAATCTCTTAAAAAGTGCAAAAGTGTGGAAATAATCAAAGGTTACACTAAACACGAGTCGGAGCTAAGTGATTCATCTTGTCTATCTGTTTTTTTTTTTCAGCATTTTAGTTTTTATTTTTCTAGTTTAAAACATTTTTCTAAACTTTTGATTTGATTAGACGTTGAGGATAAACCGGTACTAAAAGCTCTTGTGTCCTTGGACGACCTCGGTATCTTACCAACACTATACTACGCTCACCATGGGTGCACTTGCCCATATGTGTGTTTAGTGTTAGTAAATATCGTGTTTTATAAATTTAAAACTTGGCTAAAAAGTGTTAAAAAGGGCTTAACATATACATTAAAAACTAATAACACTCACGCACATCAGCACCCCTAGCTACGACTAGGGTGGTCGGGTGCCCCTAGGTTTGCCACATGGCATGACACGTGGCCTTAAGACGTTTCTGGCACACAATAGACTGTCGCGCCACGTGAGACACCCAGGTGGGTCCTGTCGCGGCCCGCGAGAACCATAAAATCATTATTTTATTAATTTTTTTTATAAAAAATAATGTTATACGGGTTCGGTTATGTGTATACGGGGTATATTAGGGTGTTTTCGAGGGTTGTTATAGGTTGCCTAGCCTATGCTAAAGTCACTGGGCCCCAAGTAAAGCTAGATGATCGCTCAACAAAGTTAGTTCCTCTCGGAGTGGAACCAGCTTCTAAAGCATACCGGTTATGTGACCCGATTATTCGGAGAATTGTTGTAAGTCGGGATGTCGTTTTTGACGAAAAGGGGGTATGGAGTTGGAGTAACTTTTCTCATAAAAATGCGCAAGTAAAATCATTTGAAACTGGTACTTTTGATGTTTTTTATGATATTTTTGTTGCAGCGACAAATTCAGCAATTTCAGCGACCAACTCAGTTATTCCCGACAGCAGCAACTCTGGCGCTTCCGGTTCAGCGACAGTTTCAGCAAGTGTTACAGAGTCAGCGACAACCGCAGCAAGTGACATAAATACATAGGCAAATTTATTGACAGCTTCAGCGACACCTGCAGCATATGCGACACATTCAGCGACTGAAAATACAGCTTCATCGACAGAATCAGCATCGAATTTGAATTACGAGCACGAAGATTAAAATCCACCCTTAAGGAGGCCCACAAGACCTCGAGTGCAGCCACAATTTCTCAAAGATTATTATGTTGAAGGAACTTCAAACCAAGAAGTTGGATATTTGGAACTACTTTTGATCCAAGATGACGAACCAAGAACTTTTCAAGAAGCTAAAGAGAATAAAGATTGGGTCAAAGCTATGCGGGCAGAAATTGATTCAATTGAAAAGAATGGTACATCGCATTTGATCGATCCTCCAAAGAATGTGAAGACTATTGGGCTCAAGTGGGTTTTTAAGATAAAAAGGAACTCGGATGGTACAGTTAACAAGTACAAGGCATGCTTGGTTGTGATGGGATATGTGCAAGAGCAAGGAGTTGACTTTGACGGAGTATTTGCTCCGGTTGCCCGACTTGAAACAGTACGTTTAATTGTCGCTTTTGCAGCTTTTAATGGGTGGGAATTGCATCATCTTGATGTAAAAGCCGCCTTTTTGAACGGAGAATTACAAGAAGATGTTTATGTTGAGCAACCAGAAGGTTATAAGAATCCAGGGCATGAACACAAGATTTACACGTTGGTAAAAGCTCTCTATGGTCTACGCTAGGCCCCAAGGGCTTGGAATACAAAGTTGGATAAAATCTTGAAGAATATGATATTCACTCGATGTTCACAAGAACAATCCATTTACAAAATGAGTACGTCGAAATCTTTGTTGATAATATGTGTCTACGTAGATGATATGATAGTGATGGGAAACAAGATTGGGGAGATTCTCGAGTTCAAGCAACATATGTCAAAGACGTTCGAAATGAGTGACCTCAGTTTATTAACTTACTATTTGGGTATAGAAAAATACCAAGGGCCGAAGGGGATTAGTCTCAAACAAGAGGGTTATGTAATAAAATTACTCAAGGAGGAAAGGAGGAAAGGAGGCAAGCATGCAAGACTGTAATTTAATGCACTGTCCTCTTGATCCAAGCTTGAAAATTACAAAGGATGATAATGGTCAATCTATGGATGCTAAAGATTATAGAAGACGAGTTGGTTGCTTGAGGTATTTACTTCACATTCGACCGGATCTAGCTTTTTTGGTCGGAGTTGTGAGTAGTTATATGCAGTCTCCTAAGGAGTCTCACTATCCTGCCATCAAACACATATTGAGGTTTTGAGGCACAGTTGCTTATGGTATACACTATGATCAAGGTGGATATTTGGCACTAAAGGGTTTCAGCGATAGTAGCCAGAATATTGATCATGATGATGGTCGAAGTACGACGGGCCATGTGTTTTATCTTGGAGGTGCATCGGTTACTTGGTGTTCACAAAAGCAGTCAATTGTTGCACTTTCATCATGCGAGGCCGAGTTTATGGTAGCCACTTCAGCAACGTGTCAAGCGTTATGGTTACAAGGGATTGTGAGCGAGATCACCGGGAGAAAGGAAGAAACCGTTGCTTTGTTGGTTGATAACAAGTCCGTTATTGCCATGATGAAAAATCCAGTTTTCTACGGCCGAAGCAAGCACATACACACTTGATATCACTTTATACGAGAGTGTGTTGAGAAGGGGCAAGTGAAGGTTGAGTTTGTTAGCGGAGTGGAGCAACGGGCCGACATCCTTACCAAAGCTCTATCGCAATTGTTCAAGGAAATGCGGGAGCTCATTGGAGTGAAGGACCTTCCCAAATTTAGGTCATCAATTGGGGGGTGAATGTTGGCAGCAATTGATTAGGCCCAAAGGACCGGGCCCATCCCAAGTTCTCTAAGGGGGTTGTGGCCCTAAGTGAGAATTAGGGTAAATTACTTGTTCACTAAGTTTGGTGATTAGTATAAATACATTAGCCAAGGTTAGGGTTTATGTATTAAGAGTGTTTATTGTATTAAGGTTTTGAGCATATTTTCCTTAGTATAATAAAAAGTGAGTTCTCTTAAAATTGTGTGTTTGTTCTTTCAATTAATCTATTGGTACTTGAGAAGAAAGCAGTTGTTACGACCCCCGACCATACCCTGGACGGGAGTCGTGTATGGACGGGAGCCATGAGCAGTCAAGTGGTACCGATGGTTATTTTTAAAATATTGTAGTGGAAAATTTCATCAGGAACGTGAGTTAGGAAAAATATCAGAGTTTTGAAACACCGGATTTTTATTTATTAAACAGATGGAAATAAATCCATGTTTTACAAAGGTAGCTTTAATATGGGATAAACCCGAATACATAAAAATAACATTTAATTTAATTTATTTGATAAAATAAGCCACTTCTTTAAGCCTTTCGGTGCCGTATCACAACTCTTATTCCAATCTACTGTAATCACCTGATACGCGTTTAAAAAACATTTGGTCAGCAGCAAATACTGGTGAGTTTATTCCGTTTTACAAAAACATATTTGTTATAATTTACAGTATTAAGAGCGATTACAATGTTTATATCAATCAATTACCCCAAATCGGTATTTGTCACTCGATCGGATCTGTGACTATGGTCATATCACACATTGGCTAACCCGTTGTCCAATGGTGAAGCTTATCAAGTAGTGTATACAAAACCCCACATACCGGCAGCAATTATAGAATACAAAGACTTAATCCCTGTAATTACAACTTTGAAAACAAGTAGGGTTTTGAAAGCATTTAATAAAAATAGAATGACTCACCTTGTAGGTCTTATAGTCTTGATTTAACAGGCCTCCTAATTCTAAATCTTCTGATAATTAAGCATCTACTTTAGAGTTCTGAATCTTCTGATAATTAAACATCTCGTTTGATAGTAATTTTATGGATTGGAGTTTTCTGATAGTTAAACATATAGTTTAACAGAATGGAATACGTATTAGTGTAAAACCAAATCAAACATAACGATGGTCACGAGATCAGAACCTTAACGAAATTCAACAAAGTATAGTCTTATTTAGACAACACTTTGGCATTCGTTAGTTAGTTCTTGAATCGATCGAACAGAATATCGTATCGGTGATTATTGGTTAGAACACCAACGTATAGAGAGAAGAATAGAAGGAATGAGCAAAGAATAATGAAATACTAGGCTCCTATTTATAGGTAAGGAGTATGCATTTCTAGGAAGTTTCCTTTATACTTTCTAGGAAATTACATATACTTTTCTAGGAAGTTACCTATACATTTTCTAGGAAGCTTCATATATACTTGTTTAGGAAGTTTCATATACATATTTCCTGGATACTTCCTACCCATATATATCCTCCTTACACCTTCCTTGCACATTCCTTAGATAATTCCTATCCATATACACTTTCCTTAGATATTATCTACCCCATATATTCCTTGTTGTTTAACTAATTAATTTATTTTAACCGTTTAATTAAGTAACTTTCTTATCTGATTAATTAATTAACTGACTTAACTGTTTAACTGATTAACTTACTTAGTTGTTAAGTTTACTTGGATTTTTTACGGATTATCTCACTTAGCTGTTTAACTGATTAATCTTCCTTAATTGTTTAATTAAGTAAGTAATTTACTTAGCCGATTAATTAATTAACTTACTTAGCTTACTTAACTGTTAAGTTTCCTTTCCTGTTAAGTTTCCTTAGCTATTAAGTTTACTTAACCATTAAGTTTTCTTAGCCACTAGGTTTACTTAATCGCTAAGTATTCTAGTTTAGCAGCCCCCTGGTTATGAGTTCTAATTTCTAGATACAATGGAACTCGTATTAGTGTATTAACTCAATTCAACATTAACGATAATCACGAGATCAAACCCACAACGAATGACAAAGTATAGTCGGGTACCGGCAACACTTAAACATCCATTGGATCGGTTTCAATCGATCGGATATAGTACCATGTCAGTAATCGAGTTATTACCCTGATATTGGAGCAGAGTTTCGGGAATTTTAGGCGTTGATTGCAAGAAACGGAGATACAAGGAGTAGGACGTCATTTTAAATGAGCGAACTGAGCAATCTGACCAAGTGCCAAACCATTGGTTTTATAGCCAAAATTGTTGCCTCTCGCGTGTCGCGTCAGCCCCACCTTATCCTGGCGCGTGGCGCGGGGGAGGTCCATTTAGCCTAGACCTGCCATGTGTCCAGTATAGTCCTGACAGCTGACACGTGGTGCCTCATCATGACACGTGTCTTTGGCCGTCTTTTTCGCCCAATCACGCGTTTTCTCGATTTTCGTGCTGGCGCTTATCGCGTACGTTTGGGTCTTGATCCCAAATGGTTCGATTTATAATTACGAGTCTAATAAAGGTACTTTTGTGCGGGTTAGTTTATCAACCATCAGGTTTTCAAGTTTTTTCGTACACACTTCGGATTTTGTTTCTAGATCTTTCCGAGGGTTGTTACAGCAGTAAATTACAATACTTGTTACAACTTAAATAAAAGATAAACAAGAAAAAAATTACAAAACAGAAAGATGTTCTTGGCTGAGGATCGTGTTAGACACAAGTCCCTTAAAACAAATTTCGAGTCTCCCAAGAGAACTCGTTTGTTTCCAGGATACAACGGCCCACGCAGTTGCACTACCGGAGTTGACGAAACCCGAAGGTATACCTTGAAACTAGAAAGAAAAAGAAGATGATTCTGCAAAGAAGAAATTGCATAAGTTGGTGAATTTTCGGTGTGCTTCTGCAGCAGGTTTTGATGTTGTATTTATACTGCATCCTAGATGAAACAACAAAAAACTGAATTAAATGAGAGAATTAAATTGCATTAAACGTCTTCAATGCATTTTAATTCATCATTTAATTCTCAGTTAAAACCATTGACTCATTTGTTTCAAATGCTGAAGTGAAACTGCTCTGTCATTAAAGTATGGAAGCTTCTGTTGCGCGAGCAGGATAGACACTCTAGTGCGCGTGCGCCATTTTAGCCCACTTTTATGCGCGCGCAGGACAAACACTCTGGTGTGCTTGCGCCATTTTGGCTCACTTTCATGAGCGCGTGCGCAGGACAAATACTAATGCGCATGCGCCATTTTGGCTCATTTTCATGCGCGAGCCTTTAGGTCTGCACCACTCATGCGCCCGCACGCCACGTCACCATTGAACCTATACGATCACGTCACACAGTCGCGTCGTATTGGCTCACTTTAGTGCGCTGCGCGCGTCACATTAGTGTCCATGCACCTGCCTGCCACGTCATCCGCCAAGGTTTACCTGCCACTTGGTCCTTGCAGTCCCTGTGCTTTACCATAGGCGCGTGGTCAAAAATACAAAGGCAGCTCTCAAGTGGCCCACGACATTGCGAAGCGCAAAGTGCGCCATCAAAATGCCACATTGCACCCAACGCCCACACCACGCGCATGCATGTGTGCGAGTGCGAGTGCGAGTTAGGGTGCTCCGCACCCTTCGCGAGTACACTAGTGTGTGCTTCCATGAAACAGTAAGGAAGGATTGTTCCCAGTTAAATACCTCTTTAAGTTTCATCTTTCCTCCTATGTAGGACAAGGTGCCACTTTCCCATTATTTCAGCATTCAATGCATCAAACATCAAACTTTGAGCATCGATATCTCGTTCATCTTAGCTCCGTTTTGGACGCGATTTAGTTCGTTGTGAAGCTCCTCCAACATAGAACACAAACCCACAAACGAATGTATAAAACCACTCATTTTCTTATATTTATTTCTAGTCCAAAATTAGGAAAAATACATTTCCTATATTTGTGAAAATTGCTATTTTCACAAAATTTCCAACAATCCCCTACATGAATAGAAATCGATCTTTCAAGTTTCAACGATACACATTCAGCAGTTGATTATTGCAAGATAGGTAGGTGCAACCTTTGAACCTTCTTTTGTGAAGCATACTTAGCCTCCTAGGGTCTTGTAGATGCGGTGTCTTTGAACAATCCCCCATTTATCTATCTGACAATATACATTCACACAATACTCTCCCTGGTTTAGTCAAGTCCTCATGGTTGTGTCCATTTATGGTCATGGAACACTTTTCTGGTTCTGCAATAGCTCTAGGATTTGTGCCTCCCCAGAAATCCATTCGAAGCGATCCCACTTCTCTCTAACATAGGTGATTCCTTTGAATTATTAAAAGCATCATGGTTAATTTGGATTTACTCAGATCCTTAACCTCAATATGCTTAACCTTCCTTCATGTCACTGATTGGAATGGACTAGGAAGTATATAACTCCCTTTATTAATTTTGGGGCACCCTGCACAGTGACTCACTTTGGGTTTATGATTAAGTTGTCCTATTGAAACTAGATCTTAGGGTCTCCAGTCAGCTAGGTTAGGTTTCCCTCATATCCCCTTCCTCTATGGGCTTTAATCCCATTCCTCTTGACGACTTATAAACTAAATCTTTGCTTAAGCCTTTTGTTAACGGGTCTGCAATGTTCTCTTTTAACCAAACATAGTTAATTGAGATAACACCTGTTGAGATTAGTTGTCGTAGCGTGTTGTGACTACGTCGAATATGCCTTGATCTGCCATTGTACATTGAGCTTTGAGCTCTAACAATCGTTGATTGATTGTCACAATGTATGCAAATCGCCGACAAAGGCTTTGGCCATCTTGGAATATCTTCCACAAATTGGCGTAGCCACTCCGCTTTTCCTCGCTTTTATCCAAAGCGACGAACTCAGATTCCATCGTGGATCTAGCTATAACAGTTTGCTTGGATGACTTACAAGCTATAGCCGCTCCCGCAAGTATAAACACATATCCACTTATCGATCTGTGATCTTTTATATCTGGTATCCAGTTTGCATCAGTGTATCCTTCGATCACTGCTGGATCACGGGTATAGTGTAATCCGTAATCTCTTGTGTATCTTATGTATCTAAGCACCCTTGTGATAGCTTTCCAATGATCCGAACTTGGATTACTGGTGTATCTACTTAGCCTGCTCATAGCATATGCTAAGTTAGGTCTAGTATATGCCAATAGATACTTGAGACTACCAATGATCCTTGAGTACTCTAACTGAGCAACACCCTCGCCTCTATTTTTCCTTTGACGTTGGGTGTTATCAAATGGAGTTCGAGCTATAGTCGTATCGTCCGAATTGAATTTCCCAATGATCTTGTCTACATAGTGAGATTGACTCAATACAAGACCATTTTGGGTTCTAGTGATTTTTACTCCAAGAATCACATCCGCTAGGCCCATGTCTTTCATGTCAAACATCGCTTTCAACATATCTTTAGACTTTAGTTGAGTTGATCATATTATCATCACTCCCAATGATAAGCATGTCATCTACATAAAGACATAAAATTATATAACAGTAAGGAATGAGCGAGTGCGAGTGCGAGTTTCGGTGCTCCGCACCCTTCGCGAGTACACTAGTGCGTGCTTCCACGAAACAGTAAGGAAGGAGTGTTCCCACTTAAATACCTCTTTATGTTTCATCTCTCCTCCTATGTGGAACAAGATGGCACTTTCCCATTATTTCAGCATTCAATGCATAAAACACCAAACTTTGAGCATCGATATCTCATTCATCTTAGCTCCATTTTGGACACGGTTTAGTTCGTTGTGAAGCTCTTCCAAGATAGAACACAAAACCACAAACGAATATATAAAGTCCCTCAGTTTCTTATATTTATTTCTAGTCCAAAATTAGGAAAAATACATTTCCTATATTTGTGAAAATTGCTATTTTCACAAATTCCAACACCATGCGGCTTCCCCCTTCCGGCCTGGTTGCTGCACAGCATCATCGCCATCACCCATGCAGGTTGGTGTACGGCTTGATGTTTGTGGGTGGAGTTTGCCGCATGAAACAAGAAAGACAGTGGACCATTGGAAGTTAAATGATCAAAGATATGACCGTTGAAGGTTTTTTTTTTAAATTTAATTATTCTTTTTAAACATTACAAATAACCCCCTCATTCACCTTTTTACACGAACCTTCTACCATTGTTATTCTAATGTTCACCGCTTACGCTCAAACCTTCACTTTTTTAATCTCGTCATCAACCGGACCTCGAAGAGGAAGACGAAGAATAGTTTCGTGTTATGTCTATGTTTTTTCTAGTTTTATTTTAGTTGTGTTTTCTTTATTTAATTTTATTAGTTTGTTTAATTTAAATTAAAAAAAAAGTTATAGGGTACCTGTGGGTAGGTGATCCCGGTATTTTGCCCTATCTAAGTTACTTGAGATTGAAAATGACATGGCGGTGCATGATTGGACGGGATTAGGGTACTACGCTAGGGTGCTCCTTCCACCCTAATCATTGATAAAATAAAAACTTTAGACGAATATTTATTGTTCGTGTGACATATGTATCTAAACGTGGCTCAAATGGGTTGCACATGATGAGTTTAACTCAATCCTCTTTTTGCAGAGTAGTAGTATTATTATTATTATTATTATTATTATTATTATTATTATTATTATTATTCAAAAATTATAAACTTACCACATATCTATACTACAGTTGCCTTTAAACTATAGAAATCGACACAAATTATTGTTTTAACTATTGAATTTATATTACAAAATAACTAACCTGTTTAGGTTTTTACATAGTCGGTGACCTTATAAACCCTCTAAATTACATAGTTTTGAATATGATTGGTTAATCTTCAAGACATCTAGACCTAAGGATTGTGTTCGGACATCCAAGGCCTATGTATCTAAGGCTACTTTAACCATTGTTATGTTACCTTTTGCATATTATCCAGAAGAAAATGATGTCTAACATCTATATGTTTAATCCTAAGATGTAACAAAGGAATTTTATTAAGATTATTAGCACTCCTGTTATCACAAAATACAGGATTGATAGAAGCATTTTCCTCATAGTCTATAAGTGTTTATTGCGTCAATAATGATTGTACACATACTTTACCGGCGTCTACATATTTAATTTTGGTTACCCATAGTGAACCAAATGCTTGTATATTTGAAAACCAAGATGTTAGTGCTAAACCCATAAAGGCACAAACAACACTTGTACTTTTTCTATGAATCATGCATCTACCAAGATCAGAATTTACAAAACACATTATATCAACACCTTCATTTCTTGGATGTCATAATTCAATGTCTATAATTCTTTAAATGTATCGAAAGATTCCCTTTACGGCTTCATAGTGTGATTTCTTTGGATTTTACTAAAATCTTGCACAATAGCATACACTATACATAATATTAGGGTGACTTGCCGTTAGATAAAGTAAGCTCTCAATCATACCTCGATATTTGGTGTTATCAAAAGATTCACCTTCTTCCTATTTTGTCAAGGTAGTAGTTGTAGCCATGGGTGTATCCATAGTTTTAACATCCTGAAAGTTATATATTGGTTAATAAAGGTACCATCATACTCATTTAAAATTCTTCATGCATTTTGTTAGAAAACTCATCACACAAACCATCATAAGCAGAACTAAATATAATATTATCAACATATACTTGCACACGTATCATTTCGTTACCTTTCTTTTTAACAAACAAAGTATCATCTACATTACCCATACTATATCCATTTTCAAGCACGAAAGTTTTTAATCTATCATACTATGCCCTGAGATCTTTTTTAAGTCCATATGATATGTAATTTGTAAACTTGATGAGGTTTAATAGGATCTTCAAAATCGAGAGGTTGCGACACATAAACTTCTTCATTAACAATTCCATTTAGAAAATCACTTTTAACATCCATTTAATAGAGTTCAAAATCTTTAGCAGAGGCTAAATTAAGCAACGCTATTATGGATTCTAATCTAGCAATTGGAGGAGAAGTTTCACCATAGTCAATGCCTTCTTGTTGATCAAATCCTTAGGCTACTAACTTAGCTTTGTTTCTAGTAATCAGACCATTTTTGTCACACCCCAACCGATGGTGGAAACATCAGAGTGAGACGAAATAGATTGCTCAGTAGACATAACACTAACACTTGCGACAAGTATTTAAATAATGAATTTCATTTTATTACTATAAGAATACAAGTACAACGTGGAAAGGAAAATACAATTACAACAACTTGAAATAAAAGAATTACATTACAATAAGTACACAAAATTTAAAATGAGTATCTAGGCATCCTACTATGTTCCATGCATCATCAACATCATCATTAAACCTGCAACATGTTTTAAAAGCGTAGTTCAGTACAAAAGTATTGGCGAGTATACAAGTTTGGTGTAGTAGCATATAAGTATAAAAATGATAATGAACAATCCACATGGCAAACCTAGTTATCAAGATTGACGTATAAACTGGCATGTGAACAAACAAGTCAAACCAAAGTTTAATGCAAGTATGACCTCTCGTTCACGGGTGGTGCGTTACTCCTATAGCGCTATATATGTTAAGGGAGGCTTGATCGAAGTTAATGACAAGTTCATCACATAAGAATCACCCAGAAAACACGAATTAAGCATAACAAATAGCAAGCATGTATTGGATTGTATGTTTGTATAACTGCATAAGAATATGTATGTTAAGTGTGTTTTGTATATGAAAACATGTTACACCCAAAAAGTGTGAAAACGGTAAAATGGGTCAAGTATACTCACAAATTTGCTAGGTCTTCGGATTATCCAAGTATTGACGAGTTAACGAGAATGAGAGAATGAATGTGTTTGGATTGGAGTTCAAGGAATGTTTATATTTGGAATTAGGAATTTAAGGTACACAAAGTATGTATATGAGAAAATAATCATCTAGACTTAATACTCATTTTTGACACTATACAACCCATAGGGTTAGAATGATTTCATGCGTTAAAATACCCATTAGAATCGTAACGAGAATTTAAATATTTAGATGATGTAACTTAATATCATGACGAATAATCATTTGATTATCATCAAGGTTTGGTTGTTATATGTTTTATATATTATATGTAGTATTTAGTATAAGTATAGTCTAACATGTATTACAAGAATCTCATATAAGTCATGCAAGGAGGTAGGAGGATAACCTTCCATTTTAATACCTCTTTTGTAGATTCACCAATGCACAAGTTGTCACAAGGACAACAAGGATGGTCATGAATAAGACATAATAGAAATGAAATGAAATGTACATACTACTCTAAGGAGAAATCATCAAGTGATGTGTGGATCGAAGGTAGGATAGCCAAAGCTTTCCAAATAATCACACTCATATCAACACTTGTGGGTTAAAACCCTTACAAAACAGAAAGTTTGGAGTGATAAAACACCTCCTAATTGTATATAACAACCTTGTTTTTAAGCATACCAATCATAGACGTGATTAGTAGCATAAGGACATAGGTTTGTATGAATAGCATAAGTTTAAAGTAAGTTTTAATAAGTTTTTATTCAAAACAGAAAGTTCCTAACACTTTTATCCTCAATGTGGTGATGTTCCATCTTTGGTTTTCCATGGAAAACCTATGGAAACACTCCTAGAGGTGTCCCAAGTGTTAAGAAGCAAGAATATGTGAAGAAGATGGAAGATAAGTGAGGTTAAACTCACTTTTGTAAACTGCCTTGAATCTGACTTTTGCTACTGATTTGCAACTGATTTGGAGTGATTAGGGAGTGAGAATGAAGTGTTTGTAAAGTGGGAGAAATGTGGAAATGAGTTGTGTTATATAGGTGAGCTTAGGGTTGAGTTAGGTGGTGTTTAATGTAAGAAACACACCTAAGCAAACACAAAAATGGCCAATGGATGAAGCTGAAACAACTTTCTGCCGGATTGGGGTTGTAGCGCGACGCGACGGCTCAGGGAGATCCCCGTCGCGCGACGCGACGGCTGGTATCTCCGGATTCAAGTTTGCATTTTGTCATTTTAGGCCCTTGTAGTTTGTATTGCTAGGTTTTAAGGTAGTTTAGGTACAAAATGCATAACATGAGGGTGTATTATGTAAATTAGACATATGAATAAGTATGTTCAAGTAGGATTAAGTATACGTATCGTGAATAAATGTCGTAAGCGTATAAACATGAGTGATAAGCGTATAAATCATGCGCGTATGATACGAAATTGTAAGTTTATCACATGTTTCCAAGAATTACGAAATAGGTATCAAAGTGTAACGAATCAATACGTGTAAGTATAAAAGGCATAAGTAAAGGTATAATTCGTATAAAATAGGAGTGTTATTATGATTGAAGTCTCGGTCTGCAAAGTTATAAAACGAATTACGATTACCAAAGAAGCAAGATTTCCAAGAATAGATTTACAAAGCAAGCTTTCTAATTCAGGTAAGTCACGAAAAAGCAGAGCGTTACAATTTTCATCCATCTTATTTATAAAAACGTATTCAGTGCCTAAAATGGGGTCACCACAACACATGGATTGCTCATAATCTTCATCATCACTAGATGATTTAGCATGTTTAGCTTTAAGAGCAATTAATTTGTTTTTATCATTTTTAAGTTTGGCGACTTCATCATCTTTTTCCATGATAACCTCATAACCTTAAATGTTTCCAATCAATTCTTCCATTTGAATAGCGTTGAGATCCTTTGATACTTAATGGAAATTACCTTAGCTCTCCACCTAGGATGTAAAGCTCACGAAAATTTACTTACATAATTTTAATTAGGATCAGTAGCATCAAGAGCTTTAAGGCTAGTAACAATAACATTAAATCTAGCAAAACTCTCATTAACCCTTTTCATGTTCACCAACATTGTATTGCTCATATTATTATGCAAGTAATTCAATCTTGTTGTCCATTACTTGATGGTTACCTTGGTGGGTTATAACAAGAGTATTTCAAACTTCATGATGGGTTGGTAAAAGTCTAAGCTTTAAGTGGTTTAATTTTACTGAATTATGTGAAATATACTCTTGAACCACACTACTTTGAGATGGTTTGAGTTTTACAGGATTTGACATATTTAAGGTGTGTCTGTGAGTTATTTCGAAGCGTTAAGGATGAAGACAGGCAAACCGATTAGGGGTAGAATAGGGATTCTTCGGCTTTGGCCAGTTGTTTGCAGGAGGTGCATCAGTAACTTGTACTGGTCTGGTGAACTTTGTGTGATTCAGGACCAATGTAGCAGGAGTTTCAATAGTTTTAAAATCTCAAAAGAACTAGTGGATTAACAATAACTGCAATTACTACATGGGTAGAATACTAGTTTTTCATGAAAGTTTTCATGATTCTGAATCTTGCTTTTCTTATTAGCTAAGACCATGTAACAATTTTCAGTATTATGATTGGTTTTCTCACAAACAGTGCATAATAATGTGTCTTTTGTGCTTTTACCCCCTTCTTAACCAGATTTTGATTTGGTTTTCAACTTTTGGTTAGGGCCAACAATTTTGGTCAAAACTGCTGGTGGGTTAGAAATTGGTGCCCTTTTCCATCAAATGTCATAAAAGTCATGGGTTTGAAGTTCTTGTCTACACATGTTTCATCAGACCATTTGATGGTGTGTTGATCCATGAATTTGTGAAAAGAACCACACTCAGTGATTGCAGTCTCCTTTCTAATTGATGAATTGGATTCAATGTCATTGACTTGAGATTTAGTAGTGTAATCACTTGATCCTTGATTATGTTAATAACTAAGACCAAATTTTACATTGTTTTTAGATTGCTGATTTAGCAAAATTTCAAAATCCTTACATGACTCAACCCAATTTTGGAAATTTGTGTTGATTCAAGTTGTTATTGACAAGATTAATATTTTGAAAGAAGTGATTTAAGTTGTCCAGAATGATTTGGAACTTCATGTTTTAATTCAGAAATAACTTGATCTTTTTCTTTCAGAACTTGTTTGTGAGACTTGATGGTTTGTGCCAGCAATTTCTCAGAGTTTTCAGATTTCTCAAGTAACATGACATTCAGTGCTTTGATATCCCTAAATGCTTGAATGCACTTTTCATAACATAGTTCTGATAATATTTTTGGGGACATATCAACATGCTGGGATGGTCCAACAGTTGTTGATTCAGCAGTTAGAATAATGCACAAACTAGCAGTTTCACTAGTGTTGTGATTAGATGTCTCACTTAATGCTTCAAAGGCAACTAGTGCAAGATTCTGGTGATTCTGTGCAAAATGATAAAGTGTCCGTCATTCAAATCCTCAAGCAGACTACTCCAATCTACAAAGGTTTGAGTGAAAAATCTTTGTTGAGTAGTTTCTAGTGCAGGGGAACTAGTAGTTTGAGAAACTACTGGCAAATGAGCCTGGGATTGAGTTTGTGCTTGTGAGGGAGTTTGAACTTGTACTTGTAACATGTTAGTGGTGCGTGTCGAGCGTGATATGATTTCATTAATATTTTAAGTTCGTTTTACGCATTAGTCAAGTTTTAAATTTATAAAACACGATGTTGTACTAACACTAAACACACACTAGGGAAAGTACTCATTACGAGCGTAGTATAGTGTTGGTAAGATACCGAGGTCGTCCAAGGACACAAGAGCTTTTAATACCGGTTTATTGTCAACGTCTAATCGATCTAAATTTTTGATAAAAGTTTTTAAACATGAAAGTAAATCTAAAAAATTAAAAGATAAAAAAAATGAAAAAAAAAATAGACAAGATAGAATCACTTGGATCCAACTCCTCTTTAATGTACCCTTTGATGATTTTCGCACTTTCGGACTTTTTAAGAGATTATCTTAGTTATAGTAGTAGGCCCCTCTTTTGAAGGTGACGTTACCCTCAACCTAGTGGTTTGAGTCAGCAGGGATACAATCCCAAAGGGTCGGAATATTGAAAGGCAATTAAGTAAGTTATTAATGCGAAAAGTGGTAGGCCCCTCTTTTGAAGGTGACGTTACCCTCGGCTAAGTGGTTTGAATCAGCAAGGATACAATCCCAGGAAGCCGGTTTAATGTTTTAATAGTAGTTTACATATGAGGGGTTCAAGCTATTCGCACCCCCGCCATCCAATACCTTTGGGGAATTGAAGGAGGTCCTCGTAAGCTTGAACCAAATCCTCACAGGAACTATACATTGAACGAGACAAGAACTTTACCAAACCACCCTCCTAACCCCCTTCCAGGTAGTTAACGCGCTTTATATAGACCGTAAAGACACGAATGAGCAAATCAATGACATCATGAAGAAATGGTAAAGAAAATTCACTTTCAACATAAGAAACTAGTTATTAAAGTCATTAATACAAACCCAACATTAGTACTAAAAAGGGTTGGTTTTATGCTTCTATTGATGTAATTTATATGTTACATTGTGTACACATCAGTTAGCATGTGGTGTGTGATATTGAGAATGAACATTCACATGAGGATATGAATCTTGAATGGGTGGATGTGCAAATTGTGATGCAGATTGTATGTTATGACCAGGGGTATTTTGGGAAAAACTTTGATATGAGTTTTGAAATTCTGGATATTGACCAACAGTTGATTGATTCATTTGATTAGGATAAGTCACAACTGGTACAGATTTTTGTGCAAGATTCCTACACTCTTTTGCAAAGTGACCTAACCTATGACATCTATAGCATTCAACCCTGGATTTATCCTTCTCCAATTTACCCCTTCACTCTACACTAGGAAATTTCCTACCAGTTTTGTTATTAAATTATTTAGACTTAATACTCAATATAGCAAGCTGGTCAAAGAGGTCAAACTCTTCCTAGTCAACAGGGTCCATTGGTCTTATGATCATACATCATCAAAGCATAATTTTGATTTCCTACATGTAATGTGTTATTTTGGGAACTAAATCCAGAAGTTATATCAACAAAGTGATCATAACTCTGTTCATTCACTTTATAAGACGACGAACATGATGACTCATCTTGACTTATCATGGTTGTGTTACCAAATGTATAATCATCAGCAGTTTTACCTGATGACGTCAACTTCTGTTTCTCATCAAGCACTCTCTCATAAGTGAGGCAAATTTCCATGAAGCTGTGTCAGAGTCATCTTCTTAAAACCAATAGAGTTTCTGAACACATAAGTAGTTGCATCCCATTTATCAGGAAGTGATCTCATAAATGTGTGACTCAGAGCAGAGTTTGTAAAAACTTTATTTACAAGCCTAAGCTCGTTGATGAGACAGTTAATCCTTTCAAACTGTTGAGTCGGAAATTCTCCCTTGATATGAGAAAATGTTTCGTACTGTTGATTCAGTTCTTCTCGGTTGTTCTCTTGAACCTCTTCTGTACCACCGAATTGTTTGTTCAAAGCATCCCACAATTCTTTGACATTCTCACGATGGAGCAATCCAACAAAGAATTCATTGGGTAAGGCCATGGCCAGTATCCCGAATGCCTTAGCATCGGGCTCCAACTTTTGGAACTCCTACTCAGAGTAGTTTGTGGGCTTTTTAGGAATATTAACATTCAGTTGTTCGGTATTTGGAACAGTGGGAACATGAGGGCCATACACCACAGATCTCCATCTACTAGTGTTCTGCTATGACAGGTGATGACTCATCCTTTGTTTCCATATTTTAAATTCATGATGAACGAGCATCAGAGGCTTGTTTGTCGATCCGATATTGTGAGGATCATGAGTGATTGACATATCTCTAAGTTCTATCAACTTTTAATTCAGAAAACAGAGTACCAGTGATATGTGTAAAATGCAACATATAAATTACATCAAATGAGGCATAAAACTAACCCTTTTTTAGTACTAATGTTGGAAAAAGTGTGTTTTTGTCTTCCTTTTGTATTTTCAGGATTAAATGAGCTCAAATGAACAAAAGAAGCAAAAATGCAGCTAAATCTAACATAAATACAAGAAAAGGAATAAACGTGGCATGCCCGACCCCTCGACAGCATCTTCCCAAGCAAAAACAAGGCAACAGAAGGCTGAACACGCCCCGTGTCTAGCGGACACGGGGGCGTGCCCAAGTGTCTGCAGAAAAGAAAAAGTTGTAGAAGCTTCTATTTCCCAACACGGGGGCGTGTCCAGCGGAC
Organism: Helianthus tuberosus; assembly: GCA_030545235.1. Classification (NCBI taxonomy): domain Eukaryota; kingdom Viridiplantae; phylum Streptophyta; class Magnoliopsida; order Asterales; family Asteraceae; genus Helianthus; species Helianthus tuberosus. The sequence continues at coordinate 190,277,531 of CM060409.1, forward strand.
ACGGGGCCGTGGTCAACGCAAAGATTCGCAGAATCTGAGCAAATCTTGATAGTACAGATACGCTTCTTCACACGGGGGCGTGATCAACTAATGCAGACAAACTTCATTTAATGAAGAAAGAGAAGAAGAGTGGACACGGGGCCGTGCCCAGCGGACACGGGGCCGTGTCCGGGCTTCTGTGTAGGCTATAAATAGGGGTGCTTGGCTCACTTGCAAATCATCACTTGGCAAACCACCTTTCTCACACTTCACCCACCCACCACCACCATCACAACCCACATCCACCACCATCATCCATCATCCATCATAGAGTGTGTGTAGTAGTCTTGGGATCCAAGATTGATAGTAAGAGTTCTTGACAATCAAAGGCCACGTTTGCCTAAGTCTCTTACATCACTTGGTGAAGACAAGCATTTAGTATAATACTTTTTATTTTTAATCTTTTCGCACTTTTTATTTGGTTATGTATTAATGACTTTAATAACTAGTTTCTTATGTTGAAGGTGAAACTTCCTTTTCATTTGTCAGTGGTGTCTTGGCGTTATTTTACTGTCTATATAAAATAAAAGATGTACACCATTCATATCTCCACGGTCTATATGGAGATATGTTGGCTACCTGGTCGGGGGTTAAGGGAATGGTTTGGTAAGCGTCTTGCCTTGTTCAGTGTATAGATCCTGCAAGGACCTGGGTCAAGCTTAGTAGGACCTCCTTCAATACCCACTGGTATTGGATGGCGGGGGTTCGAATTTCTTGATCCCCTCATATGTAAACTACTATTAAAACATTAACCCGGATACTTAGGATTGTATCCCTGCTGACTCAAACTACTTAGCCGAGGGTAACGTCACCTTCAAAAGAGGGGCCTACCACATTACGCATTAATAACTTAATTAATTATCTTTCAATAATCCAACCCTTTAGGATTGTATCATTGCTGACTCAAACTACTGGGTTGAGGGTAACGTCGCCTTCAAAAGAGGGGCCTACTACTATAACTAAGATAATCTCTTAAAAAGTGCAAAAGTGCGGAAATAATCAAAGGTTATACTAAAGGCGAGTCGGAACCAAGTGATTCATCTTGTCTATCTGTTTTTATTTTATTTTTATTTTCAGCATTTTTAGTTAGTTTTTATTTTCATGTTTAAAACCTTTTGCCTAAATTTTGATTTGATTAGACGTTGAGGATAAACCGGTACTAAAAGCTCTTGTGTCCTTGGACGACCTCGGTATATTACCAACGCTATACTACGCTCACGATGGGTGCACTTGCCCATATGTGTGTTTAGTGTTAGTAAAATATCGTGTTTTATAAATTTAAAACTTGACTAAAGTGTTAAAAAGGGCGAAAAATATAACTAAAAACATATAACGCTACACACGCATCAACCAGAAACAACTAGTTGATCTAATTAGTCTAATTCTTCTCAATGTCCTTTGATCACTCAATCAGTTATCATTTTGAGCTAGATTATCTTCTAAATCAACGGTGAAGTCAATTCAGTGAACCTCGCTCTAATACCAACTGTTGGATCTGAGTGTGTGTTGTGTGTGTTTTTCTTTGTAAAACAGCTAATCAAATTGGAAATCAATCAAACAGTAATATCTAAACACATCAAACAATCATAGATGAATAGGGAATGATTGCAAATGATTCATTATACTAATCAATAGATGTAATACACTCAAAACAAGTACACAATAGTCCCACTCACAAGGTGAACACACTCTCACTAAGTTTTTATGTACTTAGATCTTAGAGTTAACCAATTCCTAGAATACTCAAAACTATATATAAGAGGTGTGAACTTTTAGTGACGTCATCATGAAAGCGACCTTCAACAGCTACATTAAATGATGTAACAGCCAGCAGTTGTGAAACTACTAGATTGTTACACTATTTCATTGAACTATTGGATCTTTAGAGAAATACAGTGAATTGTTGGATTTCTTAGAACAACTGGTTGTGACCCAACTCTTTTGGAAATCTGGAACTTCTGTCTTTGACTTGTTGATTGGTCTTTGGGTCTTCAGCCTTTGACTTTGGTTGACTTGACTGCTAACTAGATCTTCTTTGATCAACACTTGTTCTCTATATTCTTGAAGGCAGTAGTTTAATGAAACAGGAGTTGTGGCAGTTGTTTTGTAAAGCTTTCAAGGGAAGAGAAACTGCTGGACTTGAATATTGTATTTTAACTTATTCAGGCAAGGATGGTGGGTCCTTTGGGTTTTGACTTTCATCGTTAGCAGATCTTATATAACCCAATACTCAACATGTATAACTAATTACGCAACTTATAAAATATAATTACGCAACTTGTGTCAATAACTATGCAATCTATATTAGTCTTTCGTACACTTTGCACGTTAATAATTCTTTGTAGTTTAAGCTTATACTATATGAGATTTCCCAATATGTCATGGATTCATTTTTCCTGATATAACTTAGACAAGTTCCACACTAGTTATGCTTTGCAATAGAAAAATGCTTTTTGATCTATTGCTTACGATTTCATGTCATAAAACATATTTTTCTATTGACCGGGTTGGATTTTATATTTGCAATTGTGAAAAGATAAATCATGATAAACCTAATACAAACATATATTAAAAACTCAAATTTTATTATACAGATATTAAAGGAACCTAATACAAACATATATTAAAAACTCAATTTTTATCATACATATATTAAACGTGTGGCATATAAGGAGTACTTTTCTTCAAGTTTTAAATTATATGTTTTTTAACTTATTTAGTTTTATTCTTCTTTAATAATTTATGTTTATTCATTTATTTAAAAATCCTTAATATGCAGGTTTGTTTACTTTTTTCTACATTCTAATATAAATTTTATTGAAAACGGATTTGTATTCAAAATTTAAGTATTTTTTTGGCATCGTAAGCTAGAACGAGTGTCGATACCCTAATGAACCGAACCGATAACGACCGATTTGTATATACACACCCTTTAGAGCTTCCTCATTAAGGTCATCCACAACTTAGTGACATGGCACCGATTTGGATTTGCGGGCCACCTACATGGACCAACCTTGCGTTGTGGAGTGGCGTTCGGCCAACCCAAGTATGCAAAAGCAAACCTTCAATGGACTAAGGTGGTGGGGTCCTTCTCTCAAACATATAATTTTTAATATTTTTTAGTGGTGGTTTGTGGATGTTTGTTGCTACCGGAAAAGTTAAGTAAAGGTTTTTAGTGAGATTTAGAATCTAATATGCCATGTTGAGGTGTAGGTTTGTAGAGTTTAGCGTTGTGGATGCTCTAACGGTAGGGGTGTTAAAAAAAAATCCGGATCCGAAACCCGAATTCAGAATATCCGAAATCCGTATCCGAAATTCCGGATATCTGAAAATTCGAATGTCCGAAACCGGATAATCCAAATTTTCGGATTCATATTCAGAGATGAATTTAAAAAATTATGGATAATCCGACTATCCGATATCCGAAAACTATATTTTTTACAAATATATATATTGTATATGAGCATTATATTTAGTTTGAAATATAGTAAAAAATAGTAAATAGTCGGATTCGATGTGGATTTATGAATGTTTTTAGTTTTCAATGTTAGAAATTTGGAAAATCGAATATATGTTTTGTTTTGATCTATGCACGAAATGAATTTTTTTTTTATAAATTTGGATATTCATTTGGATACCCGAATCCGTATCCAAAATTTTGGATATCCAATTTTCGGATATCTGAAATTTTAGATACGAATATTAATATTCACTATCCAAAATTTTCGGATATCCGTTTTTCGAACATTCGAAAACTGGATAATACAATCTTGAACACCCATATCTAAAGGGTTTTTGGAAAAGAGAGAGGACGAGATAGAGGAAGAAAGTGGTGAGTTAGAAGAAAGCGAAGGTGAAGATTCTTGGTTAAAACCACCGAAAACCATGTATGTGCCGCGGATTTTTGGATAGATGCGAAAGATGGTGAACGGGTGATGTGACACTTATGAAATTTTTATTGTTTTTCCTAAATAATTTACTTTTGTTAACTTAAAAAAAGTGATATGCATATGTGTTTCGACATAAAATTTATTAATGACAGAGTTGTATTCAAATTTCATATCATAATAAACTATATCAAGTACTAGTGCTGTAGCGGTGCGTGACAAATCAAACCAAATCAATACCGATCGAAACCAAATTTCCACCGCATTACGCGAAAATCCCATTAGTTCCTTATAGATTATATATACCACATTATATATACACTTAAAAGGCTATGTCGGTGGGCTAATCCGACATAGCCACGTGTCGACTTCTGGTTGGTCAAAAGAATTTTTTGCTTTTAACCCTTAACTTTTCTAATTTATGTGTTTAGTCCTTCTATTATAACTATCATAATATACATGTTTAGTCCCTCTACTTAATAAACTTTATTCCTCATTAGTTGACTTTGCTAATATACATGTTTAGTCTCTCTACTTTAACTTTGTTGTCCTTCTACTCTAGCTTTCCTAATATACATATTTAGTCCCTCAACTTAATAAATTTGATTCCCCATTAGTTTACTTTGCTTATATACATGTTTACGTCATCTACTTTAACTTTGTTGATATACATATTTAATTACTCTACTTTACTTTTATTTAGTTAAGTATTTCGCCTTTTAGAGCTTTTTTTTTCTCCCTAACGTGATGAACCAAAGCCAATCCAACTGAATAATATTGTTTCCGCTATTGGTATTATCAGAACCAATATTTTTTCTTTTAGTATTTCGTTTGTTAGTGTTTTTTATACATACGTGGACGTTTCAATAATCCTTTTCCAATGATTTTATGTTACCCCTTTTGGTTGCTATACTGAGTGTCGGTACTATATTGATAATCAAACTCACGCCGCAACGAGCGGGGTAAAATTTCTAGTTTATATAAAGAATCATAATTAATTATTGCAATATAGTTTTTTAGTAATATCGTGTAATGCATGGAGAATATATGTGCACATATCTTGATGTCATGTGGATGTGACACGATGCATGCTCATTGACCAAATCAATGAAGCAATTTTTATCAATAATAATTACTATATGATAGTAAAAGAAGTGAATGAATAGTGTTTTCAGCTTCATCATTTACGTGTCTTAATCTTGGCTGTCCACATATTTGACACCTCACTCACACGAACTTGAATACAGAGAGACACGCTGATGTATAGAGATTAGAGTCTGAGAAAGAGAAAGAGCGAGAGCCGTCAGGGAGTGGCGGAGGCGCGGAGCCATGGAGGAGCACGGCGGCGCCATGGAGGAGCACGGCGGCGCCAACTGATTCCGGTGTGTCAACAACCCCAACCAACGAAACAACGACTGAGAAAGAGAGTTGTGAGGCAGTGGCGGCTGAACACCGGCCCCAGTGGCGGAGCGATGGAGGAGCACGACAGCGCCACCTGATTCCAGCGCGTCAACAACCCCAACCACGGAACAACGGCTGAGGGTTTCAGAGAGAGAAAGAGGCTGTGTAGACGGTGGCCATGACGACGGTTAGCATTCCGACCAGATTTCGGTAAGATCCGAACCCATCTTCATGTTTCGTTCTTTGTTAGATCCGTTAAAAATGGGTCTTGAAAGCATCATATATGTTGATTTGGTGTACCCAATTGTTCCGGTGAAGGAAGATGGCAACTAGATTTTGCTATCAGCACAACTATTATCCTTTGCTACGATTAAACTATTATCCACTATTATACCTTTGTTTCATCGTAGGTTCTCTCAACCCCATTTTGTAGATCAAAGAAACAAGGGTAATTTCTTTTAGATGTTATTATGTGTTTTTAAATATGTTTTTTCTATCATTCACAGTTGATTTCAAAATTCAGGGTATAATTGTGGTTAAATTGCTATCAGCACAACTAGGGTTTTGGGGTGAGTCGTTTACCTTTTGTCGAGAAGGAGGACCTTCAGCCGCATCGACTCCTTCGCTGATTTCACCGGTAAGATTTCTTCATTGTGTGATGATGCTTCGATCTGGTTCTCTTCCCATTTGTTCAAATTTTTCCCAGCTTCTTTTGATTTTCGCCGACATCAATACATTCATAAGGTTTGTTTGTTTGCTTTTGCAATAATGTTATTAGGGTTTTTTAGTTTTAACAATGGGGATAAGTATGCATGCGTAAATAATGTCATCTGATTGGGTTATTTGGAGGTGTTGTTCATCTGATGCCACGTTGTTTTTTACTTTACAAATTTGATCTTAATAAAAAGTAAATACAAAGAGTCAGAAAAAAAGAGAGGACATTTACTTCCGGCGAACGGCCGTGCGGCCGACAATGGAAACACCTAATAGTCGAACAACGACGGTGCAGCGGTTGGGTTTTTCATGCTCTTAACGGAGGAGGAACAGAGGATTTCGGCTATTATTAGCGGCAACGGCGGAAGGATTTGGGTGCTGCCAGGCAGACCTCATTTTGGGTAGCTATGGAGCTTCGCAGCGGTGGCTCCGGAGACGGTGGTTTCTCCGTCTAATGTGATGGCTTCATATTAGGGGAGGTAGTCTTCCTTATTTGACTTAATTTTAGTGGTAGAGGCTTTAATATTAACTTGGTTGTGTTTCCACAGATAATGGCAATCGGAGTTGATCTTTGGCCGGCGGTTTTATTCCGACGAGTAGTAGCAACATACATGGTGGCTATGTTGTCAAAAGCGCAAAAAGCGCGCGCCTAGGCGCCCGGGCGCAGCGAGGCGCACCTATAGCGCCTGGTGGTAGCCTAGGCGCAAAAATGGGCTTTTTTGAAAAAAGCGCTGCTGAGGCGCAAAAAGGCGCGCGCCTAGGCGCAAAAACAGTGCTGAGGTGCAGTGGATAAGCAGGAAAACTGAAAAAAATGAAACCGACTATTAGCTACATGGTCTTAAATGGCATATATAATAGTTTTTTTAATTTTATATGTGGAATCTTATTTATTTTCAAAGCATAACATATTTTTTATATTTTTTCTCTATGTGCGCTTTTCTTAAAAAAGCCCACGCTTTTTTTGCGCCTTGCGCCTAGGCTCTGGGCGAGGCCGATGCGCCTCGCCTGCGCCTTGCGTCTTTGACAACATAGCATGGTGGTTTCGTAGCGACTGTAACAACGTGGGGCAGAATTGATAGCAGTTTTGGGGTACCGTCTCCTTTTAGTTGATGCCATGTTCACTGTTGTTGTTCATTACAAATTGAGAGCAAGATATTTTTTTGAATGTTCAGAAGGTGTTGTATAAGTACTTTTGTTTATTTTTGCCATTTGACCAAGACCATCTTTTGCACAGTGACTTCTCTAAATGTATAGACAAACATAAAGATTATGTGAGAGTCAAATCTTTAGTATTATATGATGTCTATTACAACTTCTTTAGCTTTTAGTTGTTTAAATATACAAGAGTTATAATAATGAGCCTTTTTGTTCTCTTCATGTTTCAGATTTATATAATTGGAGGAGACGATACTCAAACGGGAGCAGCGGTTATTTATCAAGTAATTAAATGATAAATCTTTTCCCTTTCCTATATGAACTCAGGAATTTTATGAAACTTAAAGAGAATTTGTTAAATTGGGAATAACTCTGCAAAGGAAAGATATTGTATTACAATAACATTGTATTTGTGCAGGAAGTGAGAAGGCGTGGGCTTAAGGCTGTAGTTGTTGGGATTCCTAAGACAATTGATAATGATACTCTGGTACTCGCATTCCTACAAATGGTATTTTCCTGAATTAGGTGTATTTCATCTTGGCCATGCGTTAAACACGTGTGAACTTAACACGGTAATGTGCTAATATCATAATTATGTTTGGTTATTTGGCTCACGCATTATGTTAGTCACCATTCATTACCTCTCTTAAATACTTTTCGGTTTCCCTTTCAAATAATAAAGGTGGCCATTTCGACCTACCTGCCTAAAATTGGGTCGACTTGGGTTTTATCTTATCCTGAACCATTCAAATGGGTAGAAATAAAAAAGATATCGAGTCTTAACGGGTCAAACAAGTCAAAAGATTTCCTAATTGTATTCAAATGCTTAGAACCTTGGTTTATAATTATTATTTAATGGTATAGTTTTTCAAGAAAACATTATTTAAACAAAAAAAAGTGTTGATGGATCAATCCTAACAGACCCGTCACCATTTTTCCGCCTATACTAGAGCCTTTTGGGTGGCATAATTGACAGGTCGGACCTTTAGGTGAGGTGGTAACAAGTTCATGTGTTGGGTTACGTTGACCCACCAATACTTCTGTTGTCTATTTTTTTTTTCATTTTGTAGATTATTAAAACGTTACAAACTTTTTAAAAGTAATGATCCCCCTTTTTACATAAAGTAATTTAGAGGTTTTTAGCACTATAGTATGCTTTGTGCTATGTATTCTGTTGACGTTGTTTTTAGCTTTATCCTTTTGGCCCTTTAATTCGAATTCAACTATTGTTATTGTTATGAATTATTAGTGTGTTAAATTGGTAAAAGATATTGTGTTACTTCAGCAGCTATAATCAATAACAGAACCTAAAAGACCTGGAGATACATAAGCTGGAATAATATGAAATATTGGGCGGGGTTATAGCCGGTGTCAGGGGATGGAGAATGAAAGGTATTGTTACTTTATTATGTGTCGGGCTGGGTTTTTTGTAGGGCCTTTGACAACCCGGGTCTGGTTTGATAGAGGCGGTCGGTGCACGTATTGGTTTTCTTAATACCCGGTTCTGGGTATGGAACCGGGTTCGGGTATGATTGAGTATTAAGAAATCGGGTATCGGGAGAAATTGTTTCGGGTATGATTAGGTTCCGAATTGGGTATTAATAGCCGGTTTAAAAGACAAGCATGCAGTTATAAATTGTCAAAGCATTTGAACAAATCTCTTAAAAGAATGAACAAGTAAGGTTTGTTGTTATGTGTTTGTATATGTACACCTTTGAGATGATGTTGGAAACTGACGGTGAACTATTTCAGGCTATAAATGATACTCGAAGGAGGTTTGAAGTGGAAAAACAGGAGTGCATAAATTTTAGGACGGAAAAGGTTAGATATTTATTATATGGTTATATCTAGGCCATGTATTCCAAAAATATCAAGGTTTGCGTGGGGTTTTGTAACACTGAATAATCATTTTTGAATGGTTGGCCTGGTTATTTATAATTATAGAGTATGAAAACTGATGCCATATTGACAGATTTATGATATACAAGAACACAGATGCATCCTTGATATTTTTGAATGTTCTCTCCCCTTTTAAGTGTAGAAAAATGAAAATAAAGACCACCAATTGGAATCAGCAGATGCATCCTTTAGTATACAAGCATGCAGATTGTTGTTTGTTGTGATGGTAAATTTGCATTGAAGGTGTAACAATGTTCTTTAAGCGTTTCAGTTTTTTAGATGTTTTGATCTACGACTTGATGTATTGTTTTCGCTAGATCATGTTATGTTGTCAAACCAAGAATGAATTGGTTTTGCGCGCCGCAACGCGCGCGAGGTATAGAACTAGTTGTAATAATAATAACAACGGATTTAATTTAAGGCTCATTATGACTCTTTGAATTATAATTATATTTAAATATGAGGTTCAGGTTTGGAGATCAATTATTGGTTGATCCTTGGTTTATCTTCAGACAAAGTGACTTGAATTCAAGGTGTTTCATGAATTCATGGTAGTAATGTTTTTTTTTTTTTTGAACGTCCAACATATGAATCGCCGGGTACTTCGTACGCGGCACCCATTGGCCGAAAGGTAGCCCACGGCAGCCCAACCTGCACGCACGGAGCCCCTAGCCCACCATGCCACCAGTTCTGGGGAAAACCCGACCCTGCACCCGCCCGAGAGCACGACAATGCAAATCCGGTAAAACCCGGGTGGATCAGGAATCGAACTCGAGACCTTTCGGTCAGGAGTCTTCCCTCATTTCCATAACCACTAAACTATAAGCCTAGGGTTAATTTGTAGCCTTAATAATGCACTAGTTGTTATTTCAATAAGCGTTTAATAGGTTATATCTCACTTATGTCTCAACTTTTTTAGTAAAAAATGATAACTCATATCCACCAATCCAGGGTTAATACAGAAAAGAAAGAGGAAATTATGTAAAAATAACAATTTACAATCTGGTATAAAATAAATTATATCTTAAATATAACGAATGTCTAAACATAATTAGGATCAATCAAAAGAAGACTTAGAAGGTGAATGTTCGTTATGTTTGACAGGGTTTCATTAAAGTAGATTCGTCTATGTCTATTTCTTATAGGCTAACTAACCTAAAAATCACACCTAGGTTTTATAATGATCCCTTTCATGGGAATGGACAAAAATATCGAAAGCGAAACTGAACAAGAGAGTTATTCCTTCTTTCCTCTTTTGTCTTTGTAACCAGAGAATTATTCTCTATATTTTGTCCCTCTTTCATGAACAAGAGACTTCTAGCTGTATTTCGTTTTCCTATACTTGACATAAAAAGGGTTTTATAGACACAATTCAGTTTAAACCTCTCATTAAGTAGCAATTATCGTTCTAATGACTAGTTAAATGTGATTAATTTTTTTAACGTTGGTCACTTAACACTTTGAATAGGCATTAAGCAATATTCAATCATAAGCTTAGTTGTCCATATAAGTGAAATTACAAAAAAAAAAAAAAAAATGGTAAACAAGCTTCCAATCGTTTTTGTCATCTCTCATATCATATCGAATTTTACATTAAATAACTCGATTTGAGTATTGATATCTCCTTAAATTTCGTTCGATATCAGAGAGATATTTTTTTTTGAACGGCCAACAAAATATTATTAAACAACTAGCAAGATGCTAGACACCAAATTTACAATACAGCGAAAGAAAAACCACCGAATAAGTGAAAACCAACACCAATTACAATATTACACTAAAAGTCCTCCATTCATTCCAAGACCAGTGAGTCGAGCGCGAGCGATTTTTAATCCAGTAATAAGCCATTGATTTAGCCTCTTCAACAACCCGCGTAATATTAGGAGTCACCTGACCGAACAGGACTTCGTTCCGCATCCTCCAAACGCACCAGATTACTACCTGAGTAATAGCATTATAAACCATCTTTTTTTTCTTGGAGCCACTAACCAAATTCCATGCATCCAATACATCCTTCAGGCTGAATGCAATAGTGGGCGGAGCTCTACACCATTGTGATATGATCAGCCAAACCGATTGAGTAAACTGGCATGACACGAATAGATGATCACTAGTTTCTGCGTAATCTCCACAGAGCAAACACCGGGTATCCATAACGTTGATACCACGTGCTTCCAAAGCGACCCGGGTTGGTAATTTCTCCGATAAGGCACGCCAAGGCACAATCCCAACCTTCTTCGGAACGAATCTATTCCAAAAGAATAGATAATCAGGGGCCGATCTTGATGCCGAGGCTGTAATGCTCTTAATGCTTGCAACCGAGAAAACCTCCGACTTATCATACTTCCATACCCAAGAATCTGGCCCATTACCGCCTAAACAGTCACACAGAAGAAGAGTTAAATCCATCAGCTCCTCTTTTTCGCCTACCTCTGTTACCAGCCGACTCCAGCCCCAATTGAGATGCACCGCATTAGCATCCCATGAAACCCGGTCCGAAATGCAGCATTCCTTTTCTTTCTCAAGCGCAAATAGAAGAGGAAAACCAATATGCAAGGGCTGTTCACCGACCCAGATATCAAGCCAAAAGGCAACTTTTGACCCGCAACCCACCTTGCATCTAATAGAGGCTGGAAGATTAATACCCACTTGACTGAGCTGCTCCTGAATACCAACAATTTGCGTCCACGGACCAGCCAAAGACAACTTTGCAGGAACTGGAGCCCATGATCTATTATTATGATGAATCGCCCATATAACCCTTCGCCATAAACCATCCTTGTCCAATTTGAACCTCCACCACCACTTCGATAACATAGCTAAATTAGGGTCTCGGAGGGACCCAAAACCTAAACCGCCATACTCCACCGGAGCGATAACCTTCTCCCACGCCATCCAACTCATATGAGAATTCTCCTCCGACCCACCCCAAAAGAAAACCCTTCTCAACCTCTCCAGAACCTCTAAGACTTTCACAGGAGCTCTATACAACGAGAAATAGTAGGTTGGCAAGGAGTTCAATACCGACTTAATCATAGTAATTCTTCCCCCATATGAAAGGTTTTTTGCTTTCCAAATCGACAACCGGTTCTTGAACACATCTATAACCGGCTTCCAATTGCGAATAAGGTTCATATTTACTACAACCCAAGATGTTTGCCATAAGATGAGCTTCAACCTCGTCCACCCCAACCCCGTACACAGAACATTTAGATAGATTTACTTTCAAACCTGAGACTAGATGAAAACATCTCAGGATTCTGCGCAAATTAAGAGCGTTTACTTCCGACCATTCCCCAAGGAAAACTACATCATTTGCGTATATAAGATGAGAAATGATAGGACCATTAGATGTGCACCGCAAGCCTTTGAAAATACCTTCCGACGCGGCCTTTTTCATAATGCCGGACAATGCTTCTATGGCCAAAACGAACAAAAATGGTGATAAAGGGTCCCCTTGGCGTAACCCACGTGTACACTCGAATTCCATAGTAGGGGATCCATTTACAAGCACTGAAGTCCTAGAAGAAACTAGGGTTGCCATAATCCAACCCCTCCAAAGCGCCGGATAGTTCATTTGAGCCATAACCGAGTCTAAATAATTCCAATTAAGGGAATCGTAAGCTTTATGTATGTCAACCTTAAATATCATACCCGTCTTCTTAGCCTTCTTCATCCAAGCAATGGCTGATATCAGAGAGATATTAACTTGTTATGAAACTCCTCTAAGGAAAAACGTAATCCGTAAATTATTAGTTAATGCGTATAATTATTTGTATCTTTTTTAGTAACAAAAATCATTTTGTGTTAAGTTTTCCCAACAAATATAGATTACCCTTTGAATTTCAGTAAACAATAAACTAGTTATAGCATTAATACTATACTATGATATATACATATATGTATATTGCAATTGTTGAGGATAATTAAAGGTAGTAATTAAAGGCAGTTTGTAGTGGATTACAAAGGAAGACAACAAAGAGAGGGAGTGGGGCATGAGAGCCATGGAGCCATTTGGTTGTGGATCCTCCAACAAAAACCAACCACGCTTGGAAAGTTAAAGACCAATTCCATCCTCCACCACCTTAACCTTGCTTTATTACTTCATTCCTTTATTTATGTTCAACTTTAAAATACACATCCTTAAAGAGCAATGGCTTTAAATATCATCTTATTTATACTTTCATTATAATTTAATCACAACACATCTTTAGTATATATATACAAGAACATAAAAAACGATTGTAAGTCCTCACATCTTGTTGATGATATATGATTTCGAGAAATCGATTCAAGTTATTCAAGTTTCGAGTTTTTGATCATGCTAGCCCTTTCGTAAGATACGATTAAAATGGTACAGACACAGTGGCAGATTTAGGAATATTTTCCAGTGAGTTTCTTTTGGTAGATTCTCACAAATTCTCATTATTTATTTTTCCAAATCATATTTTTTCCAAACCAATGGGGTTCATAGGAACCCGGAACTCCATGGATCCGCCACTGTACAGACAGAAAGACAAGTATTCTCTATTTAGCCGGCTTTTATGAAAGTGTAGCTATCAGCATTTGAAATGAGGTTGGTTAGTTGTGTATATGTGTTAGAAAATTAAAAGTCAAATGTTTTCTTTATGGAACATGTAATCTTGACAAACTGAGAATCTCATTATTTTGGCAAATAAATCAATTTGCAACTTATTATATATGCATTGCCCACAAGCACACATAAATGAATACTTAAAAAGTTGTTTCATATAAACTTCTTTTAGCTTATGTAGTTGAATTTATAAGTTCATGTGTTATATATAGTATCAAATAGCTAGGACATTCAAATATCAACCACCAAATTATTAGTAAAGAATAAAAATAAACCAGTATTACACATAACTATCCCTCATTTATCGCCTTCTTCGTAATTAAAATTAATCAAATAATTATAATTCCTTTTGTTTTTAATAATTCAACGTTTTTTTTTTTTTTGGGAACTCAGGCCGCATTACACATATGACTTATGTACACATGTGACATATTTATGGAAAAGGTATAGCATCTTTCTTATATACTGTGTAGCTTCTCTTCTTCCCACAATGCATACGTGACTAATTAAATAATTGAAGATTCGTTATATTATATGGTGTCAACCTTTTACTTTAAAGGCGTGTTTGAAAATTGGCGCATTATGTGGACTTATAAAAAATGGTAATTGCCGTGTATTAGGTTTTGAAATCACATCTTGCATTAAAGAATTAGAATTCTGGTTTTATTTTTTTAGTATAAATCTATTGTTTTACCCATTTTGTTATATTATATATATATATACACACACACACCCTAGTGGATTGTCATCCGTGCTCCTTCCGGGATTCGAAACATAGATAAAAATAATCAAATGCAAAAGGCATTCTACCCCACGAGATAAAAAAAACCACATCTAGGCGGCATAATTGAAAGTCACGGAAAAGTTATCGGCTCAGTTCGTTACGGTATCAACACTCATTATAACCATAAATACGAATACCCGCGATAGGTTCAAAGCGAGAATAGAATAACCTACTTGTGATAGTACATATGCAATTTAGAAAAAAACAATATGTTAAAGTAAAAGAAAAAAAACTAAAAGTTGAGTGTTTAAATAATAATTATGATAAAGTGTAAGGGTAAATAGAAAAAAGTAAAAAAAAAAATTCTTATTAAAGTTAAGAGTTTAAACATGTCATTGTCAAAGTTAAGGGGGCAAAGTAATTATAATAAAGTATAAGAGTAAATAATGAAAAAAACAACCTAGGTCAAGGGGCTTAACATGTCATTAACAAAGTTAAGAGCCCAAATATGGGTGATGTTTACAAAAAAACATAAACAAACCACTAAGTATAACACAATAATACAAATTAGTTAGTAATCAAGATTTGGTAAATATTAGAGTAAACTTTCATTTTAATCCCTAAGGTTTGTCCAAATTTGTCATTTTAGTCCAAATAGTTTTTTTTTTTCTTCTCTGAGTCATTGACTTTTCCCTTTTGTTGTCATTTTGATCACACTGCCTAACTTCGACCAAAAACATCATTTTTAACCAGGGCTATTTTTGGGATTTTCAATTTAAATCTTTCAAATTACCATTTTGATCCACTCTTCTTTTATATTGAAAAAATAAAAGAAAAATATCTAATTTATAATAAGAACCCAACATTTCATCCAGATCTCTCAACCTCTTTTCAAATTCATCTTCATAAAATATTCATCTTCATCATCAAATCTCCCCACAACCACCACCATCACTGCCGCCCCTTCTTCACCCCACAACCACCAGCCCGATGCCCCTTCTTCACCCCATAACCACCACCCCGGTGCCCCTTCCTCACCCCAACTCCATTGTAACCCAAAAATACGAGTATGAGAGGTTAAGAAGACGAACTAGATCCACGAATACTACAACGTTTGAGCCTTGGAAACGGTATATTCTTGACTTCATGAACCTTGATAGCTTCTGGTTATTGTTTGTTATAGATTCTGTCATCATCAGAGTTTTGAGTTTTCAGTTGCCACTTAAAATCCCCTCTTCAGCTTCAGTTTGATTTGATTTGATGGCCAGTCTGGTTTGTATTTCTGAATGTTTTGGCCCAATCAGATTAACTAAGCCCATTCCCTTATGACACCGGTTAGTAGATTTTGAAACCGGTTTGGGTGAAACGGGTAACACTATGATACTTTGTCTAATATGAAATTGAACTGAAACTAAATTCCATGAAACTGTACAATGGAGTTGGGGTGAGGAAGGGGCGGCGGGGTGGTGGTTGTGGGGTGAAGAAGGGGTGACGGTGATGGTGGTGGTTGTAGGGAAATTTGATGATGAAGATGAAGATTTTATGAAGATGAACCTGAAAAGAGGTTTGGAGATCCGAATGAAATCTTGGGCTCTTATTATAAATTAGATATTTTTCTTTTATTTTTTCAATATAAAACAATGGATCAAAATGGCAATTTAAAATATTTAAATTGAAAATCCCAAAAATACCCCTGGTTAAAAATGAGGTTTTTGGACAAAGTTAGGCAATGTAATCAAAACGACAACAAAAGGGAAAAGTCAGGGACCCAGAGGAGAAAAAAAACATTTGGACTAATGTCACACCCCCAAAATCCACAAGCGGAGTATCACCACAGGAGGCGTGACATGACCAGGATCAAGCCACCAATCATATTGAACAATGTATTAAAGTAAATATAAAACCAACCAACAATATAATTGGCGTTCAAAACAAATTAACTAAGTTCAAGTTATCAGAGGAAGCATAAAGTTTAAAACAAAACATAAGTTTAAAAGTTCAAGTGTTTAACATGGGATTCAACAGTCCATGTCCCACAACGACCTTGACCTCATGTGCAAGCTCCATCTAAGCACCTAATGACATGCAAGGCATATAGTAACGAATCAACAACAAAGTCGAGCGAGTTCACAGTTGGGTGTTCGTTTTAAGTTGTTTCAAAAACATAAGTTTCCTTTAGCTGGCTTACTTGCCGTGGGGGTTACCCCATAGTTTAAAAACATGATTAATCATTTCCTTTAACTTTGGCTCCCAGCCGTGGGGGCTACCCCATGAATATCCCACTAGACCCGTTACCATATCGACTACTGACTGAGAAAGTTGGGTGCCCTAAGTCAATGTCTATCATCATTGACGTGCCCAGATCCATTAGTCCATTCCCGTCCTCTGCGGCACGGTGTGAGGCTTGTCAAACCTAATAGCGCTATTTGACTAATGACCCGTTCGCCATTGGCCAGCGATTAAGTCGATATAAAAATGAGGGACTTAATGATAGAGTTTTTGGTCTAGTAACAATGTTGTCACCCTTCAGTTAAGAGGGTGGAGGTACGTGTCCCATATAAGGAGATCACGCAGGTTCCAATGTTGTCACCCTTCAATTAAGAGGGTGGAGGTACGTATTCTAATCAAGGAGAATACGCAGGTTTCCTTTCAATCAATTACCCATTCCCAACCACCGGGAATCCCATGCCTTGTAGAAAGTGTGAACTCACATTAGGTTAGCTCGGCAGATAAACAAAAGGTCAATCGGGCTGCTAGTGGTCAACCACGTCCTAACATGGTTACCATACAAGTCAGGTCTAGGTTCAAGTAGTGCACGTATGATTTCACATAAACTAACAAGTTACAACACATAACGATCATGGCAAGCACGTAGATCACGTTAACAGACAACTACACATAAGGCCCAACTTGTGCGACTCAGATGATTGGGCCGTTGAGCTTGTGCGAGCCCAATCATCTTGTGCGAGTGAGTAAATAAAGCCCAATGAACATCTGGCCCAACCTGTTGTGCGTTCAGCACAATCTTGTGCGACTCACAATGGGTTGTGCGATTCAAAACAAACCCAGCCCATTTCATCCTAAGCCCAACAGCTTGTGCGGCCCAATTAATTAAACAAACATTTAACTTGTGCGGTCCGTATAACCTTATGCGATTCGAAATAACTTGTGCGATTGGGTTTTGGGCTATTCGGCCCAACAGTATATCATGACTCAATATATTGGGCGGCCCAACATCTTGTGCGATCAACACAACCTTGTGCGATTCACAAGATGTTGTGCGACTGAGCTTTAAGAGATTATACAATGTGCTTTAACAGTTGTACTCTATCATATCCTAGCTTGTGCGACTGGTTATAACATTCCATAATTCATGCAAATTAGTTATAATCATCAAACAGTTTCCAATTTCCTATCCATTCGATCAAAACAATACCAACAGTTTCCAACTTTGCCTTAAATCGATTAAATCAAGCAATTATCATTTAATTCACATGAACCCTAATACTTCATCTAATCATAACAACTCATCATCATCAAATCAAACCGTAGGGTTAATATCAAAGTCCTTAATTCATCATGCAACAACTCACGCCAAATCATAATAATCATCCGAATCCAAACACACCACAGCCGATTAACATGCATTCGGTTCTAAATCATCATTAACATCATACGATTATCAAACCCTGTATGGATCTAACTATACTATACATGTGAGCCGATTTATATGAACACCAAATCTCATCAATTTACATCATAATCAATTATAACCCATATTATCCCTAAACCAAAGAAATCACAACAGAACTATCATGCAATCAAATAATGACGGGATACTAACCGATTGAAAGGTCAACTAGGATTGGTCCGAAGAAGAAGGTCTTCGAGAGAGAGGGGCTGTCGTCGGATCTTCGAAGGGAGAGAAAGAGAGTAGGGTTTGTATGTTTTGGGTGTTTGTGAATTATGAGGAGTATACCCCCTCCTCATGAAAGTTATGCGTGTGAGGGGTGGGCCGAACCCATCATGGGCTGCCCCTTTGGGTCAAATGTTCGAACAAGAGTGTGGGCCAAGAGGATGTTGTGCGATTACATTATATATACATACATTACACACAATCACATAATATTTCATTAAAACCACGTATCACATAATCACATATCGTTCAAACAAGTTACATCAAACACAAAGATAGGTTTTGAAATACGAGTTGTCACATCATCCCCAAGTTGAAAGAAATTTCGTCCCGAAATTTAGCACGTAGTTACTTAGAAAGCTAATTAGGTTGCGTGGTTTTCTGGTTTTCCCAGGGTGTCACAACTAAAATGACAAATTTGGACAAACCTCATGGACTAAAATCACAATTTACTCTAAATATTATGTTTTATTACTATTGTTTTTTCAATTAGCTTTTTTAGATTAAAAAATATAATACAAATTAGTGAAACAAGAAAAACCTGAAAATGAATTTTCGACTCACATAATTGTGACATGTGACGCAACGAAATAACTATTTATTAGGTATTAGGTTAGAAATTAGTGTATCACACGGGGTTGGATCAATAAAATATTAAATAATTATTAATAAACGAAAAAATAAAAAAAATATTAAATAAATGATAGAAAAACTGGAAAATTATGATTTACTATGGCTCAATATTTTTGAACCCCCCAATCATTTATTTAGGCACCCTTTAACACGCATAGGCACAAAAGTCAAAGCTGTAGATGTTAGTTGTTTGACGACTAGGCTTATACGGGCCATATAGGTCTTTATTATAGCCCCTCATATAGGTCTATATTAGACGTATTCAACGGATTATTTTACAATATTTTTATACAATATTATATGGTGTCAACAAAGTTTTATAATTTAATTATATTATTAAAAAATTATCGTGTAAGCCCCCTCGTATAAGTCTATAATAGGGATATTAAAGGGGTTTTTTAACAAATATTTTTATACAATATTTTATGATTTTTAACAAAGTTGTATAAAAAAATAATTATTTTTTAAATTAATTTTTTTTTTAAATTTATCATGTAAGCCCCCTCGTATAATTTATGTACGATATTTTATCGTTTTATAAAAAAATAATTATACTTTAAATTAAAAACATTTTTAAAAAATTATCGTGTAATATAGGTGTAACATATGATATACTACACGACATGATACGATATTATACAATACGATATGCTATTATACAATACGTTAGGATAAAATACAATATGATATTAAACTTATACTATAGTATACAATAATATAAACCTTGGGCTTATAGCTCAGTGGTTATGGAAATGAGGGAAAGACTCCTGACCGAATCGTCTCGAGTTCGATTCCTGATCCACCCGGGTTTTACCGGCTTTGCATTGTCGTGCCCTCGGGCGGGTACAAGGTCGGGTTTTTCCCGGAACTGGTGGCATGGTGGGCTAGGGGCTCCGTGCGTGCAGGTTGGGCTGCCGCGGGCTACCTTTCGGCCATTGGGTGCCGCGTACGGAGTACCCGATGATTCTTATGTTGGACGTTCAAAAAAAAAGTATACAATAATATACTATATTATACTATAGTATTGGGTACATATACTCAACCTAGACCAGACTTATGTGTGTAAGAAGATAGTTGAGATGCAAATAAATATAGATATATGTGTGTAAGAAGATAGTTAAGATGCAATGTTTATTATTTTTTCTAAAAATAAAAAAGTTATGATCATAATATTATTATTTATAGAACATACACTTGTGCAAATCATGTAAGGAAACGTTTAAAAACATATGTATTAGTGACCTTTTGTATATACGAGTATATCATATGCATTTGTATGAAAGAATTTTTTTAATATATGAACTGTCAAATAATGTAAACGGCTTAGGGTTTTTCCTCACACTAAATACATATCACATATGTACACTTTTTCTAAAAAGTATAACTTTGATCCTGTTATTACTGAGTAAGAAGCACACATAATTTTTAACTTTGACATGAGAAGTAGTTAAATTTTGCCGCCCATGTCCTTTGTGGACATATCATCAAATCTGCTTATAGATTGCACCCTATACAATTGCAAGAAATGATTTATTACACTACAATACAGATGTCCCATGTCAATATATTTAATTGTTGTCGAACGTTAATAAAATGCATGGGATTAATAGATCAGACATGCAATTCATCTTTTCAATTTCTAAAATGTAAACATTCAGATAAATTTTCTTTTTAGGAATTGAATCTTCAACTGCTCGTGTTTTTAATTGGTTGGTAGAGGTCTTTGATATTGCTGGATCAATTGCATATTATTAGTCTTCCCGTTTCAATGGTCAAGACATTTAAGAGAACTTATAACCAAGATACAGAAAGACTGTCATTGTTAATGTGACAGATGAGGGCAATGGCGGTAGTCGTAGGAAGAGATGACTTAATGTGGAGAAGGATGTTCGGTTTTGACTTGTTTTTGAAATTTGTAAAAAAAAAGTCGAACTTCATATTATTAGGGTTAAATCAATACTTAAGGGTGTAACAGTTAAATTTATACTTAAAAGATATAATAGTTATTTTCAGGGGCGGACCCACATTAAACGGATCGGGGTCCCCGGACCCCAATGTTTTTTAAAAAATTAGTAGATTCGATATATTAAATTTTATAGAGACCCCATAAATACAATTAAGTGGACACCATAGAAAGGAAAGGAAAGTTGGTGTAGTGGTAAACTTCCCTTTTTAATAACAAGAGTTCATGGGTTCAATCCTTGTATAGCCTGTTTTTTTCGGATTTTTTTTAAATCTAGTTCAAACCTTGCTCTTACCTGACCCGAACGAGAACCGATCCGAAAATTTGAACGTTTTATTATGAAAATTTTGAACATCGAAAAAATGGATCCCATTGGAAAAAAAATCCTAGTTCCGCCACTACTTATTTTACATATGATTTTATATAAATGATTACCAAATAGAAAGTTGAGTGGATTTCTTTAATTTTTATAACCAATTATATCATTTTTAAGAACTTTTACATATCTACTTCAAGAATCTGGGCATTTACAAATCTCAGTTTAGGTTATTCAATTTAGCATTATATAAATTTATGGTAGGGATGTTCCTACTAACCATGGTTAACAATATCTTTAGAAGCGTATAGTAGTTGCACCACCCTCCCTTAATTCTCAAGGAAACATAATATACCTCATCATGGTCACTTGGATGGGATTAGATGTGTTTTTGAAGGAACTTCTCATTGTGTTGGATAGACTAGAGAGAGTGCCAAATGAGAGAGATTATTTATTTGTTATAAAGTTGCGTAATTATCTTTTTCATATCAACCCACAAACAAAGACAGTTGAAGGATATCATAAATGACCATAACAAATTAGTCACTAGACCTTGCATGCCACATGCCACCTTTAACATCTAACAATTCAATAAGCAAGATTCTAACTGAATATGTAATACTATATCATAAAAGAATAATAATATTCTTCTAGTTTTTATAAAGACTAAGAGTTAAAATAAGTAGACTACTTATAACTATAAAAGCTCCATTAAATTAAAGTAGCTTTGAGTTTGTTAAATTAAAGGAGTCAAGTTCGAGCTAAGTCGAGTTTGAGTCCAAATCCAATTACTTACACTTGTATTCAAGACATGCAAATGATGTTTAAATTTACGTTAATTTTTCGTGGTTTTTTGGTTCTCTAAGTAGGAGCTCGTCACTTGTTTAAAGTTATTGTCTTGATGTTTAACTAGAGTTTTTGAAACTAAATTTTCGTAATTATTGGTGGTGGACCCAATAACTTTTTTCCAGGGGTGCGAATTTATTTTTTCAAGAATTTTAGGCCCCTACTATATGAAAAGAATTCGGTTCATAGCGGGTCGGATTGAGTCGGGTCATGTAAAACAAAAGAACATCAAACTAAAATTCATATAATCATCAAAAGCACGTCATACGTCATTACAAACATATTTAAAGTTGTGTGCTACGGGTTTCATTTTTTGAAATCTATTCAAAACATCATCTAAAGATATCTTCCTAAGCAAATCTTTCTTTATACAACATATACAACTATCACTCAAACCCTCATCGTCAATCCGATTACGTAAGTCGGTCTTCACGGTCTTCATTGCCGAAAAACACATTTCAAGGTTTAGGTTGCCACGGGTAATACGAGAACAAACTTCAATAAATGATACACCAATGTAAATGATAGGTGAATCTTTGTTGAAACCAATAACTTTACAAGACTTGATAAACCATCCATGTTGGCAAATTAAGTATCATTTTTTCACATAATCGAGGTAGTTCGCGAGTTGAACTAAAAGCCTTCTTTTATTGGTCTCATTGAAATCATATGGATACATCTCGTCTAGTTTTAGTATTTTTGGAATGTTAAACCCACAAAAATTATCACGCGAATTCAAACAACTCATATAAACATGTAAGTCCGTCGTTACCTCGTTAAAACGGTTCCCAAGCTCTTGTATTTGCATATCTAGATCCACATTGAAGCAATCAAACTCCTAATAGTGTCGATATGTGATGTTTGTTTTTCTTCTTGGTCACTTTAGGTAAATATATTCATCATCCATATTTTTCACTTCAAGTTCATACTTGTCACAAAAAGAGTTAACCTTCTTCAAGAACTCATTAAAACCTTCCAATCTAAACTTTTTAAGTTTGTTTTTGGTGGAAGAAACCAACTTAACTGCATTCAACAAATCTTGCTCTTTTCTTTGAAGACAATGGGACAATGTGTGTGTGATGTTTAGAGTAGGCTCCATCAAGTGTGTGTACAATACAAAGTAGTATTTTTTTCATATTTTCTTGAAGTTCATCCGCTTGTCTAGCACAAGGAAGAGTCACACCTGTTTCTTCAACCCATTAAAGAACTTCCATAATGTTTGGATATAAAGTAAGCAAACAAGAAAGCGTTTTGTAGTGGGTATTCCAACATGTATCTCTGGGGTCTTGAAAGAGTCATTTCTTGATTCCACCCACCTTCCGGTACAAAGGATGCTTTCCAAGTTAGTTCATTAACTTTCACGAAGCATATCTTGTCGTTTGGAAGATGCACACAAGGCATTTGTTAAACATGCTACCGTTTCAAAAAGTCTCAAAATAGGTGGATGTCCGTGAGAAACCACCACAACAACTAATTGAAGTTGGTGTGCAAAACAATGAAATATAGAATGCTGAAACATTTTCCTTTAAATTAGAGGCCTTAAGCCGTTAAACTCACCTGACATATTATTTTCCCCGTCATAACCTTGACCTCAAATCCTAGACAAACCCAATCCATATCGTCCAAACCTATCATCAATAGCCGATTTAAGTGTTAATGTGGTTGTCTCCTTGACATGAACAAGCCCAATAAAACGCTCCTTAACAATCCCAAATTTATTAACAAATCGAATCACAGTGACCGTTTGTTCTTTTTTTTATATGTCACATGAGTCATTAACCAATAAAGAAAAATATCATCATCAAGATCTTCAAAACTTGTTTTAAGTACCTCTTAAGCATAACAATGTTTAATGTCTTGTTGAATTTTAGGACTTGTCATTTGGTTATTCGTGGGCGCTGATGTGTCTGAAAGATAACATATTATTGTAATGTAAAAACCCGCATTTTGATAGTTGTTTGCTGTAAATTCTATTTGGAATGGTTTAAATGTTTGTTTTGATAGTTGTAGCTTTACTTTGCAGAACTTGTGCATGTTATGCAATTTGCTAGTTGATACGGCAATTACTATAAATATATGATTAAGACAAAAGTAGGATAAATATTACCCTTTATTACACATGTTTGTTTCATATTGCTACCTTATACTTTTCCATTAGAAGCCTTGTTGAACCTTAGCCTTATTCATTTCTTTACCCTATAATGAGCTAATATTACCTTTTGTTAGCCTTAATCATTTGATTACCCTTTGAAGTATGATTCAATGAAGAAATATGAAGAAACGATAATCAATCAGAAAGAAAAAATGAGAGAAGAAAGAAATAAGTGTGGGGATCAAAGATCCAAATGAAGAAAATATGAAAGAAAGATCCAAAGCCACTAAAGAAAGTTGAAGATTGTCAAAAGTGCTTAAAAGAAGTTGAATTATTATTGATTCGCACTT
The DNA here is from genome assembly GCA_030545235.1 of Helianthus tuberosus. NCBI lineage: Eukaryota > Viridiplantae > Streptophyta > Magnoliopsida > Asterales > Asteraceae > Helianthus > Helianthus tuberosus. Next base: position 190,302,060 of record CM060409.1, read on the forward strand.
ATTGTTATCCTTTATGTTTGTTTATTTACTACCTTTTACCCTAAAGCCAAAAGCCCATAAAGTCCTTATGATATGTTAGTGTTATTTGTTGATACATGTAGTTGAATTTTGTACAAGCCTATGATAATGATAGTTATGTCTAGGTGGTGAGGTTTAGTAGTTTTCTAGCACACTTTTTGCTAGGTTTTCAGAAATTAACCGAGAGGAGTGATCAATTATGAGGGGTATGTGTGACACCTTAGAGAATATTATCAAATGATATTGCAACACGTTTCCAATAACTCTCAAATATTCCAAATATGTTGGACAAGAGGGACCAAATTCATAAAAAAGGAAGATGAATCAAGTGGAGGGATCAAATGTGTTACAATGTCAAAATTTTGACTTCTGAAGGTCCCTTACGGACCGCAAGGTATATTTGTTACGGTCCCTAAGGCATTCAAATAATTGTGGGCGCGCGGGGTCCCTTATGGACCGTAACCAGCCCGTGATAGGCAGAAGAGTTATGCTGACAATAGGCGAAAACCTCTTAAGTTTAAAATCGGGGACAAAGTGTTATTAAAGGTATCACCTTAGAAAGGTGTGATGAGATTTGGAAAGAAGGGCAAGTTGAGCCCAAGATATATTGGACCATTCTAGATAACTGAATATGTCGGTTCCTTAGCTTATAAGCTTAAGGTACCTGAGGAACTAAGTGGAATCCATGATGTGTTCCACATTTCAAATCTAAAGAAATATCTAGCCGATATGTCACTACCTATGCTACACCATGATGTGCAAATCGATGAAAACCTGAGATTCATTAAGAAACCTATATCGGTCGATGATCGACAGGTTAAAAAGCTCCGAAAGAAATTGATCCCATCATGAAAGTCCAATGAGATTCCCATCGTGGCTCATAATATACATGGGAGGTTGAATCGAATATGAGATAGAAGTACCCCTACCTATTTGAATAAAATCTCGAGAATGAGATTTCTTTTAAGGGATTAAGGATGTGATACCTCGGAGAATATTATCAAATGATATGGAACACGTGTTCGATAACTCTAAAATATTCCAGATATATTGGATGATAGGGACCAAATTCATAAAAATGGAAGATGAATCAAGTGGATGGATCAAATGTGTTAAAATGTCAAAATTTTGACTTCTGACGGTCCTCAGCACCTCAAAGCTCCATGGACACTTGGCATCACCTTGTGATCCTTGTGCAACTATAAATAGAGCTAATTCTTTCACTTTCTAACTTGCACAATTCATAATTTCTTCTCCCTATCTCTTGGAACAACTTCTAATCTATAGAGGCCTCCTCTCTAGAGTTATAACACTCCCTCAACACTTGTAAGTGTTCTAACTTAGTCTCTTTTCATTTTTCTAGGCTAGTTACTAGCCGAAAGTCAAGAAAATTGACTTTTGCTTTGTCTTTTGTTTCTGACCTTTTCGGTCAAGTCAAAGTTCGAATCGAACTTTGCTACGTGATTGTAATAATGAAGATGTTAATCCTTTGTGATGCCACCCTCTGGAGATCACGTTAAGTTGCAAATTATGCTAAATGAGTTTCTAAGTATCGAAACCTCAATTTTTGACATTTTAATAGTTTATATAATATAATAAGACATGCTTAATCATGCCCAACTCGTCATTTCCTGTTTAGAGTTCGGTTTGCAATCGAAAGTCAAATGGTTTGACTTCTGCTTTTACTTTCGATTATGACCCGTTTGATTAAGTTTAGAACTTAAACAAAGATTCTTATATGATCATAATAATGTATGGAAACACCCTCTGAGGTTATACCATTCGATCATGTCATTTGATAGGTTTTATGTTAAAGTCCATATAATATGCCTAAAAATGCCGAAATTGCCCTTATAGCCTAAAAATGGTTTTAAAATCAAACCAACTTGTAATCTAACTTTGAAACTGATGATATAATAATTTGAAATATGTTTTGGCATTATGGAATTGTCATACACCTATTTGACCACCCGATGCCGCATATGCGTGTACCTCTAGTTTAAATGAAATAAATATATAAACTAGCCGAATCGAGTCATAACCTTTCCAATTCAGTTCTAATCAGAATGGTTGATTGTTTAACCCATATTATACGAGTCCTCGTACTCGGAGGGGTATAAAGCACATTCTATCCGGTCAATGCTTAATCTAGCGAACCGTACTTATCATTTAAAGTTAACCGCTTAAAGGCAAATGACTTGTACAAGACCCATTAACGTTCTAACGGATCATAGTTCCATTCATTCCAAACTAGGAGCCTCTAGTAAATTGTGTCTGTTTAGTTGTTTTGATTAACAGTTATGCTTAAACACCTTTGATCTATAAAGATTAGCACATGAAAATACTTTTAACCTATTTTCCTTTATAAGGGCTTGGGATACGCCATTAGTCGCTTGGTCGGGTATTGAATCAATGACGAATGATGTCCAAAATTTAAATAACCCATTTTAATCCGTTGTGCTTGATAACTTAAATACTGGGCATTAATACGACCGTGTCCTGGATATCCTCGGTTCATTTAATCGCAAGTGGCCACAACCTAAGCGTGGGGTGTAGGCATCCACCTGACAGACGTTAATGCTATAATTATATGATATTGAAATGTGGTGTATCGATTAATCATGTACCGATGTTTAGTTTCTGGTCCCCGTATGTATTGACAAGCACGTAAAGTTATTTTAACATGATATACCAAATGGTATCAAATACATTTTGAATTTTTTTTCAAAAAGAGTAAGTTAATTGTATTTACCAGTGAAAACTATTGTATTTTCGAAAGACTAAGCATGGGTTATATAGCAAATACGGAATAGGATGGAGTTGCTCGGTCTAGGAGATTTGGAATTTGCAACTCCACGAAAGACCCTATTAGTCACAAGCCATAATTTATTATATCCGGTCCACCTGTGGATCTTTTTAGTACAAACAGTCTGTATATTGTTTTTGAACTTTGGACTTTCAAGTTTGTACTTTGTAATAATTAATTTATATTCCATCTTCCGCTGTGCTTTATGATATCAGTTGTCACGCATATACCCAAGTCCGGGCCCACCGGGAAATTAAGGTGTGACAATATGTGCTAGGTAGATATTCTATAAAAGTGGACTGATCGAAACTTGGTATTTTCTTGTTTCTTTAAATTTATCACTAAAATGACTTGTAGAATTTGCAAATCTCTTGCCTTTGTTAGTCTTGGGAGTTGGGCTGGGGGTGTGTGATTTGGAAATAGCATTGGTCTTGGTTTGAGTCTTATGCAGATGGAAGTATATGAATTGCTTAGGGAAAAACAATGTTTAAGTGTGGGGATTTTTGATGTGTCTAAAAGACAACATATTATTATAATGTAAAAAACCCACATTTTGATAGTTGTGTGCTGTAAATTATGTTTGGAATGGTATAAATGTTTGCTTATGAGTATTTTACAGATTTCTAAGTAAATTGGAGGATTTTCGGGCCAGACCTGAAGTAATTGAAGATGTGTTGAATGCAGGCCAAAGTCTGTGTTTACGGATCATGTGCATGGAAGAGAGTTGTGAATCATGGGCCCCATGTTAAGACACCGACATACTATTGGAAACCCAAGATCAACAAGGAACAATTTTCCCTTGTTTACGGGTCGTGACTCGGGTTCTGGTATACATGTCGTAAATAACCCAAAGTCAGATGGACCGTATATAAAAAAGAGATTCACAAAAACGCAAAAAAAGTTGGAGGGAACAAGAGAAGAACGCGAAAAAGGGGCTGTTGAAGTTCAAGGATTCAAGATCGGAGATTCGGGAGAGGATTTAAGATCGAAGATTTGGGAGAAGATTCAAAGAAGAAGAACGTACATGAGGGCAAAAGATTGTCTCTTACTTATTTAGCACTATTCGTATTATCGATTCCTGTTTATTTATGACATGTATTCATTGAATTCAGTTGCTTTGTTTGTTACTATGAGTAGCTAACCACGCAATATCAGGTTAGGGTAGGATGATTCTTGTTAATTTGCAAAGATTTGGTTGATTTTATTATGGAAGTGTGTTTTAGTAAGGTTTGCTTATGAACTTGTGATAGTGTAATCTGTATGTTGAGTATTGGTGTCCAAATGAGTTTGTGTGGGTGATTTAGGTCTTTCTATGAGGTTATGCATGTTAGATCTGTTTCATTTATCTTAGCTATATATCGATCGTTAGTCTAGGGCTGGATGCTTAGTAGGGAAAGGATAAACTTAGTTGGATATTGGTCACCTATGGGAGGAATCCGATTATAAGGGTTTAGAAATTTGATAAGGGTTTGTTTTAAATTGTGTAATCTGGATAGTAATATAAGAGACTCTTAGATCACAAGGGATAGGTAAATGTATTTGTTACATGGAACCATTTAGTTGGGTGTGTCTATAGCCTGGTTGTATAATGGTATGGGGTTAACCTGAGAAGGCTCTAGCCTTTTAACACTACACCCTCGTCTACTAGTGACAACTAAGACGAGTTTTTCATAAGAACCATAATCAACTATTTTGCAAAAGTAATAAGATGATTCTGAACCTAAATGGTTATCTTTCTGTCACTGTTTTCTCAATTTAATCAAAGAGGTTATTTAGTATTTACTTAATTATTTAAAGTTACTTAGGTTAAATATTACGAAAGAGGTAGGTTAATAGATCTTAGTGTCCACGGACCGATACTTGGGTACTTACCTAAACTATATTATATTTTAATATGTACGCTTGCCTAGAACGTGTATAATTAGTATTACCAAGGTCTTCGTTTATTTATTGACCCATTATATGTAAAAGCTCTAAGAATTTTTCTTTATTTAATGAATCTTTTTATTTATAATGACAACGAAATGACAATCCTTGATCTAGTAAGCTTTTTCGAAGCATAGTTGAAACACTTAATCTAAGTCGGTATCCATGTTTATCCTTATTGGTCCTTTTGTCTAATTTTATTTGTACCGACCAATTTTCGTTAACTATCGGCACACATTTTGAAACATTTGTTGTGGGCGCTATTAACAAGGCGTATATTTTTTCTAAGAATCTCGTGTACTTTTTTTTCAACCGTGATGCCCCTCGGAAACAAATGTGTCTCTATAATCTCCAAAATGGCCCCTAAACAAGTAGCAACTTAAGCAAAACACACGATCCGATTTTAAACTATACTCTAACTATCCTTCATACTCGGGATTATAATACCAGTCTTCTTTAAATTTTCTTAACTCGTTACCATGACACATTGGTTGTGGGAATTTTATACCTATTGGTTGACATGGTCCTCTTAGTATGTGTGTGTAACACCCCAAAAGGTCTAAATAAGTATATGTGTTTAAAATAAATATGTTAGTATAATTGATTTTCTATTTCTATGAAAAATGATAACTAGAAATATTAACCTAGTTAAGATGCAAATGAAATTTTAGTTTAAGAATGAACCATAACCATTTAGTAATAAACACTCAAACTTGAGGGGCCTATTTGGGACAAGTGAGAGAATGGAATTTATGAAACAAAAATTAAAACACAAAACACACATACTAATGTGTGTGTATGTCGACCCAAGCAGGAGAAAGAAAAGGAAAACCCTCACAAACCAAAGATTAGTGAATTTGGAAAGGAAAATCAAGGCCAGTCTCATGCATGACAGCATGAGCCCTAATAAGTAATCATCTATGCTTGTTTAACATAAGGTAAGTTGAATTTCATGTTTTGATGATTGTTGTAGAAAGTGGGTTGCAACCAATCCATGAGTTCATGTGAAGTTAGTATGAATATGAGTTAGAATCACCTTATAGAACAAGAATTTATGCTTAAATTTGGTTATCTTGATGATTAAAAATGAAAACCCCACTTTTAGTAATAGTATGATGAAGCATGATGATCATGTAGGTGCAAATAGATGTAATGTTGATGTATGAACTTGTATGTAATAGAGTATTGTTAGATAATTGATGTGGGATGAAGATTATGTGAAATTGATTGATTATAATAATCCATGTTATGAAATAGGAAGAATGCGAATAGACAACTTTTACATTATGCTTTGATTTAGGTATGCACACCAAGTGTTTGATGAAATGCTTAGAATAGAGATTTTTATGTGATTTCAATGATCCTATGTGATTATGATGCTAAACGGTTATTGTCAAGAAATGTGAGGAATTATTAATGTGTTATGGTAAGAAAAGAATGAGGAGAGAACATGAGATTAAAGCATGTTAATTGTGAAATTTTAGGTGTGAAAGAAGTAGGCCCGAGTAACAAGAAGACACAAGACGTTTAAGCTCGAGGTACGCTACTTGTACAATTAAGCTTTTAATTATAGTATTGTTTATTGTTATATATTGTGGTAATCGTAGTCCGTTTGTGAATGTTCATGTAATAGACCCAAAACAAACGGGTCGAACTAACGAGAATCATCATGTTAAATAACGATCATGCAATGGACCCATAGGAACGGGTTAAACAAACTAGAATGTTATGTGAAAGAATGATCTTGTAATAGACCCCTTACGAACGGATCGAACGAACTAGAATGAGAATGTAAAAAGAATAGCCGTATGATGACCCGTTATAAACGGGTCAAATGAACTAGAATGAGAATGTAAAAAGAATGGTCGTATGATGATCCACAATGAACGGTTCGAACAAATTAGAATGAGTATGTAAAAGAGTGGTCATATGTTGATCTGTTATGAACAGGTTAAACGAAAAAGAATAAGAATGAAAGTGTTAGATAGTATGGTTATCATGTTTGTTGGAAGTTAAAATGTTGTGATGTAAGAATTTGTTAATAATTCTTATTTCGTGTGTTTTAGGTAAAGCTCCACTTTAGGCGTGTCCGTGACGCTTGGGATTGAACACACAAACACTACTCGCCCTCATTATGCTTCCGAACTAAACTAAACAACGAGTCAAACATTTTATGGTTATGTGTTAAGATGTAGACACTAAACTTAAACGAAAACATGTGTTCTGCAATCTTTTTGTAAATGTTGGAATGGTTGTAACTAGTTGAATTAGTTAACTTAGTTCATGTAACCAAATTTTCTTGGTAAATTATAAAAGTTCAAATTTGGTCGTAAATTTCTATTGTTTAAGTTTTGGTAGAAATACGGGCATTTCAGTATGCCCTTGTAATCTCATCTCGTTGATTTACGTTATATGATGCAATCGGCTTGCGATCACGAGGATCTGAAGGAAGAATATCCACATCAACGTATTCGGGAGTTTTGGAAGATGATTCAACTCCTTTCATCTTAAGAAATCGTTCCATAACATCCCTACTCATAGTTCTTATCACGTATAAAACATGTTTCAATTTTAATTTTCAAACAATCATCAACCATAGTCCATAAGTCTATAAAACAACACTAATCATCAACCATAGTCCATTATTCTCAATTTTAAATTTCAAACAACAAAACATTCAAACCCTAGTTTATGTTGATTACTTGTAACTAATCACTTAAACAAACAAAGTTTTAAATAAAACAACAAAAGCATTAACTAGAAAAACAAAAAAAAAAACATCAAAAAACATGCGAAGATCAAACCCTTCTACATCTATATATCTCCTAATCATTACATAAAACAACAAAAAAACATCAATAAACATACCTTACACATTTTATAAGGGAATTCCAACGAAATAATGGTCGGTGGTGGCCGAAATTTTGGTTTTCCAGCGAAAAACAGCCTGGCGTCGTCGAGCACACAGTAGGTCGCTGGGGTTGTGGGCGATAGCAGGGAATTAGAATGTGCGGTTGGGTTATATTAAGTTAAAATTTCTTTGCATTGGGTTTGGGCTTGAGTAATAACATTGGACTATAGATTGGGCTTAATCTTATAAGAATGATAGTTAAATTATGTTAAGTGGTTAAAGAATAATTATATAAAATAAGTTATATATTAATAATAATAATAATCAATATTTACAATTTTTAATTCTTTTATAAATTCATAATATTATTTTTCTACGGAGGCGGTTGAAATTTTCCAAGGGGTGTGGTCGGAATTTTCGACGTAAAATAGCATTAATCTGTTTTTCAAGGGGTGCGCCCGCCCCCCACAGCTTGGGATAGGTCCGCCCCTGGTAAATATCACTCTTTACTTCTCTTATATACACATGAAGTTATTATCAGTTCTAGAGTTGATGTGTGCTTTTGTATTAGTAAATTATGTCTTCTGTATTTTTCTACCTTATTGTAATACAAGGTACGTGTCACATTTTAAACTTGGGTGAGCAAATTAGGTTGGTTGTACACATTTTTATGCATCAAAGCAAAGTATCATTACAACATAGGTCTTAAATATGTCTTTCAATATGTAAATCAATCAAAAACCAAAAAATGTTTGTCATCTATTTCTTTCTGATGCAAAAACATCCGACTCAAAGTCGATCCGACCCACAATGAGTTCCTGCTAGATGTTGACCCATATTATTACCCCAAGATCTAGTTTGATACCAGAAGCTTGTCACCCGTATCTAGTTCAATACAAGAAGTCTACATAATAATATTAATCTTGATAGGCCAAGTTCAGATTTCCCTTATAGTACATGGGTTGTCACACACCGTGAGTGTATTAATAAGCTTCACTTCCTAAGGTTATCAAGAACACTGGGTCTGATTACAGGTACCAGAAGCCGTACACGCACCTTAGTCAACATAAACTAGGTTAAAATAATATGGTTAAATTAAGAGGTTAAGTTAATTTAGTTTCAAAGAGGTCATGGAATCCTGTCACAAAAGATGATAAACCAAGAATTAGTAAAGGATAAACACATTAAATAAGAAAAAATATTATGTTAATAAGATTAACTAATCCAAGAGTTTGAGAAGACATAGAGATTACAACCATATAAAACACTTTTACCAATGGTGATTACCACACTTCATGATTGTCAAGCTCTACCTCAAGTTCAAGTATGTGTGCAACAAAGTGTCTCTCAACTCTCGTTTATTACATATGTTTAGTGAACTAATCTAACAGTTCCTAATTCTTAACATGGATGATAAAAGTGGGATGTAGGATCCTAGCTGTGGAGAGGTTTCGGACGGTATGAAGGCCTTCAAGGATCAACCTCTCACTTACAAGAAAAAAGGGGCTTATGAAGCATCATGGTCATGGCATACTTGGCTATTGATTAGTCAAGATCCATGGATCATCCACACTTTCTCCAAGGGACTAGAGCCAATGGTGAAAGAACAATGCCATGGTGGCTTAAGTCTATCAGCCTTGGGTCTGTAACACACCAGGGAACAAGAGATCAAAGAAGGGCATACCTCAAATTGGTGAACACGGCAGGTATTTATAGGCTAATCAAAGGCAGGGGAGCACGGGTGAAACAACCCTCAAAAATATTCCCGACGACAACCCATAATCAAAACCCCAAGTGTGCGTGACGAAACTTGTAATAATCAATCAGCAAACTTAGCAGTTAAGAAACTTGGCGGTTGATGAACCAACCCGCACAAAAAATACCCTTAATAAACTCACAATTAAAAACCGAACCATTTAGGATCAAGACCCGAGCATACATGATAAGAACCGGCATGAAAATAGAGAAAAACGCGCGATTGGATGAAAAAAGTGGCCGAGGACACGTGTCACGCTCATGCGCCACGTGTCAGACCTATGTTGGACACATGGCAGGTCTAGGCCAAACTGACCTCCCTGGCGCCACGCGGGAGATGTCCTGTCTCCTCCCGCGACGCGCGGGAGAGGTCTACCTGGCCTATATAAGGGCCAGGTCAGGGATAGAATCATTCGCACCTTTTCGACTTCTGAATCGATCCTCTGATCTCTCGTAACTTTGTCTCTCTGTATTCTCGTGTATTAAACCCTAATCACTGAAACGATACCCTGTCCGATTAATCGATAAACCAATCAAACGGATGCCAAAGTGCTACCTGTATGAGGCTATACTTTGTTAACTAAGTTGAGGTTTTGATCTCGTGATTATCGTTAAAGTTTGAGTTGGGTTTATACACTACTACGGATTACATTCTGTGAAATTAGGGGTTAGAATCAGAAGGCTTAAATTCACTGATAAAGTAGATGCTTAATTATCAGAAGACTTGGAGCTATAAACTTATTGTTAATCAAGAGGCTTAGAATTAGGAGGCCTGTTAAATCAATACCCTAATTCTGCAAAGTTAATCATTTTCTTTTATTAAATGCTTTCAAAACCCTAAATGTTTTTCGGTTATACTTAGAGTAATTAAGTTTTTGTATTCTGAAATTAATGTCGGTATGTGGGGTTTTGCATACACTACTTGATAAGCTTTACTATTGGACAATTGAGGGCCAATGATATGACCATAGTCACAGGAACTGCCACCTAGTGACAAATACTAATTTGAGTAATTAAAAGATATAAATAAATGTAAAAACTCTTAATGCTGTAAATATAAGAATATGTGTCATTTTATATAAAATGAATGATCTCACTAGTATTTCCAGCAGATAAAATGTTTTAAACATGTTTCAGATGATTATAGTAGATCTGAATAAGAGTTGTGATACGGCACCAAAAGGCTTAAAGAAGTGGCTTATTTTATCAGTTAAATTAAGAAATGTTGTTTTATGTATTTGGGTTTATCCCCTATTAAAAGCTACCTTCGTAAAACATGAGTTTTATCCCCATCTGTTTAATAAATAAAATCCAGTGTTTCTAAACTCTGATATTTTTCCTAACTCATGGCCCTGATAAAATTTCCGCTGCAATATTTTCAAAATAACCACTGGTACCACTCGACTGTTCACGACTCCCGTCCAGGGTGTCGTCGGGGGTTGTGACAACGGGCGTGCCAAGGAGGGCAAGGTCGTGCTTGTCCTTGAATCTGTTAGAAGATTTGAGAATTTATCATTTCTGTCTCCCGGGGGTCTTGGACATGGGAGTGCGAGACCATGCACAGGTGAGTTACCCCGAAAATGGTTGCAGCAAGTGTACTTTGGTCACGAGATTTTGTCTTGTTATGTTTTGTCTTTTGTGGGGGCACGGTCGTGCATGCCTATGCACGGGCATGCCTGTCATCTTTCTTTCTTGTCCACCAAGTTGTTCTGATTCTTTCAAAAGATGGGCTGAGGTAAGAGGCACAGTCGTGCCTTTGTTATGCATTGGGGTGCTTCTTGGAAACTTTGTATTTTTCGTTCGGTTTTCATTGTTTTTTGTTTCTTTTTTTATTTTGGACCTTCAAATACTATAAAAACTGAAAAGGAACGATTTAGTTAGTGTTTCATTCTTAAATTTCCTCAAAAGTATTCACAAATGGGAGTAAATTCGTATTATAAATATGTACAATTTATGGCACATCACTATGCGACCAAAGATGTAGTCATTGGAGATGATGATTGATTGGTGTTTTTACCATCATCGTAGCTTCACTTGCATCTTCCCTAGGCTGCTTGAAATTCTACTCAAGAAACTCACCCCATTCCTTTTTTTTTCGCTTTGAACAGTTCATTTTCCAGATATGTTGACAATGCCTGAGATAACGTGCCTTGACACCTTACCTTCCAGATTGCAAATATTGATTGTGCTTTGCTGTTATCTATATGTATATTTATTCTTCAATTCCAATTTACTAGGATTATAGTTTTAAATCATCGTGAACGCTTCTCGCCTTTCTACTTGTGCTAGAAAAGGATCCTCATGTTTCTATAACAACGAATTTTCCGAACATCATTCGAAAAGAGAAAAAAAGTATGGGTAACAAAATAGTTTCCTAATAAAATATCTATAAGGTTGGACGGAATGGGGCTCGAAGAGCGGCAAGGAACCTCCGGCCTGGTCAATAACACCATCCCCCCGACCCTGGGACAAAAAATATATTTCCCCAATATGAGGAGTATCCACCGATTGTCATCAAGGGAAACACAACACACATACACAAATATATACACACATACTCGTTGGATTTGCAGGTTGGCTTGCCAGAACTTGAGGCATCGAAAAACGAGACAAGGGTGAGAGAAGACATATTTGCGAAGTTTTATAAAGCGAGAGAAGACAAGTAATGTATACATGAGTGAATATAATATCCTAAATATATAGTTTTATAAAGCGAGAGAAAACAAGTAATATGTACACAAGTGAATATAATATCCTAAACACATTGAATTAATGTATTTTCATAAATCGCATAGCATATTATAGTAAATACACTAAATGTTATCTCATTAGAGACATCCTAATAGTTAAATGACGTATTTCACAATAAAAAAATTAAAAAAAGGAAAAAATACACTAAACTACCCATAGTGACACCGTGTTGCTTTGTTCAATAATTATCTGAACAATAGCCTTTATTTAATTCATGTTTATTTTGTTTGTTCTTACAAAATTTGATACTTGATATGATTTAATTCATGTTTGTTCTTACAAAATTTGATATTTGATATTCTCCTTATATCTATACTATATAATAAAAGAAACCTGATTTGGAACACATGTCATTCAACGAGGGCATCAATAATTTATTGATAAATTTTAAATTTAAATTAAAAAGATTTAAATATTATATTAGAATTTTATTTTGATTGTAAATCTATTGATAAGATAAATTATTCGATCTGGATTGTGTTTAACCAACCAAGCTTAACCAACTTATTTAACCGTCTTAGTTTCGTATGTTTTTAATGATTAAATTTCATCATATCGATGTTTTATAATTTCTAATATTGGTATACTTTAAGGAAATTTTCCATTGTAGTTATGATTATAATAAAACTATGATATAACCCCGTGTATTATTACCGGGGTTGAATAAATAAATTTTATATACTAAATAATAAAAAGTATATTTTTAAAAACCTTATTTATTGTACGGGTTGAATAAATATAATTTTATATATTAAATAATAAAAAGTTATATCTATAAGAACCATATTATACGGGTTGAATAAATGTAATTTTATATACCAAACAAAAAAGTTATATCTTTAAAACCACGTATATTACACGAGTTAAATAAATGTAATTTATTGTAAACTCCACTTCATTCTAAATACTGGGTATGTTTTTTTACTCTTCATATGTTATGCATATTATCTATGTCACATAGAAAACATCATGTCTTTTAGATAAGTTTACCATGTCAAATAAGTAATATGTATATTATCTATGTCACATAGAAAACATCATGTATTTTTAGATAAGTTAGATATATGTGTTTTAAAACAAGGTAAACTCTTAACATACATATTTTTTCCTATTGTAACTAAGATGTAGAGGTATGTGAAAGGTATCTTCACATTCGGAATGTCATAACTTTTTTTTTTAAATTTAGATTTACTTAGTTGTCGTATGGTGTCTCATGTCTTTATTTACATTACTTTTATCTGTCTAGAAGTCCCTTTTCAGACCTTTCAAATGGTATGGGACGTATTACATTATCAATAGTTTTTATTGGTTTCCTTACTAATTGTGATAAAAGTAATTATTTCGTACAATTCATATTGGTTTATAGCTTTGAATACGAACATACCTTATATTAATGTTAATGATAGCAAAAGTGAGGAAACTATATTTGGATGGTATAAAATATAATATTATGCCAACATTAACCCGTCAGAATAATCTATTATCAGATAAAATCAGACACGTTACCTTTGAACAAGAAAATGTCACAATAAATATTAGTAGTGTTACAAAATTTTAAGTTCCTATGACAAATCATAAAACAAATAACATATCATATTATTATGAATGGCTATACAAACTTCAATATTTATTTCGTATTTGGTCTGCATATTACTCTATATTATATATACTTAGATCATATTATATTATGAACATATTTTTCTTTTATTTCACATTATAATTATGATTCACCCCGTGTATTACACGGGGCAATAACCTAGTATAAATATATAACATTATTAATTTACCTTATGATCGTTCAAGGGGTCGAAAGTTTGTCTAATAATTATTCAAGAATTAAGTTCTTTTAAAATTTTCAAAGTTGTAATTATTAATAATTATCTGCTTAAAAGCCTGAATTGAGTGCTTTTATTCATCTTTTTTAATTTAAATGTGAAAAAGAAACAAAAGAGAAAGAAGATATAATAAGAGACATCATTAGTTGTGTACACGAGTGAACTATGATCACCATTTGAGTTCCTATTACCAATTAATTTGTCCTGAAATAAATTTGTTTCTCCTTTTTAAATTATTATCTACCTTTGTTAACCTAGTATTGAAATATTTTGGAGAACATATTCACTACATATTAAAATAACCCAATCGTAAAACAAGCCCAACATAAATTTTATTCGGTTGGAATTACGAGTGTGAACGAGTCCAACTATCATGAGTTATTTGTGATTGACTCGTCAACATATTAAATCGAGCTAAGTTGAAATATTCAAATTAAAATTTGTGTTTAATAAACAAGCTCGAACTCAAGTTTCCACCATTATTTATATGAGTAATTATATAATTACAAAGCAAGTATTATTATACAGTTTATGATAAAAAAAAAAGTAAATTTTATTTAGTATGCCATATATACAACTAAAGTTATAAATATATAAAAAATAATTGCAGATATAAATAAAAATAGTTAAATGGTTGAAAATAGTTACATATCATATACAAACATATATATATATACACATTAATAATAATAATAATAATAATAATAAACTATAGATAATAAATAAAGCTAATTAAATAAAAAATATACGAGTCGAGTCTGAGCTAAAATTTTGGACACGCTCTTCAATACAAATTGAGCTTAAGCTTATTTGAATTTGGCTTGACTCATTTACGCTGAGTGATTTATATTGGTTTATGAATCAATTCGAAAGGATCGATTTTTGTATTGTAAAAGTAAAAACGGGTTTATTTTAACTAGATGGACTGGTGTTATAAACTACTACTACTATTGTTGTTGTTATTACTATTATTATATGAATTGTAGGCATATTCTACAAAGATTCTATATATTTGTTGTATAGTAGAACCTCTATAATTTAATGCTCAATAAATTAATAACCTCAATAAAATTAATAATTTGTTCATTCTGTACAAAATTGTAACCCAATCGATAAAATAATAAGATAATATTTTTTTTGAAATCCTAATGTAAAATTATATTGGTACCAGTAAAACTATAAATTAATAATTACTAAAATATTTCAAAATTCTAAGATTGTCTAGTAAAAATGAATCTACAGTCACTTGTTTTTTTTTTGAACTTCAAATCTATATTGAGTTGATCTTTAAATCTCCTCATTGGACTTAAGAGTTGAGCCACTGTATTCTCGTATTACAATAAAAAGTTGTGAAGAGTTGTTGACGCTTCCAATGCTCCTTTCCGAGTGAACGGACATAGAAAGTTTGAAGGTCGATGCATTAATTTGAGAGTTGCTCACGAATGTAAGCCAACTCCTAAAATTATAATTTATTAATTTATCGATATAATAATATCTCGCTAAATTAATAAAATATCTCGGTCCCAACATTATTATTAATTTATAGAGGTTTTACTGTATTGTTATAAAATCATACTTCTAATAAATGATTCCAACGAATGCCGGTGTTAACATTATATCTTTTTTTAAATCTTTTTTAATCAAAATTTATTTTTGATTATTTTTTAAATCGGGTTAATATCATAAAACGAAAACAATGTTTATTATAAAATCATTACCTTTATATCCGTCTTTATCTTATATAAATCTTTATGTCGATCAATATTTTTTGTTTGAATAGATTTGCTAAACCTTCCAACAAAATATGTTCTTACTTTAAATATCTTTTTCAATTTATAATTTAGTGGAGTGGTTGTGGAAGGACATGGTGTTCCTTGTGACCCAAGTGTTCCACTCACACTCTCCCCATTATTTTCTGCGGCATCCAGGTGAAGGGAGAATACGGGTGGCGCCGGTTCGTCTTGGATGGGAGGCGATGTTTTACTGATTATTCCACTGTCGTGACTTCAGGCGAGTGGAGGTCGGGTTTCCGCGCATCTGGGAGAGCCAAGGGGCTGGCGGCGATCGAGTAGTCGACCTTGGCCACAATGTCTGGTGTCACGGTGGTTGGCATGTCGTTCCTTGTCGTTAAAAAAAATATGATGATAAATATATAATTTTTTTTTTTAAATTAAACCTTACAAAAAAAGAATTTTGATAAAGAAAAAATTATATTACTTTTATGACGATAATGGTATGTTTAAGTTAAATTAGTAAAAAATGTCGTTACTTCAAATATAATCTAATTTGAAGTGTTTAATTATGAAAAGCTATTTAATTTTAAACCATGATTTTTATATACAAATAACACCTAGACCTAATTGTTTTTATGTGTAGATTAAAACACCTTATTTCACATACTAGGTTTTTATAACTTCTTTTTAAAAGAGGTCTAAAAATCTAAAGAGTAAAATGCAATTTGTCACCCTGTAATTTGGTCTATATTGCAATATGACACCTTATCTTCTAGTTTTTGCCAACCTACAATAACTACACACATTTCAATTACAAGTTCATTTTAAAGTATTGTCATTATAAACAAAGTCATATCATCTCATACATGCTTATGATGTTTTGGAGGAATTAATGTAGTTGGGAACAAGGAGGGAGTCCACATTTTAGGACTACGTATTGGGTCAATGTAATGGTCGTATGCTTTTTTCCATGTTTCTAACTAGTAAACTTTGGACACCCAGTTTTCAAGACGCGAGCCCTAATACCATTTCTCGACATGTCCCAAATTACAGCAACAACATGTTTACAAGGAATCCCAGTCAAATCCCACTTTCTACATGAGCATGTATTTAATTCCACATTGACCACACATTGAGATCTTGTACCACTCACCTGTTATTTTGTTGCGTTAACCATGAGAACATTCATTTGTGAAGCTTTTTCTTTAACATCATTGAGGACCTGTTCAGCATATGGTGTTAATGGACCATTTGACCTTGCTTGAAGATTTTTTGAAATTAACAATTCTTTTTGTCATGTATTCCCTGATGAACTCCAGACATGTCGTTACAGGCTTATCTCTAGCTCCAATTATTTGCCTGTTAAAAACCTCACATACATTGTTCAACAATATGTCACATTGAGCGCTAGATGTAAAATGAGCTTGTGACCATGATTCAGACGGGATTTGAAGTAGCCATTGGTATAATTTTCGGTTAGAAACCTTTATGTCATGCATGGCATTTTAGAAGTAAGGCATGCTTTTCATCATAGCCGCTCTCCTTAACATGTTTTTAAAAACATCTCCTGGCCATTGATTCTGCATATTCTCGTGTATGTGTCTAAGACAATACAGATGCTCTGCATAAAGGAAAACCCTTTTCAATGCCAGAATAAGACCCTACATGGATAGGACCAGACAAGTTAGATGAGTGAGAAATCCTATTTTTATTTAGTAAAAACATCTATTTCTTTTAGGTAACTTTATTGCCACTTTTCCAAGCCTTCAGTGCTGTCCAGCTGGCTTCTAATTGGCTTTCACATTTTGTTACCTGAAACACGTTTAAAAACATTTTGTCAGTGGAAAATATTGGTGAGTGAATCCCAGTTCAATCGAGTTTTAATAAAAACCATTGTGCAGTATTGAGGGCGGTCTCCCAATTACATTTGTTTCCAAGTCATATCAATTACCACCCACGGTATTGTCGTTCCGACTTATGGTCATGTTACTCCTCGCAAGGCAGTAACAAATTTTGTATACAAAACCTCAAATTTACCGACTGTAATTGTATCCTTACAAATACACAATGACTGCTTAATGTATAATTAATTAAGTGAGGTTTTGTAAAAACAGTTTGCAAAAAAAGGAGATTACTCACATTGTTGTCTTAGATTATCCTTTACGGTTTCCTGGTGACAATCTATAAATTACACAAATGCACACGTGTTAGTATAATAACCCATTTTAATATTAGTAATACCCTCCCCGAGACGGCATTCCAACGACTACGTCGGGCAGAACCACGACAGCCGTTACGGAACCCTAGATCAATCGGGCAGAGTATCTAATACGTATCCAGGGGTTATGATACTTACAACGTAGCAGAACTTCGTTACTTAGGGGGTATTATACCCGAGTGTAATGCCTACTATGTGAAAATTGAGAGAAAGAAAAGAAATTTGAGCGACGTAAACTGAAGGCCCGAGCTCCAGCTTTATAGGGACTGAGTTTGGGTTTCTCGCAGCCCGCGTAGACCTTAAGGGTCGTCTTACGCGGCCCGCGTAGTAGAGTAATAGGGTTGTAGGTGATCCGGGTCATCCAATAAGTTCAACACGCGTTAGACACGTGTCACCACCGGGTGAGGCCGCGTTTGACTATCGCTCGCGGCCCGCGTAAGCTAACGGGGTGGCTTACGCTCCCCGCGACAGACCCAAAAATTCCATTTTTAATTAATTTTAATAATAATTAAAGTATTCAGGGCCCGTTTTCGCGTATGGGGGTATTTTAGGGACATATTGGGATATTTTAATTATTTTTAGGGTGTCGAAAAATATTACGAAGGTGTCGGTTTAGGGTTGTTATATCCTCCCCACCTTGTTTTAGAGCTCTTCCTCGAGGTATACTGGAACATGTGTGGATATTTCATTTGCATTTCTGATTCAAGCTCCCATGTGTATTCTGGTCCTCTTTTGGAGTCCCACTTTACTTTGACCAGAACTAAGCTCTTGTGCTTAAGATTCTTAATCTTCATGTCTTCAATCTGTAGATGCCTTTCTACAAATTTAAGTTGTTCATTTACCTCTATGTCCTTAAGAGGCACTACAAGTGATTCATCAGCTAAGCATTTCTTGAGATTTGATACATGAAATACATCATGTATTCCTACCATTTCCTCTGGCAGTTGTAGTTGATAAGCTACAGGTCCTATTCTTCTAATATAATTTCAAAAGGTCCAACATACCTGGGACTTAGCTTCCCTCGTTTGATGAATCTTACTACTCCTTTCCAAGGAGAGACTTTTAACAATACCTTGTCACCTACTTGAAATTCTAAAGGTTTGCGTCTATTATCAGCATAGCTCTTTTGTCGATCACGTGCTGCTTTTAGTCGTTCATTGACTTGAATGATTTTGTCGGTTGTTTCCTGCACTATCTCAGGTCCAGATAGTTGCTTTTCCCCAATTTCTGCCCAACAGACTAGGGTTCGACACTTTCGTCCATAAAGTGCTTCGAATGGTGCAGCATTGATACTTGTGTGATAACTGTTATTATAAGAAAATTCTATTAGCGGTAAGTGATCGTCCCAATTACCTCCGAAATCAATTACACAAGCTCTAAGCATATCTTCCATGGTCTGAATTATTCTTTCGCTTTGTCCGTCTGTTTGAGGATGGTAAGTTGTGCTTAGATTCAACTTGCTTCCCATTGCCTTTTGGAAACTTGCCCAAAAATGAGAGGTAAAACGACTATCCCTATCAGAAACAATTGATAAAGGAATTCCATGTAATGAAACTATTTCATTTACATATAATTTAGCTAGTTGTTCCATGCTGAAAGTTTCTTTCATTGGTAGGAAATGAGCTGACTTGGTTAGCCTATCTACAATCACCCAGATTGTATCATTATCTTTTCTTGTTTTGGGTAATTTGGTAACAAAATCCATTGTTATCAATTCCCATTTCCAAACTGGCATTTCTAGTTGTTGCAGCAATCCTGAGGGTTTCTTATGTTCAGCTTTGACTTGTGAACATGTTAAACATTTAGAAACATAGGTTGCTATATCCTTCTTTATTCCTATCCACCAGAAAATTTTCCTTAAATCCTGGTACATCTTATCACTTCCTGGATGCATCGTATACTTAGACTTATGGGCTTCTTCTAATATACGATTACGTAAGTTTCCTAATTTAGGTATCCATATTCTTTTCTTATGGAATCTCCAAATTCCATCTGTTCCTTGTTTTAATTCCTTAATCATTACTTTTAATTTTTCAGTATCTTCCTTGATTACTGATTCTTGTGCTTCTCTTATTTGATCATTTAAATCTACTTGTAGATTTAATTTAAGAGAACGTACCCTTTTTGGCTTTTCGTGATACTTTCGACTTAAAGCATCAGCCACTACATTGGCTTTTCCTGCGTGATACTAGATATTGCAATCATAATCACTAAGTATCTCCATCCAGCGTCTTTGTCTCATATTCAACTCTTTTTGCCCGAAAACATATCTTAAACTCTTATGATCAGTGAAAATGGTAAACTTACTACCATAAAGGTAATGTCTTCAAATCTTAAGGGCAAAAATTATGGCTCCTAATTCTAGATCATGGGTTGAATAATTCTCTTCATGATTCTTAAGTTGTCTAGATGCGTAAGCTATAACCTTTTGGCGTTGCATTAATACACATCCATAACCTAACTTAGAAGCGTCACAATAGACTACAAAGTCCTCAGTTCCTTCTAGTAATGCTAGTATGGGTGCATGGGTTAATCTTTGCTTAAGAATTCTGAAAGCTTCTTCCTGTTTTGGTCCCCATTCAAACTTAATGGATTTACAGGTTAACTTGGTTAAGGGAATGGCTATTCTAGAAAAATCTCGAATAAATCTTCTATAATAACCGGCCAATCCTAAGAAACTTCTAACCTCGGTTGGCGATTCAGGGGTTTTCCATTTGGTAATTGTCTCGATCTTTGTGGGATCCACATGAATTCCTTCATGATTGACTAAGTGTCCAAGAAATTGTACATGCTCTAATCAAAACTCGCACTTTGAAAACTTAGCATAAAGCTTTTCCTTTCTTAATATACTTAAAAGTGCGTGCGAATGCCTTGCGTGTTCCTCTTTAATCTTAGAATAAATTAGAATATCATCTATGAAGACAATTATGAATTTATCCAAATATGGCTTACATATTCGGTTCATCATGTCCATAAATGCGGCTGGGGCATTGGTTAAACCAAATGGCATGACAGTAAATTCATAATGGCCATACCTTGTTCTAAACGCGGTCTTAGGAATGTCCTCTTCCTGTACCTTTAATTGATGATATCCAAACCTCAAATCGATTTTTTTGAGAAAAATCGAGCTTCTTGTAATTGATTGAACAGATCATCGATTCTCGGTAATGGGTACCGATTCTTAATCGTGACCTTGTTCAATTCGCGGTAGTCGATGCACATTCGCATTGACCCATCTTTCTTTTTGACGAACAGTATCGGCGCTCCCCATGGCGATGAGCTTGGCTGTATAAATCCTTTCTCTAACAATTTGTCTAATTGTTTCTTCAGTTCCTGCATTTCTGCAGGTGCCAATCAGTAAGGGGCTTTGGCAATCGGTGTTGTCCCTGGTAGCGGGTGGATTCTGAATTCAACTTCCCTGTCTGGCGGTAGCCCTAGCAACTCTTCTGGAAACACATCTGAAAACTGAGACACGACTGGAATGTCTTTTAGTTCTTTTCCTTTAGTGTTAGTGATTATAGAAATAAAATACACTAATGGTCCTTTTCGTATACAACTTGCAGTTTTCATCACAGAGATGAATTTCGTGGATCTAGATGGTTTATCTCCTTTAATTGTGATCTTTTCACCTCCTGGTGAATTTACTTGGATTGACTTTTGATCACACAAAATACTGGCTTTATTGGCTATTAACCAATCCATTCCTAATACAATATCAAATCCTGCCACATTCATTGGGTAAAGGTTTGAAAAAAACTTTTGGTTTAAAATTTCTATTCTTGCTCCCTGCAAGATTTCAGAAATCTTAATGGTTTTTGCGTTTGCTGTCTCTGCTAGACATTCTTGGGAGAGTTTAGTTAATGGTTGATTGAGAAATTTGCAAAATGAAGTATTAATAAAACTTTGGTTTGCACCAGAGTCAAATAATACTTTAGCAAAAACATCATTAACTAAAAACGTACCAGCTATCACATCCGGAATCATCTTGGCTTCATCTGCAGTCAAAACAAATGCTCTAGCATTTTTAGTGTTCTTGTTGTTTGCAACTGGAGCCAATTTTGGACAATGTGGCTTGATGTGACCTTTTTCTCCACAGTTGAAGCACGGTCCATTAGTAGGTTTCCTTCTGCAGGTTTCTTCCTTATGTCCTGGTACTTTGCAGAAATTGCAGTAAGTGGAGAATTTTCCTGAATGCTTCTTCTTGCAGGCTTTGAAGTATGGTGAAGAGGTAGAACCTACATTCCTACGGTTGGAATTCCCGAAACGGAATTCTTAGGTAAGCCTTTGGGTTAGGTTTCTCCTATGGTCTTCTTCTCTAGTACGGATTAATTCATCTGTCAAGGTATTTGCTAGTTCTACAGCTTCTTCTATGGTTTGGGGTCTAGCTGCCTTGACTACGTGCCTAATTTCTCCAATTAATCCCCAGATGTAACGAGAGATTAATACCGGTTCAGGTGATGCAAGGGTTGGCACTATTCTAGCATATTCAAAGAATGTAGTAGTATAACCCTTACTATCTACCCCGGTCATCCTAAGGTTCAGGAACTTATTTGCTATTTATTCCTTTTCATTGGGAGGACAGAATTTCCTTTCTACCATATTTTTAAATTCCTCTCATTCCATGTTGTAAACCCTATCACTTCCTCTTGACTGGAGGATAGTGTTCCACCATTCTAAGGCTGAGTTCTTAAACAAATTAGAAGCAAACATTATCTTATCTTCTTCAGCACACTTGCTTATTTTTAAAACAACCTCAGTCTTTTCTATCCAGCGTAGGGCTGCAATGGGTCCTTCATTGCCCGAGAATTCTATTGGTTTACAGGACCATAATTCTTTATAAGAACAACCATATGGCATGGTTCTTCTTCTTTTGGGAATGGGCACCTGAAGTACGGGTCCATTGTTTACGCTGTGTTCCGGTTCAGTTGGTCGCTTACTGCTATGCTTACTTTTATTTTCTGCTTCCTTAACAGTTTGGATAATAAATGGCATTGCATCTATGATTCCTTGTGCCACTATGTGTTGGATGGCACTATTATCCTTTTGATTTCCATTGTTATTGTTGTTCAGATTATCGTTATTCGGGTTGTTGTCGTTCTGGATATTATCATTCTGGTTTTCCTGATTCACTTCGTTGTCCATCTGAATTTTAAACATTTACAACATATTAATATCACAAATAATATTGAATATAGCCAATCACATGACACTCATTTTGGTCAAAAGCGTCAATCATTGCAACTTTACTCTATTCATATAATATGCATCTATTACACACCAGTACTAAAATTAAAATTACAATACCAACTGAAATTTAAAGTTACACTAATACTAATAGGCATCTGTAGTTTTTTTTTCTCATAAACATACACACATATTTTATTATTATATTATTATTATTATAACCTTCTCCCTTCTCACTTCTACGGATATGGATTCATCCAGAAATCCATATTGCGCTCGTCGTACTTCCAGACGAGTCGCTCTCCCACCTGTCTCATTCTTTCACTACTCTCTAAAATTTACTCACCAAACGTCCTAAGTTCTTGTACATTGTCTGCACTCATTGGGGGTGCAGGTTCTAGGACTGGGTTCGGAATCTGGGGTACGGGTTCCTGGTATGGAGGTGTAGGCGCCTGAAATGGGTAAGGATTCTCTAAGATCCCCCTAATGAATACATCATTATCGTAATAGGGATCTAGAGGGCCTAACCCTGGGTAGGCTCCTAGGTTTTGCATTGGCATGTCTTCTGGAATAGGGTAACGTTGCACATAGTCCCTGTTGTCGTCCCACGATGGGTCATAATTCGGGTCTAAGGGATTTGATGCGGGTACCCTAGGTATTTCCTCTAGATTAAAATCATGCATTTCTACTTGATTTTCAGGGTTTTCTATCTCCATTGGTTGGTCAGGAATTGGTGGCTGTGGTTGGGGTGCTAACATTTGCTCCAGGTTAGGGTCGGCTGCAGTGGTTGCTAATATGTGGATATTGGCTATACCCCTATTAAGCATATCCTAGGCATAAGCATCGATCTCTCTTTTGGCTGCGGCTAGTGCTCTCTGCTCTTGTAACTTTTTCATACGCTTTCTACGCTCGTGTGCTCCCCTACTGAACCATCCCCTCTTTTTCTGAGGAAATGGCTCTTCAGATTGAGCCTTAAATACGAATATTCCTTCTTCCGTATCAGCAGAGTACCCCGAGAGGGCAGGCTCAGAAGAGGCACCTTCGCTTCTAGGCGAACCAGACAATTGACGGTACGCGTCAGATGGTCCTTGGTCGCTCATACTGTAAACTAACAAATAGTCAAATAACACATAACAAGAAAATACAATTATGCACGTATTCCCGTAATTTATTTCCTAACAAATTGAATTTTGGTGTCAGCAGAACACTTCTGTGGCTGAATCAGTGGCTTAGCTCTGATACCACCTTCTGTCGCAACCCCCGTCCCCTTTTATCAAACCCGGGAACGGGCGGCCGCGGCCAGTTTCGGTGGTATCCTGTTTTTGTCTAATTTGGCAGTGGAATTTACATCAGGACCGTAGTTAGGAAATATTTTATCAGAGTAAAATACCACATTTTCATAATATTAACCACATGGGATAAAACCCAAGTTTTCAGTACACACATTTTCATAGGAATAAATCATATTTTTATTTAGTAAAAACATCTATTTCTTTTAGGTAACTTTATTGCCACTTTTCCAAGCCTTCAGTGCTGTCCAGCTGGCTTCTAATTAGCTTTCAAATTTTGTTACCTGAAATGCGTTTAAAAACATTTTGTCAGTGGGAAATACTAGTGAGTGAATCCCAGTTCAATCGAGTTTTAATAAAGACCATTGTGCAGTATTGAGGGCGGTCTCGCAATTACATTTGTTTCCAAGTCATATCAATTACCACCCACGGTACTGTCGTTCCGACTTATGGGCATGTTACTCCTCGCAAGGCAGTAACAAATTTTGTATACAAAACCCCAAATTTACCGACTGTAATTGTATCCTTACAAATACTCAATGACTGCTTAATGTATAATTAATTAAGTGAGGTTTTGTAAAAACAGTTTGCAAAAAAAGGAGATTACTCACATTGCTGTCTTAGATTATCCTTTAGGGTTTTCTGGTGACAGTCTATAAATTACACAAATGCACACGTGTTAGTATAATAACCCATTTTAACATTAGTAATACCCTCCCCGAGACGACATTCCAACAACTACGTCGGGCAGAACCACGACAGCCGTTACGGAACCCTAGATCAATCAGGCAGAGTATCTAATACGTATCCAGGGGTTATGATACTTACAACGGAGCAGAACTTCGTTACTTAGGGGGGGTATTATACCCGAGTATAATGCCTACTATGTGAAAATTGAGAGAAAGAAAAGAAATTTGAGCGACGTAAACTGAAGGCCCGAGCTCCAGCTTTATAGGGGCTGAGTTTGGGTTTCTCGCGGCTCGCGTAGACCTTAAGGGTCGTCTTACGCGGCCCGCGTATTAGAGTAATAGGGCTGTAGGTGATCCGGGTCATCCAATAGGTTCAACACGCGTTAGACACGTGTCACCACCGGGTGAGGCCGCGTTTGACTATCGCTCGCGGCCCGCGTAAGCTAACGGGGTGGCTTACGCGCCCCGCGACAGACCCAAAAATTCCATTTTTAATTAATTTTAATAATAATTAAGGTATTCAGGGCCCGTTTTCGCGTATGGGGGTATTTTAGGGACATATTGGGATATTTTAATTATTTTTAGGGTGTCGAAAAATATTACGAAGGTGTCGGTTTAGGGTTGTTATAGTTCGTCAGTTGCAAACAAACATATCAATAAATTTCAGTTTCATATTCAAACCTGGTCACTTTGGCTATACATACAACATTACAATTGATACTTACCTGTGTAAAACAGGTATGGGTCAAAATGGTTTGCACTTTACAAATTTACCCCTCATCTGGAAGGTCAAACTCAGTCAACCAAACGGCTGACTAACGATTGGATGCAAGGTGTGAGGGAATGTCCACTCTCTGGGTTTCATTTGGAAAAAACTGGAAGGTAAGGTGTCATATTGTAATTTGGACCAAACTACAATGTGGCAAATTGCACTTTACTCAATTCTAAAATTTGACATTTCAATAAACTTAAAATGTTGATGCTTTGTGAATGTCGTGGCATATCAATGGATGATTCATAAATGTGATATAAGGTCACGTGTTATGGCCACTAAGAAATAGGTCACACTTATTATAACCTTAACATGTAAATGGATGATCTATAAGTAAGAATAAGGTCTCACTTACTATAACCTTAACGTCATATCGTCACCCTCCTCATTTACTCACTCAACCTATGTTCACTATGGAGGTATAATGAAGTATGTTATATGTGTCATATATTGATAGAAGAGTTGCTCTATTACCATATCGTAACGTTGCCACATTAACCATAATATTGTCTTCATTGTCATCACTAGTTCGTCATATTGAGGCTCTCTCTCTCTCATGCAAGACTTGGGAAGTTGGTCCGTTATGGTGGACTATCATGTGAGCATGCTTAACTTCAATCCTTAGATGACATATATAACATGTCATGATCAATAAGGTGATAACAATCTATATAACTCTGTGATAGCAATCTATTTATTTCATCTTCTTTTCGTACCACGACTAATATAAAATTCATGTAAGTTGTAACGAACAATCCCAATATTTTGTTTATCTCTACTTGATTTATATATATCTTTAATCATTATCCAAACACGAACCATCAACTAACAATGAGACTATGACATTGATTTTTAAAGTTGGAAATTCGACATCTAACATCGTTCAATATCAAGTTTAATATATCAATTACATAATAAGAAGTGATAACATAACGACTTGACTTTCTTTCTTTCTTTCTTTCCTTCCTCTTTGTAAATTTAAGATAGTGTAGAATGAAGAATTATGTTATTATCTCATACTATGATATGCTATATAAGTAGTGGCCAAGGCTAAACGAAAACTCAGTGGAGACGGAACTCTTAAAGTCTAAATCGGTGGGGGACGAATTCTTAAAAGTTGATTTTACACTATAATTTTTTTTTTTTTTTTGGAAATTTTCAATAAAACTAACACTACGAGTAAAAGGGATGGTTGGTTTTTGTGGTTGCATCCAATTATTCAGAAACACAAAAAGATAAAAGGCCCTAACTATCTGCACTCCCAGTTTGCCTATCTGCACACTTAGGGTTTACCTACGCTGCGTTTAGGTCTATACGCAGCGTATAGGGTTAACCATATACGCTGCGTATAGACCTATACTCAGCGTATATAAATCATGGATTTCAGAGCCTTATCAGCAATCATTGCACAGAAAACAAGGGTTTATATACGCTGCGTAGGGACCTATACGCAGCGTATATAAAGCTCAATTTTTGTATTTTTTTATGTATTCCTTTGTTTATTTATAAAAAAAAAGAAAATTATATATAAAAAAAAACAATATTATTGGTAAATAATACAAATATAAATTATAAAAATTAAAAATAATACAACTACTATTAATTATAAAAATTAAAAAAGAAAATTATATATAAAAAACAATATTATTGGTAAATAATACAAATATAAATTATAAAAATTAAAAATAATACAACTATTATGAATTATAAAAATTAAAAAAGAAAATTATTTATAAAAAACAATATTATTAGTAAATAATACAAATATATTATACGATACGATGCAACACGATACGCTACTACACTATACGATACGATGCAACACGATACGCTACTATACGATACGATACGATATAACACTCGTATAGGTCTATAGGTGTATATATGTCTCGTATAGGCCTATAGGTGTGGTTGAGGTCCCGTGTAGGCCTATAGGCATATACATCACCTATACGAGACTTATACTATACACTATATGATACGATGCAACACGATACGCTACTATACGATACGATATAACACCCGTATAGGTCAATAGGTGTATATATGTCCCGTATAGGCCTATAGGTGTGGTTTAGGTCCCGTCTAGGCCTATGGGCGTATATAAGACCTACATGGAACCTATACGCTACTACACTATATAATACGATGCAACACGATACGCTACTATACGATACGATATAACACCCGGATAGGTCTAAAGATGTATATATGTCCCGTATAGGCCTATAGGTGTGGTTTAGGTCCCATGTAGGCCTATAGGCATATACAAGACCAACATGGAACCTATACGAGACTTATACTATACACTATACGATACGATGCAACACGATACGATACTATACGATACGATATAACACCCGTATAGGTCCATAGATGTATATATGTCCCGTATAGGCCTATAGGTGTGGTTTAGGTCTCGTGTAGGCGTATAGGCTTATACAAGACCTACATGGAACCTATACGAGACTTATAATACGATACGATACGATAATATACACTATACGATACGATACGATACAATACGATACGACACCATAGTATAGGTCACGTATAGGCCTATACGCAGATACAAGACATATATGAGACTTATACGAGGTTTATACGAGACTTATACTATACGATACGATACTTAAAAATGTTTTTTTTTTAATTCACCCTTTATATACGCTG
The DNA here is from genome assembly GCA_030545235.1 of Helianthus tuberosus. Classification (NCBI taxonomy): domain Eukaryota; kingdom Viridiplantae; phylum Streptophyta; class Magnoliopsida; order Asterales; family Asteraceae; genus Helianthus; species Helianthus tuberosus. Next base: position 190,330,560 of record CM060409.1, read on the forward strand.
CGTATAGGCCTATACGCAGCGTATATAAAGGGTCAAAAAAAATATTTTTACCACAAGTTTGTGGTTAAAAATAAAAATTACCCTTTATATACACTGCGTATAGACCTATACGCAGCGTATATAAAGTGTCAAAAAGACAATTTTACCATTGCATATGGCTGCTTATAGCCCCAAATGCAGGGGTAAAATGGTCTTTCCCACTATACGCTGCGTATAGACTCATACGCAGCGTATATAAAGGGTCATAAGACATTTTTACCCTTGCATTTGGCTTCGTATAGCCCCAAATGAAGGGCTAAATGGTCTTTATGACCGTTTATATACGCAGCGTATAGACCTATACGCAGCGTATATGAAGGTTTTTTTTTATAAAGGTTATATCGAATCGTATAGGTGTAGTATAGGTCACGAATCTGCCTCGTATAAGCCTATAAGTGTGATATCGTATCGTATAGCGTAGTATATGTCACGTATTGACCTCGTATAAGCCTATAAGTGTGATATCGTATCGTATAGCGTAGTATATGTCCCGTATAGGCCTATAGGCATATACATCACCTATACGAGACTTATACTATACACTATACAATACGATGCAACACGATACGCTACTATACGATACGATATAACACCCGTATAGGTCTATAGGTGTATATATGTCCCGTATAGGCCTATAGGTGTGGTTTAGGTCCCGTGTAGGCCTATAGGCGTATACAAGACCTACATGGAACCTATACGCTACTACACTATACAATACGATGCAACACGATACGCTACTATACAATACGATGCAACCTATACGCTACTAAACCACGCCTATAGGCCTATACGGGTGTTATATCGTATCGTATCGTATCGTATAGTGTATAGTGTAAGCCTCGTATAGGTTCTCTGTAGGTCTTGTAATTCATAATATTTGTATTATTTTTTATTTTTATAATTCATAATATTTGTATTATTTTTTATTTTATAATTTATATTTGTATTACCAATAATATTGTTTTTTTATAAATAATTTTTTTATAAATAAACAAAGAAATAAACAAAAAAAAAATACAAAAATGGAGCTTTATATAGGCTGCGTATAGATCCCTACGCAGCGTATGAGACAAAAATGACACAACTACCCTTGTATTTGGCTTCGTATAGCCTCAACACAAGTGTATAAAGGACATTTTCAGACCTTTATATACGCTGCGTATAGGTCTCTACGCAGCATATATAAACCTTGTGAAAAACTGATGCTTCAAACCTACTAAAATGACCCCAAATTTCAGATGGTTTATATACGCTGCTTAGAGACCTATACGCAGCGTATATAAACCTTGTTTTCTGTGCAATGATTTGTTATTAGGCACTGGAATCCATGGTTTATATACGCTGCGTATAGGTCAATACGCTGCGTATATAAACCCTAGTTTTGGTAGGATTTGGTGTGCCAATAGGCACATTAGTGTGCCAATAGACACACCCATATAAAAATAGAGCACAATATAATAAAGAATGGGAACTAAATCATGGAATTCCGACAACAAAATCTACAAGTACGGTGAACGAGGAGATGACTTTCTTATTAAAATGAATTGCAAATATATATTTATAAAAACTGAATAGAATATTTATTCCTTTTACACTAATGGCTTATTATGCTATGTTTTGTTAGAGACCTATTTTATGGTTTGTTTTGACCTTGGGATGTTATGTATGTATGTTTTCGGTTGCGTATGATTGAATCTTTCGGTTTAAAAGCTATATGCTAAAGAGTAAATCCAGCATATGAGACCCCTGATTTTAAAGCGTTTTACAATAAAAATGATCTTGCTAATTTCGACAAAGGAACCGAATTGAGGAATAAAAGCATGTGTAAGAACACAAATAAAACCTGAAGGTGATTTTAATTTTTAATTAAAACTCATTTCCAATCACCAAATCAAATATATATATATATATAGGGCAAGGATCATTTCAGAACCATAAATATTTACAGAACTCCTAATAAACAATCTTTTTATTTATATATTTTTATGTTTAGGATAATTTTATCATTTATTATGTGTATTTTTATGATTACATACATGTTAAGAGTAATTTTATTATTTTTTATTTATAAATTTATAATTACACATATGTGAACTAGTTTTTTTATATATATGTAATTAGTTATTACACATTTATATAATTTGGCTATTAAACATATGTAAACTACTTTTAACATGTATGTAATCATAAAAATACATATAATAGATGATAAAAAGATCCTAAATACAAAAATATATATATAAAATGATTGTTTATTAGGAGTTCTGGAAGTTCTGCAATTATTTAGAGTTCTGAAATAAACCCAACCCTATATATATATATATATATATATCATTACTAAAAGAGGAAAAGGTTCAGATAGATAGTCTTCAAAATTAAGTCGTAGGAAGAGTATTAAACGGACTCAAATTGGACTAATTCTAGCGGCATTGGAACCGTCCCGTTGAACTAGATCTTAGAGTGTAGATTTTCGCTTTGGGATTTTTAGCTTGTATATTTTAGAATTTTTGTTTAGATCATTGTGACTTTTTATTTGGCATTGTGATTTTTATTTATCATTGTGTCTTTCTTGCGATTTATGGTATCTTTTGTTCCTCATGATTGTTCTATGTTTCTCGGCATTATGTTATATTTTGTAATCCATTGTGTTATATTTTATGATTTATTGTGTCTTTGTACTTTTCATAAGGAGACTTTGTAGGATAACTTTACCCTACTAAAACACCCCAAATACATAAATAGACTTTATTTCATAATATTTATCTTAATAAATATAAAATAATTTGTTATCTTAATAAGCACGCTAAAGCATGTGCTGATAACCAACATGCATTTGTCCCCTTCGCCTTCGACACCTTTGGCACCCTAGCTCCAGAAGCTATCCGTTTGTTGACTAGGGTCCAAAAGGTTATCCACAGCAGTTGCTCATCAACAGGGGGCAGGAGTTTGTCTTTAATAGGCTAGGGTTTGCTATTCAGAAAGGGGTAGCGGCGCAGCTTGTTGCTCGCTTACCTGCGATATTGATGTAACTCGGCCAGATCCATGTTTAAGTTACATATCTTTATATAACTTTTAGTTTTAACTTAAATATCATACCACAAAAATTAAAACTATCAATCTTAGATAATTATAATTCATTCAGGTTTTCTGTTTGTATTATAAATTTTTGACTTACTGAGAAAAAAATAATTTGTAATGAAGTTTAATAATAATAAAAAGGAAGTTAAGGTGTGTAAAAGTAGAAATAAATAAAGGAGAGGCATGCCCGAAGAATATGGCAGAAAATGATGAGCGTGAAAAGGTCTACTAGTGTAATTGCGGTATACACGCATGCATTCGTGCACGCTTTGCACACCTTATTTCTCACGAAAACCAACTTATCATCTTACATGTCTTGTCTTCTTCACCTTAATCTTCTTCGCTAATCTTTTTGTTGGCTCCCACCTTTGTGTAACCATAACTTTTTAACCATAGAATGGTAACAAAAATTCATCCAATGGTAACTTGCTCTAGTTTTTTAATCATACACATCTAGGATATCAAGGATGCACCTTACCACCACACCATGCACCTGTTTTTAGGGTGCACGGTATGATCTCGGCAAAACCAAGGGCACCGATTCCGTGTCACCCCTTACCGAATTTACCAAGTTAGGCGGTATGGTTTTGCTTTACTTACCGATCTTACCAATTCCGGTAGCAAATGGGTTTGATTTCCTTTGTAACCTTCAGTATGGAAACTTAAGTGCTTAGACCTTTTTGCGAGTCAAAAGTCAAACAAGCATACATGGCACATGCCACTTAGGATTAGATTCGTTACCAAATTGGCTTTACCGAAACCATACCATGCATCATTAGGCTATCGGGTGTGGTCATGACCCTCATGACCACCATGACCCTCTACGTCAGTGTCATGTCACTCACCTCTGATTCACAATTCAAAACCACTACGCTAAGGGTGTGATCATGACCCAAACCATTATCCCCTTATTTATTTTAATTTATCTTTGTCTAAAGAAAAAGGAAATGATTACTTGAACAATGGAAAGGAGGACCATGGTTGCTATGGTTTAATCCATGCAAACCATGGTGGATTAGGGAAGGGGGTGGTATAGCCTTCCATTCATGTTCCTACGTGTCGAATCATGTCCCAACCATGACCCCCAAACCATTTAGCCTTAGGCTATAGGATGTGTTAATGACCCTCCACATCAGCGCCATGTCATTTATTTCTAATCCATCATCCAAAACCACTACCCTAAGGGTGTGGTTATGACTCAACCACTATTATCTTGTTTTAATTTATTTTTGTGAAAAAGAAAAAAAAAATATTGAAAAAAGAAAGGAGGCCCATGGTTGCCATAGTTTAATCTATGTCAACGATTGTGAATGAAGCAAGGGGGTGGTGTAGCAATCAATTAATGATCCTATGTGGTATTAACGACTCAACTCATGCCCCCCACATCCTTTAGCCTTAGTGATTTACTAAAGTCACGTAAAGTTTTTTGTTTGTTTAATGCTAGATATGTTAATATTCTGAAACTTTTTTATAAATGCGAATTTAACTTAATTAATAATATAAAGTGCCGATGAACAGTAGTTAAAAGTTTTTCCAATATTTCTAAGTATTTATTATTTTATTGTTTTATTACCTTAATTGATTTTAAACATATATTTTTTCTAATATAATTTTTATGATACGATTAAAGTATCCTTTATCAAAAGAAAACATAAAAATTAATGCATATCGATACCGATATTGTTCAGTTCAGTTTGATACAATATGTTTGTGATACAGTGTCAGTTTATCGAAAGCAAAAACAACATATAAATACTGGTACCGAGACAGATGTTGTTCAATCGGTTTCGATTTGGTCTGGTACGATACCAACACAGTATCTATTTAAAAAAGGATACATATCGCAATGTTAAAATAAAATAAACATAAAATACAAAAGAATTGGACTAATATCAACTTAACAACATTGGTACTGATATCGACATTCGTTTTTATTGTTTTCGATGGATGTAATGTTTTCCTTTCCGAGTATTGTAGCGAGTGCTGATATCGTAACGAACCGAACGATACCGACTGAATTCTCGCCGCAAAGCGCGGGGGAATCACACTAGTTTAACTTAAAGTAAGAGGTAATAGCAAAAAAAAAATCATTAACATGTAATCACATTTTATAATTGTTTATTATAAGTCAAATTGAAAGAAAAAAAACTTATGCACTAAACATTAAAGATCTATATATCTTTCAGTTAGTTCACTTAATTGTTAAAATTATAAAAATTTTAAACCATGTGTAGTGGGGCTTGAAACTAATGTCTCTTCTTTGGGCATAAAATGATATGTGACAGTCCAGTTAGCAATGGAGCATCAGTTTAAAATGGGTGTAGTGTTATACTGTCCAATAATGCCCCTGTAATTATTACCCAATTATTATTATTTTTTAGAAAAATAAAACAAAAGCAAAAGCAAAATATTCTATTGGTCCTTTGAATCGAGTTAGGGCGTTTTAAAAAAAACATGCCTTGAACAAAAACATGAAGATCATGCCTCTGGGGGCGGTGCACCGGCGTGTTTAAGCATGAATGGGGCAAAAAAATGTCCAATTTAATTCTCACTACAGGTGGTCTTAGGAGCATTGAAAAAGACTCTAAAAGAAACAAAAGAAAATGAAATTTGTAAGTAACTTTATTGAAACACTTAAAAAAAACTTACTATTAGATGGATTTTTTTTCTATCAACTCTTAACAATAACATATCAAAGGATTAAACTACAAACAACCGCATGATGTTACCTAAGAAAGTAAAGAATTTGTACATATTAGATTAAAAACTTCAAAATTAAAAAGGCTCCAAAAAAAAGCCTAAATACACCAATAGTTGTTATGCTATAAAAATCTAATTATGCTTTAGGGGATGCTTGCTATGATAAAACATCAATTTACGAATATACCCATAAAATATATTTCGTTTGACCCATATTTATAGAGCCGCCACATATAGATTTAAAAAATTGTACCTCTCTTAAATCTTAATTGTAAATTATAAAAATGTGAAAAAATAAGTAAAACCTATAAAATAAAGCTATTTTATTTTTTTGGACGGCAATAAAGCTATTTTATTAGATGATTCTTTAACCGATCGGCGATCCCTAGAAGACTTCAAAACTTTTTGGGTCAGGCTTTTAACCAGGTTGGACTTTACCCATTGGGCCAAACTTCAAACCTATAATGCTACAATATAAGTTGTAGGTTAAACAATGGGCTTGGCCTTTTGAATGTAGGTCTGTCTGGCTAAGTTAAAACATTATGTAGCTTTGGTAAAAAAAGAAAATGTAGGCTGTCCAAACCCAAACTCCACATATGTGATTCAGACAGTGGCTACCAGATATAAGTTGTTGGGCTTCCAGATATAAGTATTTAGGCTTAGACCACAAGACTAATTACTTAGGTAAATTTGGGTCTTATGTTATTTTGTGTTTAGTAGTTGTTGGTGAAGCAATGACACATAGGGGCAGAGTAGAGTAGGACAAGGATGGTTGACCCCTGGATGTTCTCGTGTTGCAACTTTCTTTTTGACAAAAGGGGCAGTGCTCTAGCGGTATCCGGATGACTTTATCCCGAGGATGTCGCTGGTTGGAGCCATGTTCGTGAAAAAAATCATGCGCGACGGTGGGGCTTCTGGCGGTGGGTTTTCCTGGCCGGGTCTCCAGTGTTGTCTGCGATCGCAGGCGTGGATGACCTTTTGCCTATGGGTGTACCCGAGTGGCCAGGCTTTGTTAGACGCTAAAGAAATGATACAAATTTACATTGGGTTTTGAAGATGCTACAATGATGAATTAGAAGTCGATTTTGGCAGTATGTGAATACGAATGGTTGCTAACTGTAGAGAGATGGGGTGTTAACTGTTAAGGGGCTGAACACTGGGCCTGGGAGGCCTATAAAAAATGTTGTGGGGCTTATTAGTTTTAACCTACTTTTAAAAAAATTGCAAGCCCATTAAGAGGTTGAGTAGGGCCTTCCTTCCCTCTACTGGGTTGGTCTTCAATAATTGTGTTCTATGTTTATATCGTAGAGGGACAAATATCGAAGTAGACTAGTCGAGGAAATATTTTTAATTCACGGGCATATCAATAAACCAACTAATCTAGAGTAAGACATTAAATATGCAACTAGGATCGGACACATAATATGTGTATTTAGAAGTGAGTTCAATAGAAAGAAAAAGAAAAAAAGAATACATGTAGATCCACTATTAAGTTTAATCCTATTTTTAATTAGTCGATATCAATGTCCAAAACCCGATCCACGTTAGGATCTTCACGTTGTTCTGAGCTTGTAGGAATTTCTAGTCAGAAAATTAAATGAGTATGGATTATATTTGAGGGGAGGATTTAGGCGGATAAGTGACCAGCGTTGTAACCACTTGGGTTGTAGTGCAGTGATAAGAAGCAAAGCTTCTTTGGAGAAGACTCGGGTTCTAATCTTAGGCAAAAGTGTAATTTATTGTTAGCCTTTAAAAAAAAGTGACCAACATTGTCACAATGTTGACCTACGACTTATCTTCACCATGTTCATTTTCCATATAGTTATGGTTTTGTTGTAATCATTGTTTTTTTTTTCTCTTCGTCGTTATCATCATTAAAGCATGTGGTTTGTTTTGTTTAAAGAATCAGTGTATATATACATGTATACACATTTTTCTATAATTAGTCTTTTAGGTTTTGTAGGTTGGGTTAAAGATACAAAACTACTATTGAGCCAGTGGTATCAGTGGAATAAGTTTTTTTATTCCTATGGGGTAGAGGTAAGGCTGTCTACATCTTACCCTCCTCCTCAGACCCTACCTTAGCTTTGCTATTGTTGGGATTTACTGAGTATGATGATTTAAGGTTTCGACTAGTAAATGTAAACGCTTATCATGTTAATCAAGTCATGTGTATAATAAGCGTGTGTAGTTTAGGTCTATTTCCTTTGTATTCTTAACTTTGGTTCATCAGATTTGGGTGAATCATTTTGGGATTCTTGGGTTAAGATTTGGGTAATACATCTAAAGATAATTAATAATCATTTGAAGATAATAAAACATCACTCGAAGATATCTTAGTTTCGTGTTCTTGATTTTGTTTATTTACATTCAGAAAATTTGACAAATAACTCATAAACTAGTATATCTCAGCCAGCGCGTTGCGATAGATTCGTTAAAAACAAATACAAATTTCACGCGTTAATTCGAAAGTTATTAAACAAACAAAATCTTCCATGTAAACCCACACGTTATAGCAATGACATTGACGATATCCAAAATTTTATGTAAAAAAGTGAAGCGTTGCAAAGGTACCGTTAAACCAAACAAAAATTAAACGTAAAAACGTTGAACCATGCACGCCCATTAAGGTGTGTTAACTCGCAACTAAACTGGGTTTGAATGATAGTAAATAAAATTTTGAAGTATAGGGTTTATTAAAATAGTCTAATAGAAAGATTTTTTTAAAGTAAACCATAAAGGTTTAGTACTTATACTAGTACTCTAAGAAAGATTTTTACTTTTAGTAATAGTCTAATGGAAGCAAACATATATATTTATATAAAATAGAAGCTCATACATATATAACTTTAAAACTTGTACATATGGATTAAAAAAATAATAATTAGTAGATACCATGTCCTATCAGCATACAAAGTCATAAACCAATCAAAACACTTAAAAAGAAATAGTAAAACCTCCTTACATATATTAATTTGTGCATAATAGATTGAAAATTAACGAACAAAGTTATAATACAAAAACAAAATTATCTGGTTAAATGTGTATATAATTTATGGTTTAGATGGTGAATTAAAACTTATAAAAATTAAAAAAAGAATAGTTACTATTCATCAAACCTGTAAATGTGTGTTTATTAGTTAATGATTTTAGATCTGGATTGTAACACTTATCAAACCTAATTAGGTTTTACACTTATACTCTTTCAATCCTTACAGCTAAATTTAAGTTTAAAATCAAACAAATCACCTTACCATCTGATGATGTTGTGTCACATCACCGTCCACTATTATTTTAAATTACAAAAAAAAAAAAAATTAAAACTTTTGCCACAACACCCCTACCTTTCTTTGTAATGGTTCATGAACCAGAAATTGAACCCTTAAATCCATCTAGAATGAATTTTGGGTGTAAACTACCCAAACAACTAAAGATCTGCTCGAAAAATCTCAAAAAGAGCCGAGCTTAAATGAGCTCGGGCCCACTAAGCTTCAAATAAGCTTCTTTAGTAAATGAGCCTGAGATTGAGTTCTCATTTGGCTTGACCCAGGTCGTGAGCCTAATATGTCACGACCCCCGGCCCGGTTTGACCCGGTCCTGGAGCCGCGGGACAGGAACCCCGTAATTTACATTAAGGGAATTTCACAGAGAAACCCTTGTTTTACTAAAACATGTTTCTTTATTTTATTGAGCCACATCTTCAAGCTTGTAAGTGCTACACGACACTTTTTCCTAGATCACAACAGATCTCCTGAAACATGTTTGAAAAAGATTTTATCAGCGGGGAAATACTGGTGAATCATTCTTTTTGCTAAAACAATGTGTTGTTATAATTTACAGTATTAAGAGCGATTACAATGTCTACATATATCAACCAATACCCACGGTATTTGTCACTCGACCACATATTGGCTATCTCGTTGTCCAATAGTGTCTGTGACTATGGTCATATCACCCCTTGGCTAACTCGTTGTCCAATGGTGACGGTTATCAAGTTATGTATACAAAACCCCACATACCGGCTGTCACTTGGAGATTACAAAGACTTAATCCCTGTAACTATAACTTTGAAAATAAACATGCTTTTGAAAGTAATTTTGATAAAAAGAGAATGACTCACATTGCAGATTTATTCGGGCAGCGTTTAGCCTACTGATTAGCCTGATAACCTAATTTAAACAACAATGCACACGAACTAGGTCAGTAACTAATACAGCATTTACGATAACTCATGAGATTAAACCCTCACGACGAATGACAAAGTGCAATACTTAAACATCCATCGAATTAACGACGAATGACAAAGTATAAACCCTAATTAGAGCAGCACTTAAACATTCATCGGATAGTTTCAATCGATCGGACATTAAATCGTAGCAGCGATCGAGTTAATACCCGGTATCGTAGCAGCACCTTGCTATAATAAAAGAAATTTCGAATTTAGAGCAGTATACTTTCGTTTTTACGAAAAGATTTCGACAACAGTGGACTGCTCAGGTGCCTAGCTATTTATAGCTGAAATTGAGGCCTCACGCGGCCCGCGTAAGCCTTCGGCTTACCTTTACGCGGCCCGCCTAGCCGCCTACTCTACGCGTAGGTTTGATGGGTCATGGGTTAGGGTTGCCAGATAGGTTATACGTGGCCCGGATGCTTATCCGGTTGAATTTCAAGTTGACGCGGCCCGCGTAAGGGTCTGGTCATCCTTTACGCGGCCCGCCTGAAGACCATATTTCTTGATTTCTTGATTTTTGATGCACAGTATGATTTCAGGGGTCCGTGATTTTACTTACGGGTATTTTTAGGACAATTTTGAGAGTCCTTACATAATATTTCTATAAATTTTAATTTATATATTAAAAATGTGTTTATATGATCTAATTATTATTTAAAAAAATATGATAAGATTAAGTAAACATTATATATAATATTATATAAAAAGAATAATAAGCATAATTAATATAAATTAATTAATAAATAATAAACAAGTCTAGCCTAAGCTTAAACTTGAGCTTGAACCAGCGAAGCTCGAATCAAGCCAAGCTCGAGCTCAAACTTGAGCTCTCATAATTTAGACGAGCGGAGCTCGAGCTTGGCTAAACTTGTTTACACTTGTAGTTACGACGATGTTCCAAAACCTGGCTAACCCAGAGCTTGAACCAGCGAAGACCTCTTTCGGGTGGCCGGCTCATGTTTGAAAACCATTTTGGGATGTCCTTATCATTACAGCTTGTTGGAAATTTAGATGGTGTGAATGGATATTAATTTAGTGAAATTATAATTTAGTAAAATTATAATTATTTACTAGACTCTTCATATGGGTGATAAACACTTAAGTAGAGTTTTTATGTCAATTTATTAGTTTTTATTAGAGTTTATGTCTCTAATAAAGTGAGACTTTTAGTAGAGTTTTTATGACAATTTATTAGTTTTTATTAGAGTTTATTTCTCTAATAAAATCTCTAATAAAGTGAGACTCTTCTCTACCCCATATCTCTTGTATGCAAAGTAGGTTATGTGCCTAACTTGATGAAGCTAATTACAAGTAGAGAATTGAAAGTAGAATTTTTGGAAGAAAAAAAATAGAAGAGTTCTTGGAGATACTTGAAGACCATGTGTTGGGTACTTAGAGAGATATGTTTTCTCTATTCGATTTCATCATCTTCATACCATTATTTCCCACAAGTTCTAACACTATAATTTTATCCGGTGTAACATCGGGCGCGTGGCCATCTCCGGCAGTACATACTGCTTCAGCTGTTGTACCCTGAGAGACAGATGCGTCGTCTTTAGTAGAGGCGCGAAATCTGTTTTAAGGGAAGCATGTTGAACACGTGCCTCAACCAAAATCGTCAACGTTTTAGTGTGCTCTTTGTTGCAGGCAATGAGTATTTTTCAAGACTCAAGATGATGAATACTCGAGTCTAGGATGCTATCAAATGCGCGTCAAGGACCCACCAGAGATGCGGCTTGAATCAAGATAGGTATATAAAATTATATTTTTTATTCTTTTTATTTAGTTATTGCAACCGGTATTGTAAACGTTAAATTTCCTAACATGTGTGTTAGACCGGAATTATTGGTGTAAACCATGCGTTTTTTATAAACGTTAAATTCTCTTAAGTAGAGTTTTTTATGTCTTTAAATAAGAGTTTTATGTTACTTGATTAGAGTTTTATGTCTCTAATTAAGTCTCTATTTAAAGTAGACTATTGATCCACCCATGGATTGATATGAACAAATAAGTCTTATAATAATTTTTGTAATCATTTGTCTTCTAACATGTGTGTTAGAAACGTTTATGAAACGCCTTAGTTTGGAAGCAATTTTTTAATTGTTTAGTTTTCTAACGTGTGTATTAGAAATGACTTATTTATTTGAACCATGTATGTGTTTTTAGCAAGTCGAATTAACATTTTGTGGAAATGTTAATATTTCTAACGTGCGCGTTAGAATTTCTTTCATTTTAACATGATTGTTAAAAATTGTTAAAATACAAATGCTTTGAAATGTTTTATGTAAACATTTTATATAAGTAATTTGTTGTAGCATTGATTTTAATGCTTTGTATGATTTAGAAATAAAAGGTCATACATTGAAGTTGATGTTTGATTGGCTTCAAAAATTAAATCACCATAAAGTGATGGTGTAGTTGTGTGGGATTTATCACAAACTTTAATTTGTGATTTCTAAATCCATTTGAGTGAAATTTTAATTACTAATTAAACTCTTCATATGGTGAAACTCTTTAGTAGAGTTTTAATGATGACATTTGATGAGTTTTATTAGAGTTTAAATCTATAATTATTGAGACTCTTAACTCTTCATATGGTGAAACTCTTGAGTAGAGTTTTAATGATGACATTTGATGAGTTTTATTAGAGTTTAAGTCTATAATTATTGAGACTTTTAACTCCTCATATGGTGAAACTCTTGAGTAGAGTTTTAATGATGCATTTGATGAGTTTTAATGATGACATTTAATGCTCTAATTTGGTCATGTTTGTATATATAAAATGACTTAAATTTTCTAACACGTGTGTTAGAAAATGTGTATCACGAATACGAGGTTAGAGATTGTTCATAATGAACAGAAATGTTTTATGTAAACATTTAATTGCCTATGTGAGCATTAAAGATGATGAGAAATGGTTTATTTTATAAACTATATCTTTGGAATACGTTTTATGTAAACGTTCGATTCTATAATGTGCTTGTTATAACATTTTTTTTCTAACATGCGTGTTAGAAAATGTTATTTGGTGAAAAACAACTTAGTGTTTGTTTTGGTCAAAAAATCTAATGAGGATAATGCAACCAAACTCTTAGTTACGGGGTATGATGCTTGAAATGTAGAACAATGATAAGGATCACTTCAATGTAAATTGCACAAACGACACAAGGATTTATACGGGGAAAAAGCCCTTGATCAAGAGTTGATCTCCGGCACAAAAAACCCCGGGTGATGGAAACTACCGATCACCAAGCTCAAATAAATCAATAAATGTTTACAACTTCGGATAGTAACGAGCTAGGTACAAGGATCACTACGGTGAAATGTGTAAGAGTGTGTGAAAACTGTTAAGTGTTTGTCGAGAGCTTTCAGAGTGCGATTGTATGAGAGTGTGTGTAGCTGAAAATGGCTAAGTGTTCTAATTCTAGCTCGTCACCCCTTTAAAAATAGAAGTTAACCATAATAACAAACTATCCGACTTTTGTGCCAAGCTCCCACGTTCTCCACAACGTCCATTTCCAGTCAAACGTGTGCGAAATACCCGTGGAATATTCCATAGTAACGTTGCCAAGACCAAGTCAAGCTTGTTACTCCTGCGAAGCAATACAAAACATAAACAAACAATCGTTAGTATGAGGATCCTTAAGGTGATCCATGATCCTGATCCTGAAACTCTTCTGAGGATCACTATCTGTCACAGAAGAAATGATCATTAATTAGGATAACAAGTAAGGATCACTAATTGTTAGAAAATCCTCCCCTAACAGTGTTGTTGTGAACAAATTTAATTGTTCAAGTTTACTACTTAAATGTAGTATTTGTAACAACTTGGTGTTGTTTTGAGTATAATTGTCCAAGTTTAAAGTTTAAAGATGAAATGGGGAACTTGTACTTACAAGTGCATGGAGTCTTATTGAGGGAGTACCTCAAGACATGCCATGAGACGATATTGTTGAGAAGATTTCGGTCAGATTATAAAGTGTTGAAGATAAAAGCACTTTGCTATTTGACGTCTACATATTGTCTATGCTTCCGTTTAAATTTCAAAAGTGATTGGCTCTTATGATTTAGTTTCCGATGTATTTTATTGTTTTGTGTTCAATATCTTCAGATAACACATGCAATTTTTTACAAAGAAATAAATCACTAATGGTTTTGACGTATAAATTATTTTTGTGGAAAATAATTATAACATCGGTTATACATTGTTTAAAAGAATATGGTTTTAAACGGATAGTACATGAAAATACTTGGACATAAATAATTTGTGAGTTGTTACATTGACTAAAAAAAACAAAACATCAAATGTGTAACCACATCATGAGTGAGTAATGAAAGAACGTAGTGAGTGTATTGAGATGAAATACACTAACGACATTCATGTCGACATACTTCATTAGAAGTCATTGGAAAATTCACAAGTGTGAATTCTAACATATGAAAGTAAAAGTACTATATGTTATTGTATACCTTTAATAAATCTTGCAGATTTATAAGTAGATATGTCTACCACTTGATTATTGTTAGATCTATATGGAGATTTTACCTTCATTTAGGAGAGCATTCTAAATATACATATCTTCTAATGAATAACAATAGATGTGTGCAAATCACTTATGGCAAATTATGAATGCCATGTTGTTGAGTGTCGATCTAGTTGACCCTATCTCACACATAATAGTGACTGTAGACGAGAAACATTCATCTTGTTGGTGATGAATGTGTTCACCAAGTGACTTGGATTAAGACTTATGTTTAAATACTTATGAGTCAATGGTGGAATCTTGGAGCTCAAAGGTAAACAAGTTATGTTCCTTAAATGAATGATGAAATTTAGCTATGTGCTATATACAATAATTTGTGAGATCTTCCTAAATATTGATGTATTAGGATTATGAATAAGTCTCATTATTTTGTCTTAACAAGGGATGAATGTTGCAAAGTGATATTATGATATCCTTAGGGCTGTGAAGAATCAGAATGATGCATCTTATGTTCACATGCTAAAGTATAATAGTCTAAAGCATGCTAGACTAGTACTTGGTTAATTATGGGTCTTGACGAAGACTAATTAACTCTAAGCATTCAAATGTGTATGAACACAAAAAGAATTTGTGTATAGACAAAATTGAGGGAGAATTTTCATTCATTATAAGGAAAAGACATGTAACTTTTTAAGAGTTTGTTCGAAAAGCTAATGAGGAGAACTCATTGTCTAAGCTTATTCTAGATGTTAAATTACAATTATTCTAAGTTGGTGACAAACTTATGAAAATGACATGTGTTGCTTTGGTTAGCTCAGAAGCTTATGTAAGCTAATGCAGTATGAGTTGAATTCACTGATACAATGAGGTTGATCTTGTTCAATCATATATGTATAAATGTCGTCATAAGTGAAGTTACGGAAATGTTGATCAAATGGCAAGAAATGTGGGGGAGGATCCATTTAGAAACAACCCTATAAGGGTATGTAGAAATGGATTTCATTACCCCATCTGGATTATATCCTATAACACTTAAATGTGGGGGTGTCTTGCATTTGTATCATAAAAGTTTGGCAATAAGGATTTTGTAATCCAATCTAACATTGCAAACAGACGACTATGTGGAAGACACAACGGTCGTAGTGCATAATGGAGATGTGTTTGCCTTAAATGATAAGCGTATCTTACAAAAACATATATTATAACCAGATTCAGATGGCCACTGAGGTTATAGTCTTAGAAGTTGACAATAGGCAAAATTAACTTACGAGTTAAGAGCACATCATGACAACTGATCTCAAATACGCAAAGTTATTTGTTAATGTTATGGATCCAAGAACTTGAGGGTTTATTAGAGATCAACTTGTGGAATGAGACTAAAGCCCATGGAAAAAGGGTATGTGAAGGACACCTAACTTAGTTGACTGGAGATCCCAAGATCTAAGTTCAATAGGACAACTAACTCATATGCCTAAAGGTGGTCAATGTGGGGGCATAAATGATATGCATAAGCTAGTATATATGGCTATACATACCCCCAAAGTATAAAAGGGTGTTTAAATACGCCCTAGTCTATTCCTATGATATTCAGTAACAAAGAGTGAGGCTAAGCATAATATGTGGTAAATGATTTAGATAAATCACGATAATCACAATGCTTTTAATGATCTAAGGAGAATCACCTATGTTAGAGAGAAGTGAGGTCGCTTCGAATGGAATTGAGGGCACAATTCCTAGAGCTCTCGCAGAACCAGGAAAGTGTTCCACGACCATTATTGGACACGACTATGAGGAGATGACCCGGCTAGAGAGAGTCTTGTGTGAAGTGTATTGTCGTCAACACAAACGGCAGACGAGTTCAAAGACATCGAGATCTACTCAAAGCTAGTGGGCTAAGTGCATTTCATGAGCGAAGGTTCAAAGGGTAACACCTACCTATCGTATGCAAAACTCAACTGTCGATGTTCCATTGGAAAATTTATGTGTTTTGAACGATCTCCATTCATGTGGGGTATTGTTGGAAATTTAGATGGTGTGAATGGATATTAATTTAGTGAAATTATAATTTAGTAAAATTATAATTATTTACTAGACTCTTCATATGGGTGATAAACTCTTAAGTAGAGTTTTTATGTCAATTTATTAGTTTTTATTGGAGTTTATGTCTCTAATAAAATCTCTAATAAAGTGAGAATTTTAGCAGAGTTTTTATGACAATTTATTAGTTTTTATTAGAGTTTATTTCTCTAATAAAATCTCTAATAAAGTGAGACTCTTCTCTTCCCCATATCTCTTGTATGCAAAGTAGGTTATGTGCCTAACTTGATGAAGCTAATTAGAAGTAGAGAATTGAAAGTAGAATTTTTAGAAGAAAAAAAAAATAGAAGAGTTCATGGAGATACTTGAAGACCATGTGTTGGGTACTTAGAGAGATATATTTTCTCTATTCGATTTCATCATCTTTATACCATTATTTCCCACAAGTTCTAACACTATAATTTTATCCGATGTAACATCGGGCGCGTGGCCATCTCCGGCAGTACATACTGCTTCGGCTGTTGTACCCTGGGAGACAGACGCGTCGTCTTTAGTAGAGGCGCGAAATCTGTTTTAAGGGAAGCGTGTTGAACACGTGCCTCAACCAAAATCGTCAACGTTTTAGTGTGCACTTTGTTGCAGTCAAGGAGTATTTTTCAAGACTCAAGATGATGAATACTCGAGTCTAGGATGCTATCAAATGCGCGTCAAGGACCCACCAGAGATGCGGCTTGAATCAAGATTGGTATATAAAATTATATTTTTTATTCTTTTTATTTAGTTATTGCAGCCGGTATTGTACTATGATATTTCCTATGAATAACGAGAGTCTCGATATTATAAATTTTGTAATTATATTTTATAAAAGGTGAAGCTATTTCTTACACAACTTATGTAATTGTATCACATGAATTAAAATGGATTTGTCAGCTGTTATTCAATTATTAATCTTGGAAATAATTATCCTACATATAATTATACATTTACTAAGTTGGGGGAATAGTGCTAGGCAGCTGCCTGGCACTCCCCCATTGGACCAACAACTTTAATATTTTATATTGATTTTAAAATTACGTTTTTGCTCCTGTTTAAAATTACCGTTTTGTCCTCAGATCAAAATAAAATTACGTTTTTCTCCCCATCTCAAAATTACGATTTTGCCCTTACTTCAAAATTACTATTTCGCCTGGCACTCCCCCATTGGACCAACCAGTTTATTATTTTATACCCATTTTAAAATTACGTTTTTGTCCCTCTTTAAAAATACGATTTTGCCCCGGCTCAAAATAAAATTACGCTTTTGCCCCAGATCAAAATTTCGATTTTTCCCTCGCTTCAAAATAAAATTGTGGTTTTGCCCTCAGCTCAGAATTACCTTTTCGCCTCCACTTCAAAATAAAATTCTGTTTTTTCCCCAGCTAAAATTACGATTTCCTCCTCTGTTAAAAAAATTGATTTTTCCCCGTTTAAAAAATTATGATTTCGCCCTCAGTTCAAAATTACGTTGTTTCGCCCGTTCAAAATAAATTTATGCTTTTGGCCCCAACTCAAAATTACGATTTTGCCATCGGTTCAAAATAAATTTTGGTTTTACCTCCAGTTTAAAATTACGATTGTGCCTTTAGTTCAAATTTATATTACGCTGTTACCCTAAGTTAAAAATTACGAATTTGTCACAATGAAAATTTACAATTTTGCCCCTAGTTCAAATTTACAGTACTGCTATCACTTTAGCTTTTTGCAAATTACGATTTTACCCGGTCAAAAAATACAACTTTCTCTCAGTTAAAAATTACAATGTTGCCATTGTTTTAGTTTTTTAATCAAAACTATAAAAGTGTTTTGTTTTAATTGGTTGACTCGATTTAATTATTTTTCGTGTCAATGAGCTGCCTAACACTCGCTCATTATTCGGCCATCGCCCCGCAACGCGGGCGGGGCATCAACTAGTTATTCAACATATACAAAGACCATGGCAGGGAATAGTGTTTCCCTACCATTGGTCGAAATGAGCGGTCGTCCCTCCTCTATTGTACCAACAATTTTATTATTTTATATCCACTTTAAAATTACGATTTTACCCCCAGTTTAAAATTACGCTTTTCTCTCAACTAAAAAATATAATAACCCTTTTGCCAGCAGCTCAAAATTACGATTTTGTCATCAGTTCAAAAATTACGATTTTACCCTCAGCTTTTTATTTTATACCCGCTTTAAAATTACGGTTTTGCCCCCAGTTTAAAATTATGTCTTCGCCCCCCAGTTCAAAATCAAATTATGCTTTTGCCCCCGGCTCAAAATTACGATTTTTCCCTCGGTTCAAAATTACGATTTCACACTCAGTTTAAAATTACTTTTTTGCCCCCAGCTAAAAATAAAAATATGGTTTTCCCCTACCTCTAAATTACGATTTTACCCTCGTTTAAAATTATGATTTTCCCCGTTTCAAAATAAAAATATGACTTTACACCCAGCTAAACCGAAAATATGATTTCACCCTCAGTAAAAAAATTAAGCTTTTACCCTCAGCCAAAATTACGTTTTCACCTCAGTTCAAAATAAAACTTTGTTTTTCCCCCGGCTCAAAATTACGATTTTACACGAGTTTATTATTTTATACCCAGTTTAAAATTACGGTTTTTCTCCTAGTTCAAAATTACGTCTTTGCCCCCAATTCAAAATAAAATAATGCTTTTGCCCCCAGCTAAAATTTACGATTTTCCCCTCGGTTCAAAATTACGATATCACCCTCAATTCAAAATTACGTTTTTTGCCCCCAGTGCAAAATAAAAATATGGTTTCCCCTAGCTTAAAATTAGGATTTTACCCTCGGGAAAAAAAAATTTTGATTTTCCCCCAAGTAAAAATAAAAATATGACTTTGCCCCAGCTAAAAATCGTGTCAAGGAGCTGACTGACACTCTTTTTACTTTTTTCTTTCTAGCAAAACTATGATACTGTTTTTTTAATTGGTTAAGAATTATTGGGTCATCGCCCCGCAACGCGGGCGGGGCAACACCTAGTTTTACTACAAAAGGTATATTATTATTGTAACAATATAATAATAAAATGAGATGTGTAACAAGATAGAATCCAAAGCCAAGAAGATATGTTTCCGAGTCTTAAAACTTGAAAACTTCTTTCATCCCAGATCCGTGAAGAAATTAAAACAAGTTTCTATGAATAGAAACAATCAATTTTGTGCAGATTCTCGAAAGATTTCTTACATCTGCATTTATTACCTCATTCTTGTTTTGTCTCTTTATACCCACAAAACAATAATGCATACAAGTTCTGATGAACAGATCACGAAAGCAATAATGGTAGGAAGTTGTCACATGAAGGTATTTGTTCATTAAATAGCAAGTTACACGAACTGTACAATAGGATAAAATTCAAAAACATGTAATTCTGTTGTAATTTTTTTACAGTTCATGCAGCAATGAGATAATATGTGTAATTTACTAATATGCGTAATCGCTGATACTTAGACAATGTGTAGTACTCCACGCCTAGGGATGTGGAGAAAACCGGTTCAGCAACAACATGACATCACTTTTGGGCCTCTTGGGGGACGTTTTACTGGAGGTACACCGTGTTGGTGGGTGTGGAGGTGGGAGGCGTGCTTCTAACCACGGCTTAAGGGGCGTGTAGAGGCTAGATTCCAACCTGGTGTGGATCCCTACAACCACGATCATGACGCATGGTCTTAGAGGCATAATATGAATCGTTTTGTATACTCGTATGAAAGATATAATTTTGTATGAGTTGATCTATTGAGACCTTGAAATTCGTATGACACCCCGTTTTTTTTTTAACATGAACTTTATTAACGCACACCACCCACAAAACGGGGCGGCCAAAAAACAACCACAAGTACAAAATTGCACCAATCATTCCATAAAACCGTTCTATTTTTAACTCTATTACTATACCAAAGAAAGCTAGTTGTCTTCAAATCCTTGACAATCTCTTCAACCCGAGCCTGCTTATTCTCGAACTTAAGCTTATTTCTAGCATGCCAAATGCACCAACACCCCACCTTGATAATACATTCAAATGTCACACTCCAACTGATGGCAGAAACATCGGGGCGTGGCACTGAGCGAAACAAATTGTTCAAGAGTATCCATAACAACTATTAATGTCATTATATTTAACGTTTAACGTCCCATACCATCAAACATATAAAGCAAACAGTCATTACAGATATAGTCTCAAAAACAAATAAGCTGTTCCGACAACTCAGATTTATTTAGTTTGTTTCTAGACTCCCTAGCTTGTTCATCATAGCTCAGCATCCTATCAACCTATCACATACGTTAAAATAAAGTCAATACACAGAGTGTAAATGTGAGTACACAAGTTTGCATAGCATATAGTATAGCGAAATCGTTTACGCATAACCAGCATGTAACACGTAGAAATGTGAATCAAATAAGCTATCGACAATGACGCATGCAACCGACATGACTGCGAGTTGTAGAATGCGCAACACATTATCACCACTGTGACCATGTGAAGTAAAGCCCTTAACAACCCCTGTCCACGACAGGTGCTGAGTCCAAACTATAGTACTATCGTTGCTAAGGTGTCAGGCAAAACAGTCACTGTGTAAACATAACATACAAGCATTCATCGAGTCACGTATAACATGCGAGAGCGGTTAGCATTAAAATTGTTTGCGTTGTGTGTTGGTGTATGTTGATATAGCAAACGTATGTAACACCCAAAAGTGCTTTAAGCGGAAAAGGGTTCGAGTATACTCACTGTGCGTGTTTAACAAATAAACACTGTCTTGGATTGAAGAGAGCACGTTGGAGATTAGCCTGAGTATAGAACGATAACGTAAGCGTTGAACAGTGCGCAACAGTGTGAAGTGTCGGATGATGAGTCGGACGGATGACCATTCGAACGGATAGCCATTCGAACGAGTGTGGGTGTTTGTAAAATGTTTTGAAACTTTTGAAGTTTTTGTTGTAGTATTAATCAAGTCATCATATCGGATGGTCATCTGGACTGTTGGCCATTCGATCGGATGGCTATTCGATTGAGAATTTGATAGTTTGAAGTTTGAGTAGATTGTTTAAGTGTTGGAAGTTGTAAAGGACAAGTCACCTGGTCGAATGGTCATTCGATCGGATGGTGATCCGGTCAGATGGCCACTCGATTGGCGAGCTGTTGTTTCGAAAGTTTCAAGTTTTTTTTTCAAAGTTTAAAAGTTTGTGATTTAACGGATACGGGGTGATGACGTGTCAAACAACGGAAACGCACCAAGGACCAACTCATTCGATCGGATGGGAATCACCCCATTCGGTCGTACTCATTGTTCTTTTGGTGAAGTTTCATGTTCAACCCGTGAATTGGTCGTCTCTCCGGTGGAAACCCGTTTTCAAGCCGGCTCTCACTAGAAAATGAGTTGGAGAGTCTGAATTGTGACAACTCGAGAATTCAAGGCCTTTCCTCTACGCATCTTTAATGGTTAATGTATTGTTACGTGTAAATGTTGCATGAAATTTATGTATTGTGTAATGTTATAATTATGTTTAACCTCGACGACGAAGGATGATTCTTCGTCACTCTCACTCATCGACGAAGAGTAGATCTTTGTCACAATCAACCTTCAACGAAGGTTGATTCTTCGTCGCACACACACCACGGCGAAGAATGCCCTTCGCCAAACGGATGCTTCGTCGAAAGGGCTCTCGGCCTAGTACCTCTTAGCCCAAAGCCGAGCCCAACTTTTCCCCCATTACATACGCGTGTGAGAGTATGTATGCATACAGTTACCTTCCAAACCTTTGTGGCGAACCCTAGGTTTCCTTTCAACCTCCCATGGATCGGCGACAACTTCCCTGGCCGAAAACCCCTCACCCTTCGAAGTATCATCTCTCATATTCTCATACTTGGTTAGTATATTCATCATTGATCTGACTTATATCCATTGATGTTCTGTTTATGTGTTTATGTTACATTCGTTGGTGTTTTGCCACATACTGATGTGTATCGATGTGTATGGAATTGATAATTAATTATAAGGTTTAAACTTAAGGTTAATCAGTATGATATTGATGAATCCGATTGTGCGACTGTGATCACTTGGCAATGAACTAGGGTTCCACAGTAGATGATGTTTGTATTGTTCAATCCAACTGAATATGGATTTTGAATGCTGAATGCTATTGATGATCGATGATGATAAACTGTAAGAAATTGATGTTAATGTTAAATGATGTTAATTTCTATGATGATTGATGATGTTAATTGTGAACCGTCATGCATAGGATTCAAGGTTGATGTGCGATGATTAACCGCTAGTGTATGATTAGGGTTTGTAGGAAACCACAATTGTCTGTGAAGTGCAGCGACGAACTATTCCCCTTGACGAAGAACCCAGTTTGACGAACCTCTTGGAGTCTTCGTCATTTGATGTTTGACGAACTCCTTGGGGTCTTCGTCGCACTTGTTCTCCGGCAAAGAATGAATCTTCGCCATGAGGATTCTTCGTCGTGCCATGGGCTGAACAGTAAACAGTAACAGTGGTGATGTTTATATTGTTTATGATATTTGAAACTTGTGTTTGTTGCATGATAACAATGAATGAGGAACCTGAATTGGCTTGTGTGAGTAGCCAACTTACCTGTTAGGTGTTGATATGTGACATGCACGTGAAACGTTGACTTGTATACGAACTGAATACTGGCTATGTGTTATACGGTGATCTTTGTGATAAATACAAACTATGAAAATACGTACCTGACTATGAAACTGGTCCATTTGGTAACTACCATTTGGAACTTGTGTTATGAACGTGTATGAAATCTAAGAGTTTTCTATGTGTTACGTGACAATGGTGTTACATGTTATTTGCCGAATATATGATTTGGATATGTGTTTACGAAACTGATCATCCTTGGTAACCTCGGTAGGGTTTAGTTGACCAAGTTGGAACGGGTAATGTAATGTAACATACCGAGCAATCTAAGGTGAGTTCACTTCTCTTGAGCATGCGTCCCGGTGGGTGGGACAATCAGTTGGGTATTCCTGAGAGGAATAAGTCATTTGGGTAAAAACTGGAATGTTGGATAATACACTCAATTCCTATCACCATTAAGTCCCATCTTGTTTGTTACCTGAGAGGTAACGGGGTATTAGTTGATAGCGCTATTTAGGTTTGGCACCCTCACCCCATACCTGAGAGGACGGGTGTGAACTAATGACCCAGTCATGACCAATGCTTAGATAGGGGCATTGGGGAACGGCAAAAATAATCTGGAGCCATCTTGTTTGGTACTCGAGTTATTATCAAAATTACTTTCAGAATTGTTATTAAACTGGATTAAACACTTGGTAATCAAATGTTTTCATAAAACCGTGAACTCACCAGCGTTGTCTGATACACTTGTGTGCATGCTAGCAGGTTGTTGATATGAGAGGATGAGGAACTTGATGTCTGGGATGCTGGAGTGGTCATGGGTCGAGATACATGGAAACTTGAAACAAGACTAGTTGGTTACATACACTTGGGTTTGGATTAAACTTTGTATTATGCTTCCGCTGAACACAACGAGTTGTAAATAATGTTTTGTAACACTTTATCTTAATGAATAAAAGCTTTATTTAAAATCTTGTATGAGTTCAATGTGATTGGTGGCTAGTTCCTAGTACCTCACACGCCTCGTGGGGGTTTCCGCTTGGGGTATTTTTGGGGGTGTGACAGTTTGGTATCAGAGCCACCGGTTATAGTGAACTTGGTTTTAAAAAATGTTCTTATAAAACCATACTATAACCGAACAGTTCTGAATACGTGAATACGACCATGACACTCAGCTCCAGATTGCAAGGTTCGTCTTTTTCACCTGCTGCATACATTACATGACTAGTACACATTTGCTTATGATGTAGCGTACGAACACACACTCGTCACTATAGCGTGATTTCATGAATTGTTTGCTTACATTATGATGCGTGGATACTATGTCATAGTCTTTGGATTTCTGTGATCTTATCATTTTGACAATCTCCGTCTGACATATGAGTTTGAGGAACCATTTGACATGAGTTAGGAGGAACTGAGATGAGCATGCAAATCACAATATTATTGTGGGTGCACACATAATAATAATGTGGGGTGCATGTGAGTCCCAGTGAGACTTAACAAGTGAAAAAGGGGTTCTGATCCATTATTCACCCAATGAGGAACATAACTATAGGAGTCATAGCAGTGATTGTCTCCTACTCGAACGTGATCTTTTCACTCCTCTCTGAATCCTTACGAATCCCAATGCTATCGAGTATTACCTGAACACCCATCTGAACGCCTAGCGAACTGTGTAGAATTTTAGGTGCTTGTATGAACGTCCCTGAGTTGGATGTCGTAGTGTCAAATGATTGGTCTATACCTTTCTCACTCCTCTTCGTTTGCTGGAACTCAATGTATTGACGCCTTAGATCCCGAAGTGCGATCACTTCTGCAACACTATAGAAACATACCGTGTATTACTCAATCAACTTGCAAGAACGATGGACAAGAGGATGAGCGTAGTGCCTTACAGACCTCAGTATTAGAACGACCCTGATTAACGGCAACGAACACCAGCAAATTGACTTCAATCAAATCCTTAACCCTAGTCAGCAACTTATGGGAGTCAACTCTTACGAATTAATCGGGACATAAACGATGACAATTGACTATGGTGTGGAATGTGTAACTGCCAGCACAATGAGTAGCGCCTTAGGATATGACACGGAATGTGAAAAGATGGACCCTGTGTAATACCTGCGTCCCTAAACTTTTGGATATTGTCAATTTTAGTCCCTGAACTATGTAGTCATTAATACTTTTGGTACTTGGTAAATCTTATGCTGTATACTAAATACTTGGAATGCCTAATTCTAGATACTTGGAATGTCTAATTCTTGATACTTTGGTGCTTGACTCTTGAGGCTCGTGAAACTTGAGACTTGGTTGAAAGAGGGACTGGAGTCTTGTCACTAGTGGAAACTATGAAACTTTAAAATCTTTTGTGATTATTGCTATAATCTAGTTATACTACTGGCCAATAATATGCAACGCTTAACCTAATGCGCAAATCAAATCAAAGACGGTGAAACGGAAGTGACGGGATTGACCGAGTGGCAATCCGATCGGATGGCCATCCGATCGGATGGCCACTCGATCGAGTTGCCATCCGATCCGTGCATACCGCCTTCACTCACTTTGACACTATAAATAGGCCTGTCACATCACCATTCTCACTGATGTGAGTGTCTCGCTCGACCCAGACGCACGCACTCCTCGTTTCCTCCATTTCTTGGCGATTTTGGTACGTTTTACACTAGATTCTTGTACATCTTTGATCTACACACAATTCTCTACATGATTCTCCTTTGAAATCTCACTTTTCACCATGAAATCTCTAAGATTTGAGCTCTTGAGGGTGACGTCATCATGGTGGTTTGTACAAACTGTTGAATGATGTCATTTTGATCAAGATCTAGCTCAGATCTAGGGAATTTAATAAGTTTTTACACTAAATCTTCACTAAACCTATACTTTGCAAAAAAAAAACTCATGTTTATCTTCATCTCTTCTTAAGACTTTTATCAATAAATGGTGAGATCTGGATTCAAACGGGCTGTAGACTTAGAGATTAGTCTGAAGTTGGTTTGGAGAAGGATTGTTGCCGGAAAAGATGACCGGAGTATGAATTCTGACATGAACACCGTCACGAACGGACGACTGAACGGACTGGAGTGATTCCCACCCGATCGGATCGACTGTACATTGATGGGTTTACCGTTGTCTTAATGCGTACCACGTTGTTGGTGCTTAATCAGAAACTTGGAAACTTTATAAGTGAGGAACGGGACAAGGACAACCCGATCGAGTGGCAATCCGATCGGATAGCCATCCGATCAAACCGCCATCCGATCGAGTGACACTTGTCTCATTAACCCTAACACTTGAATACTTGAACCTTATGATTGTCAAACGGCAATCCGATCGGATAGCCATCTGATCGAACTGCCATCCGATCAAGTGTCATTACCTTAAGCACCTTTGGAACTTTAAATCTTTGACCGTCGAATGGCAATCCGATCGGATAGCCATCCGATCGAACTGCCATCCAATCAAAGTAACAATGAACCTTTTAAGACTTTGAATCTTTGAGAACTTAGAACTTTGGATGAATGGCAATCTGATCGGATAGCCATCCGATCGAATAGCCATCCGTCCCTTTCACTCACATGTCATCTCAATCTAATGGCAATCCGATCGGATGGCCATCCGATCGGACTATCCGATCGGACAGCCATCCAATCAAGATGACTGATCCGACACTTGGTTTGAATCTCGTTATTCTGCCCGACTTTTATCTATTGTAATCTAATCAGGCTAATTCTAAAGAGCTCACTTTGATCCAATAACAGTTGAACTGTTAAGCAATCACTGTGAGTATACTCGATCCCATTTTGTTTTAAACTTTGGGATGTAACATGTATTCTATTAAACTATGATACTTGAGACTTTTGCAAGCTAAACTCTATCCTACGTGTATGTGAAACTTGTGATTCTTGTATTCTATTTGTGCCATGTGAACGTTTAATCCAGGGTGTGTAGTTCCGCCTTAACAATAGTAGCGCTATAGGAGATGCACCTCCCCATTATTCTCGGGGGTATTGTTAGGAGGATTCTAGTTTTCCTTGAGACTTGGGAAAACAACAAAGCATCGGAATACTTGGGCTATCACTTGTTGGACTGCGAACACTAGCATGGCTGAAACCATTTTGTTAACATTTACATATGGATATGAGTTGTTTTAAACTATTATGCTATTACTCAAACTTGTATACTCGCCGGTACATTTTGTACTGACTCTATTTTAATACATGTTGCAGGCTGATAGGACGGCGAATCATGGAAATCAAGCTAGGGCTGATGCTTAGAAACCTACCTAGTTTAAATCTAGACTTTGAACAATGATTAATGGTTGTATTTGAATCTTTTGTTGGTGATGCTGTTTAGACAAACTTATGCATGAAACTTATTTAATCTATATTGAAATTACTAGTGTTATGGAATCTCGTGAGCAATCTGAACGCTTAGTGCTCGCACCCCGATGTTTCCGCCATCGGTTGGGGTGTGACAGATTGGTATCAGAGCCATAACTATAGGGAATTTGGATAAGTAGGAATACTTGCCCTAGTCTATAGTTTTAGGAAGTCTTGACTCTTATTTGTTGTTTAAGACTTATTCATTCTACCGTATCTGCTTCCTAGCAGCGCATTTTCCTGCTAAACTTACATGCCTTTCCTAAGTCTGACACAATATACACTTGATACTTTGAAAACACTGTTAAGCAGTGTTTGTATGTTGCAGAAGATTTCTCCCCAAGTCAGGAGTGACATCCGAACCTTGATGGAAAATCTCCATACTATTCTAGTAGGTCTTGTCTGCGGATAAGTGCCAACGCTATTAGGGTACGATGTTGTCAAGTTAGAAGTGAAACTCAGATCTTGATAACTAGCCCCATTCCTTGATGTTTTATTTATGTCTCGCCAAAGTCTCGAAATTTCCATTCAATTAGGTATGTGAAATGACCAAAAGGACGAATATCGTAGGCCTAGCATCGATGACGTATTTGTCTAAGTAAGTCAAGACATGTTACCTCAATTCGAAAGGGGTTCGAACCACTCTGGTTAGTCACCATTCCTCTACCCGGAACACTCTATGTTTTATAAGCCTATCTTTTATGTTATCTCAATTTTTACATGTGGTTTTAAACTCGATTCTTCGTTTATCTTGATTCTTTGTTTATTTTGAGACTTTTTACACAACTCGCATGCATGTCCGCAATCTAAAACATTAATTCTAATCTTTCAGGATTAAACTAAATTTACAAAGCTTATATATGGTGCTAATCTAGTTGGTAAATCTATGTGCTATTGTGGCTGTAAGGCACTAGATGTAACATGGCATGGAATACGAGGGATACGTGTCCGAAACATGATGGATACGCCGCTGGTACTTCCTATATATAAGTGTTTCCGACATATTACTAACTTTCGTACCAAGTGCCATGCGAAACTTAGTGCTTGATCTGTGATTATGTGGTTGAATTCTAAAACTATGGAAGAACTACTCGTGTAATCTATGAGTAATCTATGTGTACGCTAGCGTAATCTATGTGCAATCTATGTATGTGTGGTTTTTGAGAAACAAAATACGAAATGTAGCCTAGCGCCGAAGATGAGGCAGATGTGGCATGTCCGAAGCACGGTGGATACGCCGCTGGTACTTCCTATATATAAGTGTTTCTGACATGTTACCGAACCTTCGTACCACGCGCTAAGTGAAGTTGTGAAATCTATTTGGGTTAATCTATGTTGTTGAAACTATTTGGTCAATCTATGTGGAGATCTTATGATGAATTCTAATGTTGTGGTTAATGAAGCATGACACCGATGATGAGACGGACGTGGCATGGTTGAAGCATGGTGGATACGCCGCTGGTACTTCCTATATATAAGTGCTTCCGTCATGTTGCTGAACTTTCATAGCACGTGCCATGCGGGATTTCGTTGTTTGTGGATCGTTAACACTAATCTATTGAAATCTATTGAAATCTATGGAAAACTATGAAATCTATTGAAGTCTATTGAATCTATTAAAGCCTATTGAAATCAATCGAAGTCTATTGAAGTCTATTGGATCTATTGAAGACTATTTGAAACCTATCGTAATCTATTGAAATCTATGTGAACCTATGATAATGATGATGAGTGTGTTTTGCGACACGTAACATGACACCGAGTACGAGGTCGAAGCGATTATGCCCGAAGCGTGGTGGATACGCCGCTGGTACTTCCAATATATAAGCGTTTCTGACATGTCGCCAAACTTCGTACAACGTGCCATGCGAAGGTCGTGGGTTGCGGTATCTATGTGAATCTTGAGTCTTAGTCTATCGTGTGTGGATCTGTATTACTCTAGACTGATGTGATCCTTATGTTGGATCTTTAGGATGTCTTCTCGTAAGCTATCCGACACTCTAAAGAGATCCAGGGAAAAGTCTCAGAAAAAGATGATGTCCTTCATGGCCGACCAGATTGCTCGAGTCGTGCCAAAGATCGTCTCTGAGATCCAGGGATCAAACACTCCTTCATCCTCTGTGGACTCGAAGGCCGAGAAGCAAAACCCTACAAAATTCAGCTACAAACATTTCATCTCTTGCAACCCTAAGCCTTTTACGGGCAGTGATGGGGTGACCGCTATGCTTGAGTGGTTTGACAGCATTGAGGTTACTTTTATCTACAGCGAGTGCCCAGATCACTTAAAGACTAGGAGTGCGACTGGAATGTTTCACGGCAGAGCGTTGGAGTGGTGGTCAAATGAGAGGAACATCCGTTCAAATGAAGAAGCCTATGCTCTTCCATGGGCTGAGGTGCGAGAACTTATGATGCTCGAGTTCTGCCCTCCCCATGAACAATTGAAGCTTGAAGAGGAGTTCTGGCACTTGAAACAGATTGGTGATGATAATCTGGCTTATACTACCCGTTTCAAGCAGCTCAGCTTGATCGTTCCTCACTTGGTTTCGACTCCTAAGCGCATGATAACCAAGTACATTAATGGTCTACCTCCTGCTATGCGTGATTCTATTGAAGCAGCTCAACTCGACACAATTAAGGAAGTCTATCGTCTTGCAGCTAGTCTCAACAACAACCACGTTCGTGATAAGCAGTTTGCTAACTCCGCTCCCTCCAAGTCTGCACACCAAGTTACCCAGTAGGCAAGTGGCAGCAAGAACAAGAGGCGAAAGTCTCAGGGTTCAGGATGCAATGCTATTGTTCCTGCTGCAAACCTTGCTGCTAAACCTGCTCCTGCTGTTGCTGCTCCACTCACTGCTGCTCCTGATGTTAAGAAGCAGTACTCTGGGTCTTAACCTAAGTGTACGACTTGCAGCTTTCATCACCCTACTACCTCAGCATGTCGTTTGTGTACCAACTGCAATCGTTATAGTCACATGACTCCTTACTGTCGTCAAGCTAACCCTGCTCAACCCGCTCAGCAAGCTCCAGCTCAGGCAGCTCAACCCGCTCTTCCAGCTCCTCTGCAGAATCCAGGACCCGTTAACGCCGTACGTGCATGCTTTCAGTGTGGGGATACTACTCATCTTTGTAATCGTTGCCCCCAGCTGAATCAAGAGCAACAAGCAGCCGCTCGTGGACGAGCATTCAATCTCAACGCTAACCAGGCACGCAACAACAACGATGTGGTGAATGGTACGTTTCTCGTTAATAACCTTTACGCTTCGATTCTATTTGATACTGGTGCCGATAGAAGTTTTGTGTCCGTGGAATTCGAATCTTTGTTAAGTTGTACACGCTCTAAGTTACCTAAGTCGTTTTCGGTAGAAATTGCCGATGAGAAGTCTATTCTAGTCAATTCTATTCTTTGTGGTTGTTCCTTGATTCTTAACGACCACGTGTTTACTATTGATCTAATACCCATGCAATTGGGTAGTTTTGACGTCATTATTGGCATGGATTGGTTGCGTAAGAACCATGCCGAGATAGCCTGTCACGAGAAATTTGTTCGTCTACCTCTTCCGTCCGGTGATATTTTGCATGTCTATGGAGACCGACCTTCGAAAGGACTAAGGCTGATGTCATGCACTCAAGCGAACAGATGCTTACGTCAACAAAACTTTGCCTTCTTGGCCCACGTGGTGGAACAAAAGGGCATGGGGAAGGACATAAGCGACGTTCCAGTAGTGTGTGATTTCCCTGATGTCTTTCCCGAAGATCTTCCTGGTCTTCCTCCTCCTAGATCTGTCGATTTTTGAATTGATCTTGTACCTGGTGCGACTCCTGTCGCCAAGGCTCCCTATCGTCTTGCACCTTCCGAGATGCAAGAATTATCCAGCCAACTGCAAGAACTACTCGACAAGGGATTCATTCGTCCAAGTACCTCTCCGTGGGGTGCTCCTGTACTATTAGTCAAGAAGAAAGATGGTTCGTTCCGTATGTGTATCGACTACCGCGAACTTAATAAGCTTACAATTAAGAACCGTTACCCTCTGCCTCGTATCGATGATTTATTTGACCAACTATAAGGCGCGTCCTGTTTCTCAAAAATCGATCTTCGTTCTGGCTATCATCAGCTTCGTGTACTCGAGGATGATGTACCCAAGACCGCATTTCGTACTCGTTAAGGGCACTACGAGTTCGTGGTCATGCCTTTTGGATTGACCAACGCACCCGCCGTGTTCATGGATCTCATGAATCGTGTTTGTAAACCTTATCTTGATCGTTTTGTGATAGTCTTTATTGATGATATTCTCGTTTATTCTAAAACTAAAGCTGACCATGCTCGTCATTTACGCTTGATGCTTGAACTCTTACGTGGTGAACGTTTGTATGCTAAATTTTCTAAGTGTGAGTTTTGGATTGATGAAGTGCAATTTCTTGGTCACGTCATTAGTAAGCAAGGTATTCATGTTGACCCGTCTAAAATTGAAGCTGTGAAAAATTGGAGTACGCCTAAATCTGCGTCTGAGATTCGTTCCTTCTTAGGATTGGCGGGCTATTACCGCCGATTCATTTCGGACTTCTATAAGATCGTTGTTCCCCTCACTTCGTTGACTCAGAAAGAGAGATCTTTTGCTTGGGGTCCCGAGCAAGAGGAATCTTTTGTCACACCCCAACAGATGGCGGAAACATCAGGGTGCGAGCACTAAGCGTTCAGATTGCTCATGAGATTTCCATAACACTAATGTTTCAATATAGATTAATAGATTTCATGCAAAATTGTCTAACAACACAACCATATCAAAATAACCACAAGTTCTAACAAACATCAGGTATCAAACATTGTTCATAGACTAAGTTAACTAGGTGAGTTTCTAAGATTCATCCTAGCTCGATTCCATGTTTTCAGCATCCTATCAGCCTGCAACATGTATTAAAATAGTGTCAGTACAAGAATGTACTGGCGAGTATACAAGTTTGAGTAATAGCATAATAGATTAAAACAACTCATATCCACAGTGTAAGAATAAAAATAGTTTCAGCCATGCTAGTGTCGCAGTCCACGCAGTGATAGCCCAAGTATCTCGATGCTTTAGTGTTTACCCAAGACTCAAGGTAAACTAGAATCCTCCTAACAATACCCCCTGAGAATAATGGGAGAGGTGCACCTCCTATAGCGCTACTATTGTTAAGGCGAAACTACACACCCTGGATTAAACGTCACATAACACAAATAGAATATTAGAATGCACAAGTTTTCACATACACGTAGGATAGAGTTTAGCTTGCAAAAGTATTCAAGTTTCATAGTTTATAGAATACATGTTACATCCCAAAGTTTAAAGCAAAAAGGGATCGAGTATACTCACAGTGATTGCTTAACAGTATAGACTGTTATTGGATCAAAGGGAGCTCTTTTAGAATTAGCCTGATTAGATTACAACAGATAAGAGACGGGCAGAATAAGGAGATTGCTCAAAGTGTCAGAACAGTCACTGGATCGGATGGCTGTCCGATCGGATGGCTATCCGATCGGATTGCCAGTCGATCGGGTGGCTAATGTGAGAGGGAACGGATGACTGTCCGATCGGATGGCTGTCCGATCGGGTGGTCACTCGATTCAAGTGCTAAGTTCAAGTTTGCTGATCAAATGCTTTGGTTACCTCGATCGGATGGCTGCTCGATCGGATGGCTATCCGATCGGGTTGCCACTCGATTGGGATTTCCAAAGTTCCAAGTTTCTGAAAAGTTCTAAGTATTTAGATTTGCTAGACAATTGTTACCCGATCGAGTGGGTGTCCGATCGGA
The DNA here is from genome assembly GCA_030545235.1 of Helianthus tuberosus. Taxonomy (NCBI): domain Eukaryota; kingdom Viridiplantae; phylum Streptophyta; class Magnoliopsida; order Asterales; family Asteraceae; genus Helianthus; species Helianthus tuberosus. Next base: position 190,363,970 of record CM060409.1, read on the forward strand.
TGGTCATCCGATCGGATTGTCACTCGATCGAGGGATCCTTGTCCCGTTTGTAACTTTGTAAAAATTTATAAGTTTCTAGATTAACGACGACGGCACGGGACGTATTGAGATGATGCATGTGAAGTGTCGTATAGTTTTTAATGTATGTTTTAAGCCCTTTAACACTTTTTAGCCAAGTTTTAAATTTATAAAACATGATATTTACTAACACTAAACACACATATGGGCAAGTGCACCCATCGTGAGCGTAGTATAGTGTTGGTAAGATACTGAGGTCGTCCAAGGACACAAGAGCTTTTAATACCGGTTTATCCTCAACGTCTAATCAAATCAAGAGTTTAGAAAAAGGTTTTAAACTAGAAAAAAAAAGAAATAAAACTAACTAAAATGCTGAAAAATAAAATAAAAAAAGATAGACAAGATGAATCACTTGGATCCGACTCGTGTTTAGTGTAACCTTTGATTATTTCCGCACTTTTGCACTTTTTAAGAGATTAATTTAGTTATTGTAGTAGGCCCCTCTTCTGAAGGTGACGTTACCCTCAACCCAGTAGTTTGAGTCAGCAAGGATACAATCCTAAAGGGTTGGATTATTGAAAGATAATTAATTAAGTTATTAATGCATATTGTGGTAGGCCCCTCTTCTGGAGGTGACGTTACCCTCGGCTAAGTAGTCTGAGTCAGCAGGGATACGTCATAAGTAGCCGGGTTAAAGTTTTAATAGTAGTTTACATTTGAGGGGGTCAAGGAGTTCGGACCCCCGCCATCTAATACCAGTGGGTATTGAAGGACGTCCTACTAAAGTTGACCCAGGTCCTTGCAGGATCTATACACTGAACAAGGAAAGACTCTTACCAAACCGTTCCCTTAACCCCCGACCAGGTAGCCAACATACCTCCATATAGACCGTGGAGATATGAATGGTGAAAATCTTTTATTTTATATAGACAGTAAAATAATGCCAAGACACGACGGACAAACGATAAGGAAGACTCACCTTCAACATAAGAAACTAGTTATTAAAGTCATTAATACATAATCAAATAAAAATTGCGAAAAGATTAAAAATAAAAAGTATTACACTAGACACTTGTCTTCACCAAGTGATGTAAGAGACTTCGGCAAACATAGCCTTTGATTGTCAAGAACTCTTACGATCAATCTTGGATCCCGAGACTACTCACACACTCTATGATGGATGATGGTGGTGGATGTGGGTTGTGATGGTGGTGGTGGGTGGGTGAAGTGTGAGAGAGGTGGTTTGCCAAGGGATGGTTTGCAAATGAGCCAAGCACCCCTATTTATAGCCTGCACAGAAGCCCGGACATGGCCCCGTGTCCACCCGTCTTCTCTTTCTTCATTAAATGCAGTTTGTCTGCATTAGTTGACCACGCCCCCGTGTCCGCTGGGCACGACCCCGTGTGCAGAAGCGTATCTGTACTATCAAGATTTTCCTAGATTCTGCGAATCTTAGAGTTGACCACGGCCCCGTATCCGCTGGACACACCCCTGTGGTGGGTGATAGAAACTTCTATAACTTTGTCTTTTCTGCAGACACTTGGGCACGCCCCCATGCTCATTGAGCACGGGGCGTGTTCAGCCTCCTGTCCTCTTGTTTTTGCTTGGGGAGATGCTGTCGAGGGGTCGGGCATGCCACGTTTATTCCTTTTCTTGTATTTATGTTAGATCTAGCTGCCTTTTTGCTTCTTTTGTTCATTTGAGCTCATTTAATCCTGAAAATACAAAAGGAAGACAAAAACACACTTTTTCCAACATTAGTACTAAAAAGGGTTAGTTTTATGCCACATTTGATGTAATTTATATGTTGCATTTTGCACACATCAAATACCCCACACTTGAATCTTTGCTTGTCCTTAAGCAAAACTCTTTAAAATGTGGCTTTACACTCCCAAATGGAATGGGTAGAAGAAAAGGTTTTGGGCTTGTCATAGAGTGTCGGGATTTCTAAGATTCTTTATTAAGTTTTATTTTTATTTATTTACAATCCTATTCATCATGATTTATTTAAAACATTACATAAGATAAATTACTTATTAGGGCATAACATGCCTTTTTAAAATTCCATTTATATACAAGTTCACATACCTCACGGGGGATCACTCAACACTCGGCCGAAAATGTATTTTTGTGAAACACTCGAGAGCGGCATGGAACTTACTTCTACCATAAGCTTGCCAAGCAATCAATCCTCATCCTTTTTAACTATATACCTTTGTAAATATCAAGAGGACTTTGGGGGAAGGGTTAGGCTTGGGTTAAAGGTAGGTGGTTGGGTTAGTAGTTAATAGAAAAGGGCGAAAGGCGTAAAAAGCATCGGTTTTCGTAAGACTTTTTATTTTTGTAACTTTTTTATTTTGATGAAGCAATTCTTCAAACAAAGTTCTTTTTGATAAACTTGTTTGTTTATTTCTTTTGACTTCATCATCAATGTTTTTTTTTATAAGGAAAGTCATATGAAAAACCGAGCTTTGTTACTAAAATAAAGGGTTTAAAATGAAAAAGGGTTTTGGTGGGTAAAAGGGTGTTTGTTTTTGGGTTAAGAAATGAAAAGGTTTAGGCTCAAAGGGGTTAACTAGGGGGATTTTGGGTAGGTGGTAAAAAAAAAGAAAAATAATGGTGTTGAAATAAAAAGGGTTAGTCCTAATGCCTCCATCATTTACTTACTCGGGTTTAAGTTGGTAAGGACCGGGAATGTATCATCATGGCAAGTTCTAGAGTCGTAAGAACCAAGCGGCTATTCACACAAGAAACGAAAAATGAGCGTTTAGTTTAAAGATGTGTATTTGTATGCTCAATAAAGGCTCAAAACTCACTTTTTGTGGGAATGGGTTTTTATGTGATCAAGTATATATAATCAAATTTTAACTAGATTTGTCATGCCGTTTCATAATTTTCTTATGTTGGTTCTTTTTATCACGACACTATCGGTTGTAAATTTGTAAAAATATCCTTTTTAAAAAATTTGGGGTGTTTAGCGGTTCCAATAGAGTTTTGTGTAAGACTTGTAATTAGGACTTGCAAAATTCAAGGTTTTAGCATCCCCCCACACTTAAATTACACATTGTCCTCAATGTGTCCCAAAAATAAGTTTTTAGGTTGATTGAATGTGTAAAAAGTTGTGAAAAAGCAAAATTTTACGTTACTGGGCATCTGGACACGGCCCCGTGGTGTCCGGGCACGGCCCCGTGTTCAGATCACCAGTAACATAAGAGAAAGTAAAGTAACAGAAGGCTGGACACGGGGGCATGTTCAGTGAGCACGCCCCGTGTCCAGGTACCTGAACTGGGCATTTTTCTGCAGATGGTTGAGCACGGGGCGTGTTGGGTGAACACGGCCCCGTGTTGCTGTAATGAAGAAAAATCGGCGGAAGGCTCTGTTTTTGTGCATGAGGTGCTGGTGCAAGTTTTCCTTGGTATCATTCACCATCCCAAGTGTGTTTTTCCCATTACATCATCATCCAAACACCAAATTAATTAAAACCATCATTCATTAAAACTATTACATAAGGTCCTAGAGAATTTAAAGACAAGGCAGAAAAATAAAAACTAAAGGTCCTAAGATAGATGGGTCAAATGGTACATAAAATCATCGTAAGGAGTTCTACTTTAATAAGAATCAAAATTCCGGAAATAGCTTTCCGGTATTTAAAAGCCTCGTAGAACTTTTAGACCGAGGGGTATTCCCTAGATGTGGTTAGAGCCATTCTTCTATCTCTCTTGGGAGGAAGAAGCCGGGCTCGTTTTCCTTAACATCTTGCGTAGGGGGAGTGACACCAACCGGAACCCCTTGTAGTATGTCTCAAGGGGGCTCCGGGTGTATGGTGTACCATTCGGCCAGTATGATGACTTCCGGTACCACATTCCATGCCCTTTGGGTGATAATTGGCACCAAAGGAGGAGAAGCGAGAATGTTCAACCTTTGGTGCAAAAGGTTGACCTCTCGAAGACATCCCTCTAGTCCCACCGTCAGATGATTGATACGGTCGACCAATGCTTCTTCCACTCCCGTCATTTCATCAATAGCTTCTCTTAAAGCGTAAACGTAGTTTACAAGAGAATCTTCAACCGTTGATGACCTTCTCCCTTGTCGGTTGTTTCTGGAGTGCGATGAAGATGTTCCGCTAGTTCTGCTCGCCATTCTGAGAAAACATACCGAAAATATTTCAATTTCATGGAAACAGTACCTCGGAAACGGCCCCGTGCTCAATGAGCACGGCCCCGTGTTCAGATATCTGCAGATTTTTGGAACAAGGAATCTTGGAGTTTTAATTTGTTTTCGTGATTTTTAAAACGTTTTTAAGCAGAAACAACTTTAAACATTGTTGTAGAACTTATTTTTAACAAGATTTCTTGAATAAAAATCTAACAAACATCTCAATAAAGCTTGGAATTATGGAGATTTCAAGCTCTAATGGAGGTGTTAAGGAAAAATTGAAGAAGAAGGTAATGGATAAAAGTGGAAAAGACAAGATGGTTGTTGGGAACCTTCTTTAGAATATACCTAGGATGGTATGTGTGAAGATCCACCAGATCTTTGTCTTTGGAGTGGTCCAAATGTGTAGGAATCTTGCTGCACATGGCCCCATGTCGGCTGGACACGGCCCCGTGTGCAGGCAAGATCCTGACACATTTTGTCCGTATTCTGACACAAAATCAGACGGGAATCTCTGGGTGGACACGGGGGCGTGCTGACCTGGACACGACCCCGTGTCTAGAGGCTGTTTATGAAGTTTCTTCTATTTTTAAGGAATTCATCCGGATCGGGTGGTTCCTTACTGGATGGAACAACCCCAAAGTGCCTGAGATACCTTAATTGCTCTAGACTAAGACGAGAACGCAAGAGGTTGTCGGTGAGGGTGATTCCTATGCTAAATGTAGGTGGACAGGTCCAACCCTTTCCCAGGCTCTCGTTAAAGAAGGTGTATGCCGAATCGCTCAGGTCTATGTATGCATCGAACAAAGTCGATGGGGAGTCCTTCACGGCACAATCGACACAGGGATGACTATCGCTCAAGTCCTCGCTAGAGTTAGAGGTGATTTTGGGAACAACGAAGTTGTTTTTATTCGAATGTGATCTCAATAATTCTTCTTGGGCTTCGTCTTGAGGTGAATTAATGATATCCATCTAAAGTTCTTTCACCCAATTAAGAATTAGATATTCCATTTGAAATAATTCATCGAGAAGCATTTCTCCTAGAAGGGTTGATTGAGAGCATTCGAGGGAGAGATAGGGATTATTTTTACTTTCGCCCCTCTTAAGACTACAGGAAAACAATGGGTCTATATAATGGGGCTTATAATTTAGAAAATAACATTCTAAATCTTTAAGAGGGCCACCACATATTTGACACCACGTACCATAAGAGTGCCGAAAGTAAAAAATATCAGTATCACTCATGGTTGTGTCAGAAATTACCAACCGTCGGGACCTACGGTTCTGTTTTCAGTAACTGAAACTTGGGCACGGGGCGTGTTGAGTGGGTGGCCCCGTGTTCAGCTTACTGTCTGACTTAAAACAGGATTGCCAGTACCAAAGATTGGGCACGGGGGCGTGTTCAGCGGGCACGCCCCGTGCTGAGTTCTGCAGAAGCTGGAAATCTAAAAAAAATCCTAAAAAAATAGAAAAATAAGAGAAAATGATTAGGCCGTTGATTCCTAACTTTCTTAAAATCCTTTTGTGTCCCCTGCAACGGCGCCAAAAACTTGATGCGTGTGAAGTGTCGTATAGTTTTTAATGTGTATTTTAAGCCCTTTAACACTTTTTAGCCAAGTTTTAAATTTATAAAACACGATATTTACTAACACTAAACACACATATGGGCAAGTGCACCCATCGTGAGCGTAGTATAGTGTTGGTAAGATACCGAGGTCGTCCAAGGACACAAGGGCTTTTAATACCGGTTTATCCTCAACGTCTTATCAAATCAAAAGTTTAGAAAAAGGTTTTAAACTAGAAAAAAAAGAAATAAAACTAACTAAAATGCTGAAAAATAAAATAAAAACAGATAGACAAGATGAATCACTTGGATCCGACTCGTGTTTAATGTAACCTTTGATTATTTCCGCACTTTTGCACTTTTTAAGAGATTATCTTAGTTATTGTAGTAGGCCCCTCTTCTAAAGGTGACGTTACCCTCAACCCAGTAGTTTAAGTCAGCAAGGATACAATCTTAAAGGGTTGGATTATTGAAAGATAATTAATTAAGTTATTAATGCATATTGTGGTAGGTCCCTCTTCTGGAGGTGACGTTACCCTCGGCTAAGTAGTCTGAGTCAGCAGGGATACAGTCCTAAGTAGCCGGGTTAAAGTTTTAATAATAGTTTACATATGAGGGGGTCAAGGAGTTCGGACCCCCGCCATCCAATACCAGTGGGTATTGAAGAAGGTCCTACTAATGTTGACCCAGGTCCTTGCAGGATCTATACACTGAACAAGGCAAGACTCTTACCAAACCGTTCCCTTAACCCCCGACCAGGTAGCCAACATACCTCCATATAGACCGTGGAGATATGAATGGTGAAAATCTTTTATTTTATATAGACAGTAAAATAATGAAAAGACACCACGGATAAACGATAAGGAAGACTCACCTTCAACATAAGAAACTAGTTATTAAAGTCATTAGTACATAACCAAATAAAAAGTGCGAAAAGATTAAAAATAAAAAGTATTACACTAGATACTTGTCTTCACCAAGTGATATAAGAGACTTAGGCAAACATGTCCTTTGATTGTCATGAACTCTTACGATCAATCTTGGATCCCGAGACTACTCACACACTCTATGATAGATGATGGATGATGGTGGTAGATGTGGGTTGTGATGGTGGTGGTGGGTGGGTGAAGTGTGAGAGATGTGGTTTGCCAAGGGATGGTTTGCAAATGAGCCAAGCACCCCTATTTATAGCTTACACAGAAGCCCGGACACGGCCCCGTGTCCATTGGGCACGACCCCGTGTCCACCCGTCTTCTCTTTCTTCATTAAATGCAGTTTGTCTGCATTAGTTGACCACGCCCCCGTGTCCGCTGGGCACGACCCCGTGTGCAGAAGCGTATCTGTACTATCAAGATTTTCCTAGATTCTGCGAATCTTAGAGTTGACTACGGCCCCGTGTCCGCTGGACACGCCCCCGTGGTGGGTGATAAAAGCTTCTACAACTTTGTCTTTTCTGCAGACACTTGGCCACGCCCCCGTTCTCATTATCACGGGGCGTGTTCAGCCTTCTGTCCTCTTGTTTTTGCTTGGGGAGATGCTGTCGAGGGGTCGGGCATGCCACGTTTATTCCTTTTCTTGTATTTATGTTAGATCTAGCTGCCTTTTTGCTTCTTTTGTTCATTTGAGCTCATTTAATCCTGAAAATACAAAAGGAAGACAAAAACACACTTTTTCCAACATTAGTACTAAAAAAGGGTTAGTTTTATGCCACATTTGATGTAATTTATATGTTTCATTTTGCACACATCATGAGAGAACGGTAAACTCATCGTCTTTCAGTCGTTCTGATCGGATGGGAATCACCCCTGTCCGGTCAGTCGCCTATTTGCAATCAGTTTGTGTCGGAATCCATTCCATGGTCGTCTTCTCCGGAATCAATCGTTTCCAAACCTACTCTAGACTACCCATCAAGTCTACAGTCCATTTATGCCCGGATTTCACCGTTTAAAATGAAAGTTTGAACAAAAGATGAAGGAAAACTTAAGTTTTCTTGTGAAAATACCTAGATCTGGCTTAGATTTGGTGCAACACCTGAAATCCCTTAGATCTGAGCCAGATCTTGTCAGGAATGACGTCATATAACAGTTTGTACAACCACCATGATGACATCATCCTCAAGAGCTTAGATCCGAGAGATTCCACGGTGACAAATGTAATTTCAAAGGTGAATCTTGTAGAGAATGAAGTGTAGATCAAGGAAGTACTAGGATCTAGTGTAAAACGTACCAAAATCGCCAAGAAAATGAGGAAACGTGGTGTGCGTGCGTCTACTCGAGTAAGGCTGTCACATCAGTGAGAATGGTGATGTGACAGGCCTATTTATAGTGTGTGAGGGTGTGAAGGCGGGTGACACGGATCGGGTGGCTGGTCGATCGAGTGTCCGTCAGATCGGGGGGTCATCCGATCGGGTGGCTATCCGATCAGGTGGCTATCCGATCGGGTGGCTATCCGATGGGATGGTCATCCGATCGGGTTGCCACTTGGTCGATCCCATCCTTTCCGCGTTCCCGTCTTTGATTCGTTTTACGATTTAGATTGAACGTTGCGCATTATTTGGTAATAGCATAACTAGATTACATCATGAACATCAAAAGTTTTTCCAAGATTAATAGATTCCGCCAGTGACAAGTCTCCAGTCTCTCGTTCCACCAAGAATCAAGTTTCACGAGTCTCAAGAGTCAAGCACCAAATAGATTTAGACATTCCATTAGGCATTCCAAACATAGATTTAGACATTCCAATAGGCATTCCAAACATAGATTTAGGCATTCCAAGCATATATTTACCAAGTTATCAAAATGTCACATATTATATAGTACAGGGGCTAGACTTGCCAATTAGTTAAAGTTCAGGGACTAGATCTGTCAAAAGTCTAAAGTTTAGGGACGCTGGGCGTTACAGTCTCCCCTCCTTTAGGAGATTCGTCCCCGAAATCTTAGAAGAAGACTGCTCGAAGAACTGCGGGTACTTGGCCTTCATATCACTTTTCAACTCCCAAGTGAATTCAGCGTCACGCTTTCCTTCCCATCGAACCTTAACAATGGGAATTTTGCTACGCCTCAGACGCTTGACAGCTTGATCCATGATTTCGACCGGTTTCTCCACAAATTGTACAGCATCATTTATTTGCAAGTCCTCAAGGGGAACCTGAAGTTCCTCGTCGGCTAGGCATTTTCGTAGATAAGATACGTGGAACACTGGATGCACATTGTTTAGTTCTTGTGGCAAGTCGAGTCTGTACGCCACCTTACCAATCCTTTCGAGTATCTTGAAAGGACCCACATAGCGAGGAACGAGCTTTCCCTTCTTTCCAAAACGAACTACTCCCTTCCAGGGAGATACCTTGAGAAGAACTCGGTCACCAACATCAAATTCCAGAGGCCTACGTCTAACATCAGCATAGCTCTTTTGTCTGCTCCTAGCCTTGATCAAGTTATCACGGATCAGAAGAATCTTATCCGTTGTCTCTTGAATGATCTCAGGGCCAGTAAACTGCTTGTCACCAATCTCATGCCAGCTGAGAGGAGATCGGCACTTGCGGCCATACAAAGCTTCGAAAGGAGCCATCTGAATACTGGAATGATAGCTGTTGTTGTACGAGAACTCAATCAATGGTAAATGTACATCCCAGTTACCACCAAAGTCGATGACACAAGAACGGAGCTTATCCTCTAGGGTTTGAATAGTACGCTCGGTCTGTCCATCCGTTTGAGGATGAAAGGCCGTGCTAAGATTCAAATGAGTACCCATAGCGGATTGAAAGGTTTGCCAAAGACGGGAAGTAAAGTGACCATCGCGGTCCGAGATTATGTCAACAGGTATGCCATGACGGCATATAATCTCATCAGTATAGATTCGAGCAAGCTTCTCCACCTTATAGTCCTCACGAATAGGAAGAAAGTGGGCGGATTTGGTCAAACGATCAACAATCACCCAGATACTGTCGTGACCGAATGGTGTTCGAGGTAACTTACTAACAAAGTCCATAGCGATGCTATCCCATTTCCAAATTGAGATTTCGGGTTGCTCTAAGAGTCCTGAGGGACGTTGATGTTCATCCTTAACTTTCATACAAGTGAGGCATTTAGAAACATACACAGCAATGTCCCTCTTCATGCTAGGCCACCAATAAGTTGTACGCAAATCATGGTACATCTTATCGGCACCCGGATGAATGGAGTAATGGGATTTGTGGGCCTCCTTCATAATAAGCTCACGGAGATTATCGCAATCCGGTGCCTAGATGCGATTGAGGTAATATTGTAGCCCATTAGGTTTAGTTTCAAGCTTATCCATCCTGGCGCCGTGGATTTCTTCTTCTAGACTTCCTTCATTTGCTGATGAATACTGGGCGTCATAAATACATGCATGGAGATCATTAGAGATACGAATAGCATTCACATAAGTTTTACGACTAAGAGCATCAGCCACTACATTCGCCATGCCAGGATGGTAGCGAATTTCGCAGTCGTAGTCGTTAAGCAATTCCACCCAACGTCTCTGTCGCATGTTCAGCTCTTTTTGGTCAAATATATGTTGAAGACTTCTATGGTCAGTGAAAACCACACACTTAGTACCATACAAGTAGTGTCGCCATATCTTTAACACAAAAACAACTGCACCAGGCTCCAGATCGTGAGTAGTATAGTTTTTCTCATGTACCTTGAGTTGTCGAGAAGCATAAGCAATAACCTTGTCCCGCTGCATGAGCACACAGCCCAGTCCACGGTTCGAGGCATCACAATATACAATGAAATCGCCATTCCCATCGGGTAGAGTAAGTATAGGTGCGTTACACAAAAGAGTCTTAAGAGTCTGAAAAGATTCCTCTTGCTCGGGACCCCAAGCAAAAGGTTTCTCTTTTTGGGTTAGCGTAGTAAGAGATACAACAATCTTAGAAAAGTCTGAAATGAATCGGCGGTAATAACCAGCCAATCCTAGAAAGGAACGAATTTCGGATGCGGATTTAGGCGTACTCCAATTCTTCACGGCTTCAATTTTAGACGGGTCAACATGAATACCTCGCTTACTAACGACATGACCAAGAAATTGTACTTCATCAATCCAAAACTCACACTTAGAAAATTTAGCATACAGACGTTCACCACGTAAGAGTTCAAGCATGAGACGCAAATGACGAGCATGATCAGCCTTAGACTTAGAATAAATAAGAATATCATCAATAAAGACTATAACAAAACGATCCAAATAGGGTTTACACACACGATTCATAAGATCCATGAACACGGCAGGTGCGTTGGTCAGCCCAAAAGGCATAACCACGAACTCGTAGTGTCCATAACGAGTACGAAAAGCGGTTTTAGGAATATCATCTTTGAGGACACGCAACTGATGATATCCAGATCGTAGGTCGATCTTAGAGAAGCAGGACGCGCCTTGTAGCTGGTCAAATAGGTCATCAATACGAGGGAGCGGATAACGGTTCTTCACGGTAAGCTTATTAAGTTCGCGGTAGTCGATACACATACGAAATGACCCATCCTTCTTCTTGACAAACAAAATAGGAGCACCCCATGGAGAGGCACTTGGACGAATGAAACCTTTGTCGAGCAGTTCCTGTAGTTGACTGGACAATTCTTGCATCTCGGAAGGTGCAAGACGGTAAGGGGCCTTGGCGACAGGAGTCGCACCAGGTATGAGATCAATGCGAAGATCGACGGACCTAGGAGGAGGAAGGCCAGGAAGATCTTCAGGAAAGACATCAGTGAAGTCACACACCACTGGAACGTCGCTTATATTCTTCCCCTTGCCCTTTTGTTCCACCACGTGGGCCAAGAAGGCAAAGTTCTGTTTACATAAGCATCTGCTCGCTTGCGTGCATGACATCAACCTCAGTCCTTTTGAAGGTCATTCTCCATAGACGTTCAAAGTATCACCAGACAGAAGAGGAAGATGAACAAGCTTATCATGACAACCAATCTCGGCATGGTTCTTACGCAACCAATCCATACCGATAATGACATCAAAACTACCCAAACGCATGGGTATGAGATCAATAGGGAACACGTGATCGTTAAGAATCAGGGAACAATCACGCACAATAGAATTAACAAGAATCGACTTACCATTGGCGACCTCAACAGAGAACGACTCAGGTAACTTAGAGCGTGTATAGTTTATCAAGGACTCAAATTCCACGGACACAAAGCTATTATCGGAACCAGTATCAAATAGGATCGAAGCATAAAGGTTATTAACGAGAAACATACCATTCACCACATCATTGTTGTTGTGAGCCTGATTAGCATTGAGATTGAATGCTCGTCCACGAGCGGCTGCTTGTTGTTCTTGATTCAGCTGGGGGCAACAATTGCGAAGATGAGTAGTATCTGTGACAACTCGAGTTTCCGACTTTCACTTTGACTTTTACTTTCGTATTTATTACACGTTGACTTTGACTGTTAGTTGTTTGACTTGTAGCTATACACGTTATGTTATAATGAAAGGCACTATGATTGTTACATGTTTATGTGATTTAGATTATAACATGAAATGTATGGTATTGTGAATTTTTTGGCATGTATGTGATTAAAATTAAAACATGAGACTTGACATTTTAGGAAAAACACTTGAACTGTTAACACATGAAAAGCATCCCGACGAAACAGACTGGACCCGACGAAACAGACTGTTTCGCCAAAAGCATCTCGACGAAACAGAAGTCTGTTTCGCCGAGCCCAGTTTCACCAAAGCCCAGTTCGGGCCCAACATGTTATTTTGAGTTTTAAAACGTGAAACAACATCAGTTTTACATCTGCTACAAAACAACCGAAACCCTAGAGCCCCTTTCTCTCCTGTGTGACGGCAGTTGGAGGTTCCCGAAGATATCTTAGCGATCGACTCGTATTTCTCATATCTCGGTGAGTTGTGTGTTCGTCAATCGGTTTCTTGATTCTGTACCATCTCGATTCATGTTTGTGTAAATGATTGATGCGTGTTGTTGCTGCGATTCTAGTATGACGGTGATATAGATTTCGATTATGTATGATGTAGTAGGATATTCAATGTTATGCGAAACTTAATACAATCGAGTGCTCGGTTCTGGATATTGTTTATATGGCCTGATTCTGAATATACATTAGTATCTTGATAGGAATCGATGATATGATGTTGCATGTTAATCTATATGTTGTACACATAAACTAGGGTTCATACTAGACAAGGATTCTTGGATGATTGAGTTATGATGATTCTGGGTGCACATCGATCTTCATATGATTTCTGATTATTGATGGCGGCTGTTAGAATGACTAGGGTTTATGTATATTTCAGAACTGCTGCATCAGATGTCTGCGAAACTGACATCCGACGAAACAGAACTCTCGGCGAAACAGAAAGTGTTTCGCCAAGAGTAATCGACGAAATTGAATTCTGTTTCGCCAACTAAGACCACGACGAAACAGAACTTGTTTCGCCAACATGTGTGTTTCGCCGAATAGCTGATCTGTGCAGGAACTTGGGTTAATTCTGTTAAGCATTAACTGGAGTATTTAACTGCTGTTAAGTGTAACCATCTTGTATATGATTGTGATTACGTGCTACATGTTTATACGTGAACAAATTGAACACAAACTGATTTCACATACGTGCCTACTTTAGGACGCGAATGATTACTTGTGAGCATACACTTAGCATACCGAGCAAACCAAGGTGAGTTCACACCCTTACTAAGGCATGGGATTCCCAGGGTTTGGGGAATGGGATGGAAGGAATAAGGTTGAATAGATTCGTACATACACTGATACTAGACTACCATACCATTGTCCTCGGTTGTGAAGGACACATACGTAAAACCTACGTATACTTATGCTACTCGCTATCCTCGGTTGTGAAGGATACTCACGTAAAACCTACGTGAACTTATACTCAATACTATCCTCGGTTGTGAAGGATACTCACGTAAAACCTACGTGAACTTATACTCAATACTGTCCTCGGTTGTGAAGGACACTTACGTAAAGCCTACGTAAACTATGTACGTACTACTGTTCTCGGTTGTGAAGAACACTTATGGTTACAAATAGTCTAGTGAATATGCAACATGGGAAGCCCCCACTAATAGAACATACGATCGGCCTAGTAGCGCCACATGTTACGAAACAAACTTACAATTACGAACTTATTTACTGTGAACTCGCTCAACTAGTTGTTGATTCTCTGTTACATGCCTTGCAGGACCTTAGGTACATATGGAGCTTGCACAGGAAGGAGCAGGTCGTTGTGGGATACGGATCGTAGACGATATTTGAACTTATAACTTATTTTGGGTTTTCATTATTATGCTTCCGCTACTTAAACAATGTTTGGTTATGAACATCAGTCATGTCAAGATGAATTACCTTTTCCTACTTTTACACTTAAATACTATGTTTGATATGATTGGTGGCTTGATCCTGGTCATGTCACGCTTCCAAGCGGTGGTACTCCGCGGGTGGATTTTGGGGGTGTGACAGATTGGTATCAGAGCCATTGGTTATAGAGAACTCGGTTTTAATAAGGGGAAAACGTTTTTATTAAAACCAGACTATAACCAGAACAGTGCTCAACGATCCACAACGACGCTTCGCTCCACGTGCAAGACTCAACACTATAGGTAATATTGTTCATGCTTACATTACCTACATGCTAGATTACATAGAACTTTGCTCATGGTATGCTTAAGATAAACGTAACAACTGATGATTGAAACACTTATGTGCTTACTCCCTTCTGTCATCGCACTTTCGCGAACCTCTCTCACTCATGTTCCCCTTGATATCAAGATCATGAGCGGACACGTTAACCTAACTCAAGCCCAGTTGGCGGCTTCGATCACTGAACAAGTTACTACAGCACTCGCAGCTGCCCAAGCAGGAGGTGTAACCTGCCATCACCACTTACTCTAGGATCCTTAGATCCTACTCTCGTAACTCAACACTTGTGCTTAATTTTGATTACTCTTACGCACACGACAAGTCAACACGCTCAGCCACCTGTATGCACATACAAGACTTTTATGGACTGTCGTCCTACTACTTTCAGCGACACCGAAGGAGCTGTTGTACTCCTCCATTAGTTCGAGGAACTCGAATCGGTCTTCGAGTGTGTGAATGACCCGAGGCTCGTAAGGTGAAATATGCCACTGATATTCTCGAAGGCACTGCGCAAACTTGGTGGAACGCGCAAGTTACGACACTGGGGCTGGCGGCTGCTATGCCACCCCATGGAATGATTTTAAGGAACCTATCAAATGTGAATACAATAGTTATGATGCCATCCACAAGTTGGAAGTGGAGTCCTTTAACATGAAGATGACGGGGTCAGAGATAGAAGCGTGCGCGATAACGATCCAACAAACTGACAATTTTGTGTCCAACTATGGTGGATCCTCCCATAAAGAGCTTTGAGCTGTACCTCAAAGGCTTAGTACCAGGAATTCAAAACCATGTGAAGACGGCTAAACTTGCTACTATTCAAGATGTTACTCATCTTGCTCATCGTCTCACAAACCAGGCAGTGGGACAGAACAAGCTGCCTCAACGTATCAGCGATACTACTACCACTACTACTTCAACTACTTCTGCTACCCTCAGTAACAATGGATGAAAGTGGGATGGAACCTCTAGCAAGGGTTCGACTACGATTCCGTCCCAGGCACAGCAGTGAAAGGTCGATGACAACTAAAGTCCTGATCAGCAACATTTGGTATTCAAGGGCAGGGAGGATACAAGGGAAACCACCCTAAGCACAAACGATGTAACCTGCACCACAGCGGGCAGGGCAAACGCAATCATTGTCAATAATGCAACAAGCTTGGTCATGGAACCAAAGAGGGTAGAAACTCACGTCCTGCAACCAGAACCAACAACAACAGCCACAAGATCTATAGAATCGGCGACAACAGCATGGTAACAAGGGATGTTATCAGATGGTGCTGAAGGTCACTTCAAAAGACACTACCCACGGTTGAACCAGAACCAGAATCAGAACCACAACCAAGGAAACGGGAACTAGGGAAGACAACGGGGGTAATAACGACGGCAATGGTGCCAGGGGTCGAGTGTTTGTGATTGGTCAGGGTGATACTAGGAATGACCCCAGCGTTGCGATAGTTTCGACATCGACATTGGTATGGATTAGTTATCCCAACAACAAGCAGAGATCCTTTACATAGAGAAGATCATTCGTATCCCACGTTCTGGTAAAGAACCTCTCGAAGTTCAAGGCGACAAGAGTGGTGTCGTGAGTGGCATCATTTCTTTCTTGAAGGCTTAGAAGTGTTTACGTAAGGATCACACAACTGTTTTAGCTCTTGTTACCGATACATCGAAGAAAGAGAAAAAGATTGAGGATATTCCTGTAGTACGCGACTTTCCTCAAGTGTTTCCAGAAGAGTTACCTGGGTTACTGCCTCATCGCCAGGTCGAATTTCAGATCGAACTCACTCCAGGAGCAGCACCCATAGCTCGAGCACCTTATCGCTTAGCTCCAACGGAACTGAAGGGACTGTCTATGCAACTACAAGAACTCTTGGAAAAGGGTTTCATACGTCCTAGTTCTTCGCCTTGGGGAGCTCCAGTACTATTTGTAAAGAAGAAAGACGGTACGTTCAGGATGTGTATAGATTACCGCGAACTAAACAAGGTGACCGTGAAGAATCGTTATCCACTTCCACGCATCGACGACTTATTCGACCAGTTGCAAGGGTCGAGCTTTTACTCGAAGATTGACCTGAGGTCAGGTTACCATCAACTGAGAGTCCGGGATGAGGACGTCTCCAAAACAGCATTCAGAACTCGCTACGGTCATTACGAATATCTAGTCATGCCATTCGGACTAACGAACGCGCCTGCGGTATTCATGGATCTTATGAACAGGGTGTGCAAACCTTACCTTGACAAGTTTGTTATTGTTTTTATTGATGACATCCTGATCTACTCGAAGAATCGGGAGGAACATGAGCAGCATTTACGACTTATTCTGGAACTCCTTCGAACGGAACAGCTGTACGCTAAGTTTTCAAAATGCGACTTCTGGCTTCGTGAAGTCCACTTTTTAGGCCACGTGGTAAACAAGGATGGGATTCATGTCGATCCATCCAAGATAGATTCGATCAAGAACTGGCCTGCACCTCGCACACCGACAGAGATACGCCAATTCTTGGGTTTGGCGGGTTATTACAGACGGTTTATCAAAGACTTCTCAAAGATTGCACAGCCGCTTACATTACTGACACAGAAAGGTGTTGCTTACCGTTGGAGTGATACACAGGAAACAGCGTTTCAGCACTTAAAGGGTAGACTCTGTAGCGCACCTATCCTTTCATTTCCAGAGGGCACGGACGATTTTGTAGTCTACTGCGACGCATCCATCCAAGGTCTTGGATGTGTTTTGATGCAACGGGATAAAGTTATTGCTTATGCTTCACGCCAACTTAAGATTCACGAACGGAATTACACTACGCACGATTTAGAGCTTGGAGCTGTTGTTTTTGCGCTCAAGATATGGCGACATTATCTGTATGGCACCAAGTGCACCATCTACACCGATCACAGGAGTCTTGAGCATATCTTCAAGCAGAAAGAGTTGAACATGCGACAACGTCGATGGGTCGAGTTACTGAACGATTACGAATGTGCTATAAAAGACCATCCGGGCAAAGCCAATGTGGTGGCCGACGCCCTCAGTCGAAAGGATACTACACCTAGGCGTGTACGAGCGTTGCAACTCACTATTCAGTCTAGTCTTCCTTCACAGATACGAGATGCTCAGGTAGAAGCATTGAAACCAGAAAACGTCAGGGCTGAAGCCCTACGCGGCTCAAGGCAACGGTTAGAACAAAGGGCAGACGGAGCCTACTATGTAACAGGACGCATCTGGGTCCCACTCTATGGCAATTTACGCAAGCTTGTAATGGATGAAGCTTATAAGTCTCGCTACTCAGTACATCCTGGTTCGGATAAGATGTAGCACGACCTCAGAACTACATATTGGTGGCCTAGCATGAAGGCCCACATAGCCACATACGTTAGCAAATGCTTGACTTGTGCGAGAGTCAAGGCAGAATATCAGAAACCGTCAGGACCACTCCAACAACCTGAGATACCACAATGGAAATGGGAGCAAATTTCCATGGATTTTGTTACTGGCCTACCTAGATCTCAGCGCGGAAATGATACTATTTGGGTGATCGTGGATCGACTCACAAAGTCTGCTCACTTCTTAGCAATCAAAGAAACAGACAAGTTCTCTACCTTGGCAGACATTTACTTAAAAGAAGTGGTCTCGAGGCACGGAGTGCCCACCTCCATTATCTCTGATCGTGACGCACGTTTTACTTCAGAACTGTGGCAAGCAATGCATAAATCTTTTGGCTCTCGTTTAGACATGAGCACAGCTTATCACCCTCAGACAGATGGGCAGTCTGAGCGCACTATTCAAACTCTAGAAGACATGCTTCGGGCGTGCGTAATTGACTTTGGCAATGGTTGGGAGAAACATCTGCCACTCGTGGAATTTTCGTATAACAACAACTACCACACCAGCATTAAAGCTGCACCATTCGAGGCATTGTACGGGCGTAAGTGCCGGTCACCTCTCTGTTGGGCAGAGGTGGGGGAAAGTCAAATCACAGGTCCAGAAATGGTAGTTGATACTACTGAAAAGATTGCACAAATACGACAACGCATGGCGGCAGCTCGTGACCGTCAGAAAGTATACGCTGATAAAGACAGGAAACTACTCGAATTCCAAGTTGGGGATCGAGCGCTACTTAAAGTTTCACCCTGGAAGGGTGTGGTTCGTTTTGGCAAACGCGGCAAACTAAATCCACGATATGTTGGACCTTTCGAGGTTATTGAGAAGATAGGCAGAGTGGCCTACAGACTGAACTTACCAGCTGAACTCAGTGCAGTTCACAACGTCTTTCACGTGTCGAATCTGAAGAAGTTTCTGTCAGATGAGACCCACGTAGTTCCTCTGAAGGAGCTCACTATCGACGAACAATTGCATTTCGTCGAGGAACCAGTTGAAATCACGGACCGGGATGTTAAGGTCCTCAAGAACACTAGAATACCTCTTGTACGAGTTCGTTGGAACTCCCGTCGCGGCCCAGAGTTCACCTGGGAGCGCGAAGATCAAATGGAACTCAAATATCCCCAGTTGTTCGAAAACAATGCAACTACTACTGAGGCTGAAGCTACTACGGAATTTCGGAACGAAATTCCAACTCAACGGGGGAATGATGTGACACCCCAGGAAAACCAGTAAACGATACAACTTACTTAGCTTCCTCAGTAACCGCATGCTAAATTTCGGGACGAAATTTCTTTCAAGTTGGGGATAATGTGACAACTCGAGTTTCCGACTTTCACTTTGACTTTTACTTTCGTATTTATTACACGTTGACTTTGACTGTTAGTTGTTTGACTTGTAGCTATACACGTTATGTTATAATGAAAGGCACTATGATTGTTACATGTTTATGTGATTTAGATTATAACATGAAATGTATGGTATTGTGAATTTTTTGGCATGTATGTGATTAAAATTAAAACATGAGACTTGACATTTTAGGAAAAACACTTGAACTGTTAACACATGAAAAGCATCCCGACGAAACAGACTGGACCCGACGAAACAGACTGTTTCGCCAAAAGCATCTCGACGAAACAGAAGTCTGTTTCGCCGAGCCCAGTTTCACCAAAGCCCAGTTTGGGCCCAACACGTTATTTTGAGTTTTAAAACGTGAAACAACATCAGTTTTACATCTGCTACAAAACAACCGAAACCCTAGAGCCCCTTTCTCTCCTGTGTGACGGCAGTTGGAGGTTCCCGAAGATATCTTAGCGATCGACTCGTATTTCTCATATCTCGGTGAGTTGTGTGTTCGTCAATCGGTTTCTTGATTCTGTACCATCTCGATTCATGTTTGTGTAAATGATTGATGCGTGTTGTTGCTGCGATTCTAGTATGACGGTGATATAGATTTCGATTATGTATGATGTAGTAGGATATTCAATGTTATGCGAAACTTAATACAATCGAGTGCTCGGTTCTGGATATTGTTTATATGGCCTGATTCTGAATATACATTAGTATCTTGATAGGAATCGATGATATGATGTTGCATGTTAATCTATATGTTGTACACATAAACTAGGGTTCATACTAGACAAGGATTCTTGGATGATTGAGTTATGATGATTCTGGGTGCACATCGATCTTCATATGATTTCTGATTATTGATGGCGGCTGTTAGAATGACTAGGGTTTATGTATATTTCAGAACTGCTGCATCAGATGTCTGCGAAACTGACATCCGACGAAACAGAACTCTCGGCGAAACAGAAAGTGTTTCGCCAAGAGTAATCGACGAAATTGAATTCTGTTTCCCCAACTAAGACCACGACGAAACAGAACTTGTTTCGCCAACATGTGTGTTTCGCCGAATAGCTGATCTGTGCAGGAACTTGGGTTAATTCTGTTAAGCATTAACTGGAGTATTTAACTGCTGTTAAGTGTAACCATCTTGTATATGATTGTGATTACGTGCTACATGTTTATACGTGAACAAATTGAACACAAACTGATTTCACATACGTGCCTACTTTAGGACGCGAATGATTACTTGTGAGCATACACTTAGCATACCGAGCAAACCAAGGTGAGTTCACACCCTTACTAAGGCATGGGATTCCCAGGGTTTGGGGAATGGGATGGAAGGAATAAGGTTGAATAGATTCGTACATACACTGATACTAGACTACCATACCATTGTCCTCGGTTGTGAAGGACACATACGTAAAACCTACGTATACTTATGCTACTCGCTATCCTCGGTTGTGAAGGATACTCACGTAAAACCTACGTGAACTTATACTCAATACTATCCTCGGTTGTGAAGGATACTCACGTAAAACCTACGTGAACTTATACTCAATACTATCCTCGGTTGTGAAGGATACTCACGTAAAACCTACGTGAACTTATACTCAATACTATCCTCGGTTGTGAAGGATACTCACGTAAAACCTACGTGAACTTATACTCAATACTGTCCTCGGTTGTGAAGGACACTTACGTAAAGCCTACGTAAACTATGTACGTACTACTGTTCTCGGTTGTGAAGAACACTTATGGTTACAAATAGTCTAGTGAATATGCAACATGGGAAGCCCCCACTAATAGAACATACGATCGGCCTAGTAGCGCCACATGTTACGAAACAAACTTACAATTACGAACTTATTTACTGTGAACTCGCTCAACTAGTTGTTGATTCTCTGTTACATGCCTTGCAGGACCTTAGGTACATATGGAGCTTGCACAGGAAGGAGCAGGTCGTTGTGGGATACGGATCGTAGACGATATTTGAACTTATAACTTATTTTGGGTTTTCATTATTATGCTTCCGCTACTTAAACAATGTTTGGTTATGAACATCAGTCATGTCAAGATGAATTACCTTTTCCTACTTTTACACTTAAATACTATGTTTAATATGATTGGTGGCTTGATCCTGGTCATGTCACGCTTCCAAGCGGTGGTACTCCGCGGGTGGATTTTGGGGGTGTGACAGTATCTCCACATTGAAAGCATGTACGAACAGCATTGACTGGACCTGGATTCTGCAGAGGTGCTGGTAGAGCTGCCTGGGCTAGGGCTTACTGAGCTTGCTGAGCTGGGTTAGCTTGGCGACAATAAGGAGTCATGTGACCATAGCGATTACAGTTGGTACACAGTCGACATGCAGAAGTAGTAGGGTGATGAAAATTGCAAATAGTACACTTGGGGTAAGACCCAGTGTACTGTTTCTTAACTTCTGGGACAGCAGAGTTAGTAGTAGCAGTAGCAGGAGCAGGTTTAGCAGCAGGGTTTGTAGTAGGAACAATAGCATTGCATCCTGAACCCTGAGATTTCCTTTTCTTGTTCTTGCTACCACTTGACTACTGGGTGACTTGATTTGCAGACTTGGAGGTAGCAGGAGTAGCAAACTGCTTATCACGCACCGGTTGTTGTTCAAACTTGCTGCCAAACGATAGACTTCTTCAATGGTGTCGAGTTGAGCCGCTTCTATGGAATCACGCATAGCAGGAGGCAGACCATTGATGTACTTGGTTATCATCCGCTTAGGAGTAGAAACCAAGTGAGGAATGATCAAGCTTAACTGCTTGAATCGGGTAGTATAAGCCAGGTTATCATCACCAACCTGCTTCAAATGCCAAAACTCTTCTTCAAGATTCAATTGTTCATGAGGAGGGCAGAACTCAAGCATCATCAGTTCCCACACCTCAGCCCATGGAAGAGCATAGGCTTCTTCATTCGAATGTATGTTCCTCTCATTCGACCACCACTCCAACGCTCTGCCTTGAAACATTCCAGTTGCACTCCTAGTCTTTAGATGATCTGGG
Organism: Helianthus tuberosus; assembly: GCA_030545235.1. Lineage (NCBI taxonomy): Eukaryota > Viridiplantae > Streptophyta > Magnoliopsida > Asterales > Asteraceae > Helianthus > Helianthus tuberosus. The sequence goes on from CM060409.1 coordinate 190,386,119, forward strand.
CATTCACTGTTAATGAAGGTAACTTCGATGCTGTCGAACCACTCGAGCATAGCAGTCACCCCATCACTGCCCGTGAAAGGATTAGGGTTGCAAGAGATGAAATGTTTATAGCTGAACTTAGTAGACTTTTGCTTTTCGGCCTTTGAGTCCACAGAGGATGGAGGAGTTTTTGTTCCTTGGAGCTCAGAGACGATCTTTGGCATGACTCAAGCAATCTGGTTGGCCATGAAAGACATCATCTTTTTCTGAGACTTCTCCCTAGATCTCTTGAGAGTGTTGGATAACTTTCGAGAAGACATCTAAAAGATCCAACAAAAGGATCGTATAAGTCTAGATTAACATAGGATAGACTAAGACTCAAGATTCACAAGATTCACATTGATACCGTAACCACGACCTTCGCATGGCACGTTGTACGAAGTTTGGAAACATGTCAGAAACACTTATATATAGGAAGTACCAGCGGTGTATCCACCACGCTTCGGGCACAATTGCTTCTGCCCCGTACTCGGTGTTATGTTACGTGTCGCAAACACACTCATCATCATTATCATAGATTCTCATAGATTTCAACAGGTACGATAGATTTCAAATAGTCTTCAATAAACTCAATAGACTGCAATAGACTTCAATAGACTTTAATAGATTAAATAGACTTTTATAGACTTCAATAGACTAGCTTTAGCAATTCACAACCAACGAAATCTCGCATGGCACGTGCTACGAAAGTTTGGCAACATGACAGAAGCACTTATATATAGGAAGTACCAGCGGCGTATCCACCATGATTCGATCATGCCACGTCCGTCTCGTCATCGGTGTCATGCTTCGTTAACCACAACATTAGAATTTACCACAAGATTTCCACATAGATTGATCAGATAGATTCAGCAGCATAGATTAAACCAAATAGACTTTACAACTTCATCCCGAGTCTGCAAAACTATGAACTTCACTTAGCGCGTGGTACGAAGGTTGGGTAACATGCCAGAAACACTTATATATAGGAAGTACCAGCGGCGTATCCACCATGTTTCGGACATGCCACTTCCTCCTCGTCTTCGGCGCTAGGCTACGTTTCGTATTTTGTTTCTCAATCCACACATACATAGTTTACACTTAGATTTCACTAGAGTACATGATAGTTTTCACATAGGTTTCACATAGAGTACACTAATAGTCCTTCCATAGTTTTAGAATTCAACAACATCATTACCGATCCACAGACACTAAGTTTCGCATGGCACTTGGTACGAAAGTTGGTAACATGCCATAAACACTTATATATAGGAAGTACCAGCGGCGTATCCACCATGTTTCGGACAGGTCACTTTTCCCTCGTATTCCATGTCATGTTACCTCTAGTGCCTTACAATCACATTATCACATAGATTGATTGACATCGTAGATAAACCTCGTAAATTTAGTTTGATCCTGAAGGGTTAATTGTTTTAGATTGCGGACATACGTGCGATTCGTGTAAAAGTATACCAAAATGAACGAAGAATCGAGTTTAAAACCACATGCATAAAATTGGAATATCATAAAAGATAGACTTATAAAACACAGGATTGTTCCGGGTAGAGGAACGACGACTAACCAAAGTGATTCGAACCCCTTTCGAATTGAGGTAACGTGTTTTGACTTACTTAGACAAATACGTCATCGATGTTAGGCCTACGATATTCGTCATTTTTGTCATTCCACGTTCCTAATTGATCGGAAGTCGCGAGACTTTGGCGAGACATGAAATCATCAAAGAGTGGGACTAGTTATCAAGGTCTGCGTTTCACCTCTAACTTGACAACATCGTACCCTAAATAGCCTTGGAACTTATCCGCAGACAAGACCTACTAGAATATTATGGAGGTCTTCCCTTCAAGGTTCGGATGTCACTCCTGTCTTGAGGGCAAGCCTCGTGCAAAATACAAACACTGGTGAACAGTGTTTTCAAAGTATCAAGTGTATATTATGTTAGCCTTAGGAAAGGCATATAAGTTTAACAGGAGTATATGTGCTGCTAGGAAGCAAATATGGTAGAATGCATAAGTCTTAAACAACAAATAGGAAGCAAGATTTCCTAGAACTATAGACTAGGGCAAGTATTCCTACTCATCCTAATTCCCTATAGTTATGGCTCTGATACCAATCTGTCACACCCCAACCGATGGCGGAAACATCAGGGTGCGAGCACTAAGCGTTCAGATTGCTCATGAGATTTCGATAACACTAATGTTTCAATATAGATTAATAGATTTCATGCAAAATTGTCTAACAACACAACTATATCAAAATAACCACAAGTTCTAACAAACATCAGGTATCAAACATTATTCATAGACTAAGTTAACTAGGTGAGTTTCTAAGCTTCATCCTAGCTCGATTCCATGTTTTCAGCATCCTATCAGCCTGCAACATGTATTAAAATAGGGTCAGTACAAGAATGTACTGGCGAGCATACAAGTTTGAGTAATAGCATAATAGATTAAAACAACTCATATCCACAGTGTAAGAATAAAAATAGTTTCAGCCATGCTAGTGTCGCAGTCCACGCAGTGATAGCCCAAGTATCCCGATGCTTTAGTGTTTACCCAAGACTCAAGGTAAACTAGAATCCTCCTAACAATACCCCCTGAGAATAATGGGAGAGGTGCACCTCCTATAGCGCTACTATTGTTAAGGCGGAACTACACACCCTGGATTAAACGTCACGTAGCACAAATAGAATACTAGAATGCACAAGTTTTCACATACACGCAGGATAGAGTTTAGCTTGCAAAAGTATTCAAGTTTCGTAGTTTATAGAATACATGTTACATCCCAAAGTTTAAAGCAAAAAGGGATCGAGTATACTCACAGTGATTGCTTAACAATATAGACTATTATTGGATCAAAGGGAGCTCTTTTAGAATTAGCCTGATTAGATTACAACAGATAAGAGTCGGGCAGAATAACGAGATTGCTCAAAGTGTCGGAACAGTCACTGGATCAGATGACTGTCTGATTGGATGGCTATCTGATCGGATTGCCAGTCGATCGGGTGGCTAATGTGAAAGGGAACGGATGACTGTCTGATCGGATGGTTGTCCGATCGGGTGGTCACTCGATTCAAGTGCTAAGTTCAAGTTTGCTGATCAAATGCTTTGGTTACCTCGATCGGATGGCTGCTCGATCGGATGGCTATCCGATCGGGTTGCCACTCGATTGGGATTTCCAAAGTTCCAAAGTTTCTGAAAAGTTCTAAGTATTTAGATTTGCTAGATAACTGTTACCCGATCGAGTGGCTGTCCGATCGGATTGTCACTCGATCGAGTGATCCTTGTCCCGTTTGTAACTTTGTAAAAATTTATAAGTTTCTAGATTAACGACGACGGCACGGGACGTATTGAGACAACGGTAAACTCATCGTCTTTCAGTCGTTCTGATCGGATGGGAATCACCCCTGTCCGGTCAGTCACCTGTTTGCAATCAGTTTATGTCAGAATCCGTTCCATGGTCGTCTTCTCCGGCATCAATCCGTTTCCAAACCTACTCTAGACTACCCATCAAGTCTACAGTCCGTTTATGCCCGGATTTCACCGTTTAAAATGAAAGTTTGAACAAAAGATGAAGGAAAACTTAAGTTTTATTGTGAAAATACCTAGATCTGGCTTAGATTTGGTGCAACACCTGAAATCCCTTAGATCTGAGCCAGATCTTGTCAGGAATGACGTCATATAACAGTTTGTACAACCACCATGATGACATCATCCTCAAGAGCTTAGATCCGAGAGATTCCACGGTGAAAAATGTAATTTCAAAGGTGAATCTTGTAGAGAATGAAGTGTAGATCAAGGAAGTACTAGGATCTAGTGTAAAACGTACCGAAATCGCCAAGAAAATGAGGAAAAGCGGTGTGCGTGCGTCTGCTCGAGTAAGGTTGTCACATCAGTGAGAATGGTGATGTGACAGGCCTATTTATAGTGTGTGAGGGTGTGAAGGCGGGTGGCACGGATCGGGTGGCTGGTCGATCGAGTGGCTGTCCGATCGGGTGGTCATCCGATCGGGTGGCTATCCGATCGGGTGGCTATCCGATGGGACGGTCATCCGATCGGGTTGCCACTTGGTCGATCCCATCCTTTCCGCGTTCCTGTCTTTGATTCGTTTTACGATTTAGATTGAACGTTGCGCATTATTTGGTAATAGCATAACTAGATTACATCATGAACTTCAAAAGTTTTTCCAAGATTAATAGATTCCGCCAGTGACAAGTCTCCAGTCTCTCATTCCACCAAGAATCAAGTTTCACGAGTCTCAAGAGTCAAGCACCAAATAGATTTAGACATTCCATTAGGCATTCCAAACATAGATTTAGACATTCCAAGCATATAGATTTAGGCATTCTAAACATAGATTTAGACATTCCATTAGGCATTCCAAACATAGATTTAGACATTCCATTAGGCATTCCAAACATAGATATAGGCATTCCAAGCATATATTTACCAAGTTATCAAAATGTCACATATTATATAGTACAGGGGCTAGACTTGCCAATTAGTTAAAGTTCAAGGACTAAATCTGTGAAAAGTCTAAAGTTTAGGGACGTTGGGCGTTACATGTTTTCAGACCCTTAAGATTCTTTTGTGTGATGCTCCTGTTTTAACTCTCCCTGATGGGAATGATGATTTTGTGGTATATTGTGATGCCTCGAACCGTGGTTTGGGCTGTGTGCTCATGCAGCGGGACAAGGTTATTGCTTATGCCCCCCGTCAACTCAAGGTACATGAGAAAAACTATACTACTCACGACCTGGAGCTTGGTGCAGTTGTGTTTGCGTAAAAGATATGGCGACACTACCTGTATGGTACTAAGTGTGTGGTTTTCACTGACCATAGGAGCCTTCAACATATCTTTGACCAAAAGAGAGCTGAACATGCGACAGAGGCGTTGGGTGGAATTGCTAAACGACTACGACTGCGAAATTCGCTATCATCCCGGCAAGGCGAATGTAGTGGCTGATGCTCTTAGTCGTAAAACTCATGTGAATGCTATTCGTATCTCTACTGACCTCCATGCGTATATTCGTGACGCTCAGTATTCGTCAGCAAATAAAGGAAGTTTAGAAGTGGAAATCCAAGGCGCTAAGATTGATCAGCTCGAAACTAAACCGAATGGACTCCAATACTACCTCAATCGCGTCTGGGTACCGGATCGCGATAATCTCCTTGAGATCATTATGAATGAGGCTCACAAATCCCGTTACTCTATTCATCCAGGAGCCGATAAGATGTACCATGATTTGCGTGCAACTTATTGGTGGCCTGGCATGAAGAGGGACATTGTTGTATATGTTTCTAAATGCCTTACTTGTACGAAAGTTAAGGCTGAACATCAACGTCCTTCAAGACTCTTAGAACAGCCCGAGATTCCAGTTTGGAAATAGGATAGCATCGCTATGGACTTTATCACTAAGCTACCTCGATCACCTTCTGGTCACGATAGTATCTGGGTGATTGTTGACCGTTTGACCAAATCAGCCCACTTTCTTCCTATTCGTGAAGATTATAAAGTGGAGAAACTTGCTCGAATCTATACTGATGAGGTCATATGCCGTCATGGCATACCTCTTGACATAATATCGGACCGTGATGGTCGTTTTACTTCACGTCTTTGGCAAACCTTTCAAACCACTATGGGTTCTCATTTGAATCTTAGCACGGCTTTTCATCCTCAAACGGATGGACAGACCGAGCGCACTATTCAAACCCTAGAGGATATGCTCCGTTCTTGTGTCATCGACTTTGGTGGTAACTGGGATGTACATTTACCATTGATTGAGTTCTCGTACAACAACAGCTATCATTCCAGTATTCAGATGGCTCCTTTCAAAGCTTTGTATGGTCGGAAGTGCCGATCTCCTCTCAGCTGGCATGAGGTTGGTGACAAGAAGTTTACTGGCCCTGAAATCATCCAAGAGACAACGGATAAGAGTCTTCAGATCCGTGATAACTTGATCAAGGCCATGAGCAGACAAAAGAGCTATGCTGATAATAGGCGTAAGCCTCTGGAATTTGATGTTGGTGACCGAGTCCTCCTCAAGATATCTCCCTGGAAGGGAGTAGTTCGTTTTGGTAAGAAGGGAAAGCTCGCGCCTCGCTATGTGGGTCCTGTCATGATACTCGAAAGGATTGGCAAGGTGGCATACAAACTCGACCTGCCACAAGAACTAAACAATGTGCATCCAGTGTTCCACGTATCTAATCTACGTAAATGCCTAGCCGAAGAGGAACTACAAGTTCCCCTTGAGGACTTGCAAATAAACGAAGCTGTACACTTTGTGGAGAAACCGGTCGAAATCATAGATCAGGGTGTCAAGCGACTGAGGCGCAGCAAAATTCCCATCGTCAAGGTTCGTTGGGAAGGAAAGTGTGGCACCGAATTCACTTGGGAACTGAAAAGTGAGATGAAGGCCAAGTATCCGCAGCTCTTCGAGCAGTCTTCTTCCTAGATTTTGGGGACGAAATCTCCTAATGGAGGGGAGACTGTAATACCTGCGTCCCTAAACTTTTGGATATTGTCAATTTTAGTCCCTGAACTATGTAGTCATTAATACTTTTGGTACTTGATAAATCTTATGCTATATACTAAATACTTGGAATGCCTAATTCTAGATACTTGGAATGTCTAATTCTTGATACTTTGGTGCTTGACTCTTGAGGCTCGTGAAACTTGAGACTTGGTTGAACGAGGGACTGGAGTCTTGTCACTGGCGGAAACTACGAAACTTTGAAATCTTTTGTGATTATTGCTATAATCTAGTTATACTACTGGCCAATAATACGCAACGCTTAACCTAATGCGCAAATCAAATCAAAGACGGTGAAACGGAAGTGATGGGATTGACCGAGTGGTAATCCGATCGGATGACCACCCGTTCGGATGGCCACTCGATCGAGTTTCCATCTGATCCGTGCACACCGCCTTCACTCACTCTGACACTATAAATAGGCCTGTCACATCACCATTCTCACTGATGTGACAGCCTCACTCAACCCAGACGCATGCACTCCTCGTTTCCTCCATTTCTTGGTGATTTCGGTACGTTTTACACTAGATTCTTGTACATCTTTGATCTACACACAATTCTCTACATGATTCTCCTTTGAAATCTCACTTTTCACCATGAAATCTCTAAGATTTGAGCTCTTGAGGGTGACATCATCATGGGGGTTTGTACAAACTGTTGAATGATGTCATTTTGATCAAGATCTAGCTCAGATCTAGGGAATTTAATAAGTTTTTACACTAAACCTATACTTTGCAACAAAAACTCATGTTTATCTTCATCTCTTCTTAAGACTTTTATCAATAAATGGTGAGATCTGGATTCAAACGGACTGTAGACTTAGAGATTAGTCTGAAGTTGGTTTGGAGAAGGATTGTTGCTGGAAAAGATTAGTCTGAAGTTGGTTTGGAGAAGGATTGTTGCCGGAGAAGGATTGTTGCCGGAAAAGACTTAGGGAATTTTAAACATTTGCCACTTATTAATATCACAAAATAATATTTAAGGCAAACAATCACATAACACATATTGATAAAAAAACGTCGAACATTGCGACTTACTCTTTCTTATATATTATGCATCTAGTACAAACTGAAACTGGAATCTAAAATTACAATACTAGTATGCATCATTAACCACAAAGTGGTCTATACTACGATAGATATATTATTAATATTATTACTATTATATATATATATATATATATATTCATACACACATATTATATATATTTATTATTATATTATTATTACTATCACCATCACTGGTATGGGTTCATCCAGAACTCCATATTACGCTCGTCGTACTTCCAGACGAGTCGTTCTCCAATCTGCCTCATCCAGTCACTGTTTTCTAAAATCTCCTCACCGAAGGTTCGGAGTTCTTGCACATTCTTTGCACTCATTGGGGGTGTAGGTGCTGGTACTGGATCTGGGTACTATGGCATGGTTTCTTCTTGGGGATGTGGATTCTCTATGATTTCCCTAATGTATTCATCATTATCATAATAGGGATCTAGAGGGTCCAGACCTGGGTAAGCTGCTAGGTTTGGCAGGGATTCTTCTGATATGTGGTAGCGTTGCTGATAATCCCTATGATCATCAAACCATGGGTCGTAGTCTGGGTCTAAGGGATTGGGTGCTGGTACTCTAGGTATCTCTTCTGGGTTAAAATCATGCATTTGGGTTTGCTTTTCTGGGTTGTTTTCTATTTCCATTGGTTGTGTGGAAAACAAGGGTAATGGTTGGGGTGCTATGAGTTGCTCCAGGTTTGGGTCGGTAGCTGGTTGCTAAGATATGGAAATTGGCTAAACTCCTATTTAACATATCCTAGGTGTGAGCATCTGTTTCTCTTTTAGCAGCTGCTAGCACTCGTTGTTGTTATAACGTTTTCATTCTCTTCCTACGCTCATGTGCTCCTCTACTGAACCATCCTCTCTTTTTAGGAGGGAATGGCTCTTCACACTGAGCCTTAAACACGAATATCCCATCTTCATTATCAGCTGAATACCTTGAGAGGGCAGGCTGTGAAGAGGTGCCTTCGCTCCTAGGTGAGCCGGACAAATGACGATAGGCGTCGGAGGGTCCTTGATCGCTCATACTGTAAACTAACAAATAGTCAAATAAAACACAACAATAAAATACATATAGGCACGTATTACCGTAATTTATTTCCTAACAATTTGAATAATATCTGGGTGTCAGCAGAACACTTCTGTGGCTAAATCAGTGGCTTAGCTCTGATACCACCTTCTGTCGCAACCCCCTTCCCCTAACAACCCGGGAACGGGCGGTCGTGGCCAGTTTCGATGGTGAAAAAACACTGGTTAAATGACCGGAATCAGATAAACCAGGGGGTTAGGTTTTGCAAAAAAGGGTTGGTTTCTCCTCGTTCGGTCCAGGGATGACAGATCTTCTTCTCTTCACGACAATTGCAAAACAACCACCGTTAGACTCGCCACGGGGAGAATGGGGGTTCTCTCCGTGACCACCCTCCGGCGTGAGAATAAGTATTGGTATATGAAGAAGAAGAAGAAGTATAAGTGAAGTGAATGTAACTTGAAGATTATACCTGATTTATTCTCTTACTTATAGCCGAAGTTTGGGCGGGAAAACTTGTTGATGAAATATTGACGGAAATAGCATTTTCCGTTTAGCGGTTATTTTCCTTCCATTAATGTCTTAACGGATGTGAGAGCACACGGATTGCGATCTTTTGATCAACGGTTGGGGAATTGCCACGTGGAAAGTGGGCAAGTGAAGATCTCTCTTCAATTTCATGTCATCATCGTGACTTCAAGGGAGCCTGGGATGATGACACGTGTCCAGACGGTTATAACCGTCTGGTGATGCACGATAGAGTCTTCTAGAAGATTACCACTGTAATCCTGTGTGGCTTCTTATCGTGTGGTATCAGTGAAGTAAATAACATCCAAGTCTGGGTATTATTCATGCGGGAGTGTTTAGGATTTTTATCCTTATTTGTTACAGGGAAAGGCGCAAGGATTCGTTAGTCTCCTTTTGGCGCGCAGGTGTTGCTTGTTTTTCTTCTAAGTCTTCTTTGTGGGACCAGTGCGCGGCTGCGCAAGGTCTAAAGAAGGTTAAAGGAATGAGGTTGTGGTATGGTCCCAAGTACTCGAAGCGAGGTTTTTGGGACCTTACCCCTTCAAGTCCCCCCAGTCTAGTGTTGCTCTTATGCAAATAAGTGGAGCACTAGACTATGAGAGAGAGTTGCTTTTTGCTGTAGAGTTTTTTGGTGCGAAAGTGGAGAATCTTCTGGGAGAAGATACTCTTGCTCATTATTCTGATTTTTGAAAATCTTGACTTTGAACGAAAAAGTGGAAATCTTCGTGAAGAAGTTTATATTTTAGCTTTTGCTTTTTGAACTGTTTACCCGAGGGGCGTTGTAATCATGAGCTGACTATTGTTCACATCATTCGAGAATGGAAACGTATTTTGTATTACCGCTTCGTCCTCTCGTTGAACAGTAGTTTTAAAAGAACGTGAAGATTGTATCAGAGGGTTTTTAATGTGATGTGACGTTTGCAGTGGCAGCGCCGTTTTTGAGTCAACTGATTAGACACTTAATCATCACAATCCTTCTTTCAATGCTGACACCGTCCTTCTCTGGCCTATACATTCTTCTGAAGTGTGTAGATATTTTCCAAATTTGGGGAAAATGAAGATTAAGCGACGGATCTGATGCCAAAGAATTTCTGAAATCTTAAAGACCTTCAACGCTGCTGACGCCCTGCTTCTTCTTTCTGGCTCATTGGTTGATCCTACCACCGGTGATGGAGGTTTTCATGGTGTCATTCTGCCTGATTCTTCAAGGGATCGGACCCTCTCCGATCTTGTGAATGATAACAACGGAGGAGTTACTAGGTTGTCGGCACATATTGTAACTCGATCATTTCCGGCTGATCGGAGGGGGAGTTGTTCGATTGTATACCAGCGGCGCCGTCGTGCTGCTTTTCCGGCTGAGGCTCCGACCGGTGAGGATATGGTTGTTGCTGTTGAAGATGACAGGGAAGATGCTAAACCTTGGATTATCGATCCTCGCCCTCTTTCTGAGTATGGTGAAGTTCTTCATACTCCGTTTGGTGTGTTAGACATGTTCCCTGGTGTGTAGTTTGTTTAGTTTGTAGCTAATATTTTTTGATACACTGCTGTGCTTTTTGTAAATGTTGTTAAAGTGCTTTGTTGCACTGGTAACTTTTCTTTTTTGATGAAATGTTATGCATACACGTGTTGTGTTTGTTGCTTATGGTCTATTAGTTTGTGTTTCAATTACAATATGTTGCATGTGTATAATTACTTTATTTAGGTAAAGCGAATGAGAATGGTATTGACCTCACGTAGGTCTAGGCAGCGGGGTTTGCGCCCATTAGACCGTTTATGAGGTTTTCAATGTTTCACCATGTTGTTTTCGCGCGTACCAAAAGGAATTACATGCAATTTGTAATAAACAGTAAAATGTGTAAGGATAATTTTTGCATTAATAGGGCGCAGGGCCAATAATACAAAGTGAAATGGAAAAATACATTGCCTGTATGAGTCTGGCTTTTTGAATAGCTTGGCTATATGTAACACCTGCGCAGCAGCTGCGCGTTCCAGGTGCGAGGAACAGTTGTTCCGTCGATTCTTTTTAGGGTGTACGCCCCTTTGCCCAGGACCTCGTTGATGATGTATGGCCTTTCCCATTTAGGCGCTAATTTGCCCGGCTTTTCCGCGTTGGATGCTTCGTTGTCACGCAGGACGAAGTCTCCTGGGACGAAGGTACATACCCGGACGCGCGCGTTGTAGTATTTTTCAAGTTTGGATTTATACCTTGCTTCCGCAATGGCCGCATTTTCCCGCCTTTCCTCGAGAAGGTCTAGGTCCATCCTTCGTTCTTTTTCATTGTCTTGTTTCTCTATGGCAATCATGCGCGGCGATGGGAGGCCTATTTCTGCTGGTATTACCGCCTCTGACCCGTATACTAAGCTAAATGGGGTTTCCCCTGTACTAGTTTTTGGCATGGTGCGATGAGCCCATAGGATGCTAGGGAGCTCATCTACCCATCCTCTGTGTGCCGTTCCCAATCTCGCCTTGATGCCATCAACTATCTGTTTATTGACACTTTCGACCTGCCTGTTTGCTTGTGGGTGCGCCACAGAGGCAAAGTTGTGCTCGATCTTCATTTCTTTAAACCACTTCTGGAGATCTTCTGAGGCAAAATTTGTGCCGTTATCTGAAATAATGCGCAAGGGCAACCCAAATCGACAGATGATATGCTCCCATATAAACTTGCGGATTACCATCGCTGTAGTTGACACTAATGCCTTAGCTTCTACCCAGTTAGTGAAGTAGTCAACTGCTACAATAATGAATTTAACGGCGCCTGGTGCGTCAGGGAAAGGACCGACAAGGTCGATACCCCACTGTTGAAAAGGCCAGGCGGAAGTGACCGGTACCAGAGGATTTTTCGGACGGAGGGTTTTTGGCGCATGACGCTGGCATGCTGCGCATTTGCGCAATAATTCCACCGCGTCCACATGCATTCCTGGCCAATAGTATCCTGTGCTCATTATTTTTGCCACTACCATGCGCGGTCCGGCGTGGATCCCACACAATCCTTCGTGAATTTCTCTAACCAAGTATTGTTCTTCTGTTTTATCGACACAGCGTAGGAGCGGACCCATAAATGATTTTTGGTACAAAATACCGTCTGCCATTTTGTAATTCAGTGCTTTGTTCTGGGTCTTCCTAGCTTCTGCTTCCCTTTTGTAAGTTTGCCATGTTGCAGGTACATGATGATCGGGGACATCCAGGATGGGTTGCCGACCTCGATGATGTTTACTTGTTTTAGAGGAATGGACGGATTGGATAATACCTCAATGCGGACCTCTTTTTGCTAGATGCTTGAAATTGGTGGCAGCCAATTTGCTCAACGCGTCTGCGTGTTTATTTTCACTTCTGTTTATGTGAACTATCTTGAATGTTTGGAACTGGCTGATAAGCATTCGAGCTTGCTCCAGGTATAAGACCATGGCTTCGCCCTTAGCGTCATAATGGCCATTAACTTGTTCAGTGACTAGCTTTGAATCGACGTGAGCTTCGAGGTTTTTTGCTCCTATTTTAAGCGCCAAACGGAGGCCTGCAAGAAACGCTTCATATTCTGCCTCGTTGTTTGTACTCTTGAAGTCTAAGCGTATCGCGTATGTAAGCTCGTGGTCATATGGGCTAACCAGTCGAAGGCCTGCGCCTGCACCATCATCGTTAGAAGCTCCGTCTGTGTCTAACGTCCAAACCCTATCGTCGAAGACTGGAATAGGGTTTTGGATCGCCTCACATTCCTGTACTTTGTCTATAGGAACTTCTGTGGCGAAGTCTGCTGAAACTTTCCCTTTGATTGCTGGTCAAGGTCTATATAGGATATTGTATCCTCCAAGTTCAATGGCCCATTTGACCAGATACCCCGCAACGTCGGGTTTGGACAGTATTTAACCCAGGTGATAATTAGTAAGTACTAAATAGCATGGCCAGAGAAATACCGGCGTAGTCTTCGCGATGCATGTACTAGCGCGAGGACCAGTTTTTCTATCATCGAGTAGCGCGTATCTGGGCCGGTTAGCATCTTACTAATGTAGTATATCGGGGTCTGAACGCCCTCTCTTTCCACCATTAACACTGCGCCAACTGCTACCTCTGCTGAGGACAAATATAAGATTAGCGGTTCTTTTTCTCGCGGTGCTGTCAATGTTGGTAGCTGGATTAGACATTCCTTCATTTGCTTGAAGGTTATCTCCGCTTCTGGTGTCCACTGGAAATGGGTCTTTTTGGCGCAATTACGTAATGTGCTAATGAACGGATAAGATTTCGCGGCATGGTTTGCTAAGAACCTGTTTAATGCTGCTAATCGCCCTGCGAGACGTTGCATTTCCTTAATTGTTGCTGGTGACGGCATTGATTGAATTGCTTGTACTTTTTCCGGATTTACTTTAAAGCCATCTCTGTTAACTATGAACCCTAGAAACTTGCCTTCCTCCATCCCGAAAGAGCATTTCGTTGGGTTTAGCTTCAGATTGACGCTGCGTAAAGAATCTAACGCGCGTTGAATGTTCGCGAGCATTGTTTCTTCCTCTTGGCTCATGATGACGAGGTCATCCATATAAACTTCTACTGTTTTACCAATGTCTTCCCCGAAGACTGTATCCATCAAGCGCTGGTAAGTAGCTCCTGCATTGCGGAGACCAAAGGGAATTTTTGTATAGCAAAAGATGCCTTTATCTGTTCGGAAGGCTGTTTTGTCTTCGTCTTCCTCTTTCATCTAGACTTGATGATAGCCCTTATAACAGTCTAGAAAACACTTCCAGCGGAAGGACGCCAGAGAGTCAACTTTCTTATATATTTCGGGTAGCGCATAACAATCCTTGGAGCAGGCTTTGTTGAGGTCTTTGAAGTCGACACACATACGCCACCCGCCATTGTGTTTTTGAACGATCACTGGGTTGGCGACCCAGGTCTGGTATTGTACTTCGCGCAGGATCCCGGCGTTGAGTAACTCTGTTACTTGCTCGTTCATTGCTTCTGCCTTTTCTGCGCAGAGACTGCGTCTTCCTTGCGCGACGGGTTTCGCGGAGGGTCGGACATTCAAACAGTGCTGTGCTATATCTCGTGGTACCCCAGTCATGTCTGCTGGACACCAGGCGAAGACGTCTTTATTGTTTGACAGTAACTCCTTCAATTGTATCCGTATTGCCGGTGAAATGGCATGCCCTAGTAAGATGGTCTGTTCTGGATACTCTTCATTGAGAACCCATTTTTCTGGTTCGTTTGATGTTGATGGTTTAGCAACCTTTGCTGGTGGCTCATCGTCTGCGTACATAACTTCCTTGCTGGAATACAGAATTGCTACTCCGGCTTCGGTTGGAAAGCCGCAAGCAGCGTGCGGTATGGAAGTAATCATGCTGAATTCTCTCTGCGATCGTCTTCCCAGCAGTACATCATGGCGTGATGTTGCTGGCATAACCATGAAATTTACTGTGACTGTACGCGAATGTTCGCCATCTGAGAGAGTCACAGGAAAAGCAATTTGTCCCAATGGAAAAACAGCTTCGTTGCAGAAACCAGTGAGAGGGAAATCGACTAGCTCTAAGCGTGCTTTATCTTCTGGATCAAGTTGTTTGAAAAATTGTTCATAGATTATATCCATTGAGCTTCCTGGATCTATAAACATGTAGTCAGTTCTGTAGTGGCCGAAGATACCGGTGATAATTACTGGACGTTCTTCCTGAGGTCCTCCGGGGACGACAGGAAATACAACTTGCTGCTCTCTCCAATGCTGATTATGGCTTCGTTTGTTTGGCCTTCGTGAGGGACCTCCTTATACCATGTTTATCTGCTTTGGTTCGGCTACCCGGTGATTGGTATCCTCTGATTGTTGTATTATCTCCTTGTGACTACTAGATTGGATGTCCCACTGATAGGCTAACTGTGGGTCCAATACTGTAGTATCGATTTTTTCCTGTTTTTCTTCTTGAATATCAGATCTGTTATTTGACAACTCGGATCTGATATTTTGAGTAAAAATTTGTTTCATGGCAATCTGGAACCTGGCGAACCAGTACTCTGGAGTTTCCTCCCGGAGTAGATCTGGACGGTTACGGGCTCCTATCTATGGCAAGGGACCGTCTTCTTCCATATGACTTGTGTTGTTTCCTTCGGTGCCCATGATTCCGTCGATCTGGATATCTCGGGTTGTAGAACCCTTGATTTCAGATCGAGGACCTGATGGGTGAAATGATGAATTCTCCGCCATACGAAAACAGAGGATGAAGAAAAAATGAATCGAAACGAGAAGAAATGAGTGAAACTGAGAAATCGGTGGGCGCCAATGAAGAAACACTGGTTAAATGACCGGAATCAGATAAACAGGGGGTTAGGTTCTACATAAAAGGGTTGGTTTCTCCTCGTTCGATCCAGGGGTGACATATCTTGTTCTCTCACGACAACTGCAAAACAACCACCGTTAGACTTGCCACGGGGAGAATGGGGGTTCTCTCCGTGACCACCCTCCGGCGTGAGAATAAGTATCGGTATATGAAGAAGAAGAAGTATAAGTGAAGTGAATGTAACTTTAAGATTATACCTGATTTATTCTCTTACTTATAGCTGAAGTTTGGGCGGGAAAACCTGTTGGTGAAATATTGACGGAAATAGCATTTTCCGTTTAGCGGTTATTTTCCTCCGTTAATGTCTTAACGGATGTGAGAGCACATGGATTGTGATCTTTTGATCAACGGTTGGGGAATTGCCACGTGGAAAGTGGGCAAGTGAAGATCTCTCTTCAATTTCATGTCATCATCGTGACTTCAAGGGAGCCTGGGATGATGACACGTGTCCAGACGGTTATAACTGTCTGGTGATGCAAGATAGAGTCTTCTAGAAGATTACAGTTGTAATCCTGTGTGGCTTCTTATCGTGCGGTATCAGTGAAGTAAATAACATCCAAGTCTGGGTATTATTCATGCGGGAGTGTTTAGGATTTTTATCCTTATTTGTTACAGGGAAAGGCGCAAGGATTCGTTAGTCTCCTTTTGGCGCGCAGGTGTTGCTTGTTTTTCTTCTAAGTCTTCTTCGTGAGACCAGTGTGCGGCTGCGCAAGGTCTAAAGAAGGTTAAAGGAATGAGGTTGTGGTATGGTCCCAAGTACTCGAAGCGAGGTTTTTGGGACCTTACCCCTTCAGGTGGTATCCAGGTGTTTATCATTTTGGCAGGGGAAATTACATCAGGACCGTACTTAGGAAATATTTTATCAGAGTAAAATACCACACTTTCATAATATTAAATACGTGGGAATAATCCCAAGTTTTAAGTACATGCATTTTTATAGGGATAAACCCTATTTTATTTAATAAAACATCTCTTTATTTTAGGTAACGTTATAGCCACTTTTCCAAGCCTTCAGTGCTGTCCAGCTGGCTTCTATTTGGCTTTTACATTTTGTTACCTGAAACGCGTTTAAAAACATTTTGTCAGTGGGAAATACTGGTGAGTGAATCTCAGTTTAATCAAGTTAAGTAAAACCATTGTACAGTATTGAGGGCGGTCGCGCAATTACATTTGTTTCCATCTACTTTAATTACCACCCACGGTACTGTCAACCCGACTTGTGGTCATGTTACTCCTCGCAAGGTAGTAACAAATTTTGTTTACAAAACCCCAACATACCGACGATAATTGTAGAATACAAATACTCAATCACTGTTTAATATAGTATTAATTAAGTGAGGTTTTGTAAAAACAATTTGCAAAAAGGAGATTACTCACATTGTTGTCTTAGGGTTTTCCTTAAGGATTTCCTGGTGATTATCTATTAAATGCACAAACGCACACGCGTTAGTATAATAACCCAATATTTACATTAGTAATACCATCCCCGAGACGGCATTCCAACGACTACATCGGGCAGAACCACGACAGCCGTTACGGAACCCTGGATCAATCGGGCAGCGTATCTAATACATAACCGGGGTTATGATACTTACAACGAGGCGGAACTTCGTTATTTAGGGGGGTATTATACCCTAGAATCACTTATATTGTAAGAAAATTCGAGAGAGAAAGATTTGTGAATGAGTTGGGACTGAATGCTCGACCTCTCTATATATAATGCTGATCACGGACTCCTTCACGGCCCGCTTAAGCCGAAGGATAGTCCTTCGCGGCCTGCGACGTAGGTCTGTAGGGCCTAGCTATGACTAGTAAGCACTTGTAGCCTCGACACTTTGCAGGACACGTGGCAGCACCGGGTGCAGCCCTGGTGACTGACTGTCGCGTCCCGCGTAAGACGTAGCCAAAGGCTACGCGGCCCGCGAACGACTCCATTTTCTGATTTTTATTTAATTTTTAATTATATAAGGTATCTTGGTCTCGGTTTTCACATACGGGGTGTATTTTAAGACATATAGGGATATTTTAAAATATATTAGTGTGTCGGAATATTTTGGAGGGTTGTTATAGGTGTGAACTAATGACCCAGTCATGACCAATGCTTAGATAGGGGCATTGGGGAAGGGCAAAAATAATCTGGAACCATCTTGTTCGGTACTCGAGTTATTATCAACATTACTTTCGGAATTATTATTAAACTGGATTAAACACTTGGTAGTCAAACGTTTTCATAAAACCGTGAACTCACCAGCGTTGTCTGATACACTTGTGTGCATGCTCGCAGGTTGTAGATATGAGTGGATGAGGAATTTGCTGTCTGGGATGCTGGAGTGGTCATGGGTCGAGATACATGGAAACTTGAAACAAGACTAGTTGGTTACATACACTTGGGTTTTGATTAAACTTTGTATTATGCTTCCGCTGAACACAACGAGTTGTAAATAATGTTTTGTAACACTTTATCTTAATGAATAAAAGCTTTATTTAAAATCTTGTATGAGTTCAATGTGATTGGTGGCTAGATCCTGGTACGTCACACGCCTCGCGGGGGTTTCCGCTTGGGGTATTTTTGGGGTTGTGACATGAATGAGCAAGGATTCCGTCGGTTTTGTGTAACATGTTGAAGAAAAGTTTGAAAAAGAGATGAAAAGTTGAAATCAGTTGGAAAATGTTGAAATATAGCTAAGATTTGTGTCAAAATATGTGGAAATCCTTTAGATCTGGACGATTCTTGATGAGATGACGTCACACGGCCGATTGCATAAGCAACCATGATGATGTCACCTTCAAGGGGTCCAAATCAGGTGATTTCATGGTGAAAATCAATTATTTCAGTGGATAAGATGATGAAGATGTGTGTAGTGATGATGGAAGTACAAGATTTAGTGAGAAATACTTATGAAATAGCCTGAAATCGAGAGAAAAGTGCTTGAAAGAGACTTGAGAGCGTCTGGTCGAATGGAGCTGTCACATCAATGAACAGTGATGTGACAGGCGGGTATTTATAGGGTGAGAGAGAGTATAAGGCGGTGCTGAAGTGGGTCGGATGGCCAGTCGATCGGATGGTCATCGGACGGATGTCCATTCGATGGGTTGGTCATTCGACCAGCCGAGTTGCATTTTGTTGGTTTCCGACTTTCGTTTCGTGCGTTAAGCGTTGCGTTTAAGCGAGTTGCGAGTAAGCGTTGCGATGAGATTACCGCATAACATTAAACAAGTAATCACACAAATAATACACATAACACATAAATGCATAAAAGTAAATCTGTTTCGAGTTGCGATAGCGATGTGATAGCGTTTAGTATAAACAAGCGATGTAATATGCAATGCGTTTAAATAGTATGCGTTGCAAATAGCGATGAATGCGATAATTGCGTTTTGAAATAGCGTTATGAATGCGTTTAAAAACATAGTTTAAAATATCGTCTAAACCCATTTGTCGATTACCGCAACGGGTTAAACTATTATTGAATCTCGAGAGTATAAGTCAATTAAGCACGAAATTGCAGATCTTGAATAATGACATGTCTTGACTTTGACTTTGACTTGACCATGACTTTGACTTTGAAAAGTCGGGTTGTTACATCAAACGCCTCATTCGCATTCCCACTAAGGTCCACCAAGTTACCTAACTCCAAGAGATCTCTAATCGACGTAGGAGCGAACGGGGCCACTCTACACCAAATCGAAACGTAGCTCCAAACCCGCGCAACAACATAGCAGAAATAGATAAGATGTAAGGTTGCTTCCTCACACAAATTACATAGGGGACACGCCTCATCTTCGATATGAATGTTCCTGGCCTTCAAAACATCGTCCAGATCTCTTAGTAACCAATTGAATTCAACTATTTCCAAGAAAGACCTCAGGCTCCAAGACTAGTTCCAGCTGAATTCACCACCTTCAGCTTTATGAGTCACCCGGTCCACCACAAAGCATTTTTTAACAGCTTCTAATTTAAATAAATTAGGGTAGATATCTTTAAGAGCTTCATTATGAATCCATGGATCGATCCAGACAGATATGCAACACCCATTCTCCACTTCTCCCTTGAAAAAATTCCAAAGCGGCGTATCGTTAACAACGATTCTAGCAATATTCCTGACAATATTATTCAAAACCCCACTTAAACTTTTATTAACCGAAATGAAATCCCAACTCCTTTTACTTGAATGAATCGCATCCACCACCTTAACCCATAAATGATTTTTCTCCGTCTTATATCACCACCCCCATTTAGATAATAGAGCTAAATTAATGTTACTTAATCTACTTAGACCGAGCCCTCCATCTTCTTTAGCTTTAGTCACCCTCTCCCACGCCACCCAATGAAGCTTATTTATGTCTCCCGATCCCCTCGATAAGAATCTTCTAATAAGCTTTTCCAAATCATTAATAACTTTTTTAGGAGCCTTATATATCTAGAAATAGTAAAAAGGTAGACTTTCAAGCATTGATTTTATCAATGTTATCCTCCCCCCTATTAATAGAACATTCGTCTTCCAAGTTGACATTCTACTTTCTAGAATGCCATACAGCGGTTTCCAGTTATTTATCCGGTTCATGTTAGCTCCCACCATCAACCCCAAGTACTTGAACGACACGATCTCCTTCTTACATCCCACCATCCTCGCTTTGTCTTTCACTTCCGAAGCTTCCACTCCAATTCCATACAGATTAGATTTAGCAAGATTTATTTTCAGCCCCGAGCACAGATGGAATATCATAAGAATTCTCACGACATTAATGATGTCCTCTTCATTCCCCCTCTCCAAGATAATGGCATCGTCCGCATACAATAAATGTGAGATATTTGGACCACCAACAGGAGTTTGAATACCATGCACCGCTACCGCTTCCTTGGCTGCATCCAACATACAAGAGAGATTTTCCATAACAATCAAAAATAGAAAAGGGGAGAGAGGGTCACCTTGACGTATTCCTTTATGACATTGAAATTCAAAAGTAGGGGCCCCGTTAAATAAAACAGAAGATCTAGCCGAGGCTAGCACCCCTTGGACCCACGAGCACCACTGCCTTGGAAATCCCATTTGATCTAACGTGTTAATAACGAACTTCTAATTCACATTATCATAAGCCTTTTCGAAATTGATCTTGAGAATAAAGGTTCGCTTTCTGTTCCTTTTACTCCACGTGATTAACTCATTAACCACCAAAGGCCCATCCAAAATAAGTTTCCCTTTCATGAACGCCGAGTGAGTGTCTGAAATAACATCGCCCAAAACGCTCTTGAGCCTATTCGCTAGAACCTTCGATATCACTTTACTAATTATGCCCACAAGATTAATCGGTCAGTAATTATTGAGCTCCACTGGATCTTTAATTTTAGGAATTAGAGTAATAAAAAAGGAGCTACATCCGATATTAATTTTCCCTTTATCATGGAACTGGTTTAAAATATTCAAAAAATAATAAACTCCAAAAATGTTTAAAGAATCTAACATTAAACCCATCAGGGCTCGGAGCCTTATCATCACCGTACTAAAAAACAACCTCGTTAACCTCACGGTTAGAGAACGGAGCGATCAAGCTAACTTTGTGCTCTTCCGAAATTCTCTTAACGTTGGAGAGAGACAAATCGGGCCTATTAGGATTTAATTCAATGAATCGTTTTCTAAAAAAATGAAACACCTCATTTTTAACTAAGGAAGGTTTCGTTTTCTAAAAAATTCAAACACGGCTACGGGGTGATCATTGAAGTTTTGAAGGCAATGAGTTTGAAGGTGGAGGGTTTGAAAGTTGAGAGTTTGCACAGCGACGGGATGATCGTCGATGGTATGAAGGTCCCGGAGTTTTAATTGGAAGCAGATACCACCCCTCATGAAAATCAAATGTAGTGAAATTGATTGAAAATGGAGATGGTAAAATGGTTGTAAAAAATATGGTGAAATGATTTTAAAATAGAGATAGTGAGGTGAACTAGTGAATTTTCTTCCTTTTTAATGACATGAACGGTCAGATGTTCGTTGAAACATACCTACAAACATTCAAACCACGTCGGGTTCCTATACCAATGAAACAAAGTTGGGATCCATAACCGAGGGGTGACTGCGATGTAGCCGAGTCGGATAACTTGGCGCAACCCTATCCGTGGGGAGCCCCCTCCTCCAAACATTTTACAAAACATTTTCTAGAAGGTTTTTTTACATTATTTAGGTTACCCTAAGATAAGTGAATTTGATGAGGAGACTCATTTACATTTACACTTAAGCCCCTCATAAAAATATTAACATTTTTGGTACCCAACATAGTCTTAACTATCTTAAAGCACAAAGTTGGTGGCGTAAAACCGACACCCCCACTTTCATACTTTGTTACAATCGCCCCTTTACTATGAATTTCCACAATCTAACCCTCGCCTTTCAAGCTTTGCTATCATCACCTTTGCTTTTCCACCACCTCCCCCAACTTTTACGTATTTACGCCACCAGCCCTCTACTTTTTCATTTATACTACCACCCCCCTCATCTTTTACACATTTCCGCCACCACCCATCTACTTTTACACGTTGACTTTTTCGCCACCACCTCAACGCTTTTCCACCACCACCCCTCTACTTTTATACTTTCCATTTTTACCCTACTATTATTTTCCCTCAAATTTTAGACTTGCGTTTTTATCCCTTGCAATGTTACTTCATTTTAACCCTTAGACTACTACTCCTACTTTGCAAATACCAATGCACTGTGTTGTATGAAATGTGTTATTCATTGTGTTTTACACTTCATGTCTACCTTTGTATTTTACTCTTTTTTTTGTAATTGTGTTTTATGCATTATGTTTTACACTTTTTTAATTGTCTTTTACACATTGCGTTTTACGAATCGTGTGATGCCTTACTAGTTACTACATGTTTCCACCCACCGCGTGCTGCAGCAACACACGGTGGGCAAAAACACTAGTTAGAATGAAAAACATGTTTTTTGAAAAGGACGAACTTTTAAGTTTGGTTATGGATTCTCGCTCTTTTTCTTTCCCAGTTTAACTTGTAATATTGTAATAGATAAAATATGAAAAACTGAACGTAAATAATAAACTAATAAACTCAAACATATTATTTCCATAGAATTACAAAACAATCTAAAGCTCCAAACCAAAGGGTGTTGTATTATTAAGCCTCCTCCTTTTACTAGTACTTGACCCAACTTCTGAATCTTCACTTTGATTGTAACTCAAGCATGCTGCTTCAAGCACTCCTATGGGGCTTAGTGGCACTGCTCCACTCTTCATGATCTTAGTACAGCCACTACTCAACCCATTCACTAGTTCCACACATTTAAGAATCTTCTCCTGCAAAAACCCATATCAAAAAGACAAAAAAAAGCAGATTAATATTCATTTACTTAAAAGTTAACAATCTTGGAGACTGCAAGGTATTTCAAAGCTATAAAACCCTAATCTTTCATGAGTAAAGTATAGCACAATTGGTGTTTTTAGACGTTTTTGAGCTCATGTGGCGTCATTGGCATTTTTGGGTAGGTGATGATGTGGTTGGTGTTCTTAGACTGCAAGGTATTTCAAAGCTATAAAACCCTAATCTTTCATGAGCAACGTATAGCACAATTGGTGTTTTTAGACGTTTTTGAGCTCATGTGGCGTCATTGGCATTTTTGGGTAGGTGATGACGTGGTTGGTGTTCTTAGGCTTCTAACAAATAAACAACTTGAACCATTTGTTCAAGATAACTTATTTCCTTTAAATGATCAGAAAATCGGTTTGGATATCAATCCCAAACGGCCTCATTACGTGTCAAAACGCGATAAGCAGATAAAATACAAATAAGCATGCATCACATGCAAAAATATCTAGACATCATAAGATCATTACCTTTGGTACATGTTTAAACAGGGCAGCCATTTGAGATTGTCCAACCACATAAATTGCCACTCCTGCTGCTATCTCAGAAGGTCTAAACTCCAAGAAGTCGATCCCTACATTGTGAAATGACCATTTTACCCTTATGTATCGTCAACGCTATATTAGACAAATGTAACTAGTGATTACCATTTATTAAGCATAATATGAGTTGGGTCGATCTCGAAATTAAAGATCTTGATATTGGTTGGCCACAATCAAGTTTTCCGATGAAAGCATCAATGAAAGAAAACGGTGTCACTGTCTGCATCCTCCATTTCAATGTAGTCAACACAAGAAGCTCCATCTTTTGAATGGTTTTTGCTTCAAATACATACTTTGATTCACAAACCTGCAGAACATCCATATTCTCAACTTCAAAACCAATTTAGTTTGACCATGCTAAAAAGTCAACATTTTTTATGAAATCAAGAAGCTGAACCTGTAAATCAAGAATGTGAGGAACTTCAGTCTCTTCCATTTTGGTTGCAAGTGATAAGCATGTTACAGCTAGCAATTGCATCATCCAATCTTTGTCTTTCTGTTCATTGAATAGCAAATTATAATAAAAAATAATCAATGAACAATTTGAATCTAAAACAGAAAGAAAATAAAATGTGCAATAAATACTTACAGGGAATTCATAGGCAGCAAGAAATCTGTCCAAATAGTTGATAGATAAATATGCACACAAGGGTCCAAAATGGAAATGAGCATGAACCTGTTAAAACTCAAAATCAACCATAAAAAGCATAAGTACCTCCAAGATTTCCCAAATTTATAACAAAAGCAACAAACTTTTCTACAAATTTCTCAAATTATTTATACCCATATCATAAAAATCCCTAATTCCCTACAAACTTCATCAAACTCAACTAAAAAAATTAAAAAATAACATGATGAAGATAAACATACCTTTAAAATCCAATCAACTGCTTGTTGTCTAGCAACCATATCCAACTTCCCACTTGTTAACTTCTTCAAATAATCAAACCCCACAAACTGTTCACATTCTTTCTCAATCAACAAACACAAACACTCATCACTTTGCACAGGAAGATCAAGATCAAGAACACAACACTCTGTTTCAAGATTCTTAATAAAGCATTGATTTTTATTACTAACTAAATCATTCCCACAACCCCATAACCCTTCATCAACATTATTTTGATCATCATAACATATGCTATTATTATCTTCTGCACATAATAAACTTGATAGCAGGCAATTAGCCATTACTAACAAAAGCTTTAAGTGCACAAGAAAAGGGGCAATCCCCAATATGTAATCGGTAATTTAACAACGGATATTGAACAATAAATGTAGAATTAAAGTGGGGTTTTGGGGGTTTATCGATCTGATTGAAGATTAAAGAGGAAGCAAGCTATCTTTGCGGTGCATTTTACCGGCAAGAAACAGAGTGCGAGTAAAATAAAGAGCAAAGAATGCGGCGTTTGCAAAGGGGAAGAAGAAATGGGAGTGTGAAGGGTTTTTTGTTTGGAGAGATAGATTAATGCTAGTGTGTGTACGTTACATACATGCCTTTCTATATATACATATACATAGAGTAGAGATGGAATAGTAAATACCAAATAAATTTGTCCCCACTATACTATTATGAATAACTAGTGTAATTTTTTCTCGCGTCAACGCGAACAGGTCAGTATCAGTTCGATTCATAATTGAATTGGCGTTTGGTATGTTAGCGGAACGATAAAACCCAAAAAAAGTCATGATATTGACATGTATTTTACATCGGTCGAAAACCATAAAAATGAATATCAATAACGGTTTCGATGATACCAATATCGGTATCGATGTTGTTCCATCGAAATCGACAGGGTATCGATGTTGTTATATGCTATCAGTTTAGTTCATATCAATACGGTACAGTATCTACACTCTCTATAGCTTAAGATATATATAAACCATACTTTATACTTCTACTAAATTTGTTTGAACGGTATTGGTTCGGTTCCTCAAAGAAAAGAACAAAAAAAATTAATTATATTTGACCCGTCCGACTTTAAACAAAACTTTTATTGAAACGTAGATAAAAATAAACATGTTGCAATGGTATATTCAGAATTTTGTAAAGCATAACATATATTATTAGAATAACGAAAAGGGTAAATGTCGTTAGTTTATAAATAAAAAGAGTAAACTGCAATTTTACCCCCTGGGGTTTAAGCCAATTGGCACTCTGACCCCCTCCCTAGAAAAAATTGCAATTTACCCCCCCCCCCCCCCCACTAATGGGAAACGCTGCACTCTTACCCCCTGGCACCCAACTCTGTCAAGTCAACGTTTGTTTGACTGTTAATAACGTGTGAAAAGTCGTTTTTGCCCCTATCTTATTAAAATAATATAAAAAATCAAGAATATTACATCAAGTTCATCATCATCATCAGATCATTCTTCATTCCTAGATTCATACTCTCAAGTTCATCACCACCACCACCTCCTTCTCCTCTTCTGACCACCGCCACCATCAACTCCACCACCACCTCCTTCTCCTCTTCTGACCACCGCCACCATCAACTCATCCACCACCTCCTTCCTATTCCAAACCCTAACCCTAGCCGCCTACAGTGGCGAATCTGCCGCCATTTTTGTTAGAAGCACTTTCACTTTCACTTTGTGACAGATATTCCACCGCGCCACAACACCTGGAATCAACCATCTTCACCTTCCCCAAATTCTAAGACACACACATTCACACCTACACTCATAATCCAACAAATCATATCAACACTTTTCAACTTAAAATCTCACATTTTGTTACATTTTCAGATCAAAATCTTATCTTTTTTATTCAACAAAGTCCATTGTACATAATCTTGATCTAGGGTTCTGCAGCCTTAACTAACCTGCAGATTGAACTTTAAAGTCAACAACACACTTCTTTGATCTGATTGTCAAATTGGATGTTGAGTTGACTCCATTTCTGACATGGGTTTGACCTTAAGTTGATTAATTTCTTCAGTGGTGTTACAAATTATAAAAAGATTCTTGATAATGTCTTGGAAGAATAGAGGAGGGTCTGAATCAAATTCAAGACGTTTGGTGTCAAAGAAATTGACTTTGTTCTTGTGTGCTGGTTGTTTCTTTGCTGGATTGTTCTTCACAGAAAGGTTTTCTTATCTTTCTTTTTCTGACCCCACCCACTATTTGAAAAAGAGATTGAGGGTTTGTGTTGGAATCATTAGGTACTGATGTGTTGCTTTTTGGTAGTTGTTGTAATGGGTGTTGAGTTATTATGGATATAGTTTCATGAAGAGTTGAAGTTCTTTAATCTTCTTGATTTGGTATTGTAAATCTTGTTGATCTTGATAAGGGACCGGCGGAATATCGTCGGTAATCTGAGTCAGGTGAGGTGGGGGTTGATGTGGTGGGTGGTGGTTGTGATAGGTGGTGGGTGTGGCGGTGAGTGGTGGATGTGCAGGTGATTGTGGTGGGTGATGGTCTAGAAAGAGAGAGGAAGAAGTGTTTAAACCTAAATGACACCATCTGTAAATTTTGTGTATAATTAGACGTTGAGCAAATTAACATATGGTACATAAATAATAATAATAATAATAATAATAAATATGGGGTAAGATTACCAAAATACCCTTACCTATAACAGTCAAACAACCGTTGACTGTTAACAGGGGGTAATCTTGCGACATAACAACAATGTTGGGGGGGGGGGGGTAAATTGCAATTTTTCCAAGGAGGGGGTCAGAGTGCCAATTGGCTTAAACCCCAGGGGGTAAAATTGCAGTTTACTCAAATAAAAAACAAAATGGGGGCAGTTTTGATAACATGTACGTTTGTACTTGGATTACTTTTACATTGCCACCAATAACTCAGTTTTGATTTTATTTTTTAGATGTAGATAAAAATAGACACGTTGTAATGGCATACTCGAAATTTTATAGAACATCGTATCTCATAAGTTATAATTAGTATATATATATATATATATATATATATATGCTTAAATTTAACTAATATAATAAAATAACAAAAAAATCTAGAAAGATTATAATAATTAGGGTTATTAGATTTTATTACCCTCAACTGTTGGATATTGGTCGTTGTCACTCCCAACTATCACTTTGACTTCCACCACTCCCAACTTAACACTTTGTGTATTATGTCACTCCGGTTGAGTGGTTTTTGACTCCCCTTTTGTCATTTAGAAGCAGATTCACCTGCAGACATTAGTAATTCACAAAGTGTTAGCCTGCAGAGTGACACAACACACAAAGTGTTAAGTTGGGAGTGGTAGGAGTCAAAATGATAGTTAGGAGTGGAAACGAGGAATACCCAATAGCTGGGGGTGATAAAATCCAATAACCCTAATAATTAAGTATTAGTTTACTGTTCATCGTCGATGTAAATTCATAAGCATAAATTTTGTTACACTAGAAAACCAACCCAACATCTATGTCACACCCCAACCGATGGCGGAATCATTAGGGCGCGGCACTAGGCGAATCAGATTGCTCAAGAGAATCCATAACAACTATTTAGTGACAATATTTAATGCGTTCATTATCCCAAACTAATAAACAATATATCAGCAAACAGTTATACAGATTTCATGTTTCTCTCAAACAATACAAATCCGACAACCTAGATTTATTGTGAGTTTCTAGACTTCCTAGCTTGATTTCGAGATAGTCTGCGATTTAACCTGCAACATACGTTAAAATAATGTTAGCACAAAAATGTACCGGCGAGTATACAGGTTTGATATAGTATAAAGTAGATAAAAGCACTGCGACTTTCCATATACATAAACGAGATACACAGCATACACACTACAAGACAGATACTACCAGCTAAGTCACTCGATGATTGCGATTAGAGATCCCTAAAAGGGCCTGATTTCCTTAACTAAACCCATTCGGGTGTGAGTCCAACTAGAGTACCATATTAGCTAAGGTGGGATGACGCAAGTAAAAGTCCTAGCACATATGTATCAAGCATCACATGTAAATATGTACGACAGTAATTCGCATGTGATAATAGTTTAGAGTATAGACTGTGTTTTGATAAGTGCGTTTTTGATAGGAACGTATGTTACACCCCAAAGTGTGTTTAAAGTGTTTAAAAGGGGTCAAGTATACTCACAGTAGGTGTTTAACAAGTAAACACAACTTGATTGGATTGAATGAGAGCGCGTCTGAATTAGCCTGTGAACAGTAGCATAAGCGTTGAACAGCGTGTAAACAGTGCGGCGGGTGTGTTTAGTGTCGAATGGTGGTTTGATCGGATGAGGTATCATTCAATCGGATGGTCATCCGGACGGATGGGCGGATGACCATTCGAACGGATGGCCACTCGAATGAGAGGTGAGTGTTTGTTAATTGTTTCAAAACTTTTGAAGTTTTTGTTGTAGTATAAATCAAGTCATCCGGTTGGATGGTCGTCCGAACGGATGGCCATTCGATCAGATGGCTATTCGATCGAGAAATTGAAGGTTGAAGTTAATCTAAGTTGTTTTGAACATGGAATAGCATAAAAGACAAATTACCTGGTCGAATGGTCATTCGATCGGATGGTCATCCGATCAGATGATCATTCGATTGGGTAACCTGTTGTTTTGCAAACTTTGTAAAATTTCTAAGTTTGAAAGTTCGGGTTTAACGAAGATGACGGGACAACGTGTCAAACAACGGAAACATACCAAGATCCAGTTCCTTCGTCGGATGGGAATCACCCCATTCGATTAGTTCACTGTTCTCGACGAAGTTTCAGGTCTGGCCCGTTGGTCGGTCATCTCTCCGGTGGAAATCCATTTTCAAGCCGGCTCTCGACTATAAAATGAGTAGAGAGTCTGAGTGAGTTTAGATTCCATCGGGTTTTGTATGAAAGTTGAAGGAAAGTTTGTAAACAGTTGAAAATGTCGGGTTTTGTTAAGATTCGTGTTAAAATGTTTGGAAATCCTTTTGATCTGAACTATTCTTGATGAGGTGACGTCACACTACAGTTTGCGTAAGAAACCGAGTGAGAACCACCTTCAAGATGTCCAAAATAGACGATTTCATAAGGAAAACCAGTGGTTTTGATAGAGAGAATGCTGTAAAAGTGTTTAGTGATGAAGATTGTACAAGATTTGGAGAGAAATACTTACGGAATAGCCTTGAATCGTGGTGAAAAATGACCGAAAGTGCCTTGAGTGCAAGTGATCGGATGAGAGAACCAAAGTGTTGAAATGAGACACAATGGCCCTATTAATAGGTGAGGGAGAGTTAAGGCGGTGCAGTGCGTGGGTCGGATGGCCAGTCGATCGGATGGCCATCCGATCAGATGGTCATCCGGACGGATGATCATTCGATCGAATGGTCATTCGAACAGACGACTGGTGCGAGTTAGTTTTCCAACTTTCGTTTTCGTTCGACGTGTTTTGTTGTGTTACGCATTGTGGATACTTTAAGCGTTATAGCGAGATAAATAGCATCGTGTTAGGTTGCGTTTCGGTGCGATGAATTGAGTTGCGCTTGCCAGCGAGTGCGCGTTTAGACATGTTTAAATCCCAGATATTATTATTATATATATATAACAGGTCATAGTATACGCAGCTGTGTTTTTGTAACACCTCGCAAAACCATGTCCAATACAACGATAACACGTGTCATAAACCCTAATCATGTAAAAAGATAACTTTGAGGGACTAAAGTTGTCAAACAGTGTAAAGATGTATGTGGAAGGACCAAAATTGTCAACATGCCAAACTTGTGCCTCTGATTGACTTCACACGATGTTCGTATTGTTTAATGGATAAATTGTCGAACACAAGAAGCCGTTCGTGCTTAAAATCAAGAGTTTGCAAAGCATAGGGGTTAAACGTGTCAACATGTTAATTCTTACCTCTGAGTGACCTTTTAACGATCCCGAGACTGTAATATTTTATTATACTCTCACGTATGTCAGATTATGATTTCGTGGATTTTCGATGCAAATAAATGATTAAAGTTGTAAATTCCAAGAAATAGGGATTAAAAGCATCAACGTTTGAAAATAAGACCTTTCGGGTGATCCCGTAACTGATCAGAAGCTTAACGGTGTTTATTTTATGACCCAAGACATTTAAAAGTTAACTATGGGGGTTAATAGTGCAATAAACGAAAGTTATTTCAAATTATAAAGGACCAGGGACTGAAAATGCAAAGTTGGAAAAGTTTTAACCGGAATCAGGGGTCGTCGCGGGGCGCGTAAGCCTCCACTGATGTCTACGCGGGCCGCGACCAAGCTGCCAGCGACCAAAAACTGGACAGCTGCATGTTGCAGCCTGTCCACCGCCATTGCATGGCTTCTGAGCGATACCAGGGGCAGGTTAATGGTTTTTACTGCCATGGGGACACTTGTGAACATCTGGTAATAGCCATTTACAGCTGGAATGATCCTTGAACTCTCAAATTCCTATATAAAGGGCCTTGTTTTGTTCATTTGAACTTGCCTTCTCAAAGTTTTCACTCTCAACTCTTCTCTGGAGCATCCTGATCATTAAGGAAGCTTTCTCAAGTTAAATTTCCATGCTAAGGACCTTTGTAAGTGTTCTTAGCTTCTGTAGTTAAGATTTTATTAGTTTAAGGACCGAAAGTCAAAGATATCATTATTATACTTTGACTTTTTGATTAATCATAAACGGTCCAGCCATTATTCGAATTGAAAGTGGCTATGTGTTGGTAATTAAGTAGGTGATAATCCCTCAAAAGGGCACCTCCTAATGATCACGTTTACTAAGTTAATTGTCAGGTCAAAGTAATTAAAATAAAAGTCAAACGAGTCAGTATTTAAATAAAATTTATAACTGATAATGTAGATTATATAAAATCAATTTTATCACTTTAATAACTTGGTAAAAATTATAAGAACATGTTTAGACATGTTCAACCCAACAATTCTGAGTTTAGGCTTGGTTCGCAACCGAAAATCGCAAAAGTTGACTATTGCTTTGACTTTCAGTTCTGACCCGAAATAGCTTAGTTTAGTTATGCATTAGGGTTCCTTTGTGACCATATTATATGTTGGTATAACCCTCTGAGGTTATACTACATGGTCCCTTAGAATCAGAGATTATTTGCATGTTTCCGTAATTTGCTTAAAAGTTGACTATTATGCCCTTATGTTATAAAAACGAGATTTTTAAATATATGAACATACAAATACCTTTGTTACTGATATATAAGCATGTCAAATAATTTTGACATCATTTTCGGGTCTCAAACTAAAGTTATGCACAATATTGTAAAACTTAACTTTTTATTAATTAAATAGCATAAATCATGTTTAAGCCCAAAATTTGACACCAAACTCATTACCTACTGTTTTGATATTATTTTTAGGGATTTTTGGTCAGATTATGAACTGACCATATCATTGAGTTCTCGTATAATTCGATAAATGACGATAATACCCTTTTTGTTAATAAAATGAGTTTAATATATGATTAACATGTCAAACCTTTTCCTACTGATATTATATGTTAAATAAAATATTTTAAACATTTAAGGCTGATCAAAATCTCAGAATTCCTTAAACATCTCAAATATCGTCAATTATCGACTTTTACGATAATTAGGTGCATAGTATGGTTTAAAACCATATTTTACACCTAAGACTTGTTACCTACGGATTTCATAAATAATTTTAATACTTTCACAGTAAGTATAAGTTTTGAACTCAGACTTCCAATTTTGTCCCTAAAAGCATATGTGAAATGACCAAAATGCCCCTACGGTGCATAGTTTGGCCATAAATGGTAAACCACACATATGTATGATATCCTACTGTTATAACTTTATAAAATAAGTATTTTTACTGAATGTTTTAGACCAGAACCTCATTTTACTATTAAACCTCTTTTATAGGCTTTAAAATGACCAAAATACCTTTACGGGGATTAATTTGGTATAAAAATCTTTTTGGGCATAATTGTTGATATCCTACTGATATCACAATATATTTCAAGCATAATAACTTATGGAACTTGTATATGACTCATCCGGCTACCCGTTATGCTTATACGCGTTCGGTACGGTTTATGTAACTAGTTTGCATAAATTAACCGAAACGGGTCAAACCTTATCATTTTTACTTCAAAATCCAGAATGTATTTAGTTTACCCATTTTATACAAGTCTCCATACTTGCCGGGTCTAAATTACATACCAATCTGGTCACCATTTAATCTTGCGTTTCGTACCGTAAACCTTTCTTTAAACTAACCGGTCTAAGTTTATAACTTAAATAAGACCCATTAGTAATCTAATAGGTTATTAAAACCTTCGTTCCAGATTAGGAGCCCGGTAAAAGCTACCTACACTTGTTTAAGTAGGATATACGGCTGAGAATACAAAATTTACATTTTAAGCTCAGGTAAATACTTTTAACTTATTTTCCCTTATATAGGCTTGGGATACAGTAAATTATTACCGCTTGGTCGGGTGTAGAAACCTTTTAATCGAATATGGTTAAATTGCATAATCCCGCTTTAATCAGTGTTGCTTGATAACAAATAACATTGGGGGTTAACGACCGTGTCCTGGATATCCTTTGCTCATTTAAAAAGCGTAAATAGCCACGACTTAAGCACAGGGTGTAGGCATACACCTGTCAGCTGCGTATGTAAAAGATATACTCATTTGCTGGGGATGACCCGCCGCGAGTTTATATTTGTGGTGTGTCGATTAATCTTGTTCGGCTTTTATACCGGCCCTAAATGTTGGACAAACATGTAAATCTGATACAAGATTGTTATTGAAATAATTATCCCAAGTTATAAAATGTTTGTGCCTTGTGCATTCAAATAAATTTTCATAAATGTTTTCAAAAGAGTCGGTTAATTGTATTTACCAGTGTAAACTGACGTATTTTTCAAAAAGACTAAGTGACAGGTACTGTACGTAATTGGCTGGGAGCTCTGGGCATTAGTAAAGAATCTTGCAAGTTCTGAACGCTTAAAGTCTGTTGAACAATATTTTATATTTCTGTTTTAGATTCGCCTGTGGATCCTCTTACAACCCTTTGTAAAATATTTATTTATACTTTGAGTTTCGGTTTGTAATATTATTTTCTACCAAGACTTCCGCTGTGCATTAAACTGTATATAATTAACTATGATGATATCAAGTACGTCACGATACTCCCCGCCGGGCCCACCGGTAATATGTGGAAATATCAGGGTGTGATAGTTTTCGAGTTTGCGTTGCGTTAGCGTCGCATCACGACGAGCGAGGGGAGTAGCTTAAGTACTCACGCGATGTCATCGTTACCACGACGAGCGAAGGGAGTAGTTTAAGCACCCACGCGATGTCATCGTTAGCGTTAGCGTTAGTGTAGTATGTGTTGTGATGTGCGATATAGTGTGTTGAAGGTATGCGATATATGCGAAGTAGCGTTGTAAGCGATATAGTTACATTATGATCCGAATCTCTGGTGCTAGGCATAACGAGTGTAACGAGAGTAAGAAGCACGAAGGTGAGGGGTTGTTACAATCTATAACTTTTAACATTTCCCCATGGCCATCTATCTAGGTGAAAGAAATTCACCACTTGTGGCCTAGCGGTAGCTTAGTGGTATGCGGCTTTGGTTCTCTGGCGGAGATCCAAGTTCGATCCTCACTTGAGTCATTTTTGGTGGATTAAGGCAATGAAGAATTTAAGCTAGGCCTTGTACGAGGTTGTTAGTTCGAATCCCGTGTCCACCCAGGTTTTCATCCCACCGTGTGTTACGCCAAAGAGTTATGCACTTGTGGCGGCACAACAACTGTCAAGTAGCAGCCAGCGGTATGGCTTCCCGCGGGAATGCCCAAGCCAAACTCTGAAACCAGCGTAGCCTGGTTAAGACAACATAGTCTGGCTGAAGTGGGGCAACGAGGCTCTACAATTTGGAGAGTGCGATGGCCTAACACAAGAAAGTCGTCGTTAAAAAAATTACTATATTACTATAAATCAAAACTCTATATATATAATAAACACTTAAAACATAAAAATTACTATTCATCATTAATCATATATATATATATATATGATTAATATATATAACATAATGGTTAGTTATAGTATTTTCGATTTACCCATATCGCATGTTTGGTTTGTAAATATCAGAAACTAGTAAGATTACCCGCGCTACGCAGCGGGGTTTCGGTCGATATCTATCTTGGCTCCGTATAGAAACCGAAAGAAATATGCTTAAAAGAATATAAAAAATGAATATAAAACTTATTTTTATCGACTGAAAACCATAAAAATAAAATTTTAAATTAATTGTCGATGGAAATATAAACTCTATCTTAAATATAACTTTAATGAAAAACGAACCTTAAACTAAAACACTAAATATAACAATCCTCCTAAATTTTTCGACACCCTAAAAATAATTAGAATGTCCCAAAACGTCCTAAAATACACCCCGTATACAAAAAACAAGGCTCGAATACCTTTATTTTTATTAAAATTAAATAAAAACAAAATTTAATGGGTCGTCGCGGGGTGCGTAGCCCTTGGCTACTTCCGTCGCGGGCCGCGACAACCTAGACATCAGGCAAGCCCCGAGGCCGCCACGTGTCCCAGTAGTGTCGAGCCTATTGGTCAACTCAGCAACCCTAGGGCCTACCCTAGGGAGCCTCGCGGGCCGCGAAGGCCTGGCCGAAGCCTACGCGGGGCGCGACGGGAGGCGAACAGGTACTATAAATAGAGGCTTTCAGCCTCAGTCTCAACTCGCTCATTTCTTTTTCTTTCTCTTGAATTTCTGAAGAGTAAACACTATTTCCGGGCATAATACCCCCCCTAAATAACGAAGTTCTGCCTCGTTGTAAGTATCATAACCCCGGTTACGTATTAGATACGCTGCCCGATTGATCCAGGTTTCCGTAACTGTTGTCGTGGTTCTGCCCGACCTAGTCGTTGGAATGCCGTCTCGGGGAGGGTATTACTAATGTAAATATTGGATTATTATACTAACACGTGTGCATTTGTGTAATTTATAGATAATCACCAGGAAACCCTAAAGGAAAACCTAAGACAGCAATGTGAGTAATCTCCTTTTTGCAAATTGTTTTTACAAAACCTCACATAATTAATATTATATTAAACAGTGATTGAGTATTTGTATTCTACAATTATCGTCGGTATGTTGGGGTTTTGTATACAAAATTTGTTACTACCTTGTGAGGAGTAACATGACCACAAGTCAGGTTGACAGTACCTTGGGTGGTAATTAAGTAGATGGAAACAAATGTAATTGTGCGACCACCCTCAATACTGTACAATGGTTTTACTTAAATTGATTAAACTGAGATTTACTCACCAGTATTTCACACTGACAAAATGTTTTCAAACGCGTTTCAGGTAACAAAATGTGAAAGCCAAATAGAAGCCAGCTGGACAACACTAAATGCTTGGAAATGTGGCTATAGAGTTACCTAAAATAAATAGATGTTTTTATTAAATAAAATAGGGTTTATCCCTATGAAAATGTGTATACTTAAAACTTGGGATTTTTCCCACGTGTTTAATATTATGAAACTGTGGTATTTTACTCTGATAAAATATTTCCTAACTACGGTCCTGATATAATTTCCGCTGCCAAAAAGAATAAAACACAGATACCACCAAAACTGGCCGTGGCTGCCCGTTCCCGGGTTGTTAGGGGACGGGGGTTGCGACAGAAGGTGGTATCAGAGCTAAGCCACTGATTCAGCCACAGAAGTGTTCTGCTGACACCAAGATATTATCCAATATGTTAGGAAATTTTCTACGGAACTACATGCATAGTCGTATTTTATTGTTGTGTGTTATTTGACTATTTGTTAGTTTACAGTATGAGCGACCAAGGACCTTCCGACGCCTACCGTCAGTTGTCCAGCTCACCTAGGAGCGAAGGCACCTCTTCACAGCCTGCCTTCTCAGGGTATTCAACTAACAATGAAGATGGGATATTCGTGTTTAAGGCTCAGTTTGAAGAGCCATTCCCTCCTAAAAAGAGAGGATGGTTCAGTAGAGAAGCGCATGAACGTAGGAAAATAATGAAAAAGTTACAACAACAGCGAGCCCTAGCAGCCGCTAAAAGAGAAACATATGCCCACACACAGGATATGCTTAATAGGAGTTTAGCGAATTTCCATATCTTAGGCTCTTAGCAACCATAGCTGCCGACCCTAACCTGGAGCAACTCATAGCACCCCAACCATTACCACTGTTTCCCACACAGCCAATGGAAATAGAAAACAATCCAGAAAATCAAATTCAAATGCATGATTTTAACCCAGAAGAGATACCTAGGATACCAGCACCCAATCCCTTAGACCCAGACTACGACCCGTGGTTAGATGAACATAGAGATTACCAGCAACGTTACCCAATACCAGAAGATGAACCCATGCCAAATCTAGCAGCCTACCTAGGTTTGGACCCTCTAGATCCCTACTATGATAACGGTGAATACATCAGGGAAATTTGTGAGAATCCATACACGTATCAGGAACCCATGCCCCAGTTCCCAAACCCAGTCCCAGCACCTGCACCCCCAATGAGTGCAGAAAATGTGCAAGAGCTCCGAACCTTCGGAGAGGAAATTTTAGAAAGCAGCGAGAGGATGAGGCAGGTTGGAGAGCGACTCGTCTGGAAGTATGACGAGCGCAATATGGAGTTCTGGATGAACCCATATCAGTGATGATGGTGGTGGTAATAATAATAATAATATATATAATATGTGTATATGTTTGAAAAAAAAATCTAGACGATAGCTATAGATGCCTACTAGTATTGTAATTTTAGATTCCCGTTTCAGTTTGTATTAGATGCATACTATATATAAGAAAGAGTAAGTCGCAATGTTCGACGTTTTTGATCAACATGCGTGCTGTGTGATTGGCTGTATTAAATATTATCTTGTGATATTAATACGTGGTAAATGTTTAAAATTCAGATGGACAACGAAGTGAACCAGGAAAACCAGAATGATAATAACCAGAACGACAATAACCCGAATAATGATAATCTGAACAACGATAACAATGGAAACCAAGTGGATAACAGTGCCATTCAACATATAGTGGCACAAGGGATAATAGATGTAATGCCATATATTATCAAAACTGTTAGGGAAGCGGATAATAAAAGTAACCATAGCAGTAAACGACCAACTGAACCTGAACACAACGTAAACAATGGACCCTTACTTCAAGTGCCCATTCCCAAAAGGAGAAGAACCATATCTTATGGTTGTTCTTATAAAGAATTCTGGTCTTGTAAACCAATGGAATTCTCGGGCAATGAACGGGCCGTTGCAGCTCTACGCTGGATAGAAAAGACTGAGGTTGTCTTAAAAATAAGCAAGTGTGCGGAAGAGGATAAGATAATGTTTGCTTCCAATATGTTCAAGAACTCAGCCTTAGAATGGTGGAACACGATCCTCCAGTCTAAGGGAAGTGACAGGGTTTACAATATGGAATAGGAGGAATTTAAGAATATGGTAGAAAGGAAATTCTGCCCTCCCAATGAAAAAGAACAGATAGCAAATAAGTTCTTAAACCTTAGGATGACTGGAGTGGATAGTAAGGGATACACTACATTATTCTTTGAATATGCTAGAATAGTGCCAACCCTTGCATCAACTGAACCAATATTAATCTCCCGTTACATCTGGGTATTAATCAGTGAGATTAGGCATGTAGTCAAGGCAGCTAGACCTCAAACTATAGAAGAAGCTGTAGAACTAGCAAATACCTTGACTGATGAATTAGTGTGTACTCGAGAAGAAGACCAGAGAAAGAACCTAGCTCAAAGACTTACCCAAGAATTTCGTTATGGAAATTCCTACCATGGGAGAAATGTAGGTTCTACCTCTGCACCCTACTGCATGGCCTGCAAGAAGAAGCATTCAGGAAAATGCTCCACTTACTGCAATTTCTGCAAGATACCAGGGCACAAGGAAGAAGATTGTAGGAGGAAACCTAATAATGGGATGTGCTTCAACTGTGGAGAAAAAGGTCACATCAAGCCGAATTGTCCAAAACTAGTTCCAGCCATGGGCAATAAGACTACCAAAAATGCTAGAGCATTTGTTCTGACGGCAGACAAAGCCAAGATGATTTCGGACGTGATAGCCGGTACGTTTTTAGTTAATGATGTTTTTGCTAAAGTATTATTTGACTCTGGTGCGAACCAAAGTTTTATTAATACTTCATTTTGCAAACTTCTCAACCAACCATTAACTAAACTCCCACAAGAATGTCTAGTAGAGACAGCAAATGGGGAAACCATTAAGATTTCTGAAATCTTGCAGGGAGCTAGAATAGAATTTTTAAATCAAAAGTATTTTGCAAACCTTTACCCAATGAATCTGGCCGGATTTGATGTTGTATTAGGAATAGATTGGTTAATAGCCAATAAAGCCAATATTTTATGTGATCAAAAGTCAATTCACCAAGGGGTGAAAAGATCACAATTAAAGGAGATAAACCATCCAAATCCACAAAATTCATCTCTGTGATGAAAACAACAAGTAATGTAAGAAAAGGATCATTAGTGTATTTGATTTACATAATCACTAACACTAAAGGAAAAGAATTGAAAGATATTCCAGTAGTGTCTCAGTTTTCAGATGTGTTTCCAAAAGAATTACCAGGACTACCGCTAGACAGAGAAGTTGAATTCAGAATCCACCTACTACCAGGGACAGCGCAAATTGCCAAGGCAACTTACCGTTTGGCACCCACAGAAATGTAGGAACTAAAGAAACATTTAGACGAATTGTTGGAGAAAGGATTCATACAGTCAAGCTCATCGCCATGGGGAGCACCGATTTTATTCGTTAAGAAGAAAGACGGATCTATGCGTATGTGCATTGATTACCGTGAATTGAACAAGGTCACGATTAAAAATCGGTATCCATTACCAAGAATCGACGATCTGTTCGATCAATTGCAAGGAGCTCGATTTTTCTCTAAAATCGATTTAAGGTCAGGATATCATCAATTAAAGGTACAGGAAGAGGACATTCCTAAGACCGCATTTAGAACAAGGTACGGCCATTATGAATTTACTGTCATGCCATTTGGTTTAACCAATGCCCCAACTGCATTTATGGACATGATGAACCGAATATGTAAGCCATATTTGGATAAATTTATAATTGTCTTTGTTTTGGTCAAAAATTACCGAAGCAATTAAGTGATCAAATTAGTTAAGTGAGGTAGTGTGCTAAGAAAGTGTGTTGAAAATACGCTAATTTAGTTGTTTGCAAAAACAGTTTTCAGGATACGGCTCAGGATATTGAGCTGTATCTGCGATCAAACAATGAGCAAAAAGTAAAGGGGGTGACACGAGATATACGAGGAAACCCCTTGATCAATCTAGATCACCGGCACAAAACCTCGGGAGCTGACAATCGCAGCTGCCTTGTTCTTCTTATTACTTTAAACGTCAGGATACAGTGCAGGATATTGATCAGATCACTAAGTGTTACAATGCTTTTTGTGAAAGTGAGAGTTGCGAGAGAGTAAAGTGTTAGAGAGCAGTGAGTGTTGTTGTGTCCTATTCGATCTGATTTATGCATCTATTTATAGCTAAGAAATACAAACAAAAATTCCTATAAACGGGGGATGCCTGCGAATATTCCATAGTTAATGTTATGGATCGAGTAAAGCGGCTTCAACGTCTTCCTTCGAACGACTTAGACCGAGTCTTCCGGGGAAAGGGTCCTCATGAACGTTACAAGCTTGGACTCGTATTCTTGCACATAATCCGTTAGTAACCCTCAGGATACCATTCAGGATGTTACCAATATCCTGAATCAGCATCCCGGGCATGAACATATATCATACAACCAAGATATAATTTAAGATATTATCCAGGATATGAGCTCAGAATTTCACCCATAACAATTGTCCCTAAAAAATGTTACCGTTTAGTATCCTGATACTAACGGTTATATTTTTTTACGAATAACGAGGCAATTAAGAGATTAGACCTTGATGTGACAGCTTGTAACCGCTTAGTCTATAATTACTCATTACCTCCTATAACTTCTCATCCTCATCCTTGTTTAACCATTACCGCAGAGAAAAAAGGTAAAAACTTTCTCTCTCATCTTCATCTTCATCCTCTCATTCTGATCAAAAATTCAGACGACCATATGGCAAGGCAGACAAGATCCAGCTCCAGTGACCCCGCTCCTACATTCTTCCGCCAGAATCTTCTCCAAGAACCGGAGAAAGAGATATGCTCCTTCGATAGTGCCCACTTGTCGGCTCTCAAATCCTCCGGCATCTTCCCGAAAGGGACGGTGTTCCGGCCGTTTGATCAGGAAATCCGGTCGGACATGGTTTCCGACGAGTGGTTGTGCTTTAATGCCTTTCCCTTTACCTTAGGATTGCAGTTTCCCTTTCCGGATTTCATCACTGAGTTCTTTAATACCCCAAAAATCTGTTTTAGTCAAACAATGCCGATGCTCTGGCGAGTCTTGTCTGTTCTTGATCAAATCAAGAGGAATCATATTCCTGACCTTTCCGTTCATGACCTCCCCTTAGCATATCGGCTTAGATGCCATGGTTCCTGTAGATTCTTGTTCTATTCTACCTCCGGCGATCCACTGATACTTCGTGCCACTAGGAGTGAGGAGAAATGTCAATCCAAATTCTTCTTTGTAAAAAGAGACTCGATCCCTAGTGGAACAGAATATCCGGTGAAGTGGTTGAGAAAGGGTAGGATTTAGGGTTTAAGGATGATCCTGTCTTATATCCTGTTTCATATTTTGTACTAATTTTTTCATTTTCTTGTACACAGCCGATTTCAGGAAGCTTGCACCTCCCCTAGCTGACTCACAGAAGAGAATCGATGCCATCAGACTCCTCCCAGAGGCTGAAAGAAGTTTCAACCCGTTTCCAGCATCTCCAAGTCCACTCTCTAGTTCAAACATGTCTGGTAATATCCTGCATACATGTTCTTATTTGATATGTTTAGGAAAGAGTTTTACTCCCTGTATGCAGACTCCAGCAAAGTTCCAATCTTCCTGGACCTTGATGAGCTTGATAACTACCCTGTTTTGGTCAAAAATCAAGTTAAGATAATGCAACCAAACTTTCTGTTGTGAGGTATGATGCTTGAATCAATGAACAATGCTAAGGATCACTCAGAAATGTAATGAACAAGTGAAACAATGATTTATATGAGGAAAAAGCCCTTGATCAAGAGTTGATCTCCGACATAAAAAACCTCGGGTGATGGAAACTACCGATCACCAACTCAGATTAAACAAAAATGTATTACAACTTTGGATGATAGCGAGCTTGTTACAAGGATCACTAGTGTGTTATGTGCTAAAAAGTGTGTAATCGCTAAGCAAACTGTCGAGAGCTGATGAGAGCAGTTGCGAGTGTGTGTGTTAAGCTAAAAATAGCCAAGTGTTCTAATTTTGCTCGCTATCCCCTTATAAATTTAGAAAATATCTAAGCTAACTAACTATCCGCATTTCATGCAAGTCTCCCACGAACTCCATAACGTCCATATTAGTCAAGCACGTGCGGAATAAATAGGGAATATGCTCCAGGAATATCGCCAAGACCAAGTCCAAGCTCGTACTCCTGCAAAACAACATCATATTCAAAGCAGACAATCGTTAGTGTAAGGATCCTTATGATGATCCTGGATCCTGATCCTACAATACTCTCTGAGGATCACTGATTCAGACAGAATTGAGGATCCTTAAGCCCAACAGTAATTGAGGATCACTGATCTTAGAAAAATCCACCCCTAACAATTGCCCCCAAAATATAAGGAGTAAAGTGTAAATAAACGAGTTATATTTTCTCGTTCTTATCCGTAACAAACCAACGGATATATAGCCGTTATACCCTGACTAGCCGTTGCATCCTGACGTCACTGAAGTGACTATCCTGCAAATTCATGATTATAAATTGAAGTTAGAGATAAGGGTTAGGAAGCATTTAAATTCGTGCGTTTCATCCTTTAAATCCTCATTCGAAGACTTGATCAGGTACTTCTCTTTCCTTTCTCTCTTCATCTTCTCATTCTGTTTCTTCTTCTTCACCATCATTATGACCAAGATGATGCTGAGATCCTCACCAGCTAAGGATCACAAAAAAGGACAGTCCCTTAAAGACCCAAGGGATCATTGAAGACTCTGCGAAAGAGAGATGTTGCTTTACTAATCCACAGATAGACAGAATCCGCCATTGTTTCCCGGCGAACACCGTTTTTAAAGCTTTTGACCCCACCGTCCTAAGCGACTTTGTTTCTGAAACCTGGGTAGCTTTTCCGATCACCCCATTCACGATAGGATACGCGTATCCTTTTCCTGATTTCACCCAATCTTTCTTCTCTCTCACCGGCATCTCCTACATCCAAGCCATGCCAATGATATGGAGGGTCTTGTATACCCTTGAAAGGATCATTGTGCATGAAGGTATTGATCTGGGAATGTCGTAGTTAGCAGAGATGTACGACCTTGTTAGCCATGGATCTCATTGATATCTATTCAAACATAAACCTGGTGAAGAACACCCCATCTTCAAAGCCACCAAGAATGACACCAACTGGAAACGACGATTCTTCTTTGTCAGAAGGGATTCTATCCCTGATGGAAAGGATCTGCCTAGAAAATGGACCACTCATGGTATGATAGAGGATCCTGAGAAGGATCACAGGATAACCTTATTTTTATTGAAGATCACTAACATCCTTATGTCTCCATTTTGCAGCTATTACTGTTTCACGCCTTATCACAACACCTGCAACGAAGGAAAGGCTTGCTGCTTTCCGGAGGCTTGATCCTGCAATAAGATCATTTCAAGCAAATACCCAGGATTCTCAAGAGGTATCCTCAGGTTCTGTCACAATGTCAAGTAAGTATCCCATTTTGTGCATAACTAAATGTTTAAATAAAAATGAAATAAGGATACTTATCTGTTGTGGATGTGTAGGTGCTGGAAAATCATCGAAGTCTGCTACCCGTTTCAGTGTCACCGATCTCACCACTGTTGGTCCCAGGTCTGGGAAGAAAAAGGCTGCTGCTAGCCCAAGTACTGCCATCCCCAAGCCTATCACCTCCAAGGGAAAGAAGAGGAAGGCCTCTGAGACTGACAATCTAGAAGGCTTGCCTCTAATCCGCCACCAGTTCCTTGAGTACTTTGCTGATGTAAGGATCATTGACTTAGCTTAGTTATCCTGCCCACTTGAGGATCATGTGATCCTAAACTCTACATTGTCTTTTTGCAGAAATTTGCTGAAATCGAGGACTATGTAGGCAGTATTGAAGAGGTTGAGCAAAAGTGTGTGGACCTCCAAAAGATCATGCTGGCCAAGGATAAGAAGATTGCCTCCCTTGAAAACGATGTCAATCTGGTGAAGAGGGAACTTGTCCTGGCTCATATCACTGCTGATCAGGAGAAGGCTGAGATCACCAATGATGCTAAAGTCTCCGCTGCCATTGCTATGTATAAGACCAAGTTGCAGATGGCCCAAGAAGCTCAGGATCCTGACTTTGACAAGAGCAACTGGGACATAGAGGGTTGGACGGCTAGGTTAGCTGAGCTGGATGACGAAGAAGAAGCTGGTGGAGTCCTAGCAATCGAGACTGGCAGCAGTGGGGTTAAAGATCATGCGGGTGATGCCGAAGCTGGAGGAGCTGGTGAAGGTGATGGTGATGCAGCAAAGGTGTAGGCTGCAGGAATGGGCGACGATGGATATTTCTAGACGTGGCCAGAGCCCATTTTTTTTTAGAATTTGGTAGTGGTTTTTGCTTTGATGATGTTTTGAAACAATGCTGGTCTGTAATAACTTTAGACAATAGTTTGTAGGGTTGAGGATCATGGATCCTTGGACAATAGGTAGGATAATGGGTGGTGGATGGATCCTCTGTTTGGGGGATGAAGCCACTTGTTATCCTTCCGTCTTTATTTCCTGCACTCTCAAGACCCGTAAACAATGGACACCCTTTGCCAACCCATGTGGACGGGCCACGTTTTGCTGGTAGAAACGTGGGTTGGCAATTTTGACAACCTTGAAGGGTTTAACGTTTTGTGAATAAATAAAATCTTAACTTTTTGACTATTTCCCGCGTTGTTATCCTTGTGAATACTTTACTTTTCAATTGTTGTGATATATATTTTGCCTGGATTTATTAAGTAAAGAGGAAAGAATTTAATAAATATCCTCAAAAAGTTTATGATATGATCAAGGATCACATATCCTATAGTCGACAAGTTCTGAAAAGC
Source organism: Helianthus tuberosus (assembly GCA_030545235.1). NCBI lineage: Eukaryota > Viridiplantae > Streptophyta > Magnoliopsida > Asterales > Asteraceae > Helianthus > Helianthus tuberosus. Next base: position 190,430,707 of record CM060409.1, read on the forward strand.
AGTGTAATTTAAGGATCATAAGTTCAGTTGTCAAAGGATAAGGGTCACTTATGTAAATAATAAATAGAATCAAAGTAATTAAGGAACATACCTGAGAATCCAAGTTAGGATCCTAACCTTTAACACTTATAATCAGGCTAACCAAAAGACAAACCTTAATAGAAGGTAAGGATCAAGGATCCTTGGTCATTTAGCTTCGAAAACCTGAAATAGGATACAACTTGGGACTAAGCCAATATAAGATAAAAGTTAGTAACTGGGGACAAGCCCAACAATTCTGGGGACAAGCCCAATATACTTGGGACAAGCCCAAAGGATAACCGGGGACAAGCCCAAAGGATAACCGGGGACAAGCCCAAAGGATAACTGGGGACAAGCCCAAAGGATCGTGTGTAAACTGGAGTATGGCCCTCACTGGCGACTATCCAAACTTAGTGACATGAAAATGCCAAAACCTTTGCTAACGTGAAAACGTTAGAAACCTTAGGAACAGATGTATGGTACGTCTACCATTATACGTAGGATCCCGGATACAGCCAGTACAATGAAATTGTCAGCCCCTAAAGCGAGTACTGGTCCCATTGCCATGAACTGTACCAGGATCATCGTGCGCTACTGGCGAAACTGGGGACATGCCCAAACTGGGGTCAAGCCCAAATAACTGGGGTCAAGCCCAAATGTTAGGGGAGGATTTTCTAACAATTAGTGATCCTTATTCTTTATCCTAATTAGTGATCCTTACTTCTGTGACAGGTGGTGATCCTCAGAAGGGCTTTAGGATCAGGATCATGGATCACTTCAAGGATCCTCATACTGACGATTGTTTACTTATGTTTTATAACATCTCACAGGTATAACAAGCTTGACCAAGTCTTAGCGACATTCTTGGAGAATATTCCCGAAGTATTCTGCACGTGCTAGATCAAAACTAGACGTTATGGAGAACGTGGAGGCTTGGCCCGAAAGTCGGAGAGTTTGTTAGCTAGATATTTTTCTTATTTTAAAGGGAGTAACGAGCTAAGTTAGAGAGTTAGTGACACTTAGTCATTTTTTGCAGTTACACACACTCATACAAGCGCTCGTACAAGCTCTCGTTCAAACACTTAGCGATTTCCTACACTTTTTACACACTTCACCGTAGTGATCCTTGTACCTAGCTCGTTACTATCCGAAGTTGTAAACATTTAACCATTTATTTTAGCTTGGTGATCGGTAGTTTCCATCACCCGGGGTTTTTTGTGCCGGAGATCAACTCTTGATCAAGGGCTTTTTCCCCGTATAAATCTTTGTGTTGTTTGTGCACTTTACATTGAAGTGATCCTCATCACTGTTATACATTTTAAGCATCATTCCCCTAAACAAAGAGTTTGGTTGCAATATCCTCATCAGATTTTCTGACCAAAACAGTTTGGCGCCCACCGTGGGGCAATTGGTGCTTCGTCCTTAAGAAAATACGCATTTCTGTGCTTAATTCGGCTCACTACAACCAAGCAGATGGCTTCCTCATCGAAGAATGCTTCAAACTTGATGCCCTCATTCACTTCCTCACAAGGCGTTCCTCCTTTGCCTCCACCACCTTCTGGATCCCAGAAGAATACAGAGAATGCTGCGAAGAAACCGACTCCCATTTTCTCAAAACCACCTACTTCTTCTGTTTCAACTAATCCTACTACTAATGATCTCTATGCCTTGATTTTGCAGATGAGGAATCATGCACAAGAGCAGGATAAGACCAACGAAAGGATCCTCCGGGAGATTGATGAAATTAAGAAACAGAAGAAAACGGCAGAGGATCATTCTCCACTGATGCCCAGATCTTTGAATTTTGACACTCCGGTGGTTACTTCTCAGCCGTCAGTGGTTCCAAACATTCAATATGCGGGTGGACCAAAAGGAGTGCACTACGGAACAATAGCTATGACCCAGGCACTAGGTTCATATTTCCAGCCAGCAGGATCCTATCCCCAACATATGGGATCCCTCACGAGTACAGGAGGATATTCAGGAATGCAGCAGTTTCAAGGATCCTCCTTCGTTCCAGGATCATCCCAGGTTCAAGGATCCTCCTTCGTTCCAGGATCATCCCAGGTTCAAGGATCCTCCTTCGTTCCAGGATCATCCCAGGTTCAAGGATCCTCCTTCGTTCCAGGATCATCCCAGGTTCAAGGATCCTCCTTTGTTCCAGGATCATCCCAGTTTCAGGGATCCTTCCAGATGCCAGGATCCTTGAGGAGTTTGCAAACAGGAAGTTCAGATGTCCATCAAGGAGATTTTATTCCAATGCAGACCAATGCCTCTGCCGGTCCCTCGATCATTCCAGAGTCTCAACAATATGGACTAACCTCCATACTTCCTAACCTGAATCCAATGGGAGGTAACACTTTTAATAATTCTCATACTACTAACCATGGTCTTATGCAGGATCCAGGTATCAATCATGCCATGGCCAGAGAATTGCAAAAGCTAAAGGATATGATCTCGAGTGTTCCGGGAGTAGTCAAACCTATTCCAGAGATTGCAGATGGGAGCCACAAGATATCTCGCTTTGCACCACCAATCTGTGATGCTGAGATACCCAAGAGGTTCCATGTGCCTACAATGAAACTGTATGATGGTTCGACGGATCCTGAAGAACACATAGCACAATACAGGGAGAGGATGGAGATCAATCCAATCCCAGAAAAGTTAAAGGAAGCATGCCTATGCAAAGGATTCGGATCCACTCTTACTGGATCAGCTCTCAAATGGCTACTAAGTCTTCCTCCCTATTCTATTACCTCATTTGCAAACCTAGTTAACTTATTTAATACTCAGTTTTCCTGTAGTAGAAAATTTGAACGATTAACTAGTGATTTATATAGGATAACCCAGGGTCATAATGAATCATTAAGGGATTACATTACCAAATTTAGTAAAGAATCCTTAGACATTCCCAACTTAGATATAGCCACGGCTGTTGAAGCCTTCAAAATGGGATTACTTAGGGATTCCTTATTTTATGATGATCTTGTCATGACACCGTGCAGGAACCTAGATGAGGTAAGAACCCGGGCCCTCAGGTTCATCCGGCTAGAGGATGATAAGAGGATTCAGGAGAGGATAACAGGATCCTCAAAGCAGGATAAGCAAGGATCCTCATTCAGAAACAACAAGTTCAGATCCTACAACAAATCTGATAATCAGAACGTGCATTCTATTGATCAAGAAGAGGATGATGAGGATTATCCTCCAATTTCTGAATATTGCTTTAGTGTTGATAACAATGAACTAATCCTTGCCATGCAGAACCTAGGTGATAAAGCTAGATGGCCAAGAAAGAATGACAGGCCAGCTGCAACTAAGGATAAATCAAAGTGGTGTGCATATCATGAAGATTTTGGGCACCTCACAGAAGAATGCATTGCATTAAGAAAGGAAATTGGATACTTGTTGAGCAAAGGGCATCTAAAAGAGTTGTTGGGAAGAAAAAATTCAAGGACTCAGGATCCTGAAAGGATCCCTGAGAAGGCTCCAGCCCCTCCAGCAGACGCACAAGTGATAAACTTTATTTCTGGGGGATCCGACATTTGTGGCACATCCTTCTCAGCAGCTAAGAGGCATGCAAAGGAAACTAAAATGGATAATGGAGAAAGACCAGTTCGAACATCGAGTGTCTCCGAAGGAAAAGTCATAACCTTTGATGAAGAGGATCGTATTGATATCCAGGATCCTCATCACGATGGTTTAGTTATTACTCTTTTTATATCTAACTATTTTGTCCGCAGGATCCTAATAGACGGAGGAAGTTCAGTGAACATTATCCAGCTTGATGTTCTAAAGAAGATGGGTATCCCTGAATCAGAGATCATACCAAGATCCTCCGTGCTCGTGGGATTTAGTGGCGAAACCAAGAACACCCTGGGGGACATTAAACTCCCAATATATATTGAAGGCTTACACTCTTATCAAAAGTTTTGTGTTATTGACTGTTTATCTTGTTGTAATGTTATCCTTGGCAGGCCCTGGATACACGATATGAAAGCAGTCCCATCTACTTACCATCAATGTGTGAAGCTCCCTAGTCCTTGGGGAATAGTAAAGATTGATAGCGATCAGCAGGAAGCTAAGAATTGCTACACTTCATCGATGAAACCAGCTTCGAAGTCAAGGGAGCAATAGCAATCAAGGTATCCTCCAAGGAGTGTCTTGGAGGCCAGAGAGCAGGATGTGGTAGAAATCCTCATGGATCCTGATGATCCTGAATCCAAAATCTATATCGGGTCAGGGATCCTTGGCGAAATGAAAGAAGACCTCATATCCTTCCTCAAAAGGAGAAAGACTACCTTTGCATGGAAACACGAAGACATGACTGGTATATCCAAGGATGTTATCACTCACAAGCTCGGCATCGACAGATCCTTCAAACCAATCCATCAAAGGAGAAGGAAGTTTGCACCAGAAAGGAATGCCATTATCCAGGAAGAGGTAGAGAAATTGCTCCGGGCAGGTATGATTAGAGAGGTCAAGTATCCAAGATGGTTGGCCAATGTGGTTGTTGTTCAAAAGAAAAACGGAAAGTGGAGGGTATGTGTCGATTTTACCGACTTAAATAAGGCATGTCCCAAGGATCCTTTCCCTTTACCCCACATTGACTCCATGGTGGATGCAACTGCGGGTCATGAACTGTTAACTTTTATGGATGCTTCATCTGGATTTCAACAAATCCAAATGGAACCATCTGACCAAGAGGATACGGCCTTCATGACTCCAACTGGTATATATTGCTATATTGCTATGCCGTTCGGATTGAGAAATGCAGGTGCAACGTACCAAAGGCTGGTGAATATGATGTTCAAGGATCAGATTGGACAAACTATGGAGGTTTACATAGATGATATGGTGGTAAAATCCTTAAAAGCTGAGGATCACCTAAGAGACTTGGAGGAAGCATTCGATATCCTTGACAAATATAACATGAAGCTTAATCCTTCAAAATGTCATTTTGGTGTTAAAGCAGGTAAATTCTTAGGATACATGGTGACTAAGAGAGGCATCGAAGCTAGCCCGGAACAAATCAAAGCGATAGTGAACATCAAATCTCCGGCCAATGCTAAGGATGTTCAAAGGTTAACAGGAAGGATAGCAGCCTTGAACAGATTCATATCCAAATCCTCCGAGAAGTGTAAAGAATTCTATGATATCCTAAGGAAGAACAAGAAATTTGAGTGGACGGAGAAGCATGAAAATGCTTTAAAAGCCCTCAAAGATTACCTATCCTCGGCCCCGGCTTTGATGAAACCAGAAAAAGGTGATGTGTTATCCTTGTATCTTGCAGTATCCTCAAAAGCAGTAAGTGCGGTCCTTGTTAAGGATCATCAAGGTACACAACATCCTGTTTATTATGTAAGTAAAAGTTTACTTGATGCCGAATCCAGGTACTCACACCTTGAAAAGCTTATCCTTGCATTAATAATGGCATCTACCAAGTTAAGACATTATTTTGAAACTCATGTTATCATTGTTAAAACTAATTTTCCAATTAAGAATGTCCTCAGGAAACCAGAGATGTCGGGAAGAATGGCTAAGTGGGCAGTGAAATTGAGTGCATATGATATAAGATATGAGCCTAGGACAGCCATCAAATCCCAAGCATTAGCTGACTTTGTGGCTGATTTCAGTAGTGATTTACAAGAAGAAGCTGAGCTAGAAGTCCAGCAGCTAGAAGAGACCAAGGATCCTTGGATACTTTATACTGATGGATCCTCAAATGTCAAAGGCACAGGGCTCGGAATACTACTAAAATCGCCACAGGGGGACATAATACCCCATTCTATAGCTTGTGAGTTCCAAACCACCAATAATGAGGCTGAATATGAAGCCTTAATTGCTGGTTTGCAAATTGCAAAACATATGGGGATCAGGTATCTTGAGGTATACGTAGACTCTTTGTTGATTACAAACCACTTTAATGGATCATATGCTGTTAAAGGTGAAAAGCTAACTAAATATTTGGAGATAGTCAAAAGTTTGGCACTCTCTTTTGTTTCCTTTAGTTTGTCACAGGTACCAAGGGAAGAGAATACGGAAGCTGATGCATTGGCTAACTTAGGATCATCTTTGAAGATCCCACAGGATATCAGGATTCCCATTATCCATATCCTGACCCCGGCTATCGAGGATCACCAGACTATGGAGATAGGAGATGATTCTGCAGTTGTCCCTAGTGAGGATACTCAATCCTATTCAGGATCCGGATCATGGATCTCACCAATTATGAGATACTTACAACATGGAGAGATTCCTACAGGAGAAAACCCTAGGGCTTTCAAATCTAAGGTATCTCAATTCACAATTATGAATAATATGTTGTATAGGCGATCTCTTGCAGGACCATACTTGAGATGCATTGAGGATCCTGAAGTTCAAGAAGTTTTAAAAGACTACCATGAAGGAGATTGTGGAAACCACACTGGGGACAGGGCGTTATTCTCAAGGATCCTGAGGACAGGATATTACTGGCCAACCATGAAGAAAGACGCTGTGGAGTATGCCAGAAGATGTGATCCTTGCCAGAGACACAGCAATATCCTTCATCAACCAGCTGAATTATTGCATCCTATATCCTCCTCTTGGCCATTTATGAGATGGGGTATGGATATAGTTGGAAAGCTCCCTAAGGCACCTGGTGGGAAAGTATAATGCTAGCTATGACTGATTACTTCTCCAAGTGGATAGAGGCTGAAGCTTTTGCTCAAGTTAGAGAAAAGGAAGTTATATCCTTCATTAAAAGAAATATTATAACTAGATTTGGAATTCCTTCTGAGATTATATGTGATAATGGTTCCCAATTTATTGGGGGCAGAACCACTAACTTTTGTGACAGCTGGGGGATTAAGATGATAACATCAACACCAGTCCACCCACAAGCTAATGGTCAAGCAGAATCATCCAACAAGATCATCATCAACAACTTGAAGAAGAAGCTTGGATCCAAGAAAGGGAAATGGGCAGAAGAACTACCCTATGTGCTCTGGGCTGACAGGACAACCCCTAAGAATGCTACTGGTCAAACACCATTCTCTTTGGTGTTTGGGGCAGAATCAGTGATCCCAACAGAAATGGTGGTTCCTACTGCTAGAACAAGTACCCGTGATCCTGAGGAAAATAATGAAAACTTGGCTCAAGACCTGGATACTATCGAAGAAATCAGGGATATGGCTAGGATCAGGATGGCCAGTTATCAACAAAGAATGGCTGGTGCTTACAACAAAAATGTCAGGATCAGGAGGTTTCAAGTTGGAGATATGGTATTAAGGAAAGCATTCCAGAATACTACCAATCCTGCTGATGGGAAGTTGGCTCCAAAATGGGAAGACCCTTATTTGATTGAAGCTGAAGCAGGAAAGGGGGCATATAGATTGCTAACCATGGAAGGTGATTTGCTACCAAGAGCTTGGAATGCTGTCCACTTGAAGAAATATTTTATATAAGCAGGATCCTTATGGCATAGGTGATCCTTAGGAAAGGGATATCCTTGAAGGATCCTCAAAGTACCGATGATCCTTACTTAGGTAATATCCTAAAATTAAGCTATTTCATTTTATTATTTTCTCTTATAAGGATAAGGATCATGTATCCTTTATCCATCTCTCACGTGAGTTTAAGTTTTGAAAGTTCAGGTATCTTTAGCACAACGTTGGTTATCTACAGAAGCAATCCGTCTTTGGGTTTAACCCCAGTTATTTGGGCTTGTCCCCAGATTCCGCCTGTAGCGCACGATGATCCTAGTGTAGTTCAAGGCTTTGGGACCAGTACTCGTTCTAGGGGCTGATAATTCCATTGTTCTGGCTATGCTTAGGATCCTACGTATAATGGTAGACGTACCATACATCCGTTCATAAGGTTTCTAACGTTTTCACGTTAGCTAAGGTTTCTAACGTTTTCACGTTAGCTAAGGTTTTGGCATCTTCATGTCACTAAGTTTGGATAGTCGCCAGTTAGGGCCATACTCCAGTTTACATACGATCCTTGGGCTTGTCCCCAGTTATCCTTGGGCTTGTCCCCAGTTATCCTTGGGCTTGTCCCCAATTGCTAACTCTTTTCTTATATCGGCTTAGTCCCAAGTTATGCTCTATTTCAGGTCCTTGAAGATAGGCAGCTAGGGATCCTTGATCCTTATTTCACTCTAAGGTTTATCTTATAGTTATCCTTATTATGGTTAGGATTCTAACTTGGATCCTCAGGTATGATCCTTAACTTTTTTGGTTTTATTCATTATTCATTTGAATAACCCCTATACTTGACAACTGGACTTGTGTTTCTTAAACTATACCATTTTTTAAAACTTATCGGTTATGGGATATGTGATCCTTGTTCATATCTTAAACTTTTTGGATATCTTTTCTAGTTTTTCAAGGCTTGATAAGTATAAACAAATTGAACATTATAACAGTTGGAAAATAACATACTAAAAAGGATAACAACACAAGATAAGCGTCAAAAGGTTAAGTTTTTATTTATTAACATAAGACTAACCCTTTAAAGGTTGTCAAAATTACCTACCCGAGCATCTACCAGCAAAACGTGGCCCGTCCGCTGGGGTAGGTAAAGGGTGTCCATGATAATGAGTTCAAAGATAGTGCAGGAATATAAAGGCGGCAGGATCACAATGGCTTCATCCCCCAAACAGAGGATCCATCCACCAATTGTTATCCTGCCTATTATCCAAAGGATCATACATGATCCTTAATCCTAAAAACCTGTTGTTCAGTACAGACCATCATTGTTCAACAAAAAACACCATAGCCAAAACAAACCATCAAACTAAAAAAAAAAAATGGGCTCCGGCTACGTCTAGAAATGTCCTTCATCGCCCATTCATGCAGCTCACACCTTGGCTGCATCACCACCAGCATCATCACCACCAGCCTGATCCTTCCCGCTGCCACTTGCCTCAATTTCCAGGACATCAGCTGCCTCCTCCTCATCATCCTCAAGATCAGCCAACCTTGCCTTCCAGCCTTCAACATCCCAGCTGTCTTTGTCAAAAGCAGGGTCTTGAGCTTCCTGGGCCATCTTCAACTTAGTCTGATACATTGTGATGGCAGCAGAGAGTTTGGCATTTTCGATGAGGTCATGCTTTTCATAATCAAAGTTAACCAGCACCTTGGCCATTTCCTGCTTGGTATCCTGGAGTTCCTTCCGAGCATCAGCAAGTGCAAGATCTTTGAGCACGGCAACCTGTTGGAGATCAGCTATTTTCTTATCCAGCTCCTCAACATTGCCCACGTAATCCTCGATCTCAGCAAATTTCTGCAGAAAGAAGATAAGGCAGTTCAAGGTCAAGTGATCCTCATAAGAGCAGGATACCTAGGCAAAGTTAAGGATCCTTACTTCATTGAAGTATTCAAGGAATTGGTGGCGGATCAGTGGCAGCCCTTGAAGATCCTCAGCATCAGAAGTTTTCCTCTTCTTGACACCCTTTCCTTTAGTGGGTGCCCTTGGAATAGAGATGCTAGGACTGGTAGTGGACCTCTTCTTCCTGGGTCGTACGAGATCAAGGTCAGCTGTGTTGAATTGGGAAACAGGCTTGACAGGTTTTCCAGCGCCTACACATTCAAAGCAAGATGAGTATCCTTATCCTATTTCAATTTATCTATTTATTTTTATATTTAAACTATGCAAAAGACAGGATACTTACTCGACATGGTAATGGAACCTGAGGATACTTCTTGTGAGTCTTGGGTGTCTATCTTGAATGTCCTTGTTTCAGGATCAAGCTTCCAAAAAGCAGCGAGCCTATCCTTGGTTTCAGGTGATGTGCGGATATGTGAGACAGAGATAGCTGCATAACATAAGACAAAAAGGGGTCAGTAATCCTTATACGAAAACAAGATTGCCTGGTGATCCTTCTTATGATCCTCCAGCCTACCATGGGTGGACCATGCCTTAGGGAGATCTTGACCGTTTAGAATGGAATCCCTCTTGACAAAGAAAAAGCGACGTTTCCAGTCTTTGTCATTCTTGGTGACTTTCAGAAGAGGATGATCTGCACCGGGTTTTCGCTTAAGCAAATAACGATGGGAACCAAAAGTAGTAAGATCATACAGTTCCGCCAACTCTGACATGCCCAAAGCAATGCCTTCCTGTTCGATGATCCTCTCTAGGGTATACAAGACCCTCCAAATCATCGGCATGGCTTGGATATAAGAGATGCCGGTAAGGGAAAAGAAGGATTGTGTAAACTCTGGGAAAGGATAGGTGTATCCTATGGTGAATGGAGTGGCTGGAAATGCAACCCATGTTTCTGAAACACAGTCGCTAAGGGTAGAAGGATCAAAGGGTCTGAAAAAGGCATTCGCCGGAAAACAGCAACGGATTTTGTCTATCTGTGCGTCGTTAAAACAACACTTTTCATTCGATGAGTCCTTGATGATTTTCTGACTTTCCAAAGGGCTATCCTTCTTGTGATCTTTGCCCGGAGAACTTCGGAGCAACATCTTTGATGGAAAGATAAAAACAGAGCAAGAGAGGGAAGAGGATAGAGAGAGAGAATACCTGAACGTCTTCGGAATGTGGATTATAAAGGGAGTTTCTCTGAAAATTTGAATGCATTTGATCCTATCTATATCTCTATTTATAATCATGATCTTGCAGGTTGTCACTTCCGTGACATCATCATCGCAACGGCTAGTTCATAATTAACGGCTATATATCCGTTAGTTTGTTACGGATAAGATCAAGAAAATATAATTCGCTAATTTTACAATTTCACTCCTTATATTTTGGGGGCAATTGTTAGGGGAGGATTTTTTTACAATTAGTGATCCTTATTCTTTATCCTAATTAGTGATCCTTACTTCTGTGACAGGTGGTGATCCTCAGAAGGGCTTTAGGATCAGGATCATGGATCACTTCAAGGATCCTCATACTGACGATTGTTTACTTATGTTTACTTATGTTTTATAACATCTCGCAGGTATAACAAGCTTGACCAAGTCTTAGCGACATTCTTGGAGAATATTCCCGAAGTATTCTGCACGTGCTAGATCAAAACTAGACGTTATGGAGAACGTGGAGGCTTGGCCCGAAAGTCGGAGAGTTTGTTAGCTAGATATTTTTCTTATTTTAAAGGGAGTAACGAGCTAAGTTAGAGAGTTAGTGACACTTAGTCATTTTTTGCAGTTACACACACTCATACAAGCGCTCATACAAGCTCTCGTTCAAACACTTAGCGATTTCCTACACTTTTTACACACTTCACCGTAGTGATCCTTGTACCTAGCTCGTTACTATCCGAAGTTGTAAACATTTAACCATTTATTTTAGCTTGGTGATCGGTAGTTTCCATCACCCGGGGTTTTTTGTGCCGGAGATCAACTCTTGATCAAGGGCTTTTTCCCCGTATAAATCTTTGTGTTGTTTGTGCACTTTACATTGAAGTGATCCTCATCACTGTTATACATTTTAAGCATCATTCCCCTAAACAAAGAGTTTGGTTGCAATATCCTCATCAGATTTTCTGACCAAAACACCAAATAACTAGGGTCAAGCCCAAATAACTAGATACTTCTGTGGATACTCAATCCTTTGTTAAGGATACCTGAACCTTCAAAACTCAGAATCAAGTGAAAGGAGGATAAAGGATGCAGGATCCTTATCCTTATTTAAGATAATTAAAGAATGAAATAGTTTGAGATCAGAATATTACCAGAATGAGGATCATCTGTCCTGTAAGGATCCTTCAAGGATACTTGTCAGGTAAGGATCATGGATCCTTATCACATGAAGTATTTTTTTCAAGTGGACAGCATTCCAAGCTCTTGGTAGCAAATCACCTTCCATTGTTAGCAATCGATATGCCCCATTTCCTGCTTCAGCTTCAATCAAATAAGGGCCTTCCCATTTTGGTGCCAACTTTCCATCAGCAGGATTGGTGGTATTCTGAAATGCTTTCCTTAACACCATATCACCAACTTGGAATTTCCTGATTCTGACATTTTTGTTGTAAGCTCCAGCCATCCTTTGTTGATAACTGGACATCCTTATCCTTGCCAAATCCCTGAGTTCTTCTATAGTATCCAAATCTTGAACCAAGTTTTCAGCATTTTTTTCAGGATCACGAATGCTTGTTCTTGCAGTAGGAACCACCATCTCTGTAGGGATCACTGATTCTGCCCCAAATACCAAGGAAAATGGAGTTTGGCCAGTGGCATTCTTGGGAGTTGTCCTATCAGCCCATAGTACATAAGGTAGTTCTTCTGCCCACTTTCCCTTCTTGGATCCAAGCTTTTTCTTCAAATTGTTGATGATGATCTTATTAGATGATTCTGCCTGACCATTAGCTTGTGGATGGACTGGCGTTGATGTTATCATCTTAATCCCCCAGCTGTCACAAAAGTTAGTAGTTCTACTCCCAATAAATTGGGATCCATTATCACAAACAATTTCAGAAGGGATACCAAATCTAGTAATAATGTTTCTCTTAATAAAGGATATCACTTCCTTTTCTCTGACTTGAGCAAAGGCTTCAGCATCTATCCACTTAGAGAAGTAATCAGTCATAGCAAGCATGAATACTTTTCCACCAGGTGCCTTAGGAAGCTTACCAACTATATCCATTCCCCATCTCATAAATGGCCAGGAAGAGGATATATGATGCAAAAGTTCTGCTGGTTGATGAAGGATATTACTGTGTCTCTGACAAGGATCACATTTCTTGGCATATTCCACAGCATCCTTCTTCATAGTAGGCCAATAGTATCCTGTCCTCAGGATCCTTGAGAACAATGCTCTGCCCCCAGTGTGGTTTCCACAATCTCCTTCATGGAAATCCTTTAGGACTTCTTGGATTTTAGGATCCTCAATGCATCTTAGATATGGACCTGCAAGAGATCGTTTATACAACATGTTATTCAATATTGTAAATTGAGATACCTTGATTTTGAAAGCCCTGGGGTTTTCTCCTGTAGGAATCTCTCCATGTTGTATTTATCTCATGATTGGAAGGATCCATGATCCTGAATGAGATTGAGTATCATCACTAGGGATGATTGCAGAATCCTCTCCTATCTCCATAGCTACATGATCCTCGATAGCAGGGGTCAGGATATAGATAATAGGGATCTTGATATCCTCCGGGATCTTCAAGGATGATCCTAGATTGGCTAATGCATTAACCTCTGCATTCTCTTCCCTTGGTACCTGTGTCAAACTAAAGGAAACAAAAGAGAGTGCCAATTCTTTGACTATCTCTAAATATTTGATTAGCTTTTCACCTTTAACAACATAGGATCCATTAAAGTGATTAGTGATCAATAATGAATCCACATGTACCTCAAGATACCCGATCCTCATATGCTTGGCAATTTGCAAACCAGCTATCAAAGCTTCATACTCAGCCTCATTATTGTAGTTTGAAATTCACAAGCTATGGAGTGGGGTATTATGTCCCCCTGTGGCGATTTTAGTAGTATTCCAAGCCCTGTTCCTTTGACATTAGAAGCACCATCGGTGAAGAGTATCCAAGGATCCTTAGTTTCTTCCAGCTGTTGGACTTCTAACTCAGCTTCCTTTTGCAAGTCACTACTGAAATCTGCCACAAAGTCAGCTAAGGCTTGGGATTTAATGGCAGTTCTAGGCTCATATCTTATATCATATGCACTAAGCTTCACTGCCCACTTAGCCATCCTTCCTGACATTTCAGGTTTCCTGAGAACATTCTTAATTGGAAAATTAGTCTTAACAACAATGGCATGAGTCTCAAAATAATGTCTTAATTTAGTAGATGCCATAATTAATGCAAGGATAAGTTTCTCTAAGTGTGAATACCTGGATTCAGCATCAAGTAAACTCTTACTTACATAATAAACAGGATGTTGTGTACCTTGGTGATCCTTAACAAGGACCGCACTTACTGCTTTTGAGGATACTGCTAGGTATAAGGATAATATATCCCCCTTTTCTGGTTTCATCAAGGCGGGGGCTGAGGATAGGTAATCCTTAAGAGCTTTGAGGGCACTCTCATGCTTCTCAGTCTATTCAAATTTCTTGTTCTTCTTCAGGATGTCATAGAATTCCTTGCACTTTTTTGAGGATTTGGATATGAACCTGTTCAAGGCTGCAATCCTGCCTGTCAATCTTTGCACATCCTTGGCATTGGCAGGAGATTTGATATTCACAATAGCTTTAATCTGCTCTGGACTTGCTTCAATGCCCCTCTTTGTCACCATATAGCCTAAGAATTTACCTGCTTTAACACCAAAATGACACTTGGAAGGATTTAGTTTCATATTAAATTTATCAAGGATATCGAAGGCTTCCTCTAAGTCTCTAAGGTGATCCTCAGCTTTCATGGACTTAACCACCATGTCATCTATATAGACTTCCATAGTGTGTCCAATTTGTTCCTTGAACATCATATTGACTAGCCTTTGATAAGTAGCACCTGCATTCCTTAGTCCAAATGGCATAGCAATATAACAATATATACCAGTTGGGGTCATAAAGGCTGTATCCTCTTGATCAGATGGTTCCATCTGAATTTGTTGAAATCCAGATGAAGCATCCATAAAAGTCAACAACTCATGACCCGCGGTAGCATCCACCATGGAGTCAATGTGGGGTAATGGGAAAGGATCCTTGGGACATGCCTTATTTAAATCAGTAAAATCGACACATACCCTCCACTTTCCATTTTTCTTTTGAACAACAACCACATTGGCTAGCCACCTTGGATACTTAACCTCTCTTATCATACCTGCCCGAAGTAGTTTATCTACCTCTTCCTGGATAATAGCATTCCTTTCAGGTGCAAACTTCCTCCTCTTCTGATGTATAGGCTTGAATGACCTGTCAATGCCAAGCTTATGAGTAATTATATCCTTAGATATACCTGTCATATCCTCATGCTTCCAGGCAAAGGTAGTTTTCCTTCTTTTAAGGAAGGATACTAGATCCTGTTCAATTTCGCTAAGGATCCCTGATCCTATGAAGATCCTGGATTCAGGATCATGAGGATCCATGAGGATTTCTTTTACATCCTGCTCTCTTGCCTCCAAGACATCTCTTGAAGGATACTTTAATTGCTATTGCTCCCTTGGTCTTGAGGCTGGCTTTATTGATGAGGTATAGCAATTCTTAGCTTCTTGTTGATCACTCTCAATTTTCACCACTCCCCATGGACTAGGAAACTTCACGCACTGATGATAAGTAGATGGGATTGCCTTCATGTCATGTATCCATGGCCTGCCAAGGATAACATTACAACAAGATAAGCAATCTATAACATAAAACTTCTGATAAGAATGGAGTCCTTCAATATAGATAGGGAGTTTGATGTCCCCCAGTGTGTTCTTGGTTTCCCCACTGAATCCCACAAGGACTGAGGATATTGGGACAATATCAGAGTCCGGGATATTCATCTTCTTGAGGACATCAAGCTGAATGATGTTCACAGAGCTTCTTCCATCTATAAGGATCCTGCGACCAAAATGATTAGAAATAAACAGGGTAATAACATGACCATCATGATGAGGATCCTGAACATCAAGACGATCATCCTCATCAAAAGTTATGATCTTATCCTTGGTGACAGTGGACGTCCGGATGGGTCTGTCTCCATTATCCATCTTGGTTTCCTTGGCATGTCTTTTGGCTGCTGAAAAGGAAGTACCACAAATGTCTGATCCACCGGATATGAAGTTTATAACTTGTGCATCTGCTGGAGGAGCATGAGCCTTTTTCGGGATCCTTTCAGGATCCTGGATCCTTGACTTCTTTCGTCCCAAAAGCTCTTTCAAATGCCCCTTGCTTAACAAGTAACCAATTTCCTTTCTAAGTGCAATACACTCTTCAGTGAGATGCCCGAAATCCTCATGATATGCACACCACTTGGACTTATCTTTTGTAGCAGCTGGTTTATCACTTTTTCTCGGCCACCTAGCTTTTTCACCTAGATTCTGCATTGCAAGGATTAGTTCATTGTTATCAACAGAAAAACAGTATTCAGAAATGGGAGGATAATCCTCATCATCCTCTTCCTGTTCCACTGCATGCACATTCTGGTTGTCAGACTTGTTGTAGGACTTCAACTTGTTATTTTTAAAGTAGGATCCTTGCTTCTCCTGTTAGGAGGATCCTGTCAATCTCTCCTGGATCCTTTTGTCATCCTCTAGGCGGATGAATCTAAGGGCCCTGGTTCTTACTTCATCAAGATTCCTGCATGGGGTCATAACAAGATCATCATAGAACAGTGAATCCCTAAGCAAACCCATTTTAAAGGCTTCTACAGCCGTAGCTATATCCAGGTTAGGGATATCTAAGGATTCTTTGCTAAATTTAGTGATATAATCTCTAAGTGATTCATTTTGACCTTGTGTTACCCTATATAGATCACTAGTTAATCGTTCAAACTTTCTACTACAAGAGAATTGAGTATTAAACAAATTAACTAGATTGGCAAATGAAGTAATAGAGTAAGGGGAAGACTTAGCAGCCATTTAAGAGCAGATCCTGTGAGTGTGGATCCAAAACCCTTGCATAGACATGCTTCTTTTAACCTCTCAGGAATTGGATTGATCTCCATCCTCTCCCTGTATTGAGCTACATGTTTGTAACAACTCTCATCAAAAGTCATAATTATTAAATTAATTTGACCAATAGGAAACCCTAATTGAGACACCCAAGTGATTCTGAACAAACCCTAAAATTTTCATAAATTTCAGAATCAGGATTAGGGCCCCTAAAACTCAGGGGGGGTTAAACCCTATTAACGATTATCCATATAAAACGTAGGCAGAAAGGAATTTTCAGAAACCGTCGACTCAGCTGAGCTAGTCCCACACGTGGCAACCCTATGCTAAAAAAATAGTTCTTACGCGGGCCGCCTCAAGTTAGCTTAGATCTCACGCGGGCCGCCTAAGGGTCAAAATTCGGCTATAAATAGAGGAGTTTGGGACTTGATTCTGGGAGTTGAAACGACGAAGAAATTCGAAAAACACGCTGAGTTATGCTCTGTATACTTCAATTAACACACACAGGTCCCTAATTGAAGCCGCAATCAGGGTATTAGCACAATCGCTACTACGATTCATTGTCCGATCGATCAATATATCCAATGGATGTTTAAGTGCCGCCCACATTAGGGTTATACTTTATCGTTCGTCATTAATTTGACGGATCATCGTTAATTCGATGGATAAAGTATTGTACTTTGTCGTTCGTTGTTAATTCAACGAATCATCGTTAAATCGATGGATGAAGTATTGCACTTTGTCATTCGTTGTGAGAATTTGATCTCGTGAGTTATCGTAAATGATGGATTGATTACTAACCCCAAATTGTGTGCTTGTTATTGAAATTAGGATAAAGGCTAATCAGTAGGCTAGGCTCTGCCCGTATAAATCTGCAATGTGAGTCATTCTTCTTTTCTCACAGTTTGTGAGTTATTCTCTTTTTATCAACTATTTTACAATACCTCAAATTATTTTCAAGGTTATAATTACAGGGACTAAGTCGTGGATATCTTGAATTACTGGTTAGTGGGGTATTGTGCACATTACTAATTTTCTCCCAGTTAGGTTCATTGACCTACTCGGGATAATCACTGTTGGGTTCATTGACCTACAGCGATAATCGTCACTATTTAGGTTCATTGATCTAAATAGTGGTATGACCATCGTCACCATTGTGACATGTCACCATTGTGACAGAATGCCAGATAAAAATAAGATAGAAGCCATTGTAATCGCTCTTATGCTGTAATTAATAACTATGCATCATTATGCAAAATAGAATGATTCACTCAGTATTTCCCGCTGATAAAACCTTTTTCAAACATGTTTCAGGTGACCTATTATGAATCAGGAAAAGTGCCATATAGCACTAGAAGCTCAAGAAAGTGGCTCAGTATAAAATAAAGAAACATGTTTTGTAAAATAAAAGATTTCTTTGTGAAATCACATGATTGTAAATTACTGGGTTTTATCCCGCGTTGTGAAATAAAATAATCGGGAAATATTTATATTTTAAAAGATCCTGATGAAAAACTTCCGCTGTCAAACTCAATTAATTAAATACCGCAGTATTTCTGTCCCGCGGCTCTTGAAACGGGTCAAACCGGGTCATGGGCCGTGACAGAAAAAGGTGGTATCAGAGCCACTTATCGAGCCACTGATTTAAGCCAATTAAGTATTTAGAAAATACTTAATAATTTTTTTATTAATTGCTATTTTGTGATTATATGTTTATTATCTGACTAATTTTTTTTATAGTATGGGCAGATTTTTATATGTTAACAATATTGTAATATTTATTGCTCTATCATCGTTAATCGAAAAACATTATATATAAATTTACTTGATTATATATGGAATTACCTAATTTATAAATATAGTATTACTATATTGCGGTAAAGAAATTATATTTTTATGTTTGAGGTATACTCTTATTTAAAATTATTGTTTAGTTATTTATTATTAATAATAAATATATTAATAGTAGTAGTAGTATTAAGATTATTTTTAAATACTAGGGTTATTATCAAAGGCAGATATTGGATAGCCTAGCCTTAGTTAGGCATGGACTGATCACCTATGCTTAAACAAGGCAGCACTAACCAATATCCACCATGATAATGACTAGTTAATATATATAAATTAAGTCATCATACTTATTTAGTATATAGATTTTTATATGTTAACTACTGTAATAGTAAATATAAATCTTTAAATATTCTGATTTAAAGTTTAGTATTTTTATCTACAGTCTAGAAAATTTATAAATAAATTACAAATAAAACCTAGTATGTTTTAATTTTCAGTTGGGTTGGTAGTATGAAATACTATTTAAAAAGTTGTTCTATAAAATTTTGTTATGACTTAGTAATTGTGTGTATTTTGCTAAACAGCATGAGTGATCTGTCGGAAGCCCTTCAGAATTTAAATCTCTATCCAGTAAGAATAGAAGTTTCCAGAGATTTCAATAGGTATATACCAGATATAGAAGAACCTATAGAATTCAATGCTTTACCTCTTGAAAAACCTAAGCATAAGAAAATGGAAATTGGGGAAAGTTCTAGGCAAATGGAGGGACTACCATCTCAAGAAGAACTAGATTTTATAATGGCAACCGATGATACTATTGAGCCTGTTAATGAAAATAATTTTATGAACTTAGAACCATCTATTCCAAACTCTTCTAATCACTGGAATATAGACGAATGGTTGGATAATGAAATACTGTTACAAAACCATCCCTATAGGCTTTTTCCTAAGTACAATCCAGAACCTTTACCAAATTTACCAATAAGTAACGAAAATAGTACTGAACTTCATCATTTTGACAAAATGGATGCTGGGAATAGAATCCAAGAGATTTTGGGACAGATCTCCTGGAAATACGATGAGAAGAAACGCCGTTACTAGAACATCACCTGATAAAGGATAGGGAATTATGAAATATAGTAAAATCGGTATGTGTAAATTAAATAATAAAACGGGTGTATATAGAAGCATGATATAATGAAATATTGGAAAAGTTACAATTTTGTTTGTATATTCATTTATGTGATTATGTGCAACTAAATTGTGATATTGAATTATTTTCTTTATACTAATTATGTATCTATAAATTAGATATCAGATGGAAAACGCTAATAATGAACCAGTTAATGAGGTTAATCAATCTGAGCAACAACCGGGAGACCAATATGTGACTAGGCAAGATATAGAAAATATAATTGCTCAAGGGATAGCCAACGCTATTCCAGGAATAATTGCTCAAGGGATAGCCAATGCTATTCCAGCAATTATTGCTGCTGTTAAAAATCCAATTGAACCTCAACAAATTGTTCCAAGCAAACGTATTTCTGAAAATAATTTCAGTAATAGCGTAAATGGAGGTAGTAATCATGTTAATCATGATAATGAACCACGGTAAGCTCCGGTCCCTAAGAAAAGGAAAGTTGCAACGCCTGGTTGCACTTACAAAGAATTTCTTGCTTGTAAACCCACTGAGTTTGCAGGCAATGAAGGAGCGACTGCAGCACTGCGTTGGTTAGAGAAAACCGAGGCAGTAATTGCCATAAGTAAATGTGCTCAGGATGATCAGGTCATGTATGCATCAAATCTTTTCAAAGAAGTAGCGCTAGAATGGTGGAATACGATGTTACAAGCAAAAGGAAGAAGGATGGCGTATACTATGAACTGGGAAGAATTTAAGAGTCTTGTAGAAAGAAAATTCTGTCCTGAGTACGAAAAGGAACAAATGACAAATAAGTTTCTAACCCATCGGATGGTGGATGTAGATTGTCGAGGGTATACTACGACATTCTTCGAATATGCTAGAGTGGTACCAACCCTGGCTTCGCCAGAACCGGTACTTATTTCTCGTTATATTTGGGGATTAATTTCCGAGATCCGTAATATTGTCAAAGCTGCGAAACCTCATACGATTGATGATGCAGTAGAATTAGCCAATACTATGACTGACGAGCTAGTACGGACAAGAGAAGAAAATAGAAGGAAGGAAGTAGCCCAAAAGATTACCCAAGAATTCAGTTCGGGTAACCATAACCATTTCAAGAAAGGAGGGAATGGGCAATCTTCTACTAGTCCATTTTGCAATTTCTGCAAAAGGAAGCATTTTGGAAGGTGCAAAGGATATTGCAATTTTTGCAAAATTCCAGGGCATCAAGAAGAAGACTGTAGGAGGAAGAAATTTTCAGTTTGCTACAACTGTAGAGAAACTGGACATCTTAGGCCAGATTGTTCAAAAACTGAATAAATCATTTGACAATCAAGTCAAACCAGCAGAAGGAGCAAAAAGGAATGCGAGAGCCTTTCAGCTGACTACTCATGAAGTCGAGATGATTCCAGATGTGATAGCCGGTATGTTCTTAGCTTACAACGTTTACACAACAGTATTATTTGACTCTGGTGCAAACCAAAGTTTTATAAATACTTTACTCTGCCAAACTCTTAACTTACCATTAACCAGCATTAGATGAATTTCTATATTAGAAACGGCAGATGGGAATTCAGTTAAAATAAATAAGGTTATGTAGAACATAGAAATAAGTTATAAGTTTTCTGCAATCCTATTATCTATGAAATTAGTTAAATTCGATGTTGTGATCATTATCTGTGATCAGAATTTCTTGGAAATTCAATCAACCATCGGAGAAGTAATTATGATTACAGGAGATAAACCATGTAAGCCTATGAAGTTCATATCCGTAATGGAAATTGCTAATTATGAACGAAAGCAAGGAATAGTATATATGATTTCAGTAATCATTAATACTAAAGATACAGAATTTAAGGAAATTTCTGTAATTTCAGAATACCCAGATGCATTTCCAGAAGATTTACCTGGATTACCACCAGATATGAAGATAGAATTTAAGATTCATCTAATTCCAGGAATTTTACCGATAAGCCAAGGAACCTTATTGGTTAGCACAGTATTGGTTGTTAAGAAAAAGGATGATTCAATAAGAATGTGTATTGATTATAGTAAATTGAATAAGGTTATAATTAAGAAGCAATACTCATTACTTAGAATTAATGATCTATTCGATCAAATCCAGGGAAATAGATATTTTTCTAAGATCGACATACGTTACGGATATTATCAATTAAAAGTATCAGAGGAAGACATACCTAAGACTGTTTTCAGAACTAGGTATGGTCATTACTAGTTTACAGTCATGCCCTTCGAATTAAAGAATGCACCTGCAGCATTCATAGACATGATAAATAGGATCTGTAAACCATATTTGGATAAATTGGTAATTGTCTTCAATGACGATATACTTATTTATTCCAAAAATCAGGAAGAATATTGTCAGCAATTGCATGCACTCTTAACTTTGTTAAGAAAAAGAAAAGATTTACGCCAAATCTTCGAAAAATGAATTTTGGCTGCTAGAAGTGCAATTTTAGGTCATATGGTGAATCATGAAGGTATTCACTTAAATCTTGCTAAGATAGCAGTAATTACCAAATGGAAGATTCTGCAATCCGCAATGGAAATTAGGAATTTTGTAAGGTTTAGTATTATAGACAGTTTATTAAGAATTTTTCCAAAATAGTTATACCATTAATTAAGTTAACATGTAAAGCATTTAAGTTTGATTAAGGACCTAAACAAGAAGAAACCTTTAAGTATCTTGAAACAGAAGTTAACCAATACTACAATCCTAGCCTTACCAGAAGGAACAGAAGATTTTAAAGTCTATGGTGAAGTTTCAAAGCTAGAATTTGGAAGTATGTTAATGCAATGCAAAAAGGTAATTGCATATGCATCAAGACAATTGAAAAAGGTACGAAGGAACTATACCACTCATAGGTTAGTATTAGGAACCATAATTTTTGCCTTAAGATTTGGAGATATTATCTGTATGGAAGTAAGGGTACTATCTATATGGATTATAAGAATTTAAGATATATATTTTTAGGAAAAAAAAAAAGAGAATTTGAGGCAAAGGAGATGAATGAAAATCCTAAGTAACTACGACTGTGATATTCAGTATCACGAGGGAAAAGCTGAAAACGGCAAGAGATAGTCATAAGAATTATGCAGATAATAGATAAAAGCCGTTGGAGTTCGAGTTGGAGACAAAATATAATTGAAAGTATCTCCTTGGAAAGGAGTTGTTAGATTCGGTAAGAAAGGAAAGCTAAGACCAAAGTACTTAGGATCATTTCCAGTAATTCAACGTATTGGATCAGTTACTTATAGTTTACAACTACCAGGAAGGTTAGTTGGAATACATGATATATTTCATGTATCCAAGAAATGTCTATCAGATGAATTTTTGGTAGCACCTTTCCAAGATATAAAGGTAAACAAATAATGTTAGTTTAAGTAAAGAAGGATTCAAAGACAGGATCCTAATATACTTGGGAACTGGAATCCAAAAGGAAGAGAATGTATCAATTATTCCAGTAAATCTCGAGGACGAGATTTTTATTAAGTTGGGGAGAATGTAACAACTCTCATCAAAAGTCATAATTATTAAATTAATTTGACCAATAGGAAACCCTAATTGAGACACCCAAGTGATTCTGAACAAACCCTAAAATTTTCATAAATTTCAGAATCAGGATTAGGGCCCCTAAAACTCAGGGGGGTTAAACCCTATTAACGATTATCCATATAAAACGTAGGCAGAAAGGAATTTTCAGAAACCGTCGACTCAGCTGAGCTAGTCCCACACGTGGCAACCCTATGCTAAAAAATAGTTCTTACGCGGGCCGCCTCAAGTTAGCTTAGATCTCACGCGGGCCGCCTAAGGGTCAAAATTCGGCTATAAATAGAGGAGTTTGGGACTTGATTCTGGGAGTTGAAACGACGAAGAAATTCGAAAAACACGCTGAGTTATGCTCTGTATACTTCAATTAACACACACAGGTCCCTAATTGAAGCCGCAATCAGGGTATTAGCACAATCGCTACTACGATTCATTGTCCGATCGATCAATATATCCAATGGATGTTTAAGTGCCGCCCACATTAGGGTTATACTTTATCGTTCGTCATTAATTTGACGGATCATCGTTAATTCGATGGATAAAGTATTGTACTTTGTCGTTCGTTGTTAATTCAACGAATCATCGTTAAATCGATGGATGAAGTATTGCACTTTGTCGTTCGTTGTGAGAATTTGATCTCGTGAGTTATCGTAAATGCTGGATTGATTACTAACCCTAAATTGTGTGCTTGTTATTGAAATTAGGATAAAGGCTAATCAGTAGGCTAGGCTCTGCCCGTATAAATCTGCAATGTGAGTCATTCTTCTTTTCTCACAGTTTGTGAGTTATTCTCTTTTTATCAACTATTTTACAATACCTCAAATTATTTTCAAGGTTATAATTACAGGGACTAAGTCGTGGATATCTTGA
Source organism: Helianthus tuberosus (assembly GCA_030545235.1). NCBI lineage: Eukaryota > Viridiplantae > Streptophyta > Magnoliopsida > Asterales > Asteraceae > Helianthus > Helianthus tuberosus. Next base: position 190,454,591 of record CM060409.1, read on the forward strand.
ATTACTGGTTAGTGGGGTATTGTGCACATTACTAATTTTCTCCCAGTTAGGTTCATTGACCTACTCGGGATAATCACTGTTGGGTTCATTGACCTACAGCGATAATCGTCACTATTTAGGTTCATTGATCTAAATAGTGGTATGACCATCGTCACCATTGTGACATGTCACCATTGTGACAGAATGCCAGATAAAAATAAGATAGAAGCCATTGTAATCGCTCTTATGCTGTAATTAATAACTATGCATCATTATGCAAAATAGAATGATTCACTCAGTATTTCCCGCTGATAAAACCTTTTTCAAACATGTTTCAGGTGACCTATTATGAATCAGGAAAAGTGCCATATAGCACTAGAAGCTCAAGAAAGTGGCTCAGTATAAAATAAAGAAACATGTTTTGTAAAATAAAAGATTTCTTTGTGAAATCACATGATTGTAAATTACTGGGTTTTATCCCGCGTTGTGAAATAAAATAATCGGGAAATATTTATATTTTAAAAGATCCTGATGAAAAACTTCCGCTGTCAAACTCAATTAATTAAATACCGCCTGCCCCGCGACTCTTGAAACGGGTCAAACCGGGTCATGGGCCGTGACAATGTTCCTCTGGATCCGTTGAACCATCATATAGCTTCATAGTTGGTATTTGGAACCTCTTGGGTATCTCAGCATCACAAATAGGTGGTGCAAAGCGAGATATCCTATGGCTACCATCTGCAATTTCAGGAATGGGTTTAACCACTCCTGGTACGCTGGATATCATATCCTTAAGCTTCTGTAACTCCCTTGCCATAGCCTGATTGATACCTGTATCCTGCATAGAGCCATGGTTAGTGTTATATGAATTATTAAAAGTGTTACCTCCCAGAGGATTCGTGTTTGGAATTCCAGATGTGAATCCATATTGACGGGACTCTGGTATGATTGAAGGACCAGAGGAAGCAATGGTCTGCATTACTATGAAGTCTCCTTGATGAACATCCGAGCTTGGGGGCTGCATACTTCTTAAGAATCCTTGATCCTGAAAGATGTTGGATCCTTGAGGCTGAGAGGATCCTTGAACCTGAAAGGATCCTGGAACCATAAAGGATCCTTGGACCTGAGAGGATCCTTGGACCTGGGAGGATCCTTGGACCTGGGAGGATCCTTGGACCTGGGAGGATCCTTGGACCGTGTGCATTCCCAAATATCCTCCTGAGCTGACGAATGATCCCTGATGCTGAAAAGAGGATCCCGATGGCTGAAAATAGGATCCCTGAGGCTGGGAGTGAGAGCCAAATGCTTGACTCATAGTTGCTGTTCCATAACGCCTTTCTGATGGACCACTTTGATACTGGATGCCCGGAACTGCTGATTGTAGGGTAGTTACAATTGGAGTGTCAAAATTCAATGACCTTGGCATCAGAGGAGAGTGATCCTCCACTGATTTCTTCTGTTTTTTGATATCACCAATCTTTTGGAGGATCCGTTTATTGGTTTTGTCCTGCTCTTGCATGCGATCCCTCATCTGCAAAATCAGATTAAAAAGATCATTAGTAGTAGGATTAGTGGAAACAGAAGAAGTTGGTGGTTTTGAGAAAATGGGGGTTTGTCTCTTCGCAGCATTTTCAGCATTCTTCTGGGATCCAGAAGGTGGTAGAGGCAAAGGAGGAACGCCTTGTGAAGAACTGATTGCCGGCATTGAACTTGAAGTGTTCTTCGCTGAGGAAGCCATCCGCTTGGTTGTAACGAATCGAAATGACCACAAAAATATGAATCTTCTTAGGAATGAAGCACCAATTGCCCCACGGTGGGCGCCAAACTGTTTTGGTCAAAAATCAAGCTAAGATAATGCAACCAAACTTTCTGTTATGAGGTATGATGCTTGAATCAATGAACAATGCTAAGGATCACTAAGAAATGTAATGAACAAGTGACACAATGATTTATACGAGGAAAAAACCCTTGATCAAGAGTTGATCTCCGGCATAAAAAACCTCGGGTGATGGAAACTACCGATCACCAACTCAGATTAAACAAAAATGTATTACAACTTTGGATGATAGCGAGCTTGTTACAAGGATCACTAGTGTGTTTTGTGCTAAAAAGTGTGTAATCGCTAAGCAAACTGTCGAGAGCTGATGAGAGCAGTTGCGAGTGTGTGTGTTAAGCTAAAAATAGCCAAGTGTTCTAATTTTACTCGCTATCCCCTTATAAATTTAGAAAATATCTAAGCTAACTAACTATCCGCATTTCATGCAAGTCTCCCACGAACTCCATAACGTCCATATTAGTCAAGCACGTGCGAAATAAATAGGGAATATGCTCCAGGAATATCGCCAAGACCAAGTCCAAGCTCGTACTCCTGCAAAACAACATCATATTCAAAGCAGACAATCCTTAGTGTAAGGATCCTTATGATGATCCTGGATCCTGATCCTACAATACTCTCTGAGGATCACTGATTCAGACAGAATTGAGGATCCTTAAGCGCAACAGTAACTGAGGATCACTGATCTTAGAAAAATCCTCCCCTAACATACCCCACTCCAGTCGATGTTAAGAAAGAAACTCCTGTTATTACTAGCTCCAAACCGCTCCCGGCTCCCAAGCCTACCCCGAGAACCCGTGCTTCTACTTCCAAGAAGAGGAAAGGTTCTGAGGTCAGCACCCCAGGTTCTAAAGGGTTCTCATATGAAGAACTCAGCTTCACTGACTCCTTAGAGCCGATGACATCCTTCCTCAACAAGGTAATATCCTGATACTATATCCTGTACACATATCCTGATAGAATATCCTTACAGGATATCCTGGTTAATGTATTTTGACTTATACCTGAATTTTACGTGCAGGGCCTCCAGCATCTGCTTCATCTTTACACCGATGCTTGCAGCACAAACAAGTTCCAAGAGGCCAGGATCAAACAGCTTGAGACCACTGTTGCCGACCAAGGCGCCATTGCTGAAGTCAAGACCCGACATTATGAGGACAAGTTGAAGAAGGTCACTCAGGATGCTGAGAAAAAGCTGGCTGCCGTTCAAGTGGAGCACGAACAGGCCATGGTCTCTTTCCGGGAAGGGATCAAGAACTCAGCTGTTGTCTCTCTGCTACAAGCTCACATCAAGATGGCTTATGAGGCCAAGGAGACAGGTCTTGAATGCCCAACCTGGCCGGTTGATTCCTGGGTGGCGAAGCTGAAGGAACTTGGAGGCAAAGCTGTGCCGCTTCCTGCTAAGACTGGTGAATCCTCTAAGTCAGCAGAGCCGGTGGACAAGGCTGGAGAAAAGAAGGACGCTGGGACGGATGCTGGTGAGGATGCTGCTCAGGATGCTGAGGCTGAGAAGACGGAGAAGGCTGGTGAAGATGCCGTTGTGTGAGGGCATTCAAGTGGGCGATGATGGATGTTGATGCCTAGGCCGGAGCCCACTTTTTTTAAATTTGAATGTTGGTGTGTAACCCTAAAACAATTTACTTTTCCTGCATTTTACTTTTCCTGCATTTGAACAATATGATGGCCAAAGGTGGAGGGATCCTGAGTTTCAGGACGAAGCCCTTGGTCATCAACGTTAGTATGCTTTACTTTTGGACAATATAACAGTTGGAGGTGGATGGGTCTCGGTTTGAGATGAAACCTTCAACTGTTAAGGAACTAATCGTGCTTTTGGTGGATGGACCTTGGTTTGAGGTGAAACCAAAAGCATAACTTTTGATATGTTAATAATTTTGGCTTTATTTCCGTTGTTACAACTTTACTGCATAAATTTTACTTATGAAAATAGTTTTGTTAGAACATTTTTGGGAACATATTGTAAGAGTATCCTGAGAGATACCCTGCTCAGGATACTGCCACATAACTTATAAAACTCAAGTTATCCAAATAAAAAGGAGAGACCATACCAAAGATTCCTAGAGAGTCAATTCCAATCTTCCATCATAGGAATGTCCCCAGTGCATATTTATAAGTTTTAATCCATCCTTTGAATTGTATGATGTATGTCCCCCGTGTTCAACATATTTGTAGACTTAGGAATGCCAGCATAGTCATACTTTAGCTATTCTATAGATAAATCCTGAATATCCTGGGGATAAACCCTTAATATCCTGGGGATAAACCCTTAATATCCTGGGGATAAACCCTAATTTTCATGCGCTACAGGCGGGAGTGTATAAACTCCAAGACTTAGAAAGGTGAAAACCTTTAAACCTTAGAGAGTATGAAAATACCCTTTCGTGAGAGAGGGTGATCAATCCTCATATACCTTTAGGATCCAGGATATAGCCAATAGTAACGAAATTGTCAGCCACTTTTACATGAACTGGTCCCGCTACCTTGAACTATCCCTAGATAACTTGTGCTCCAGGCGGGGTGTTTAAACCCAATTCGTAAGATGAATACCTTTAAACCTTTGAAGGGATTAGAATCCCTCATACGTGAGAGAAGGGTCCAATCCTCTAATCCTTCGAAATATCCTGAGCGTGTATCCTGGAGCTATATCCTGAGACATATTCTGCAAAAATAAACTTAAACTAAGGTGGGTGTTAGGTTGGCTAACACCCCTCCGATGCTTAAGTCAGTATTGGGTTCGAGATAATAAACAAATTCAAATATATTTAAAAGAGGTAGAATACATACCATTCTGAGATAGAAATTGAATTCTAATCTTACTTGAAATAGAGCTTTAAGTGTATAGCATTCCAGGATCTTGGTAGCATATCCCCCTCCATACTCTTGAGTCAGTATACTCATTTCCCTGATTCTGATTCAACCTCGTATGGTCCTTCCCACTTTGGAGCCAACTTTCCATCGGCAGGATTAGTAGTATTTTGAAAAGCCTTTCTTAATACCCAATCCCCAACTTGAAATCTTCTAGTCCTTATATTCTTGTTATATGCTCTGGATATCCTCTGTTGATATGCTGTCATCCTTAGCCTTGTTGCATCTCTTGCTTCGTCTACAGTGTCCAAATCTTGGCACAAAGCTTCAGGATTCTACTCAGGATCCCGGAGGATAGATCTTGCTGTAGGTATTACCATTTCTGTTGGGATCACTGCTTCTGCTCCAAATACCAAGGAAAACGGGGTTTGGCCAGTTGCATTTTTTACTGTTGTTCTATCAGCCCATAAAACAAAGGGTAGTTCTTCTGCCCATCTTCCTTTCTTAGCTCCTAGTCTCTTCTTCAAGTTGTTGACAATTATCTTGTTCGAGGATTCAGCTTGTCCATTTGCTTGAGGATGTACTGGAGTAGATGTGATCATTTTAATTCCCCAACTCTTGCAAAACTCAGTAGTCCTCTTACTTATAAACTGAGATCCATTGTCACAAATGATTTCAGCTGGTACTCCAAACCTGGTCAGGATATTCCTTTTTATGAAGGATACTACTTCTTGGTCTCTAACTTGAACAAATGCTTCAGCTTCAACCCATTTGGAAAAATAGTCAGTCATTGCTAGCATAAAGACTTTTCCTCCTGGAGCTTTTGGCAATTTTCCTACTATGTCCATCCCCCATTTCATGAATGGCCAAGGGGAAGTTATAGGATATAGTGGTTCAGCTGGTTGATGTAATATGTTACTGTGCCTTTGACATGCATCACATCTTCGAGCATATTATGTAGCATCTTTTTTCATTGTCGGCCAATAGTATCCTGTTCTTAATACTTTTGAGAATAATGACCTGCCCCCAGTGTGGTTACCACAATCCCCTTCATGTATATCCTGAAGCACTTCCTTAGTTTCAGGATCCTCCAAGCATCTCAGGTATGGTCCTGCAGGAGATTTCTTGTACAAAACATTATTTATAATGGTGAATCGCGATACCTTCATCCTAAATGCCTTAGGGTTTTCGTCTTTAGGGATGTGTCATTCCTTGAGATATCTTATGATTGGAGTCATCCTGGATGCTTGTTACCTCCTTATCCTGAGCTTTGAAGGGATCCACAGCAGGATACAGGATATGAAGTATCGGTATTTGGGTTCCCTCTGGTATCCTGACTGATGATCCTAGATTTGCCAGGGCATCCGCTTCAGCATTATCTTCTCTTGGTACCTGTTCAAGTGTAAAAACATCGAAATATCCTGCTAATTTTTTGAGAATATCGAGGTACTCGATTAACTTCTCACCTTTAACTGCATAGGATCCATTGAAATGATTAGTGGTTAACAAGGAGTCAACATATACTTGCAAATTCTTAATATTCATATTTTTAGCCAATTCTAATCCTGCAATTAAAGCCTCATATTCTGCTTCATTATTAGTGGCAGGAAATTCACACCTAATAGCTGTTAGGGGAGGATTTTCTAACAATTAGTGATCCTTATTCGTTATCCTAATTAGTGATCCTTACTTCTGTGACAGGTGGTGATCCTCAGAAGAGCTTCAGGATCAGGATCATGGATCACTTTAAGGATCCTCGTACTGACGATTGTTTACTTATGTTTTGTACTATCTCGCAGGTATAACAAGCTTGACCAAGTCTTGGCGACATTCCTGGAGAATATTCCCAAACTATTCTGCACGTGCTTGGCCAAAAATAGACGTTGTGGAGAACGTGGAGTCATGGCACGAAAGTCGGAAAGTTTGTTAGCTAGTTGTTTTCTTATTTTTAAAGGGGTAACGAGCTAGTTAGTAACACTTAGTCATTTTGGGAGTTACACACACACACTCATACAAACGTTCATACCAGCTCTCGTTCAAACACTTAGCGATTTCATACACCATATACACATTTCACGATAGTGATCCTTGTACCTAGCTCGTTACTATCCGAAGTTGTAAACATTTATTCATTTATTTGAGCTTGGTGATCGGTAGTTTCCATCACCCGGGGTTTTTTGTGCCGGAGATCAACTCTTGATCAAGGGCTTTTTCCCCGTATAAATCCTTGTGTTGTTTGTGCAAATTACATTGAAGTGATCCTCGTTATTGATATACATAATTAGCACCATACCCCGTAACAAAGAGTTTGGTTGCAATATCCTCAACAGATTTTCTGACCAAAACAGTTTGGCGCCCACCGTGGGGCAATTGGTGCTTCGTCCTTAGAAAAATACGCATTTATGTGCTCATTTCGGTTCACTACAACCAAGCAAATGGCTTCCTCAGCGAAGAATGCTTCAAACTTGATGCCTTCATTCACTTCTTCACAAGGCGTCCCTCCTTTGCCTCCACCACCTTCTGGATCCCAGAAGAATACCGAGAATGCTGCGAAGAAACCAACTCCCATTTTCTCAAAACCTCCAACTTCTTCTGCTTCTTACACTCCCACTACTAGTGACATGTTTACTTTGATTTTGCAGATGAAGGATCAGATACGGCAACAGGATAAGACCAATGAGAGGATTCTCAAAGAAATCGGAGATCTCAAGAAACAAAAGACAACGGCAGAGGATCATTCCCCACTGGTGCCAAAATCCTTGAATTTTGATACTCCGGTGATTACTTCTCAGCCATCAGTGGCTCCAGATGTTCAATACGTGGGTGGACCAAAAGGAGTGCACTACGGAACAACAACAATCACTCAGGCATCAGGTTCATATTTCCAACCAGCGGGATCCTATCCTCAGCATATGGGATCCCTCACGAATTCAGGAGGATATTCGGGAATGCAGCAGGTTCAAGGATCCTCCTTCGTTCCAGGATCATCCCAGGTTCAAGGATCCTCCTTCGTTCCAGGATCATCCCAGGTTCAAGGATTCTCCTTCGTTCCAGGATCATCCCAGGTTCAAGGATCCTCCTTCATTCCAGGATCATCCCAGGTTCAAGGATCCTCCTTCGTTCCAGGATCATCCCAGGTTCAAGGATCCTCCTTCGTCCCAGGATCGTCCCAGTATCAAGGATCCTTCCAGATGCCAGGATCCTTGAGGAGTTTGCAAACAGGAAGTTCAGATGTCCATCAGGGAGATTTTATTCCAATGCAGACCAATGCTTCTACTGGTCCCTCGATCATTCCAGAGCCTCAACAATATGGATTAACATCCATTCTTCCTAACTTGAATCCAATGGGAGGTAACACTTTTAATAATTCTCATACTACTAACCATGGTCTTATGCAGGATCCAGGTATCAATCATGCCATGGCTAGGGAATTGCAAAAGCTAAAGGATAGGATATCAAGTGTTCCGGGAGTAGTCAAACCTATCCCAGAGATTGCAGATGGGAGCCACAAGATATCTCGTTTTGCACCACCAATCTGTGATGCTGAGATACCCAAGAGGTTCCATGTGCCTACAATGAAACTGTATGATGGTTCGACAGATCCTGAAGAACACATAGCACAATACAGGGAGAGGATGGAGATCAATCCAATCCCGGAAAGGTTAAAGGAAGCATGCCTGTGCAAGGGATTCGGATCCACTCTTACTGGATCAGCTCTCAAATGGCTGCTAAGTCTTCCCCCCTATTTTATTACCTCTTTTGCTAACCTAGTTAACTTGTTTAATAATCAGTTTTCTTGTAGTAGAAAATTTGAACGATTAACTAGTGATTTATATAGGATAACCCAGGGTCATAATGAATCATTAAGGGATTACATTACCAAATTCAGTAAAGAATCCTTAGACATTCCCAACTTAGATATAGCTACGGCTGTTGAGGCCTTTAAAATGGGATTGCTTAGGGATTCGTCTTTCTATGATGATCTTGTTATGACACCATGCAGGAACTTAGATGAGGTAAGAACCCGAGCACTTAGGTTCATTCGGCTGGAGGATGACAAGAGGATCCAGGAGAGGTTAGCAGGATCCTCAAAGCAGGATAAGCAAGGATCCTCATTCAGGAACAACAAGTTCAGATCCTACAACAGATCTGATAACCAGAACGTGCATTCTATTGATCAAGAAGAGGATGATGAGGATTATCCTCCAATTTCTGAATATTGTTTTAGTGTTGATAACAATGAACTAATCCTTGCGATGCAGAGCCTAGGTGATAAAGCTAGATGGCCCAGAAAAAATGATAGGCCAGCTGCAACTAAGGATAAATCAAAGTGGTGTGCATACCATGAAGATTTTGGGCACCTCACAGAAGAATGCATTGCACTAAGAAAGGAAATTGGATACTTGTTGAGCAAGGGGCATCTAAAAGAATTGTTGGGAAGAAAAAAGTCAAGAACTCAGGATCCCTGAGAAGGCTCCAGCCCCTCCAGCAGATGCACAAGTGATAAACTTTATTTCTGGAGGATCAGACATTTGCGGTACATCCTTCTCAGCAGCTAAAAGGCATGCAAAGGAAACTAAAATGGATAATGGAGAAAGACCTGTTCGAACATCAAGTGTCTCCGAAGGAAAAGTCACAACCTTTGATGAGGATGATCGTGTTGATATCCAGGATCCTCATCATGATGGTTTGGTTATTACTCTTTTTATTTCTAACCATTTTGTCCGCAGGATCCTTATAGACGGAGGATGTTCAGTGAACATTATCCAGCTTGATGTTCTAAAGAAGATGGGTATCCCTGAATCAGATATCATACCAAGATCCTCCGTGCTTGTGGGATTTAGTGACGAAACTAAGAATACCCTGGGGGACATCAAACTCCCAATATACATTGAAGGCCTACACTCTTATCAAAAATTTTGTGTTATTGACTGTTTATCTTGTTGTAATGTTATCCTTGGCAGGCCTTGGATACACGATATGAAAGCAGTCCCATCTACTTACCATCAATGTGTGAAGCTCCCTAGTCCTTGGGGAATAGTGAAGATTGATAGTGATCAGCAGGAGGCTAAGAATTGCTACACTTCATCGATGAAACCAGCTTCGAAGTCAAGGGAGCAATAGCAATCAAGGTATCCTCCAAGGAATGTCTTGGAGGCCAGAGAGCAGGATGTGGTAGAAATCCTCATGGATCCTGATGATCCTGAATCCAAAATCTATATCGGATCAGGGATCCTTGGCGAAATGAAAGAAGACCTCGTATCCTTCCTCAAAAGGAGAAAGACTACCTTTGCATGGAAACACGAAGACATGACTGGTATATCCAAAGATGTTATCACTCATAAACTCGGCATTGACAGATCCTTCAAACCAATCCATCAAAGGAGAAGAAAGTTTGCACCGGAAAGGAATGCCATTATCCAAGAAGAGGTAGAGAAATTGCTCCGGGCAGGTATGATTAGAGAGGTCAAGTATCCAAGATGGTTGGCCAATGTGGTTGTTGTTCAAAAGAAAAACGGAAAGTGGAGGGTATGTGTCGATTTTACCGATTTAAATAAGGCATGTCCCAAGGATCCTTTCCCATTACCCCACATTGACTCCATGGTGGATGCAACTGCGGGTCATGAACTGTTAACTTTTATGGATGCTTCATCTGGATTCCAACAAATCCAAATGGAACCATCCGACCAAGAGGATACAGCCTTCATGACTCCAACTGGTATATACTGCTATATTGCTATGCCGTTCGGATTAAGAAATGCAGGTGCAACATATCAAAGGCTGGTGAATATGATGTTCAAGGATCAGATTGGACAGACTATGGAGGTCTACATAGATGATATGGTGGTAAAATCCTTAAAAGCTGAGGATCACCTAAGAGACTTGGAGGAAGCATTCGATATCCTTGACAAATATAACATGAAACTTAATCCTTCAAAATGTCATTTTGGTGTTAAAGCAGGTAAATTCTTAGGATATATGGTGACAAAGAGAGGCATTGAAGCTAGCCCGGAACAAATTAAAGCAATAGTGAACATCAAATCTCCGGCCAATGCTAAGGATGTTCAAAGGCTAACAGGAAGGATAGCAGCCTTGAACAGATTTATATCCAAGTCCTCCGAGAAGTGTAAAGAATTCTATGATATCCTAAGGAAGAACAAAAAGTTTGAGTGGACGGAGAAGCATGAAAATGCTTTAAAAGCCCTCAAAGATTACCTATCCTCGGCCCCGGCTTTGATGAAACCAGAAAAAGGCGATGTGTTATCCTTGTATCTTGCAGTATCCTCAAAAGCAGTAAGTGCGGTCCTTGTTAAGGATCATCAAGGTACACAACATCCTGTCTATTATGTAAGTAGAAGTTTACTTGATGCCGAATCCAGGTACTCACACCTTGAAAAGCTTATTCTTGCATTAATTATGGCATCTACTAAGTTAAGACATTATTTTGAAACTCATGTTATCATTGTTAAAACTAATTTTCCAATCAAGAATGTCCTCAGGAAACCAGAGATGTCAGGAAGGATGGCTAAGTGGGCAGTGAAACTGAGTGCATATGATATAAGATATGAGCCTAGGACAGCCATCAAATCCCAAGCATTAGCTGACTTTGTGGCTGATTTCAGTAGTGATTTACAAGAAGAAGCTGAGCTAGAAGTCCAGCAGCTAGAAGAGACCAAGGATCCTTGAATACTCTATACTGATGGATCCTCAAATGTCAAAGGCACGGGGCTTGGAATACTACTAAAATCGCCACAGGGGGACATAATACCCCATTCTATAGCTTGTGAGTTCCAAACCACCAACAATGAGGCTGAATATGAAGCCTTAATTGCTGGTTTGCAAATTGCTAAGCATATGGGAATCAGGTATCTTGAGGTACACGTAGATTCTTTGTTAATTACAAACCACTTTAATGGATCCTATGCTGTTAAAGGTGAAAAGCTAACCAAATATTTGGAGATAGTCAAAAGTTTGGCACTCTCTTTTGTTTACTTTAGTTTGTCACAGGTACCAAGGGAAGAAAATACAGAAGCTGATGCATTGGCTAATTTAGGATCATCCTTGAAGATCCCGGAGGATATCAAGATTCCTATTATCCATATCCTGACCCCGGCTATTGAGGATCATGTGGCTATGGAAATAGGAAATGATTCTGCAATAATCCCTAGTGAGGATACTCGATCCCATTCAGGATCAGGATCATGGATCTCACCAATTATGAAATACTTACAACATGGAGAGATTCCTACAGGAGAAAACCCTAGGGCTTTCAAATCTAAGGTATCTCAATTCACAATTTTAAATAATATGTTGTATAGACGATCTCTTGCAGGACCATACTTGAGATGCATTAAGGATCCTGAAATCCAAGAAGTTTTAAAAGACTTCCATGAAGGAGATTGTGGAAACCACACTGGGGGCAGGGCATTATTCTCAAGGATCCTGAGGACAGGATACTACTGGCCAACCATGAAGAAAGATGCTGTGGAGTATGCTAGAAGATGTGATCCTTGTCAGAGGCACAGCAATATCCTTCATCAACCAGCTGAATTATTGCATCCTATATCCTCCTCTTGGCCATTTATGAGATGGGGTATGGATATAGTTGGTAAGCTCCCTAAGGCACCTGGTGGAAAAGTATTCATGCTTGCTATGACGGATTACTTCTCCAAGTGGATAGAGGCTGAAGCTTTTGCCCAAGTCAGAGAAAAGGAAGTTATATCCTTCATTAAAAGAAATATTATAACTAGATTTGGAATTCCTTCTGAGATTATATGTGATAATGGTTCCCAATTTATTGGGGGCAGAACCACTAACTTTTGTGACAGCTGGGGGATTAAGATGATAACATCAACACCAGTCCACCCACAAGCTAATGGTCAGGCAGAATCATCCAACAAGATCATCATCAACAATTTGAAGAAGAAGCTTGGATCCAAGAAAGGGAAATGGGCAGAAGAACTACCCTATGTGCTTTGGGCTGATAGGACAACCCCTAAGAATGCTACTGGTCAAACACCATTCTCCTTGGTGTTTGGGGCAGAATCAGTGATCCCAACAGAAATGGTGGTTCCAACTGCAAGAACAAGTACCCGTGATCCTGAGGAGAATGATGAGAACTTGGCTCAAGACCTGGATACTATTGAAGAAATCAGGGATATGGCTAGGATAAGGATGGCCAGTTATCAGCAAAGAATGGCTGGTGCTTACAACAAAAATGTCAGGATCAGGAGGTTTCAAGTTGGAGAAATGGTATTAAGGAAAGCATTTCAGAATACCACCAATCCTACTGATGGAAAGTTAGCTCCAAAATGGGAAGGCCCTTATTTGATTGAAGCTGAAGCAGGAAAGGGGGCATATAGATTGCTAACCATGGAAGGTGATTTGCTACCAAGAGCTTGGAATGCTGTCCACTTGAAGAAATATTTCATGTGAGCAGGATCCTCATGGCACAGATGATCCTCATGATAGGGATATCCTTAAAGGATCCTCAAAGTATCGGTGATCCTTACTTAGGTAATATCCTAAACTTAAACTATTTCATTTCTTTATTTCCTCATATAAGGATAAGGGTCATGTATCCTTTATCCATCTCTCACGTGAGTTTAAGTTTTGAAAGTTCAGGTATCCTTAGCATAACATTGGTTATCTGCTGAAGCAATCCGTTCCTTGGGTTTAACCCCAGTTATTTGGGCTTGACCCCAGTTCCGCCTGTAGCGCACGATGATCCTGGTATAGTTCAAGGCATTGGGACCAGTACTCGTTTTAGGGGCTGATAATTCCATTGTTCTGGCTATGCTTAGGATCCTACGTATAATGGTAGACGTACCATACATCCGTTCCTAAGGTTTCTAACGTTTTCACGTTAGCTAAGGTTTCTAACGTTTTCACGTTAGCTAAGGTTTTGGCATTTTCATGTCACTAAGTTTGGATAGTCGCCAGTTAGGGCCATACTCCAGTTTACATACGATCCTTGGGCTTGTCCCCAGTTATCCTTGGGCTTGTCCCCAGTTATCCTTGGGCTTGTCCCCAGTTGCTAACTCTTTTCCTATGTTGGCTTAGTCCCAAGTTATGCTCTATTTCAGGTTCTTGAAGATAGGCAACTAGGGAACCTTGATCCTTACTTTACTCTAAGGTTTATCTTATAGTTATCCTTATTATGGTTAGGATCCTAACTTGGACCCTCAGGTATGATCCTTAACTATTTTTAATTCTATTCATTATTTGTTTGAATAACCCTTATACTTGACAACTGAACTAGTGATCCTTAAACTATATCACTTTTTAGAACTTATCGGTTATGGGATATGTGATCCTTGATCATATCCTAAACTTTTTGGATATCTATTTTAATTTTTCAAGGCTTGATAAGTATAAACAGAATGAACATTACAACAGTTGGAAAGTAAGATATTAACAAGGATAACAACACAAGATAAGCGACAAAAGTTAAGATTTTATTTATTAACAAAAAACTAACCCCTTAAGGTTGTCAAAATTACCTACCCAAGCATCCACCAGCAAAACGTGGCCCGTCCGCTGGGGTAGGTAAAGGGTGTCCATGATAATAAGTTCAAAAGTAGTGCAGGAATATGAAGGCGGCAGGATCACAATGGCTTCATCCCCCAAACAGAGGATCCCTCCACCAATTGCAATCCTGCCTATTGTCCAAAGGATCATACATGATCCTTAATCCTAAAACCTATTGTTCAAAGTACAAACCATTAAATTGTTCAACATCACAACCACAAAAAGCTACTACCAAATTTAAAAATTGGGCTCCGGCTACGTCTAGAAATGTCCATCATCGCCCAATCAAGCAGCCTAAACCTTTGCTGCATCACCACCTCCGGCTCCACTTGCTTCACCAGCTTCATCCTTGCTTCCAGCCTCAATTGTCAGGATCTCTTCAGCCTCCTCTTCATCACCCAATTCAGCCAGCCTTGCCTTCCATTCTTCAATTTCCCAGTTGCTTTTGTCGAAGGCAGGATCCTGAGCTTCCAAGGTCATTTGCAGCTTGGTCTTGTACATTGCTATGGCGGCAGAGACTTTGGCATCATCTGTGATCTCCTGCCTTTCATAGTCAAAATTAACCAGCACCTTAGCCATCTCCTGTTTGGTATCCTGGAGTTCCTTCCGAAGGTCAGCAAGGGCAAGATCCTTGAGCACGGCAACCTGTTGGAGGTCAGCAATCTTTTTGTCCAGCTCCTCGACATTCCCCACATAATCCTCAATTTCAGCAAATTTCTGCAAAAGAAAAAGATAAAGTAGTTCAAGATCAGGTGATCCTCTTACAAGTAGGATAACAAGGCAGAGTTGGTGATCCTTACATCATTGAAATACTCGAGGAATTGGTGGCGGATAAGGGGCAGACCCTGCAAATCCTCAGCCTCGGAGGCCTTTCTCTTCTTGATTCCCTTTCCTTTGAGGGGTGCCTTGGGGATTGAGGCTGTCGGGCTGGCAGTAACCTTTCTTTTAGAGGATTTGACAGTGGTGAGATCGGTGACACTGAACCTTGAAGCAGCTTTGGCAGATTTTCCAGCACCTACACAACCAAAACAAGATAAGTATCTTCACTTAACTTATATTTTACTATTTATTTAAACAAGGATACTTACTTGACATCGTGACAGAGCCTGAGGATACCTCCTGTGAATCTTGGGTTGTTGTCTTGAAAGTTCTAATTTCAGGATCGAGTTTCCAGAAAGCAGCAAGCCTTTCCCTGGTTGCGGATGTTGTGAGGAGATGTGAAAAAGAGATAGCTGCATGATACAAGACAAACAGGGTTAGTGATCCTATCACATGAACAAGACTACCTGGTGATCCTTCTCATGATCCTCCGGCCTACCATTGGTGGACCATGTCTTTGGTAGATCCTCTCCGTTTAAAATGGTATCCCTTCTTACAAAGAAGAAGCGACGTTTCCAATCTTTGTCATTCTTGGTGACTTTGAGAAGGGGATGTTCTGCACCGGGTTTTCTCTTAAACAAATAACGATGGGAACCAAAGGTAGTAAGATCATACAGTTCTGCCAATTCCGACATTCCTAAATCAACGCCTTCCTGCTCGATGATCCTCTCTAGGGTATACAAAACCCTCCAAATCATCGGCATGGCTTGGATATAAGAAATGCCGGTAAGGGAAAAGAAGAATTGTGTGAATTCTGGGAAAGGATAGGTGTACCCTATAGTGAATGGAGTAGCTGGAAAGGCAACCCATGTTTCAGAAACATAGTCGCTAAGAACAGTGGGATCAAAGGGTTTGAAAAAGGCATTCGCCGGAAAACGGTGACGGATTTTATCTACTTGTGCATCGTTAAAACAACACCTCTCATTCGCTGAGTCTTTGATGATTTTTTGACTCTTCAAAGGGCTATCCTTCTTGTGATCCTTGCCCGGTGAGCTTCGGAGCATCATTCTTAGAGCGATGGTGGTAAAGAAAGAAAAACATAGTAAGAAAAGGAAAAAGAGAAGAAAGAGATACCTGATTGATCGTCGACTGAGAATTTAAATGGAGTTTCTTTCAAATTTGAATGCATAATGATCCTATCTATATCTCTATTTATAATTATGATTCTGCAGGGTAGTCACTTCTATGATGTCATGATCGTAACGGCTAGTCCTATTCTAACGGCTATATATCCGTTAGTTTGTTGCGGATAAGATCAGTAAAACATAACTCGTTAATTTTACAAATTACTCCTTATATTTTGGGGGCAATTGTTAGGGGAGGATTTTCTAACAATTAGTGATCCTTATTCGTTATCCTAATTAGTGATCCTTACTTCTGTGACAGGTGGTGATCCTCAGAAGAGCTTCAGGATCAGGATCATGGATCACTTTAAGGATCCTCGTACTGACGATTGTTTACTTATGTTTTATACTATCTCGCAGGTATAACAAGCTTGACCAAGTCTTGGCGACATTCCTGGAGAATATTCCCAAACTATTCTGCACGTGCTTGGCCAAAAATAGACGTTGTGGAGAACGTGGAGGCATGGCACGAAAGTCGGAAAGTTTGTTAGCTAGTTGTTTTCTTATTTTTAAAGGGGTAACGAGCTAGTTAGTAACACTTAGTCATTTTGGGAGTTACACACACACTCATACAAACGTTCATACCAGCTCTCGTTCAAACACTTAGCGATTTCATACACCATATACACATTTCACGATAGTGATCCTTGTACCTAGCTCGTTACTATCCGAAGTTGTAAACATTTATTCATTTATTTGAGCTTGGTGATCGGTAGTTTCCATCACCCGGGGTTTTTTGTGCCGGAAATCAACTCTTGATCAAGGGCTTTTTCCCCGTATAAATCCTTGTGTTGTTTGTGCAAATTACATTGAAGTGATCCTCGTTATTGATATACATAATTAGCATCATACCCCGTAACAAAGAGTTTGGTTGCAATATCCTCAACAGATTTTCTGACCAAAACAATAGCCTGGGGTAATATGTCCCCCTGTGGCGATTTTAGTAGTATTCCCAATCCTACTCCTCTAACATTAGATGCACCATCAGTATATAATGTCTAGGATTCTGAGGTTTCTCCTAATTGTTGGACTTCTTGGTCCACTTCATCCTGAATATCACTACTGAAATCAGCCACAAAGTCAGCTAGAGCCTGTGATTTTATGGCATTTCTAGGTTCATATACTAAGTCATAAGCACTTAACTTCACTGACCACTTAGCCATTCTGGCTGACATCTCAGGTTTCCTAAGCACATTTTTAACAGGATAATTGGTTTTAACATGAATCCTATGTGTCTCGAAGTAATGTCTAAGCTTTGTCGATACCATAACTAGAGCCAATATTAATTTTTCTAAATGAGAATATCTAGTTTCAGCATCTAATAAACTTTTACTAACATAATAGACAGGATACTGCTGACCTTCATGATCCTTTACAAGGACGGCACTTACAGCATTCCCTGATACTGCGAGGTATAGGTATTTTGGTCGAAAATCAAGCAAAGATAATGCAACCAAACTTTTTGTTGTGAGGTGTGATGCTTGAATCAATGAACAATATTAAGGATCACTCAGTAATGTAATGAACAAATGACACAGAGATTTAGATAAGGGAAAAGCCCTTGATCAAGAGTTGATCTCCGGCATAAAAAACCTTGGGTGATGGAAACTACCGATCACCAGCTAAGATTAAACAAAAATAAGTTTACAACTCGGGATGATAACAAGCTTGTTACAAGGATCACTAGTGTGTAATGTGCAAAAAAGTGTATGAAATCGCCAAGTATTGCTTGAGAGCTGACTGAGAACTGTTATGAGTGTGTGTGGTTTTTGCTAAAATTAGCTAAGTGTTTTCTATAAGCTTGTTATCCCCATTTAAATTAGAAATAACTAGTCTAACTAACTATCCGATAATCATGCAAGCTCCCCACGATCTCCACAACGTCTATAATGGTCAAACACGTGCGGAATCTTTAGAGAATATGCTCCAGGAATTTCGTTGAGACTTGGTCCATGCCTTTGCTCCTGCAAAACAAGTTTACGTACAAGGAAGACAATTGTTAGTAGTAGGATAACAACAGTGATCCTGAATCCTGATCCTGCAACACCTGCTGAGGATCCTTAATTCAAACAGAATTGAGGATCCATGATCCTGGTAGCACTTGAGGACCCGTGATCCTTAGGATTTAGAAAATCCTCCCCTAACAATTGCCCCCAAAATATAAGGAGTAAAGTGTAAATTGTCGAGTTATGTTTTCTTGATCTTATCCGTAACAAACCAACGGATATATAGCCGTAACAAACCAACGGATATATAGCCGTTGTAATCTGACTAGCCGTTACCGATCACACGTCATTGAAGCGACGTCCCTGCAGAATCATGATTATAAATTGAAGTTAGAGATAAGGGTCAATGTGCATTTAAATTCGAGCAAAACTCCCTTTAAATCCACATTTGAAGATCAAGCAGGTACTTCTCTTTCCTCTTTCTCTTCTCCTTTTTACTCTGTTTCTTTTTCTTTCTCAAAATCTTCAAATCACCATGAAGCTAAGATCATCCCCTGCTAAGGATCATCGAAAAGATAGTCCCTTAAAAAGCCAAGGGATCATCGAAGACTCTCCGAAGGAACGTTGCTGCTTTACCGATCCTGAGATCGACAGGATCCGTCATTGCTTTCCCGCAAGCACTGTTTTCAAACCCTTTGACCCTACCATCTTGAGTGATTTTATCTCTGAAACCTGGGTTGCATTTCCAGTCACCCCGTTCTCGATAGGATACTCCTATCCTTTTCCTGATTTTACCCAATCTATCTTCCCCCTTACCGGCATATCCTATATCCAGGCTATGCCAATGATGTGGAGGGTTCTATTTACCCTTGAAAGGATCATTGAGCAAGAGGATACTGAGTTGGGAATGTCGGAGTTGTCTGAACTTTACAACCTTGTGAGCCACGGTTCACACCGCTTTCTCTTCAAACACAAGCCCGGTGAGGAACACCCAATCCTCAAGATCACCAAAAATGATACTAAGTGGAAGAAACGTTTTTTCTTCGTCAGGAGGGATTCTATCCCGGATGGGAAGGATCTCCCAAGAAAATGGGCCACTCATGGTAGGATAGAGGATCCTTATAGAAGGATCATAGGATACCCTGTTTTTGCTGAGGATCACTAACCCCTTTGTTTCTATTTTGCAGCAATTTCTGTTTCACACATCATTACATCACCTGCAACCAAGGAGAGGATCACCGCTTTCCGAAATCTTGATCCTGCAATAAGATCGTTTCAAGTAAACACCAAGGATTCTCAAGAGGTATCCTCAGGCTCCGTTACAATGTCAAGTAAGTATCCAAGTTTATATATGATTAAATATTGAAATGCAAATAAAACAAGAATACTTATCTGTTGTTTTGAATTAATAGGTGCTGGAAAATCCTCAAGGTCTGCCTCCCGCTTCAGTGTCACCGATCTTACTGCTGTTGGTCCCAGGTCTGGGAAGAAGAAGACGGCTGCTAGCCCAAGTGCTGTGGTTCCAAAGCCTACCACCTCCAAGGGGGGAAAGAAAAGAAAGGCCTCCGAAACTGACAATCTTGAAGGCTTGCCTCTAATTCACCACCAATTCCAAGAGTACTTCGCTGATGTAAGGATCACTAACCCTGGCTGATTATCCTGCCCACTTGAGGATCACGTGATCCTAAATTTTACCTTGTCTTTTCTTGCAAAAATTCGCCGAGGTCGAAATGCTGTTTGATGCTTATGTTGAGGAAGCGGAGCAAAAGCATCTGGAGTATCAAAAATTCTTCCTTGCCAAAGATCAAGCTATCTCCCGCCTTGAGAAGGATCTTGCTCTCGCAAAGCAGGAGGTGGTCATGGCCCAGATAAATGTTGATCACGAGAACCACGACCTGCTGGAGGATTCTAAAGTCTCTGCTGCCATCCCCATGTACAAAATCAAGCTTCAAATGGCTCAGGAGGCGGAGGATCCTGACTTCGACAGGACCACTTGGGATAAGGAGGCCTGGAAGGCAAAGCTGGCTGAGCTTGAGGACGAGGAGGAGGCTACTGAGGTCTTGGCAATTGAAGCAAGTGGCAGTGGAAAGGATCAGGCTGATGGTGCTGCTGGTGGTGATGCAGCCAAGGTTTGAGCTACTGAAATGGGCGATGATGGATATTTCTAGACGTGGCTGGAGCCCATTTTTTAGGATTTGATAGTGTTTTTTTGGTTATGATGTTTTGAAACAATGTTGGGTTGTAATTTGAACAATAGTTTTTAGGATTATGGATCAAGGATCCTTAGACAATAGGTAGGATAATAGGTGGTGGAGGGATCCTCTGTTTAGGGGATGAAGCCACTTGTTATCCTGCCATCTTATATTTCATGCACTTCAAAGACCTATTAACAATGGACACCCTTTACCTACCCCAGTGGACGGGCCACGTATTGCTGGTAGATGCTTGGGGTAGGTAATTTTGACAACCTTTGAAGGGTTAACGTTTGTGAATAAAAATAACTTTAACTTTTTGGCTATTTCCCGTGTTGTTATTCTTGTGAATTCCTTATTTTTCAACTGTTGTTATGTACTTTGTTTGAGTTTGTAAGTAAAGGATAAAGGTTTAGTAAATCATGTTTAAAAGTTTTAGGATACGATCAAGGATCATATATCCTATAGTCAATAAATTTAGAAAAGTTATATAACTTAAAGATCATTAGTTATGTTGTCAAAGGATAAGGGTCACTTAGATAAATAATGAATAAAATCAAAGTGATTAAGGATCATACCTGAGAATCCAAGTTAGGATCCTAACCCTTTAACATTCATAATCAGGATAACCAAAAGACAAACCTTAGTAAAAGGTAAGGATCAGGGATCCTTAGCTGTTTAACTCCGAAAGCCTGAAACAGAATATAACTTGGGACTAAGCCAATATAAGAGAAAAGTTAGTAACTGGGGACAAGCCCAACAATTCTGGGGACAAGCCCAATATACTGGGGACAAGCCCAAAGGATAACTGGGGACAAGCCCAAAGGATAACTAGGGACAAGCCCAAAGGATCGTGTGTAAACTGGAGTATGGCCCTCACTGGCGACTATCCAAACTTAGTGACATGAAAATGCCAAAACCTTAGCTAACGTGAAAACGTTAGAAACCTTAGGAACGGATGTATGGTACGTCTACCATTATACGTAGGATCCCGGATACAGCCAGTACAATGAAATTGTCAGCCCCTAAAGCGAGTACTGGTCCCATTGCCATGAACTGTACCAGGATCATCATGTGCTGCTGGCAATACTGGGGACAGGCCCAAAAACTGGGGACTAGCCCAAATAACTGGGGTCAAGCCCAAATAACTAGGGTCAAGCCCAAATAACTGGATACTTTTGTGGATACCCAATCCTTTGTTAAGGATACCTAAACCTTCTGCAAAACTCAGAATCATGTGAAAGGAGGATAAAGGATCCAGGATCCTTATCCTTGTTTATAAGACAATTAAAGAATGAAATAGTTTGAGATTAGATCATTACCAAAATGAGGATCCCCTGTCCTGTAAGGATCCTTCGAGGATACTTGTTAGCTAAGGATCATGAATCCTTATTACATGAAGTATTTCTTCAAGTGGGTAGCATTCCAGGCTCTTGGTAGCAAATCACCTTCCATTGTTAGCAATCGATATGCCCCCTTTCCTGCCTCAGCTTCAATCAAATAGGGGCCTTCCCACTTTGGTGCTAACTTCCCATCAGCAGGATTGGTGGTATTCTGAAATGCTTTCCTTAATACTATATCACCAACTTGGAATTTCCTGATCCTAACATTCTTGTTGTAGGCTCCAGCCATCCTTTGTTGATAACTGGCCATCCTTATTCTTGCCAAATCCCTGAGTTCTTCTATAGGAATCTCTCCATGTTGTATGTATCTCATGATTGGAAGGATCCATGATCCTGAATGAGATTGTGTATCATCACTAGGGATGATTGCAGAATCCTCTCCTATCTCCATGGCTACATGATCCTCAATAGCAGGGGATAGGATGTGGACAATAGGGATCCTGATATCCTCTGGAATCTTCAAGGATGATCCTAGATTGGCCAATGTATCAGCTTCTGCATTCTCTTCTCTGGGTACCTGTGTCAAACTAAAGGAAACAAAAGAGAGTGCCAATTCTTTGACTATCTCTAAATATCTGATTAGTCTTTCACCTTTAACAGCATAGGATCCATTAAAGTGATTAGTAATTAACAATGAATCTACATGTAGCTCAAGATATCTGATCCACATATGCTTGGCAATTTGCAAACCAGCTATCAAGGCTTCATACTCAGCCTCATTGTTAGTAGTTTGAAACTCACAAGCTATGGAGTGGGGTATTATGTCCCCCTGTGGTGATTTTAGTAGTATTCCAAGTCCTGTTCCTTTGACATTAGAGGCTCCATCAGTAAAAAGTATCCAAGGATCCTTAGTTTCTTCCAGCTGTTGGACTTCTAACTCAGCTTCCTTTTGCAAGTCACTACTAAAATCTGCCACAAAGTCAGCTAAGGCTTGGGATTTGATGGCAGTCCTTGGTTTATATCTTATATCATAAGCACTAAGCTTCACTGCCCACTTAGCCATCCTTCCTGACATTTCAGGTTTCCTGAGAACATTCTTAATTGGAAAATTAGTCTTAACAATAATGGCATGAGTTTCAAAATAATGTCTTAATTTAGTGGATGCCATAATTAATGCAAGGATAAGTTTTTCTAAATGTGAATACCTGGATTCAGCATCAAGCAAACTCTTACTTACATAATAGACAGGATGTTGTGTACCTTCGTGATCCTTAACAAGGACCGCACTTACTGCTTTAGAGGATACGGCTAAATACAAGGATAATATATCCCCTTTTTCTGGTTTCATCAAGGCAGGGGCTGAGGATAGGTAATCCTTGAGAGCTTTGAGAGCATTTTCATGCTTTTCAGTCCATTCAAATTTCTTGTTCTTCCTCAAAATGTCATAGAATTCCTTGCATTTTTCTGAGGATTTGGATATGAACCTGTTCAAGGCTGCGATCCTGCCTGTCAATCTTTGCACATCCTTAGCATTGGCAGGAGATTTGATATTCACAATAGCCTTGATTTGCTCTGGACTTGCTTCAATGCCTCTTTTTGTCACCATATAGCCTAGGAATTTACCTGCTTTGACACCAAAGTGACACTTGGAAGGATTTAGTTTCATATTAAATTTATCAAGGATATTGAATGCTTCCTCCAAGTCTCTAAGGTGATCCTCAGCTTTCTTGGACTTAACCACCATGTCATCTATATAGACTTCCATAGTGTGTCCAATTTGTTCCTTGAACATCATATTGACTAGCCTTTGATAAGTAGCACCTGCATTCCTTAGTCCAAATGGCATAGCAATATAACAATATATACCAGTTGGGGTCATAAAGGCTGTATCCTCTTGATCGGATGGTTCCATCTGAATTTGTTGAAATCCAGATGAAGCATCCATAAAAGTCAACAACTCATGACCCGCGGTAGCATCCACCATGGAGTCAATGTGGGGTAATGGGAAAGGATCCTTAGGACATGCCTTGTTTAAATCAGTAAAATCGACACATACCCTCCACTTTCCATTTTTCTTTTGAACAACAACCACATTGGCTAACCATCTTGGATACTTAACCTCTCTTATCATACCTGCTCGAAGTAGTTTATCTACCTCTTCCTGGATAATAGCATTCCTTTCAGGTGCAAACTTCCTCCTCTTTTGATGAATTAGCTTGAATGACCTGTCAATGCCAAGCTTTTGAGTAATTATATCTTTAGATATACCTGTCATGTCCTCATGCTTCCAGGCAAAGGTAGTTTTCCTCCTCTTAAGGAAGGATACTAGATCCTGTTCAATGTTGTTGAGGATCCCTGATCCTATGAAGACTATGGATTCAGGATCATGAGGATCCATAAGGATTTCCTTCACATCCTGTTCTCTTGCCTCCAAGACATCTCTTGGAGGATGCTTTAATTGCTATTGCTCCCTTGGTCTCGAGGCCGGCTTCATTGATGATGTGTAGCAATTCTTAGCTTCTTGCTGGTCACTCTCAATTTTCACCACCCCCCATGGACTAGGAAGCTTCACGCACTGATGATAAGTAGATGAGACTGCCTTCATGTCATGTATCCATGGCCTGCCAAGGATAACATTACAACAAGATAAGCAATCTATAACACAAATTTTTTTTATAAGAATGGAGTCCTTCAATATAGATAGGGAGTTTGATGTCCCCCAATGTATTCTTGGTTTCTCCACTGAATCCCACAAGAACAGAGGATCTTGGGACAATTTCTGATTCAGGAATGTTCATCTTCTTGAGGACATCAAGCTGAATGATGTTCACTGAGCTTCCTCCATCTATCAGGATCCTACGAACAAAATGGTTAGAAATACACAGAGTAATAACAAGACCATCATGATGAGGATCCTGAACATCAAGACGATCATCCTCATCAAAAGTTATAATTTTATCCTTGGTAACAGTGGAGGTCCGGATGGGTCTATCTTCATTATCCATCTTGGTTTCCTTGGCATGTCTTTTGGCTGCCGAAAAGGATGTACCACAAATGTCTGATCCACCGGATATGAAGTTTATAACTTGTGCATCTGCTGGAGGAGCAGGGGTCTTTTCTGGGATCCTTTCAGGATCCTGGATCCTTGACTTCTTTCGTCCCAAAAGCTCCTTCAAGTGCCCCTTGCTTAACAAGTAACCAATTTCTTTTCTAAGTGCAATACACTCTTCAGTGAGATGTCTGAAATCCTCATGATATGCACACCATTTGGATTTGTCTTTTGTAGCAGCTGGTTTATCACTTTTCCTTGGCCACCTAGCTTTCTCACCTAGATTCTGCATTGCAAGAATTAGCTCATTGTTATCAACAGAAAAACAGTATCCTGCCAATCTCTCCTGGATCCTTTTGTCATCCTCTAGACGGATGAACCTAAGGGCCCTGGTTCTTACTTCATCAAGATTCCTGCATGGGGTCATAACAAGATCATCATAGAACAATGAATCCCTAAGCAAACCCATTTTCAAGGCTTCTACCGCCGTAGCTATATCCAGGTTAGGGATATCTAAGGATTCTTTACTAAACTTAGTGATGTAATCTCTAAGTGATTCATTTTGACCTTGTGTTATCCTATATAAATCACTAGTTAATCGTTCAAATTTTCTGCTACACGAGAATTGACTATTAAACTAATTAACTAGATTAGCAAATGAAGTAATAGAGTAAGGGGGAAGACTTAGCAGCCATTTAAGAGCAGATCATGTGAGTGTAGATCCAAAACCCTTGCATAGACATGCTTCTTTTAACCTCTCAGGAATTGGATTGATCTCCATCCTCTCCCTGTATTGAGCTACATGTTCCTCTGGATCCGTTGAACCATCATATAGCTTCATAGTTGGTATCTGGAACCTTTTGGGTATCTCAGCATCACAAATAGGTGGTGCAAAGCGAGATATCCTATGGCTACCATCTGCAATTTCAGGAATGGGCTTAACCACTCCTGGGACGCTGGATATCATATCCTTCAGCTTCTGAATTCCCTAGCCATGGCTTGATTGATACCTGTATCCTGCATAGAGCCATGGTTAGTGTTATAAGAATTATTGAAAGTGTTACCTCCCGGAGGATTCAGGTTAGGAATTGCAGATGTGAATCCATATTGACGGGATTCTGGTATGATTGAAGGACCAGAAGAGGCAATGGTCTGCATTGGAATGAAGTCTCCTTGATGAACATCTGTGCTTGGGGGTTGTACACTTCTCAAGAATCCTTGATCCTGAAAGATGTTGGATCATTGAACCTGAGAGTATCCTTG
This sequence comes from Helianthus tuberosus, assembly GCA_030545235.1. NCBI lineage: Eukaryota > Viridiplantae > Streptophyta > Magnoliopsida > Asterales > Asteraceae > Helianthus > Helianthus tuberosus. Next base: position 190,480,554 of record CM060409.1, read on the forward strand.
AGGCTGAGAGGATCCTGGGACCTGAAATGAGGATCCTTGAACCTGAGAGGATCCTTGAACCATGGAGGATCCTTGGACTCCTGAGGATCCTTGAACCTGTGAGGATCCTCGGACCTGAGAGGATCCTTGAACTGTATGCGTTCCCATGTATCCTCCTGAGCTTGCAAAGGATCCCGGATGCTAGAAAGAGGATCCCGAAGGCTGAAAATAGGATCCTTGAGGCTGGAAGTGAGACCCAAAAGCCTGACTCATAGTTGTTGCTCCATAACGCCTCCCCACCGGTTTAGTTTGGAACTGGACGTCTAAGGCTACAGATTGCTGGGCAGTTATAGCTGGAGTGTCGAAATCCAGTGACCTCGGTATCAGAGGAGAGTGATCCTCCCCTGATCTCTTCTGTTTCTTGATGTCAGCGATCTCCCAGAGGATCCTTTCGTTGGTTTTTTCCTGCTCTTGTACATGATCCCTCATCTGCAAAATCAAAGTAAAAAGATCACTAGTAGTAGGATTAGAAGAAACAGAAGAAGTTGGTGGTTTTGGAAAAATGGGGCTTTGTCTCTTTGCAGCATTTTCAGCATTCTTTTGGGATCCAGAAGGTGGTGGAGGCAAAGGAGGAACGCCCTGTGAAGAACTCATTGCCGGCATAGAGCTTGATGTGTTATTTGCTGAAGAAGCCATCTGCTTGGTTGTAATGAACCGAAATGATCACAAGAATAATAATTTCTCAAGAACGATGCACCAATTGCCCCACGGTGGGCGCCAAACTGTTTTGGTCAAAAATCAAGCAAAGATAATGCAACCAAACTTTTTGTTGTGAGGTGTGATGCTTGAATCAATGAACAATATTAAGGATCACTCAGTAATGTAATGAACAAATGACACAGAGATTTAGACTAGGAAAAAGCCCTTGATCAAGAGTTGATCTCCGGCATAAAAAACCTCGGGTGATGGAAACTACCGATCACCAGCTAAGATTAAACAAAAATAAGTTTACAACTCGGGATGATAACAAGCTTGTTACAAGGATCACTAGTGTGTAATGTGCAAAAAAGTGTATGAAATCGCCAAGTATTGCTTGAGAGCTGACTGAGAACTGTTACGAGTGTGTGTGGTTTTTGCTAAAATTAGCTAAGTGTTTTCTATAAGCTTGTTATCCCTATTTAAATTAGAAATAACTAGTCTAACTAACTATCTGATAATCATGCAAGCTCCCCACGATCTCCACAACGTCTATAATGGTCAAACACGTGCAAAATCTTTAGAGAATATGCTCCAGGAATTTCGGTGAGACTTGGTCCATGCCTTTGCTCCTGTAAAACAAGTTTACGTACAAGGAAGACAATTGTTAGTAGTAGGATAACAACAGTGATCCTGAATCCTGATCCTGCGATACCTGCTGAGGATCCTTAATTCAAACAGAATTGAGGATCCATGATCCTGGTAGCACTTGAGGACCCGTGATCCTTAGGATTTAGAAAATCCTCCCCTAACAATAGGGATAGTGGTTCACCATTTTCAGGTTTCATCAATAGAGGTGCAGTTGAAAGATACTGCTTCAAATCCTGCAGGGCTGCTTCATGCTTCCCTTTCCATTCGAACTTCTTGTTTTTCTTCAGGATATCATAAAATTCCTTATATTTTTCCGAGGATCTTGAGATAAATCTGTTCAATGCCGCTACTCGTCCCGCCAGTCTTTGAACATCCTTCATATTGGTAGGTGACTTGATACCTAAGATGGCTTTGATCTGTTCTGGGCTAGCTTCTATCCCTCTTTTAGTTACCATATATCCTAAAAACTTTCCTGCTCCAACTCCAAAATGGCACTTGGCAGGATTTAGCTTCATATTATATTGATCCAGGATATCAAATGCTCCCTTAATATCCTGGAGGTAATCCTCAGCTTTCTTAGATTTTACCACCATATCATCAATGTACACCTCCATGGTGTCCCCCAGCTTGTCTTTAAACATCATTGTTTTGGTCAAAAATCAAACAAGGATAATGCAACCAAATCTGATTTTGTGAGGTATGATGCTTGGTTAATTGTATGAACGACAAGTATATGAAATCAACGATGAACACCGAGATTTATACGAGGAAAAAGCCCTTGATCTTTAGAAGATCTCCGGCATAAAAAACCTCGGGTGATGGAAACTACCGATCACCAAATATATTGCAAAAACGATAATGATCCTTGTACAACTTCGGAAGAAAACAAGCTCAATACAATTAATTGCTAGTGTAAGTGTGTGTTTTTGCTAAGGGTTTGCAGAGAATTCGAGTGTTATGTGTTTTTTCTGTGGTGTGTACGACTTATGCCTCAAATGAGCTTGTTTCCCCTTAAAATATAAGAAATATCAATTAACAAACTTTCCTAAAAAGGTGGAAATGGCCCATGTTCTCCAAAAACGGTTATATTTCATCAAGCATGTGCCATATGAACGAATATTCCCCGAAATTCCAGCTAAGAATGAGTCCACTACATCCATTACCTGCATTTAAACATTAAAAACGTGACAATTGTTAGAAAACATAAGTTCTGTTAAGGATCCTGGATCCTCAGACTCTGGATCCTCAGACTCTCTGCATCATCCATTAAGGATCCGTAATCCATGCCCAGTCTCAGGATAGATGATCCTTAGCATAAAATTCATGCCCTAACAATTGCCCCCAATATGGCAGTTGTGATAAGGATTCACAGCTGTCATATTTCCGTTAGAAGCGGACTAGACGTTGCTGCTGGTAACTAGTCGTTATACTGTCTGTCGTCACTGATAAGACCTGCTATAATCATCATTGCAAAATATAGAGTTAGAGATAACTCCTCAAATGCCTTTACAGACAAGAAGATCCTTCTGTTTGTGGAGAATGAATCCTTCTACACAGTTCGCTATTAACCTTCCTGCACTTTAATTTCTGCATAGACACTTTAACTGTTAGATAGCCTTATCCGGCCTGGGTGGATGGTCCACGGTTTTGCTGGTGAAATCCAGGCCAGATGATTTGATACATAATGAATGGGTAATAACATTAAACATTTTTAGCTACAACTGTTGTTGTTTCTTTCCTCTTTATTTTTCATGTATGCTTTCTATTTTCAAAGATATCATCGCCAAACAATTGGAAAGTTATTGGAAATCTGATGATAATGTTAAACTTTTAACAGAAAACTTGAAGTGTTCATATAAATGTGGATCAATGATCCTTAACCAAAAAGGATAAGAGACAACTTGCAGCTTAAAAAAAGTTAGAATATAACATACTAGAGAATCCAAGTTAGGATTCTATATCCTTGTAAACTAATACTGAATAAAATGTGTGAAAAGTAAAGTTTCCAGGATCCAGGATCCTTATTGTCAGAACTTGTATAACTTTAGAGCTCCAAGATCCTATAAGAAAAACAAACTTGGGACAAAGCCAAATAATTAGGAATGAACCCATAATAACTAGGGACAAGCCCAAATAAACTAGGGACAAGCCCAACAAACTGAGGACAAGCCCACATAAACTGGGGACAATCCCAACAAACTGGGTACAAGCCCACATAAACTGGGGACAAGCCCAACAAACTGGGGACAAGCCCAAATAAATTGGGGATAAGCCCAACAAACTGGGGACAAGCCCAAATAAACGGATGTAAACAGGGGTCAAGCCCAAATAAACTTGTGTAAACTGGAGTATGGCCCTCACTGGCGACTATCCAAACTTGAGCAACATGAAAATGCCGAAACCTTAGCTAACGTGAAAACGTTAGAAACCTTAGGAACGGATGTATGGTACGTCTACCATTATACGTAGGATCCTGAATACAGCCAGTACAATGAATTTGTCAGCCCCTAAAGCGGGTACTGGTCGCATTGCCTTGAACTGCACCAGGATCATCGTGCGCTACTGGCGAAACTGGGGACAGGCCCAAACTGGGGACAGGCCCAAACTGGGGACAAGGCCAAAACTGGGGACAAGCCCAAATAACTGGGGACAAGCCCATAAACTTTGGAGAGTTGGCCAACCACTTTGATCTTCTGTAAAATGATAACAACTCTGCAAAAGCTTAAACTTTGTGAAAATAGATGTTAACTGATTAACATCTTTAACTTATGATAAGTAATAAGAATAAAATGAATGAAAATGAAAGTAATGTGTTACCAAATGTAGAATCATATATCCTTTGAGGATCCCGGATCCTTAATCAGAATACTGGTATCGCTGAGGATCCGTGATCCATCTTACTTAAAGTATTTTTTAAGATGAATAACATTCCAAGCTCTTGGTAAGAGGTCACCATCCATTGTCAACAAACGATATGCCCCCTTTCCTGCTTCAGCTTCAATTAAGTAGGGACCTGACATTCTTGTTGTATGCTCCAGCCATTCTTTGTCGATGAAGGATATTGCTGTGTCTTTGACAAGGATCACATTTCTTGGCATAATCCACAACATCGTTCTTCATAGCAGGCCAATAGTATACTGTTCTAAGGATCCTTGAGAACAGTTCTCTGCCCCCAGTGTGGTTTCCACAATCTCCTTCGTGAAAATCCTTTAAGACTTCTTCAATTTCTGGATCCTCAATGCACCTTAGATATGGACCTGCAAGAGATCGTTATATAACATGTTATTTAGTATTGTAAATTGAGATACCTTGACTTTGAAAGCTCTAGGATTTTCTCCTGTAGGAATCTCTCCATGTTGTATATATCTCATGATTGGAAGGATCCAGGATCCTGAACTTGATTGTGCACCATCACTAGGTATGATTGCAGAATCCTCTACTATCTTCATAGCTGCGTGATCCTCAATTGCAGGAGTTAAAACATGGATGATGAGTATTTTCACATCCTCTGGAATCTTCAGGGATGATCCAAGGTTAGTTAAGGCATCGGCTTCTGCATTTTCTTCCCTGGATACCTGTGTTAGACTGAAAAAAGCAAAAGAATCTACCAATTTCTTGACTATTTCTAAGTACTTGATTAGTTTTTCACCTTTAACAGTATAGGAGTAATTAATAGGGAATCTATGAACACTTGAAGATACCTGATCCTCATATTATTAGCTAATTGCAAACCTGCTATCAAGGCCTCATACGCTACCTCATTATTAGTGGTTTGGAATTCACATGCAATGGATTAGCGTATAATGTCCCCCTGTGGCGATTTTAGTAGCGTGCTTTGTCCAGTTCCTTTAACATTTGAAGCTCCTTCCATGAAGAGTGTCCAAGGATCCTTGGTCTTCTCAAGTTGTTGAACTTCTAATTCAGCTTCCCTTTGTAGATCACTACTGAAATAAGCCACAAAGTCAGCTAAAGCTTGGGACTTGATGGCAGTCCTGGGTTCATACTTAATGTCATATGCAATAAGCTTGATTGCCCACTTTGCCATTCTACCTGATATTTGAAGTTTCCTGAGAACATTCTTGATAGGAAGGTTAGTTTTCACAATAATGGTGTGAGTTTAGAAATAATGTCTATGTTTAGCGAAAGGCATAATTAAATCAAGAATTAATTTCTCTAAATGAGAATACCTGGCCTCAGCATTAAGTAGAATTTTACTTACATAGTATACCGGATGTTGAGAGCCTTGATGATCCTTAACTAGGATCGAACTTACTACTTTAGCTGAAACAACTAAGTATAAGGATAATGATTCTCCATTTTCTGGTTTCATCAGGGCTGGTGCCGAGGATAGATAATCTTTAAGAACCTGCCTTTAGCAATTTGTCTACCTCTTCTTGGATAATGGCATTTCTTTCGAGTGCAAACTTTCTCCTTTTTTGGTGTATTGGCTTGAAAGACCTGTCAATACCAAGTTTGTGAGTAATAATATTCTTAGATATACCTGTCATGTCTTCATGTTTCCAAGCAAAGGTAGACTTTCTTCTTATCAAGAAGGATACTAAATCCTGCTCAATACTGTCTAGGATCCCGGATCCTATGAAAATTTTGGATTCAGGATCCTCTGGGTTCAACAGAATATCCTTGACGTCTTGCTCTCTTGCCTCCATGACGTCTTGCTCCTTGGAGACTGGTTTCATTGAAGAAGTGTAACAGTTCTTTGTCTCCTGCTGATCACTTTCTATCTTCACCACATCCCATAGAGTTGGGAGCTTGACACATTGATGATATGTTGAGGGGGACTGCCTTCATATCGTGTATCCATCGCCAATGTAATCTTTGTCTCTCCACTGAATCCCACAAGGACAGATGATTCTGGGACAATATCGGATTCAAGGATGTTCATTCTTTTGAGGACATCCAACTGGATTATGTTCACTGAGCTTCCCTTATCAATGAGAATCCTGCGAACAAAGTGGTTAGATATAAATATTGTAATAACCAAACCGTCATGATGAGGATCCTGTATGTCCACACGATCACCCTCATCAGAGGATATGACTTTTTCCTGGGTAAGAATGGAAGTTCGAACAGGTCTGTCCCCATTCTCCATCTTTGTTTCCTTTGCATGTCTCTTAGCTGCTGAGAACCTCCGGAGATGAAATGGATGATTTGAGCATCAGCTGGTGGAGGAAGAGCTTTTCCAGGAACTTTCTCAGGATCCTGGATCCTTGACTTTTTCCTTCCAAGCAATTCCTTCAAGTATCCTTTGCTCAAAAGATAACATATCTCATTCCTTATTGCTTTGCACTCATCTGTGAGATGATCAAAATCCTCATGGTAGGCACACCATTTTGATTTATCTTTGGTAGCAGGCGGTTTGTCATTCTTCCTTGGCCACCTAGCCTTGTCACCTAAATTCTGCAAAGCAAGGATTAGTTCACTATTATCAGCAGAAAAACAATATTCAGAAATAGGAGGATAATCCTCATCATCTTCCTCTTGTTCCACAGCATGCACATTCTGGTTGTCATGCTTGGAGTATTGCTTAGATCAGTTATTCTTGAAATAGGATCCTTGTTTGTCTCGCTTTGAGGATCCTGACAACCTCTCCTGGATCCTTTTGTCATCCTCTAAACGAATGAACCTAAGGGCCCTGTTCCTTACCTCATCTAAGTTCCTGCAAGGTGTCATAACAAGATCATCATAGAACTGAGAATCCTTAAGTAAACGCATTTTAAAAGCTTCAACAGCAGTAGCAATATCTAAGTTAGGGATTTCTAAGGATTCTCTACTGAATTTAGTTATGTAATCTCTTAGTGATTCATTATGACCTTGGGTTACCCTATATAGATCACTAGTTAATCGTTCAAATCTCCTACTACATGAGAATTGGCTATTAAACAAGTTAACTAGATTAGCAAATGAAGTAATAGAGTAAGGAGGAAGACTTAGCAGCCATTTAAGAGCTGATCCTGTCAGTGTGGATCCGAAACCCTTGCATAGACATGCTTCTTTTAACCTCTCCGGGATGGGATTGATCTCCATCCTTTCTCTGTATTGAGCTACATGCTCTTCTGGATCCGTTGAACCATCATACAGCTTCATGGTTAGTATTTGAAGTCTCTTCGGTATCTCTGCATCACAAATAGGTGGTGCAAAACGAGATATCTTGTGGCTTCCATCCGGAATTTCAGGAATGGGCTTAACCACTCCTGGAACGCTGGATATCATATCCTTAAGCTTTTGTAATTCTCTGGCCATAGCTTGGTTGATACCTGTATCCTGCACAAAGCCATGGTTAGCATTGCAAAAATTATTCAAAGTGTTACCTCCTGAAGGATTCAAGTTTGGAATTCCAGATGTGAATCCATGTTGACGGGATTCAGGCATAATCGAGGGACCAGGGGAAGCAATGGTCTGCATTGGTATGAAGTCTCCTAGATAAACATCTGAACTTCTGGGTTGCACACTCCTTAAGTATCCTTGATCCTGGAAGATGTTGGATCCTTGATGTGCTGTGAATGAAGGTCTTGGAGGATAATCCATGGATCCAAAAACCTGAGATGGGGATCCTTGAACCTGAAAGGCGGATCCTTGAACCTGAGAGGATGATCCTTGAACCTGAGAGGATCCCTGAACCTGAGAGGATCCTTGAACCTGAAAGGATCCTTGAACCTGAGAGGAGGATCCTTGAACCTGAGAGGATCCTTGAACCTGAGAAGATCATTGAATCAGCTGTGTCCCCATGCATCCTCCTAAACTGGTGAAGAATCCATGATGCTGAAATGAGGATCCTGAAGGCTGGAAAGAGGATCCTTGAGCCTGAGACAGTGCCGATGATCCAGAACGCATTCCTGTTGATCCACCCTGGTATTAGACATCTGGAGCTGCAAAGTGCTGGGAAGTTATGACCGGAGTGTCAAAATTCAGCGACCTCGGCAGCAAGGGGGGATGATCCTCTGCTGATTTTATCAATTTCGCAAAGGATCCTGCCATTAGTTTCGTCCTGTTGTTGCATGTATCCTCTCATCTGCAAAATCAAAGCATAAAGATCACTGTTAGTAAGTGTAGAGGAAGAAACAACAGTTGGTTTTGTGAAAACGGGGGTTGTCTTCTTCGGAGCATTCTTCTGGAATGCAGGGGGAAGATGATGCAATGGTGGAATGCCATGTGATGAGGAAACCGCCGACATGGAACTTGAAGTAGTTTTCCCTGAGAAGCCATGTGGTTGAAGGTAATGAACCGAAATGAATGAAATGAACAAAATTTCTCAGAATTGAAGCACCAATTGCCCCACGGTGGGCGCCAAACTGTTTTGGTCAAAAATCACACAAGGATAATGCAACCAAATCTGATTTTGTGAGGTATGATGCTTGGTTAATTGTATGAACGACAAGTATATGAAATCAACGATGAACACCAAATTTATGCGAGGAAAAATCCCTTGATCTTTAGAAGATCTCCGGCATAAAAAACCTCGGGTAATGGAAACTACCGATCACCAAATATATTGCAAAAACGATAATGATCCTTGTACAACTTCGGAAGAAAACAAGCTCAATACAATGAATTGCTAGTGTAAGTGTGTGTTTTTGCTAAGTGTTTGCAGAGAATTCGAGTGTTGTGTGTTTTTTCTGTGGTGTGTACGACTTATGCCTCAAATGAGCTTGTTTCCCCTTAAAAAGATAAGAAATATCAATTAACAAACTTTCCTAAAAAGGTGGAAATGGCCCATGTTCTCCAAAAACGGTTATATTTCATCAAGCATGTGCCATATGAACGAATATTCCCCGAAATTCCAGCTAAGAATGAGTCCACTACATCCATTACCTGCATTTAAACATTAAAAACGTGACAATTGTTAGAAAACATAAGTTCTGTTAAGGATCCTGGATCCTCAGACTCTGGATCCTCAGACTCTCTGCATCATCCATTAAGGATCCGTAATCCATGCCCAGTCTCAGGATAGATGATCCTTAGCATAAAATTCATGCCCTAACAATCATGTTCACCAATCTCTGGTATGTTGCACCTGCATTTTTTAAACCAAAAGGCATAGCAGTATAACAATAAATACCTGTTGGTGTCATGAAGGCAGTATCCTCCTGGTCTGAAGGTTCCATTTGAATCTGCTGAAATCATGAGGATGCATCCATGAAGGTTAACATCTCATGGCCGGCAGTAGCGTCCACCATTGCATCAATATGAGGAAGAGGAAATGGGTCTTTGGGACAAGCTTTATTCAAGTCTGTGTAATCTACACAAACTCTCCATTTCCCATTTTTCTTCTGTACCACGACTACATTTGCTAGCCATCTTGGAAACTTGACTTCTCTGATCATTTTGGATTTCAATAGCCTCTCTACTTCTTCCTGAATAATCATATTTCGCTCCGAGGCAAATTTCCTTCTCTTTTGTTGGACAGGTTTGAATTATCTGTCAATACCGAGCTTATGTGTTATAATATCTTTGGAAATGTCTGTCATATCCTCGTGCTTCCATGAGAATGTTGACATCCTGCATTTCAAAAAGTTAGTTAACTGTTCTTCAATATCCTGAGGGATATTGATTCCTACGAGCACCGAGATATCCAGATTATCCTGATCCAGGATAATTTTCTTTACATCCTGCTCTGAAGCCTCCACGATATCCTGGGCCCGCATCTTTAATTGCGATGTTGCATTAGGCTTGGTTGAGGATTTCATTGAGGATGAGTAGCATTCCTTGACCTCCTGCTAATCACTATCAACCTTGACAACCCCCCAAGGGGTAGGGATCTTGATGCATTGATGATAAGTTGATGGCAAAGCTTTCATATCATGGATCCATGGCCTACCCAATATGATATTATAGCAGGATAGGGAGTCCATCACACAGAAGCGTTGTATTGAGTTGACCCCTTCAACATATACTGGTAACTTTATCTCTCCCACTGTTTTCCTAGCCTCTCCACTGAACCCAAGAAGCACGATGGATTTCGAAGTGATATCCATTGGAGATACATTCATTCTCTTCAAAGTCTCTAGTTGGATTATGTTGACGGAGCTGCCATTATCCACCAATATCCTCCGTACAAAATGGTTAGCCACATATAATGTTATTACCAGAGCATCATGGTGAGGATCCTGGACAGTATCTCTGTCATCACTGTCGAAGGTGATCACTTTATCAGTGTGAGGGTAGTCATCCTGGCTGGTTTATCTCCTCTTTCGGCCTTAGCCTCCTTTGCATGTCTCTTAGCCGCAGATTACGAAGTCCCACAAATGTCGGATCCTCCTGAAATAAAGTTGATTATCTTGGCATCCGCAGGAGGTGATGCTGCTCGTTCAGGATCCTTCTCAGTATCCTGACCCTTATTCTTCTTTCTTCCTAGGAGATCCTTCTGATATCCCTTGCTTAGGAGATAGCTTATTTCTTTTCTTAGAGCAATGTAATCCTCAGTTACATGTCCGAAATCTTCATGGAAGGCACACCATTTGGACTTATCCTTCCAATCAGCTTTTTGTTGATTCTTCCGAGGCCACCTGGCTTTGTCTTCTAAACCCTGCATAGCATACACCAGTTCAGGTATGTTAACAGAAAAGCAATATTCAGATAATTCAGGATACTCCTCAGGATCCTCTTCTTCAATAGCATTCACTTTCTTGCTGTCATTTCTGCCATACGGCTTAGAGCGATATGGTTTAAACGAGGATTCTGATTTCCTATTGGTTGATTCATAAGTGGTGGACGAATTCATCCTCTCTTGCATCTTTTTGTCATCCTCCAATCGAATATATCTTAAAGCCCTGTTTCGAGCTTCATCCAAGTTCCTGCATGGGTTCATTACAAGATCTTGGTAAAACTGAGAATCTTTTTGCAGCCCCATCTTGAAGCCTACACAGCTGTTGCAACATCAAGATGTGGAATATCTAAGGATTCTCGGCTAAACTTGTTCACATAATCTCTTAAGGATTCCTGAGGTCCTTGAGTAATACTGTAGAGATCACTTGTTAGTTTTTTAAAACTTCGACTGCAAGAAAATTGAATATTAAATAAATTCACTAGGTGAGCAAATGATGTAATCGAATGAGGAGGAACGTTTAAGAGCCATTTTAAGGCTGATCCTGTTAAGGTAGAACCAAAACCCTTGCATAGGCATGCTTCCTTGAGGTCCGGAGGGATAGGGTTGATCTCCATTCTTTCCCTATACTGGGCAATATGCTCTTCAGGATCCGTAGTTCCGTCATAGAGCTTCATGTTGGGGGTTTGAAATCTTTTTGGGATTTCAGCATCGCAAATAGGATATGCAAACCGGGATATCCTGTGGCTGTCTTGGGACACTTCCGGAATTGGCTGGACCACCCCAGGTACACTGGATATCATGTCCTTCAATTTCTGAAGTTCCCTAGAAAATGCTGACGTCATACCTGCATCCTGCAAAGATCCACTATTATTAGTAGCAAGAATATTATTATTATTTGACACGTTACCAGTCTGAGGATTCTGGCCATATAACATATCCTGAGCTCCTCACAGTTGACATCCTGACCGAGGAGGGTATTTCAGGAGTATGATTCTGAGAATGGCTAGGCACAATATTTCCCGTGTTATCCTCAGTATATACGGCCGAACTGAAGTTTAAAGCTCTGGGCAGTAAAGGAGCTACAATATCCTCAGCGGGCCTGCTTGAGCTAGATTTCAAGAGTTGTATTTCTCTCATCAGTATTTGGTTGGTTTCCTGCTATTGCCTCATCTGTTCCTATACACTACCAAATAAGGTTAGAATGTCATCATTAGAAGCCAAAACAGGACCAGATCCCTGAGTGTTCCGAGTAGGGATAATATCCTGAGATTGTGAAGAAGCTTGCATCCTTGGAGGAGGTGGTGGAAGTGCCGAACCAGTAGTAGCAGAGGTTGTAGCAGACACGGTGGAGGAGCTCATGTTTGATCTCGAGGCCTTTGTAAATAGTGTGGCAAAAAGTTTTGAAAATAGAAAACCAAGAAACGATTTCGCAAAAGCTTTTAGTAGAAATAGCACCACTTGCCCCACGGTGGGCGCCAAATTGTTTTGGTCAAAAATTACCGAAGCAATTAAGTGATCAAATTAGTTAAGTGAGGTAGTGTGCTAAGAAAGTGTGTTGAAAATACGCTAATTTAGTTGTTTGCAAAAATAGTTTTCAGGATACGGCTCAGGATATTGAGCTGTATCTGCGATTAAACAATGAGCAAAAACTAAAGGGGGTAACACGAGATATACGAGGAAAGCCCTTGATCAATCTAGATCGTCGGCACAAAACCTCGGGAGCTGATAATCGCAGCTGCCTTGTTCTTCTTATTACTTTAAATGTCAGGATACAGTGCAGGATATTGATCAGATCACTAAGTGTTACAATGCTTTTTGTGAAAGTGAGACTTGCGAGAGAATAAAGTGTTAGAGAGCAGTGAGTGTTGTTGTGTCCTATTCGATCTGATTTATCCATCTATTTATAGCTAAGAAATACAAACAAAAATTCCTATAAACGGGGGATGCCTCCGAATATTCCATAGTTAACGTTATGGACCGAGTAAAGCGGCTTCAACGTCTTCCTTCGAACGACTTAGACTGAGTCTTTCGGGGAAAGGGTCCTGATGAACGTTACAAGATTGGACTCGTATTCCTGCACATAATCCGTTAGTAATCCTCAGGATACCATTCAGGATGTTACCAATATCCTGAATCAGCATCCCGGGCATGAACATATATCATACAACCAAGATATAATTTAAGATATTATCCAGGATATGAGCTCATAATTTCACCCATAACAGTCTTTATAGATGATGTTCTCATTTACTCTAAGAGTAAAGAGGAACATGCAAAGCATTTGCACGCACTTCTAAGTTTATTAAGAAAGGAAAAGCTTTATGCAAAGTTTTCGAAGTGCGAGTTTTGGTTAGAACAGGTACAATTTCTTGGACATCTAGTCAATCATGAAGGAATTCATGTGGATCCCACCAAGATCGAGGCAATTACCAAATGGAAAACCCTTGAGTCACCAACCGAGGTTAGAAGTTTCTTAGGATTGGCCGGTTATTATAGAAGATTTATTCGAGATTTTTCTAGAATAGTCATTCCCTTAACTAAGCTAACATGTAAATATGTTAAGTTTGAATGGGGACCAAAACAGGAAGAAGCCTTTAGAATTCTTAAGCAAAGACTAACCAATGCACCCATACTAGCGTTACCAGAAGGAACTGAAGACTTAGTAGTCTATTGTGACGCTTCTAAGTTAGGTTATGGATGTGTGTTGATGCAACGACAAAAAGTTATAGCCTATGCATCTAGACAACTTAAGAACCATGAAGAGAATTATTCAACTCATGATTTGGAACTAGGAGCCATAATTTTTGCCCTTAAGATTTGGAGACATTACCTTTACGGTAGTAAGTTTACCATTTTTACCGACCATAAGAGTTTAAGGTATGTTTTTGAGCAAAAAGAGTTGAATATGAGGCAAAGACACTGGATGGAAATACTTAGTGATTATGATTATAATATCCAGTATCATGCAGGAAAGGCAAATGTAGTGGCTGATGCTTTAAGTCGAAAGTATCATGAAAAGCCAAAAAGAGTGTGTTCTCTTAAATTAAATCTACAGGTAGATTTAAATGAACAGATTAGAAAAGCACAAGAATCAATAATCAAGGATGATACTGAAAAGTTAAAAGGAATGATAAAGGAATTAGAACAAGGAACAGATGGAATTTGAAGATTCCATAAGAAGAGAATGTGGATACCTAAATTAGGAAACCTACGCCACCACATACTAGAAGAAGCCCATAAGTCTAAGTATACAATGCATCCTGGAAATGATAAGATGTATCAGGATTTAAGAAAGAATTTTTGGTGGATAGGAATGAAAAAGGATATAGCAGCTTATGTTTCTAAATGTTTAACCTGTTCGCAAGTTAAAGCTGAACATCAGAAACCCTCAGGTCTATTGCAACAGTTAGAAATGCCAGTGTGGAAATGGGAATTGATAACAATGGATTTTGTTACCAAATTACCCAAAACAAGGAAAGGAAATGATACAATCTGGGTGATTGTAGACAGGCTAACTAAGTCAGCTCATTTTCTACCAATGAAGGAAACTTTCAATATGGAACAGTTAGCTAAGCTGTATGTAAATGAAATAGTTTTATTACATGGAATTCCTTTTATCAATTGTTTCTGACAGAGATAGCCGTTTACCTCTCATTTTTGGGCAAGTTTCCAAAAAGCAATGGGAACCAAGTTGAATCTAAGCACAGCCTATCATCCTTAAACAGATGGACAAAGCGAAAGGACAATTCAGACAATGGTGGACATGCTTAGAGTTTGTGTAATTGATTTCGGGGGTAATTGGGACGATCACTTACCATTAATAGAATTTTCTTACAATAACAGTTATCACACAAGTATCAATGCTGCACCATTCGAAGCACTTTATGGACGAAAGTGCCGAACCCCAGTCTGTTGGGCAGAAATTGGGGAAAAGCAATTATTTGGACCCGAGATAGTACAAGAAACCACCGAAAAAATTATTCAAGTTAAGGAACGATTAAAAGCAGCACGTGATCGACAAAAGAGTTATGCTGATAACAGACGAAAGCCGTTGGAATTTCAGATAGGAGACAAAATGTTATTGAAAGTCTCTCCTTGAAAAGGAGTGGTAAGATTCATCAAAACGAGAAAGCTAAGCCCCAGGTATGTTAGACCTTTTAAGATTATTAGAAGAATAGGACCTGTAGCCTATCAGCTACAACTGCCAGAGGAAATGGCAGGAATACATGATGTATTTCATGTATCTAATCTCAAGAAATGCTTAGCTGATGAATCACTGATGGTACCTCTTAAGGATATAGAGGTAAATGAACAACTTAAATTTGTAGAAAAACCTCTACAGATCGAAGACAGGAAAGTTAAGAATCTCAAGCACAAAAGATTAGTTCTGGTCAAAGTGAAATGGGACTCCAAAAGAGGACCAGAGTACACATGGGAGTTTGAATCAGAAATGCATAGGAAATATCCACACTTATTCCAGTAGACCTCGAGGACGAGTTCTAAAACAAGGTGGGGAGGATATAACAATCCTCCTAAATTTTTCGACACCCTAAAAATAATTAGAATGTCCCAAAACGTCCTAAAATACACCCCGTATACAAAAAACAGGGCCCGAATACCTTTATTTTTATTAAAATTAAAAAAAACAAAATTTAATGAGTCGTCGCGGGGCGCGTAGCCCTTGGCTACTTCGGTCGCGGGCCGCGACAACCTAGACATCAGGCAAGCCCCGAGGCCGCCACGTGTCCCAGTCGTGTCGAGCCTATTGGTCAACTCAGCAACCCTAGGGCCTACCCTAGGGAGCCTCGTGGGCCGCGAAGGCCCTGGCCGAAGCCGACGCGGGGCACGACGGGAGGCGAACAGGCACTATAAATAGAGGCTTTCAGCCTCAGTCTCAACTCGCTCGTTTCTTTTTCTTTCTCTCGAATTTCTGAAGAGTAAACATAATTTCCGGGCATAATACCCCCCCTAAATAACGAAGTTCTGCCTCGTTGTAAGTATCATAACCCCGGTTACGTATTAGATACGCTGCCCGATTGATCCAGGGTTCCATAACGGCTGTCGTGGTTCTGCCCGGCGTAGTCGTTGGAATGCCGTCTCAGGGAGGGTATTACTAATGTAAATATTGGGTTATTATACTAACATGTGTGCATTTGTGTAATTTATAGATAATCACCAGGAAACCCTAAAGGAAAACCTAAGACAGCAATGTGTGTAATCTCATTTTTGCAAATTGTTTTTACAAAACCTCACATAATTAATATTATATTAAACAGTGATTGAGTATTTGTATTCTACAATTATCGTCGGTATGTTGGGGTTTTGTATACAAAAATTGTTACTACCTTGCGAGGAGTAACATGACCACAAGTCGGGTTAACAGTACCGTGGGTGGTAATTAAGTAGATGGAAACAAATGTAATTGCGCGACCGCCCTCAATACTGTACAATGGTTTTACTTAAATTGATTAAACTGAGATTTACTCACCAGTATTTCCCACTGACAAAATGTTTTTAAACGCGTTTCAGGTAACAAAATGTGAAAGCCAAATAGAAGCCAGCTGGACAGCACTGAAGGCTTGGAAAAGTGGCTATAGAGTTACCTAAAATAAATAGATGTTTTTATTAAATAAAATAGGGTTTATCCCTATGAAAATGTATGTACTTAAAACTTGGGATTTTTCCCACGTGTTTAATGTTATTAAAGTGTGGTATTTTTCTCTGATAAAATATTTCATAACTACGGTCCTGATGTAATTTCCGCTGCCAAAAAGGATAAAACACAGATACCACCAAAACTGGAAGCGGCCGCCCGTTCCCGGGTTGTTAGGGGACGGGGGTTGCGACACTAAATATAAAGAAAAGTAAAAAAATAAAGTCCAAAAAAATCAAGAAAGAAAAAAAAACCGAATAGGACGAAAGCATTTTTCACACAACTTGCTAATTGTAATTTACGTCAAAATGTAGACCAACTTGAATTTATACTAACACATGCATAAAAATAAGCACATAAGAAAACATTTACGACGCGTTGCAGTGGTGTCGGAACGTAAAGTGACTCGAATTTATAACGTCTAGTGAAAACGTTTGACCCAATTCGTTTCCAAACAAAATTTACGTCAAAACGTAGAACAACTGAAAACATACATAAAAATAAGCAAGAAAATGTATTATATTTAACCCGACTCATTTTCAGAAAAAAAAATGCGTCAAAACATAGAACAACTGAAAAACGTATATAATAATAAGTATAAAAACATATTATATTAGACATAACTCATTTCTGAAAAAAAAATTACATCTAAACGTAAATTAATTTGAATTTATACCAACATATACAGAAAAATAAACACGTAAAACTCGATTACAAAGTTCTTAGAAAGTTAACGGGTTTTAAGTGTTAAAACTAAAATTTGAATGGTATAAATACCAGAAAGACAAAAAAAAATTAAAAAGATAAAAAGAAAAGACAAAAGCAAAACAAAAAAGACAAAAAAAAAACTAAAAGGTAAGTTACTATGCATGCCCTTTATAAATGTAGGATATCGAATTACATAGTGGTGCTTACTTTCCCAGACGGATAACACGGATGATACCTTTGATTTACCCACAATTATGCGTTGTTTTGTTAAGTTTTGATAAACCGATTAAAATACCTTTATGTCTCTTGAACAAAAAAACAAGAAAGAATCGGATTTTCTTCCACTTGATCTCACTGTCATCAAGTTGCTAAAATCTTTACTCTCTTCATCCTATATGTTTTCATGTTTTCTGCGTCTTTTTTATACTATTCTTTCGACTTCAAACAACTAGATGCGTTCTTCGGCTTTTCCTCATCGTCATCTTCGTCTCATATTTTGATGCTTGACTGCTGATACAGGTAACGATATAGTGTTTCTACTGGCTGTATAATTCCTGACATTAGCATTAGGTGGTTGGCACGAGGAGGAGAACGGGAAGCCAACGCGGCCTCTTTCCCTGACAAGGAACACCGCCCATCTATGTTTACCATCAATCAACAATGGATAGTAATGACTACTATCCATGTAATTAACTCTATATCTTTATATAATTCACTTAATTTTTTTAATTACATTAAAATATTTTTTAGGTATGCAAGCCTAGTTTAATTGTAACTAGGTGAATTTGCCCGCGCGATGCAGCAGGAATTCGATCAGTTTGATTTGATTCATTACAGTATCGTTATGGTACCGACACTCGGTTAAAATTCATGATACGTCCAAAAGAATGTGTTTTACTTTGAAAATCATAAAAAACGATTACCTGTGTCGGTTTCAATAATAACTACAGAAGTACCGATGTCAGTGTCGGTATTGGTGGCGAGATTTGTTTTAAACAAAGTTGTGTATCCTACTTTATAAAAAAGATATTGAACGCGAGATATCGGATGAAAATCAAACTAAATAAAAACAAATGGGCTAAAAGCGTATAAGTATATACCGATACCGGTTCTGTTAATACTGATACTGGTATCAACGTGGTTCGGTCGGTGTCAGTTTCGTTCGTCATGGAACTGCTATGACATCGGCACTTGATATAGCCCACGATACCAAAAAGATTATATTTCAAACACAACCGCGTTTTTAATAAAATTTATATAGAAATGTCGAGAAAAAAATCAAACACAATTTCGTTTAGTTTTTTGTAAGCAAAGGAATGCAAGTAATCCGAGAAAAATCAAATTATTAAAAAGTTAATTGGTTAAAAGCGTACAATAAATAGTATAGGATAAAAATATAATTATTACAATACTTAGTTATATTAATATACTAATAATAAATATAATAACAACAAACTAATAGTAATAAAATAGAACCGTTAAAAAAATAATAATAATAAAATAGATTAAAATGTTCTCTGCCTACTCTTCATGGGGACTTCTCATAACAACAAACTAATAGTAATAAAATAGAACCGTTAAAAAAAATAATAATAATAAAATATATTAAAATATTCTTTGCCTACCGTTCATGAGGACTTCTAATTAATATAGATAAAATATTGTCTACTTTATGCTAAATGCTAATGTGTATGTAAACGATGTTTCTCTGATCGTTGTGTTTTGGCTAAAACCATATGGTATGGAGGGGCTTGAAAAGTGGGCGTTATTCAACACGTGGACGACACGTCAGCACGCGTCAGAAACGGGGCATTGTCCCAAACGCAAGGTGTGGAAAGGGGCGTGGAACAGTGGCGTTATTCGACACGTGCACCTATTTTTTGTTATTATTTTTATATAAAATGTGTATTTAATTTCTTTAAAAACCTATATAATAATTAACAATAATAAAAAAAGATTAAAAAATGTAAATTAAAAATGCGTAAATTAAAAAAATTACATAATTTAAATAAAAAAACAAAAGGAAAGCTAAAAAACCGAACTAAGTACGATATTTTGCCTTTATTTCTTCTTTTAGTTTCTTGTACATTTCACTCTCTTTGTCGTCTAAGTGATCGATCTTCATAGCGAGAAATTTCATATCCGATTCTCTTCCTTTTGCTTCAACATCTCGATGGCTTCCTTTTTTGGGTGCTTCTTGCTTGAACATTTTGGGGAGTTTTTTGCAACATCCCAACAATAAAGAAATTTAAAGGTGGACATTTTTTTCCTTATGAATACACCGCCATCGTACGAGTCAACAAGTCGGTGTTCGTTTCGCTACTTTTTGGGTTGCTCCTTAAGTTGTTGTAGTTGCCATTGAATGCGGTCATGGCTTGATTTATTTCACGCCACTTAGACGAGAAACTATCGTTTTTACGATAGAAATCTAGTCCCAAGGTTTTGTGATAAAGGTCGTTTATACGCTTCCAAAAATCATCACTATGTTGGTTGGTACCTATTAACAGTGTTGTAGAAGGCGCTAGGCGCTAGTCGGGCGGTGAGGTACAGCCTAGGGATTAATCGGGATTAATCGGGATTAATCGGAATGGGATTTTTATATGTATTTTTTCAAAATTATATATATATACCCAATAATATAAAAATAATACTTCAAAATTCACATAAATACTTCAAGTTTCAGATAGTATGGTTCGATTTTGACTGATTTTGACCAATTCTGACCGCCTAGGACCGCCTAGGACCGCCTAGGCCCGATTTTTTCCGATTTTGACCGATTAATTATAGGCCGATTAATCTGATTTTTGACCGACTAGGACCGCCTAGGGCCGCCTAGGACCGCCTAGGACCGATTACCGATTAATTGACCGACTAGGCTAAAATTAATCAGTAGACTAGCGCCTAGCGCCTAGGCGGCGATTAATCGGCCGCCTAGGCCGATTTCTACAACAGTGCCTATTAAGAAAAAAATTATAAGTACGAAATGTATTTTTTACAATAAATATAATAAGAATATACCTATAACCGACTTCTCCGAAATTGAAAGCCAAGCTTTCATCAACACCAACTCTTCCTCGTTTGTCCACAGATACATGCGACGATCTAGTTTTGTTTTTTCCTTCTCGGCCTCGATTTTCTTTTTATGATTGTGTTTTTGTCGCGTAGAGGATTCGGGATATAATGGTTGAGTTTCCAGTACGGATTCAGGTGTAGGGGGCGTTTAGGATAGATGAGTGAGCGGTTGAGACATAAAAGGTGTGGACCCTTGAGCTTGTATTTGATGTGGAAACATAAAAGGTAGGTTTGCAAGAAGTTGGCCGTACGCCATTATGCTCGGATTGAAGTTGCGGACCGGTCGAGACCCTTAAGGGGAAGTGATGTTCGGTACTACACCCACGACATAGGGGTTTTTTGGATCGAAGTTGCGGTTGTGTGGATGCATTATTTTTTATAAAAGGTTTAGATATTTTATAAAAATTGAGATTGGGAAGAAGAGAATGAGGTGAAAATGGTGAAAAGTGTTCAGTTTTTGTATAGATGTGGTAAAATATTTTTTTTAAATCAAAAATCTTTTTTTAAAATAATGTCGTTGGGGTCCAACGGCTATATGCCACCCCATTCATAATGCATCACGTTGACACGCATTTATTCACAACGCCGGTGGACAATTGCACCCCTATCCATGAACGCCACTCACAACGTCGTCGACGATGTGATATGTACGACGTGGAAAGGCATAAACACCGTTGATCCACGCTCACACCGTATGATCTTGAAAAAGCTACCCAAGACGCTAAAAATATATAAATATATTATATACAATGTGTAATGTGTTATAATCTAATTTTCCACCCATTTCAAAGAGTTAATTTGGGTTATAGTTAGATGCGAGCTCCTAAGTTTTACATGGGTTTTATTCTTTTTCTATACGTTTATACTTGTGTTGTGTTTAATTGGGATAAAAAAATATTTATATTAGATTTATATTTGCAAATATGTAAATTTGTTATTGTTATTTAGTTTTTATTAGGGATGTGTGTCGAAATTACATGGAGATCATTCTCGAAATTCTATAAGGGTTGATGTCAAAATTTCATGAATCAGTCGGGATTTTAACATATACATACAATTAACTTTTTTCCACAGGTGACGGGTGACCCCATATGCTCGTAGTAAGTTTGCCCCTGTATACACAACTACAATCAATACCTCATTACATCAAATTGATCAGTTGTCACTCTACCCAACACAATTTAAGAATCTCTTGATAGAAAAACGATTGAGTTGTTTATATCCAACAATTTGTATCCAACAATTTTGGTTATCGGACCTAAAATGTCTATATGAATTTAAAGTCTTATTTGTGTCTTCACTTGCAGTAGGAAACTACTTTTTCTGCATAAATTTAGACAAATAACTGCAATACAAAAGGTCCATTTTTATTACTATCTCAACTCTCTTAAATTAAACAACTTGATACCAATTAGACAGCCGATCAGAAACAAATCTATGGAAGAAAAAGTTTAAACAAACCATCAAATAACATACAAAACAATACGTTACGGTCCAATGTATGGGCAACATTAAACCAGACATGAATAGATGATGGAAGTAAATCACCGTTAATTAAGTATGTGTAATTGTGATTTGTTTTAAATAAGAGGATTACAAGAGAGGGTATTTATAATACCTGTATTTTCATAAACAACCCTTTAATATTTACATCATGGAACCTCTAACTAATCATAATTACTTTTTGTTTAATATTCCCTCACAAGCTAAGGCCGGGAATGACATGTAGCTTGGACCGTAAAAATGTAGATCTATGAGTGGATAAAGACTTTGTAAAGATGCTCGCAATTTGGTGTTCTATGGATATGAATTGGACCTTTCATTTTCTTTGTGCAACTTATTCTCGTACAAAGTGAAAATCAATTTCAATATGCTTTGTTCTGGTATAGAAGACAAAGTTCTTAAACAGATATGTAGCATTGAGTTTATCACACAAGAGAATTGGAGCAGAAGTTGTTTCTAGTCCAAGTTTTTTTTTAACAAAGCCTCTAACCATGTAAGTTTAACCATTGTATCAGTCAAGGTTTTGCATTCTGACTCAGTGTAGGACCATGGTTTTCTATTTCCGTGCGATCTAGGAGACAAGGTTTGAACCCATGTATATGTCAAATCTCCTCATGGATCGACGGTCGTGTGGACAACTACCCAATCAGCATCCTAGAAAGCCCGTAGTGTGGAGTCCTGCTAGAGAGCATTAGTAAATGCTTTTAAATGAGAACCAGAGTCATGTCGAATGAGCAAGCCACGATCAAGTGTACCCTTAAGATATTGAAGAATACGTTTGGCAGCTGACCAGTGGTTCTAGGTGGGGGCATGCATATGTTGGCATACTTTGTTGACTGTGAAGGTAATTTCTGTCACACCCTGACTTTTGCGAAAGCGTATGATGTGTGACTGGTTTAATATCATTGCATTCAATCATAATAAACAACTACATGATCAAAACGATGTTCATCCATTCATTAAGTGAAAGTATTACAAATACCAGTTATTTAAGTTTCAAACAACACAACCTTCGATTAAGATACAATTCAACAAAAGTGGATGACATCTTAAACTTGGAATTTACTTCTAGAAACAACACCCGCGCTCAAGATCCAACTTGTTACCTGAAATACATGTAATTTTGGAAAACATCAACAGAGTTGAGCGAGTTCATGTGTTTTGTGTGAGTACTGGCAAACTTGTAAACCTTTGAGAGACTCCTTTGAAAACAGGTATCAAAATTGTGTATGAACATACCAAATAAATGTTTTACAAGGACATTAGAGCATGTGAGGACATAGGGAGTACTCGAAATGAGTAGGCTTATACCCTTGTCGATTTCCCTCGACTATGTCGAATTTCCCTTCGACTATGTCAATTCACCTTGACTATGTCAATTCACCTTGACTATTGTCGATTCACCTCGACTAATGTTGATTTACCTCGACTGGGACACCGAAGCACTCATAAGTACCATGAGTGGGGTTCGGCCGTACCCGTTAGATCTAACCTTCGTCCCTAATTAAGAATTAATGGCATTTCAAATTTAATCTATGCTCACATGATTTACAGTTCATTTCATATCGTTTAAACATACGTAACATGTATTCAATATCATTTACCAAAAATATATTTATAACGGTATTTTCCGGAATATTTTGTAAGTTACGTTCTTGCGTTCGGTTTCGCAATATTATGAGTGTAACTTATATATTTATTCCTTGTGATTTTTGGTAATATTTTTGGATTGTAAATTCTTGGTATTTTGTTAAGTCATATTATTTTAAATCCTAAAATAATATAACTAATGCACAAAGTATACAAATAATCACACACAATGTGTCTTTAATGTAAATATATATTCTAAATACATATTTATCCATTTTTATTTATAAAAACCAACCTCCAATACTTGTATTTTTGTAACAAAGTCTATGGCAATGTTTATGTTGAAAACCATAGTTAAAACACACTTGTAAATATTGATTTGAAAATATTTTTCTAAGTGTTTATATTTTTAGAAAATTTTGCCATAGTTTCCCCTAAAAATGGAGGTGTCCATGCTATCAAAGCATATCATTTTCTTTTCAAAAACATCACAAACAATCAACAATTAATCTACACTTACCGAGTGCCAAAACAATGCTATCTACATATTAATCATGAACTTGAACTTTCATAAAAACTCGTAGTAACTTGGTAGTGTGTTTAGTAGGTTTAGTTACCCTTTAAAGTGTGTTCACTTCTTTAAAAATCTCATTCTTGGAAGATTTAGGTGTTTACAACTTACTAGATGATTTTTCCAAAAAAAACATTCTCTTGGATTCTTCTTGTAAACAATGTATTCTTGTACTTGTTTCACCACTAGAAACATGGTTAGTTTCTTTAAAAACAATGTTTATGTAAATCTTGTTATTTAACTTGGTTTCTTTGGAAAACTATTTTTGTAATCATCCACCTTTATGTCTAGTAAACATGTTATATGCTTCATTATTTATAAAATCATTTCCATACTTCAAGTTCATGAAAACATAAAGCATGATGATCTTGGTCTTTCACAATATCATCACCTTAACTTACTAGATCATGTGTCTAATCACAATCTAGTAGGTTTCTTATGATGTCTAACATCATTAACACAAATCATCAATCATCAAGAAGCAAATCATCACTAATCAACAGGTATTCATATGTTAAATAGCTTATGTTAAAGTTTCATGATCAAGTTCTTTAGTGTTCATTAAGATTAACATTGTTCATCATCTATTAACCATCAAAATATGAAGTAAGATCAAGTGATATGAAGCTTACTACTAGCACAAAGGCTAGGGAAGAACACAAGATGTTGATGATGACAAATGGGTTGGATAAAAGCTATTGGAAGAGCTCCTTCAAGATCCACGAGCTCCACACCTCCTTAGACACCTTCTTACACCTTAGGATGATCTTGGAATGAATGAACAATGGATGAAAATGATGGTGGTGTTTGGGTTGGTTTCGGCCTAGAGGAGAGCAAGGGAGGAGAGGATGGAGTGGTGTGTTAAGTGTAGGTGATTTTGAGAGATCATTTTCCACTTATAACCATTTAATCCTTTTAACCAATGGGCCTTGTGTTCCATAAGTACACTACGTGATCTTTTAGCCAAATCTCACAAGATTAGGGAAATCAAGAAAGATTATGAGTGGGGCCACACCTTGTGACCGTCCACTTAAGGGGGGGGGGGGTCTTGGTTGTGATTAAATGGATAGTTAGGTAATCTAGTTAGAAGTTAAGTGTATTAGTTAGTGTTCATGTGTAACATGTGTTATATAGTGTGTTAGGGTGTTCGGGGATCATAACTAGCTTAGAAACACTAAAACAATGCTTCTAGTATAATTTTGGTGTTTCGGGTAGTGTCCGGTTGTTCGGTTAGATGCCGGTTCGTTAAAGTGTCAAACTATTCCGTTTAGTGATCTTTATGTACCCCTTTGTGACACTTTTAATTCCCGACACTTAGGAAAGCATTCAGGACCATTTAGTCATATTTTTACATGAAACTAGCTTGATAAAAAGCTGATTTTTGTTGAATTACGCAGAATTCTGCACTTTATGTGGGTTTTAGGCACTTTCCGGCACTTTAACTATCACCTAGAAAAACAGTTTTGTGGTCCTTACTTCCCTACACACTATACTAGTGTAGAACTTGGTTTCTGGCTCATACTGGGTCTCAAAACACTGTCTGTCTATGTACTGAACTCCCGTCAGTGCTTTTAGTTTGTCTGATAATGGTGCCAATTCTGTTCTGTGCATTATTAGAACTATATCGTGTTGCATGTAGTAATGATAAAAGTCTTGCAACATGAAATGCCATTGTATGTATATAACAGTAATCAGAAATTCATTTATCTCGTAAACTATACCATGCACAGTTCTTAAACACAGAGTACTATCTAGTTATTGTACGGAATGTACGGAAAAGTGACAGTTGTCACATTATCCCCCCGTTAAAAGAATTTCATCCCGAAATTCAAGCGATGCCATCGGTCGCAGGGGAGTTGTGAATCAAATGTGGTCACTTAGGTTTTAAATTGGTCTTCATGTTCCCAAGTAACTCTGGGTCATGATATGAATTCCAACGTACTCAAATAAATCAATTATGTTTTCTCCGTGTTTTGTGGACTCTCGGTCCGCAACCTTAACAAGTTCTATAGTAAATTGTTGTTTGTCATTGACGTGAATCTTGTTTGTGGGAATAAAGACTGTTCCTTGAGTCAGACTCCTCTAAAGACTAGACACGTTGAATGTGTCGCGATCACTACTGATCTTTTCTAGAAGTTTCAGCTTGTGAGAAATGGTCCCGATCCCTACCAGGATCTCGAAAGGTCTAATATACCGGGGGTCCAACCTCCCACGTTTTCCAAATCGCACCACGCCTTCCCATGGCAAGGCTCTCATTAAAGCCATACTTCTTATCTCAAATTCCTACGATTTCCGCCGCTCGTTGGCGCAATCCTTCTGTATTCCGCGGGCTGTCTTGATATGATCACATATCTGAACGATCTTGCCTCTAATTTTTCCTGAACCAACTCGGGCCAGTAGATTGTTTATCTCCGGTCTCCGTTCAACACAACGGGGATCGACTTATTATGTTCCATCTAAAGCTTCACACGAAGCGGTTTAAACAGCGGTGTGATAAATACTGTTGTAGGAAAACTCCACTAAGGGCAAGTGAGTGTTCCAACTTTTCATCAACGTTTATCACACAAGCACGTAACATGTCCATACAGTCAGCATCGTTCAGCAGCTCAGTCCATCTTCGTTAATATTTAAGTTCTTACGATCAACGGTGTGCTGCAACCCTTGTGATCAGTAAAGGTCGTGCAGCATTTTCTTACTGGTAATGACGTCAAGTTTGCGGTGCGCAATTACTGTATCTAGATCAAGGTTTCTTCTCATGGTCCCTTAATCAACGTGACGCATATGCAATGCCGTGGTCTCATTGCATCGACGCGAAATCGAGACTTTGTCGAGAAGCGTCACATAATTGCCATTCTAACCCCTTAGCTCCTGATTGCAGGGTTGGCATGAATCTCATTCTTATCCACCATGTATCCTAAAGTTCTTACATCGCGAATTCAAAATCCGCCCTTCGACATCCTAACACATAACTGTTCTTTCTCTAAGAGTCGCAAGATAAATTGCAGATGTTGCTCACGACCTTCCTTGGTCGTTGGGCATATAAGAATGTAGTCAATAAATATAATCATGATCTATCCAGGTATGGCTTACACGTTCGATCCATGAGGTCCATGAATACTGTCGATGCATGTGTTAAGCCAAACGGTACGACAAGGAACTCGTAATGCTCGAAGCGAGTCCTAAAAGTCGTTTTAGGGATATTTTCTTCTTGTATTCGCAGTTGAGGACATCCGGTTCTCAAGTCGATCTTCGAGTGGTAACTAGAACCTGACGATTGGTCTGTTCATGTCATCAGTCCTTGGCAAAGGATACCGATCCTTGATATCCAATTCTCTGAAATTGATGCAAAGTGGAAACCGCCGACTTTCTTCTCGTGCTCTTTAACTAAGGACACTATGTCCTTAATTCCAACATGGAGTAGTAGCGGGGACCTTGTAGTTGGTTGACAAGTCATCGGTTCCCGGTAAGGGGTACTGATTCTTGTTGGTTAGTTGTCTATCTCCCTGTAACCCATGCGTAATACTTTTCTCCCTCATTATTCCCTCTGAGTTCCTCTCAGATTAGGCTATGTACGCGAGTAAAAACTGTTGTCCTGTTTCCTAACGAATAACGCTGGGGCTTCCCAAGGTGAGAAACTCGGCCTGGTAGATTTCCCCTGTCTAGCAGCTCTCACAACTGCATCAGAGGCTCTTGTATCTCGGACGAAACTAGCTGGTAAGGCGTCATCTTGTCACTGGTGCAGCTCCTGGCACGAGGTTCATCCTAAACTTCTCTTGTCGTTGAGGGGTATTCCTGGCAAGCCTTCAGGAAAGGCTTCTGGAAATTCCTCCACCTCGGGGTTGTCTTCTAGCTCCAGCTCCTTGGTCTCCTTATCGGCAACATGAGCTAGGAAAGCAATGCTGTCTACTCGGAGGTGCTTCTGTGTCTCTTCGACCAATGTGAGATGCCGCAGACCCACGGTCTAGTACCCTTGCACCTATTGCAAGAAGCTTGTGTAATATAAATGTTTCATCATTTGCAAGAGGGATGCGACTGATTTTCCTTATATCGAACGACTTCAGCTCTATACTTGGATATCCAATCCATGCTGACTATCATATCATGACTTCCCAAGTCAATGGTAACAGAAGGTTCCGGCCTTCTGAATCCCCAAAATATAATCCTTAATCATCTATTTCGCTTAACTAACTTTCCATTCGCCAATTCTACAGAATACTGGACGTCTATTCTACTCGAAACTAGGCCAAGCAGTTTCTTAAGTTCTAAGCATGCAAGGTTAAAGTTGGTCCCATGCTTTACACGTTTAATTGTTTGAACTTGGTAACTACTAGTTGTTTGGACGTGCAGGGGCAAATGGAGCTTAAAAGGGAAGTAATTTGGAGCATCAATGAAAAATAAATTTTACGAATTAAATAATTAAAAGGATAGCAGGATAGAGGATGAAATTACGAGAACGTAGGCGAAAACGGTGAAGAAAACGTAGTTGAAACGAAAAAGTTATGCTGAAAACAAGTTTTCAAGTTGAAGCCTGCCGTAAGCTACGGCAAGGGCCGTAGCTTACGCGCCGACTGGCACTTTTTGTCACCGTATGACAGTTTAAAGCCACCGTAAGCCATTCCAAGCCACCGTAAGCTACGGTGGCCACCATAGCTTAGGGCGCTGACCTGCGTAAATTTGTAACTTCCACCTTTTAATGCGGATTTATGGTGTCTTTTCATTCCCAATCAATCCCATTCGGTTACCAACTGTTCTAGAGACGATTTTGGGTGTTCTTGGTGCTTGAAGACAACTTCCAATCATTCGGTTTTGTGTTTTTAATTGTTATGAACATTGAAACTTGTGTGATGATGTTGATTCAAGCCATGGGTGGCTAAGTACTTTATGGTCATCTTTAGTTGAAGGTTTGTGGAGACAATTGTGCTTGATTTCATATTTCTAGAATGGTAAACTGAATTTCTGTTTTGTTTATCATGGTGTGTTCTTATTTGCTTGTAAATGGTTGATTCTTATGATTATTCTATTTTGAAACCATACGTTCTTGGTGCCGTTGGCAATCGAGATATCATGGGTAGAATTAGGATTGGGTAAGGGTTAATTGGTAATCGGGTAACAAGCTCACGTTCTAGGAATCTGAGTACTTAGTTCCCTTTTATCACAACAAGTAATTGCACATGAACTATGTCTATGTAGTTCTTTCTACTGAATGATAGCACAAATGTTGAAGCAAACCGGAAACTAAAGATGGTCATTCATCTCTAATTTGTTTACAACCAACACTTTCATTTTGCAATTAGAATAGTGATCTTAGTTTTACAAATCAAATCAATCAAACCAACTCTTGAAATTTACTTTTATTGCATCTAGTTTAATTTTAGTTAACTTAGATAAATCTTCAAATAACACATATTCCACAAACTCCCTGTGTTCAATACCCACTTGCCACTATCTATTTAGTAGTAATTGGATTAAATTTGATTGTGACTACGACATCACGTCAAATTTTGGCGCCGTTGCCGGGGAGTACTGCGCAACGTGTGTTATTTTTTTTATCTCTTTTAGTTTGTTATTTTTCTGGTTTACGCTGGTTGTGTTAGTGTGCAGGTATTTACAGGTGCATGCGTACTAGAAGCTCTCACAAGCTATCACCATTGGCATTTGATCCAGAGATTGAACGGACTTTAAGAGGAAACAGAATTTTACTAAGGGAAAACAGAATCAGCGGTTCACCAACAACACCAACTACACCAATTACACCACTTCGATACATGGATCCACCACCACCACCACCCACTACGGGTGAACTTATACCACCTTTCATACCATTATCCACTCAACCTTCACCAAACACTACCATGCCAAACACCACTACCAATCCTATTTCACCTCATGATGTAACACCAACTAACACCACCCAACCCATTACCACTCAAGAAGAACCTACACTCACTTTTAATCCTTCTACTATAATTCCACCGTTTTCCCATTTCTTCCCAGGTGGGGGTCAATCATCTTCAACCTACTCAATAACACCAAACTCAACCATTGTCCATGCTACTTCTACATTTCGACCATCGAACCAGTCGGGTTTTCAATATTCGACTCTTCCATTTGGGTAATCTTCGGGTATAGGGGGGATGGATATGAAGAAGGATATGAAGATTTTGAGGGTTATGAGGAAGAAGGATATGCATATGGGGGTGATGAAGAACAAGGAGAACTTACTTACGTGCAAGGGCAAACTCAAAGAATGCCAAGTGTTGGTGGGTTTCAACAACAACAAATTATACCACAACACATTCGGCCAAGGCCACAAGGGCCACAATTGCAACGTCCTATACCATTGCAACAAGTTCGTCCGCAAAACGTGCAACCTCAATTTCAAAGGCCGATTCAACACCCACCGATGCCACAACAACAATTTCAACCCCATGTACCACAAGGGCCTATGCAAAGGCCAATGGGTCCTATTCGTCCAAGGGGTCGGTTGGGTGTACAAAGAAGACATCTTAGAGAACATGCGAGGGGCATTGAAGCGCATTTTAGGCCGATAATTACTCACAATCCTTCACCGGTAGTTATTCCTCACAATAATCAAGGGAGGACGTTCGAAGTGAGAACCAACTCATTGCAAATCTTGCCAAAATATAAGGGTCTAGCAACGGAGGAGCCTTATTTTCACTTGGAAGCTTATGACTCGATTTGCAACACTCTTGGGAGTCAAGGATTTTCGGCCGACGATGTCAAATTGGTTTTATTCTAATTTT
Organism: Helianthus tuberosus; assembly: GCA_030545235.1. Lineage (NCBI taxonomy): Eukaryota > Viridiplantae > Streptophyta > Magnoliopsida > Asterales > Asteraceae > Helianthus > Helianthus tuberosus. The sequence goes on from CM060409.1 coordinate 190,511,306, forward strand.
CTCTAGAAGACAAGGCAAAGAAGTGGTTTTACACTCTACCTTCGGCATCTATCTATACATGGGCCGAGATGCAACAAATATTTTTAGATGAATTTTATACCGCTCAAAAGACCAATGATGCTAGGAAGGGATTGAGGAGCTTCCAACAACAACAAGGTGAAATGTTTCATGAGGCCTTTGAGCGTTTCAACATGATGATCAAGAATTGCCCTCACCATGGGATTGAACTTTGGGAATTGATGAACGCTTTCCATGAGGGGTTGAGTGCTGAAGATGCTCGTGATTTAATGTCTATTACCAATGGCTCTTTTGGTACGAACTACGAGCAAGACGATTGGGAGTTTTTGGAGCAAATGGCAATCACATCAAAAAGAAAAGCTCAAGCGTCAAGGAGAGCACGACCGGCCATTACCCGAACTCAAGTGCATGCGGTAGACGATGGTAATGTTCAAACTTCTAATCAAATTTTATGATGTTTGTGCTATTTGTAATGAGATAGGACATGTGGCTGAAAATTGCCAAGGAGGTGAAGGGCAATATGAAGAGGTGAATGCTTTGCAAGGGCAAGGAGGGGGTGGCAGAAATTACAACATGAATTCCAATACTTACCACCCCGGTTTACGAAATCACCCGAACTTTAGATACGGGAATCCGTCAAATCAAGTCAACCCGAACTTCCAAGGAAACCAAGGATTTCAAAGGCAATATCAAACGGGTCAAGTGCATGGTGGGTTTTTGGGTCAAGGCTCTTCGGGTGGAAATGAGGTCATGGAGATGTTGAAAGCGATGCAAATTGAGATGCAACGAAGGAATTAGCTTGATGATGCTCGCATTCAAAAAGACGAAATCCGTGATAAAGCAATTCAGTCGTTGACTACTCAAATGAGTCAACTTGAAGAAAGCAAAAGGCCAACTACAAAGTGACACGGTGTCAAATCCCAAGAACATAAAAAGCGTTAATATCAATGTGGTAAGCATCGTTCCTAATAATGAAACATTTCTTATTTCTTCTTGTCAAGTGAGTGCAGGTATAGGAAGGGATGCCGAGGTTGAAACGGACAAGGAGCATGGAGCACCACTTGTGCCCATTCGAGTGGGAAAATTAAAAATTCCCCATGCATTATTGGATTATGGGGCGAGTATGAGTGTGCTACCAGGTGACTTATATGATATGTATGATTTTGGTCCGCTTCAAGATATAGACACCATGGTGAGTTTGGCAGATGAAAGTTAGAGGCGTCCACGGGGAATGGTTAAGAATGTTATGATTCGGTTGGGAGAATTTGACTATCCGGTGGATTTTCTGGTTTTAGATTATGTTTCTACCAAAACGGCATCACAACAAAGGGTAATTTTAGGTCGACCGTTTCTTTATACGGCAAGTGCTCAAATCAGCTGTAGAGACGGGATCATTACTATGACCGAAAAGAACCGTAAGTTATACTTTGATGTTCATACTAGGGAGATTAGTTATGAACTTATTGAAGAGAAGGGTAGAGAGTCTAGTAACCATATGAAAAGTGTGCATCAGAGAATAAAAACAAACAAACCACCGGGGTGTGAAAAGAAGTATGAAGGTTCGAGCAGGTATGTAGTTGACTATCCACCGAATGGACATTTGATGGATGCATTTCAACCAATGACAAGCAACAGTGGGGGCGGTGATAGGAACCGATTCTTTGAGACACCATAAATAGGGGTGGCATGGTCTGGCTGAAGACTCGAAACTTAGCACTGCTCGGGAGGCAACCCGAGGTTTTATATTGATCTTGCTGTGTTTATTTTTCTATGTTTCAGGGCCATGGCGACATTCAAGTGTGGGGAAGATGTGCGGATATTTGTGTGAAGGTGGTGATAGGAAGTCGGATTGTCTACAACATCTGTTGTGTCAAACTTCACCAGGTTATTGTACTCTTTCCTTAGTCTTGTTATGTTCTTTAGCTTTGAAATTTTGGTAGTTAGTTTGTTTATGTTTTTTAAAAAAAAAGTTTGAATGGGTTTTAGTGATCAATTCCTTTCAAAACCATACATTGGGGTCAATGTATCCCAAGTGCGGGGATGGGGTAAAATTTTTGAGAATTTTAAAAAATTTGTGAAACCAAACGAAAAATTGTCAAAATCTGAACACTTGATATTGTTCCACTTGACACACCGACACCCCTTTTTAGTCATTTCTTGGTGAGTGTTTAAGCCACACATGATTATTAAAGATGCTTTCCTTGTTTTGAGTGGCGGTGTGTGTATTGTGTTAATAGAACTTGTGCATGAATGCTTGTTAAATCCTAGAGTTAGCATGCTTGTGAAAATGATAGGGATTTTTAGGTAGCCTCGTCCGAATGTGTGAGAGTGTGGGAATTGGGGGTTGGACCTCATACATTACATATATGAGCTTGGTATTGTGAGGGGTGGGGGTTTGAGCCTTATACTATTCGGTTGTGACCCAAACCTACTTCTTACAAAAAAACTTTACCTATTGAGACAACCCGGTTTAGGAATTTAGTTTGTGATTGTTGATGTTCTTGTATATATTGCTAAGTTTTATGTGTTATGAAAAAAATGAAAAAAAAAAAGAAAGAAAAGAAAGAAAAGAAAAAAAAAAGAAAGAGAAAAATATGAGAAAAATACAAAAAAAGAAGTATTTAGTTGCAATAGTAGTTGAGAATGTTGAGAAGTTGTGTATATAGTTGATGTTTGCTTTGTTTAGTAGTAGAAATAAAAACCGGATCAAATCAATTAGCTCTTGCATATATATCCCACCATTATCCTACCTTTACACATAGCCTCGTTATAACCCGTAAGTCCTATTGATTCATAAGCATGCTAGGTATTTGATAGGAGGAAACTTGATTTGTATACAAGCTTATTATCGCACAATCACACACTTGCATTGAGCGTGTTAGCATAATGTTGCTAATATTACTTGTCACCGAGAGTTGTTGTGAGGGGTGTGTCTTGTGGTATGATAAAAGGTTAGTAAAAGGACGGTTCATTTTAGCCTGGTTTGCATGTTGATCGCTTGTGGTTTTGAAACGGTTAGTGAATGAGTTGCTTGGGACAAGCAACGGGTAAGTGTGGGGATGTGACTGGTGGTTCGTAGGACAACCCTTAAGTGCCTTAAAAAGATTAAAATCCCATGCTTTACACGTTTAATTGTTTGAACTTGGTAACTACTAGTTGTTTGGACGTGCAGGTGCAAATGGAGCTTAAAAGGGAAGTAATTTGGAGCATCAATGAAAAAATAAATTTTTGGAATTGAAGAATTAAGAGGATAGCATGATAGAGTACGAAATTACGAGAACGTAGGCAAAAACGGTGAAGAAAACGGAGTTGAAACGAAAAAGTTATGCTGAAAACAAGTTTTCATGTTGAAGCCTGCTTACGGCGCCGACTGGCACTTTTTGTCACCGTATGACAGTTTAAAGCCACCGTAAGCCATTCCAAGCCACCGTAAGCTACGGTGGCCACCGTAGCTTACGGCGCTGACCTGCGTAAATGTGTAAGTTCCACCTTTTAATGCGGATTTATGGTGTCTTTTCATTCCCAATCAATCCCATTCGGTTACCAACTGTTCTAGAGACGATTTTGGGTGTTCTTGGTGCTTGAAGACAATTTCCAATCATTCGGTTTTGTGTTTTTAATTGTTATGAACATTGAAACTTGTGTGATGATGTTGATTCAAGCCATGAGTGGCTAAGTACTTTATGGTCATCTTTAGTTGAAGGTTTGTGGAGACAATTGTGCTTGATTTCATATTTCTAGAATGGTAAACTGAATTTATGTTTTGTTTATCATGGTGTGTTCTTATTTGCTTGTAAATGGTTTATTCTTATGATTATTCTATTTTGAAACCATACGTTCTTGGTGCCGTTGGCAATCGAGATATCATGGGTAGAATTAGGATTGGGTAAGGGTTAATTGGTAATCGGGTAACAACCTCACGTTCTAGGAATCTGAGTACTTAGTTCCCTTTTATCACAACAAGTAATTGCACATGAACTATGTCTATGTAGTTCTTTCTAGTGAATGATAGCACAAATGTTGAAGCAAACCGGAAACTAAAGATGCTCATTCATCTCTAATTTGTTTACAACCAACACTTTCATTTTGCAATTAGAATAGTGGTCTTAGTTTTACAAATCAAATCAATCAAACCAACTCTTGAAATTTACTTTTTTTGCATCTAGTTTAATTTTAGTTAACTTAGATAAATCTTCAAATAACACATATTCCACAAACTCCCTGTGTTCGATACCCACTTGCCACTATCTATTTAGTAGTAATTGGATTAAATTTGATTGTGACCACGACATCACGTCAGTTGGTTAATAGGGAACGTACCCATAACCGCATCTGGATCTTGGCGTGCTTCACGAGCTCCGATCGTGAAGACCCTTCCTTGCTTGGTTCTTCCTAGGGCAATCTTTCCTAAAATGCCCTACTTCACCACACCTGTAGCAGCCTGGAATTTTCCCATTATCTCTTTCGTCTGGATCCTTTGCCCAACAGACATCCTTGCTGTGCCCTTCCTTTCCACACTTTCCACACTTAGGCCTCAGACATCGACCTTCATGGTAAAAATTGCATTCTTCGCACCTCGGCTTAGTCCCCAAGTAAACCTTACCACCAGCCTTATTAGTGGCTCCATAAGCCTTCCTGCCATGCGGCGGGTTCACTTCCTTTCTTTTGTTTGATTTAGGGCTTCCATAGCTGATTTGGGTGCCTATCTTTAGGTTTGCAGACTTCCTTTTCTTGTTGCCTGATGACTCCACATGAGTCTCTTTCTTGTTATCCTCAGATTCCGAAAATTTTCCCATGCGTAGAGCTTCTTCAGTAAGAGTAACACTCAAATCGATAGCCTCTGTGATGGTTGGGGGCCTTGAGGTAGTAACCATGCTCCTGATTTGAGGTGCAAGTCCCCAAATGAATCGCTCAATCCTCTTGAATTCCGGCTTGACTAAGTAGGGAACGACCCTAGACAAGTCGTGAAATCGTTGGACGTACTCAGAAATCTTCGGCCCGTCCATTTTCAAATTCCAGAACTCCACCTCAAGCTTCTAGATTTCAGCCCTAGAACAGTATTTCTTCTCCATCATTTCCTTGAGCTCGTCCCATCTCAGTGCATAAGCAGCATCTTCACCAAGGGTCTGAACCTGAAGGTTCCACCAGGAGAGTGCGCCATCTAAAAACAACCCTAAGATAAAGGTAACACTCCGCTGGGGCGAACAGTTACTCATTCTTAGAATGGAGTCAGTCTTTTCTGCCCAACGAACAAACGCAACGGCACCTCCTGTGCCATCAAAATTCAATGGCTTGCAGTCCAGGAGCTGTTTATAGGTGCAGCCAGTTAGAGGGTTATTTTCGGTAGTTCCATCGCTGTGTTTAGAGTGGAGGGCTTCATGTCGTGCAATTTCCTGTGAGATGCATTCTTGAAGCTCGGCTTCTGTCCTTGGTAACATACTGGTGTCTGTGTCTCGTCTGGGCGGCATTCTCTTCTGTCAAAAGGTATGAGGTAGGTTAGACAACATCCCATAATTGTCTATGAGGTACATAGCACCATAAGCCAACATGTAATCACCCAATATCATGTATGAGCGAGGAAACAATTACTGAGCCTTCACATAGGCTTGGCAACTTGGCTTATTGTTTGTAATGGGAAAAATAAAATGAACTCGAGGCTACATCGCCTCGGTCATACAAGTTTCATGAAGTGGTAGTTGTTTTCCTTCTACATAGCTTTACAAGACGGGTATACTTTCCTTGAGATGGGGGTTGTTTATGTAGGGGTGATAGAGAGTGTAACGTCACTGAATCTTTCTGAATGTTATCCATCTTCACTTGCTTAAGTATCGGTTCTCAAACGTATCATACACGGGTAGAAGTGTCAGACACGAAGTAGGCAAAGACAGGTTTCCTACTTTATAAAGTGCTAAAGCAATGGTCTATGTATTGTTCTACCAGATGAAGGTGTGAACACCTATAGATTATTTTTGGAGGGATGGTGATCATTAACCTGACCCGCAGAGTCCACCAGGATTTCCATGCACTACAAGTTGTTATTACTTGGGCCCCCGTAATAATAAATTGTCTTGCATAGTTACCCCAATTTTCCCTCGTCCAAGCAGATGATCAACCAAGGAGGGGACACTATTGTCCTTATACCTCTTACATGGGAAGGACCATTGCAGTGGTCCACACGCTTACATTCGCTATTGTTACGCGCGAACAGGCACGATGATTAAACGAAATAGGAATAAGGAGAATTCCTAGTAGTTGGAGGGGCACCTTCAAGATGAATACTTCATCTTCCTTGTCTGGTCAAGTGTGTCGTCAATCTCGCTTCACAAAAGCCGCAGGGACCTCGTCCCGCTGATTAAGAAGTTGTTCAAGTTTGCCGCCTCTGCCTCGCCGTCACTACCGTAGTCAGGCACCTTCACGACCGAGAGGGAAGAGCAGCCATCTCCCACGGAAGCAAGCTCAGAATCTCGTTTGGTAATCACTCCAGCCATGAGCTTTGCAATGAACGCGAGGCCGATAGCTTCATCGTGCGAGTAAGAACAACAATAGGATTCGGAGTCGAAGGTATCTTATTCACATCAATAATTATTCCGTACACTTATTCGTATGTATATATCGATAAACAAATATGTTACTTAGCATAATGTAACACTCCCAAAATTTCTAAATTTATTACACGAATAGGTCATGGGTAAGTTGACCAATAAAAATATAAAAGTATTTTGGCAAACGTAGGAAACGTTTAAAAACACATTATATTTGAACCTACTATGTTTTTAATGAAACTTGGTTCAAAATATAGATAAGATTATTCTCATTCTAAAAACATATTCATTGTTTTGTAAAGCGTCATATTTTAGAAGTTATAGGCGCCAAATAAATGAAGCAGCTGAATTAATTATAATATATATAATAATAAAATAATATCAACATATATATTAATACTATTTTACATGGATTTTAAAAAAGAAAGAAATAAAGTAATATTAAAACAAAAGAAATGGAAATAAAAGAATTACATATGGATGTGCATTTCATGAATACGTGTACAAAAACAATTAATGCATATGGATAGCTGGCCAAAAATTTGCGTGAACTCTAAGCAAGATAGCAATTATAAATAGAGACATAGGACTTCACAATTCATTCACATAATTCTTCTCCTCTATGTCTCGCCCATCTCTTTGCATTCCCATAATTCTACTTTTATTTTAAAGCGCTGCCCTATTTTAAGTGTTTTAACCCCTGATTACTGATACCATGTCCGACTGACGTAGGGCCCCGTAACGTATGTCAAGGCTCTGCCTAAATTCGTTGGGGTTCTGTCTCGTGACGTAGGGATAAAGTGGAATCGGGTTACTATACTTAATGTGAGTACACTATATATTTTATTAAATAATCCAAGAATTGTACCAAGATATATCAACCCTCCTAAAATATTTCCGACACCCCTAATATATTAGAGTACCCCTATATGTCCAAAAATACACCCCGTATACGAAAACCGGCCCCGAATAACCTTTATTTCATTAAATAACAAATAAAATAAGTTTTACCAACCGCTCGCGGGCCGCGAAGACCTTGTCTTCGGGCTACGCGGGGCACGACAACTTAAGATCCAGGCACACCCGGAAGCCGCCACGTGTCGATGACTCAGCAACTGTGATGCCACCTTAGGGCCCCCGCGGGCCGCGTAAAACCTTGCTACATCCCTCGCGGGCCGCGAGAAACTGAAGATCAGGCCCTATAAATAGCAACCATCGGCAATTCATTCAATTCGTTCAAAATTCAATTTTCTCTCTCAATTTCTGTAGTGTAGGCCCTATATCCGAGCATTATACCCCCTAATTAGCGAAGCTCTGCCTCGTTTTAAGTATCATAACCCCTGGATACGTATTAGATACGTTGCCCGATTGATCTAGGGTTCCGTAACGGCTGTCGTGGTTCTACCCGACGTAGTCGTTGGAATGTCGTCTCAGGGAGGGTATTGCTAATGTTAAAATGGGTTATTATACTAACACGTGTGCATTGTTTATTTAATTAGATTATAACCAGGGAATCACAAAGGAAAGCCCTATAATAGCAGTGTGAGTAATCCTCTTTTTATATACTCATTTTTGTGAGTAATCTCCTTTTTGTTAACTGTTTTTACAAAACCTCACACAATTAATTATATATTAAGCAGTTGTTGAGTATTTGTAAGAATACAATTATCATGAGTATGTTGGGGTTTTGTATACAAAAATTGTTAACACCTGGTCAAGGAGTAACATTTCCACAAGTCGGGTCTGACAGTACCATGGATGTTAATTGATATAATTTGGAAACAAATGTAATTGCGAGACCGCCCTCAATACTATACAATGGTTTTTATTAAACTTGATTAAACTGGGATTCACTCACCAGTATTTCCTGCTGACAAAATGTTTTTAAACACGTGTTTCAGGTAACTTAGTGTGAAGCCAATAAAAGCCAGCTGGAGAGCACTAAAGGCTTAGAAAAGTGGCAATAAAAGTTACCTAATTAAAAAGGAGAATTGTTTTCAATAATTGGGATTATTCCCTATAAATATATCAAAATGAAAATCGGGTTTTGTCCCACTTATAAATGTATTATCAGAGAAACTTGGGTTTTATCCCATTTCTTTATTTTAAATATTTTGGTGTTTAACTCTGATAAAATATTTCCTAACTACGGTCCTGATGAAATTTTCCGCTGCCAAATTGATAAACACCGATACCACTGAAACTGGCTCACGGCCGCCCGCTCCCGGATAGGGGTCGGGGGTTGTGACACATAAACAGGCAATTCGATGCATCATATCACATATAACTCTCGTTTATCCTTTGGGGGGGTCATTTTGTCTTTGGCAAGTCTATCCCACATAGACTATGCCTTAATTGGCACCTTAGTTTGGGGTATTCTTCTCCCTACTAATGTCCTTGCCTTTTGTTTTCTTTGAAAAATGTTTGACTCATGGATCTTGACGCTTACGTGAATGCAATGAAATCCTTTTTGTAAAATGTTTTTGTGAGAGAACTCTACTGATTATAGTCTAGACTCAAGAAGGAATCCTTTTTGTAAAATGTTTGACTAAGATACAATTCAACAAAAGTGGATGACATCTTAAACTTGTAATTTACTTCTAGAAACAACACCCACACTCAAGATCCAACTTGTTACCTGAAATACATGTAATTTTGGAAAACATCAACAAAAGTTGAGCGAGTTCATGTGTTTTGTGTGAGTACTGGCAAACTTGTTTACCTTTGAGAGACTCCTTTGAAAACAGGTATGAAAAGTGTGTATGAACATACCAAATAAATGTTTTACAAGGACATTAGAGCATGTGAGGACATAGGGAGTACTCGAAATGAGTAGGCTTATACCCTTGTCGATTTCCCTCGACTATGTCGAATTTCCCTTCGACTATGTCAATTCACCTTGACTATTGTCGATTCACCTCGACTAATGTCGATTTACCTCGACTGGGACACCGAAGCACTCATAAGTACCATGAGTGGGGTTCGGCCGTATCCGTTAGATCTAACCTTCGTCCCTAATTAAGAATTAATCGCATTTCAAATTTAATCTATGCTCACATGATTTACAGTTCATTTCATATCGTTTAAACATACGTAACATGTATTCCACCCCCGAGAGTTATAAAACCAAAAATAGTTAAGAGAAAAGGGGGACATGAACTCACTGTTTTGCGTCTTCGGTACTCGTAACTCAAACCTCTTCAGCAACACGACTCCCTACAATGTACTAGGGTCTATTAGACGAACGGGTCGTGCCTTGCCTTATTATTCACGTTTTTGAGTTACGTTTCTTCCATGTCTTCAATGTTATTCCAAGTTATAATTATTTGTTAAAATAATAAATATTTTAACTTTAAATTATATTTTATTTTGGAATGATTGTTAAACAATATTTTTGTATCAATACTTCTCAAGTATTTCCTTCCCAAGGATGGGGGTATCTCATACATGTATCTTCGTATTCTTGTATTTGTTAAGTATACTCATTCTTAATTTTTAATTGATTATTCCGGAATAAATATCCAAATTAATGTATTTTCAAGTCTAAATTTAGAAAATACATGTAAACTTATTTTTATCCCAAAAATAATGTATTCCAAAAAAGTATATTTTAACTTCCAAAAAATAAGATATTTATTTCCTTGTCGAAAATATGATATAATTTGGTAATATTTACAAAAATCATATTTTCATTTCTTTCGTATCCAAAATATCATTTACCAAAAATATATTTATAACGGTATTTTTCGGAATATTTTGTAAGTTACGTTCTTGCGTTCGGTTTCGCAATATTATGAGTGTAACTTATATATTTATTCCTTGTGATTTTTTGTAATATTTTTGGATTGTAAATTCTTGGTATTTTGTTAAGTCATATTATTTTAAATCCTAAAATAATATAACTAATGCACAAAGTATACAAATAGTCACACACAATGTGTCTTTAATGTAAATATATATTCTAAATACATATTTATCCATTTTTATTTATAAAAACCAACCTCCAATACTTGTATTTTTGTAACAAAGTCTATGGCAAGGTTAATGTTGAAAACCATAGTTAAAACACACTTGTAAATATTGATTTGAAAATATTTTTCTAAGTGTTTATATTTTTAGAAAATTTTGCCATAGTTTCCCCTAAAAATGGAGGTGTCCATGCTATCAAAGCATATCATTTTCTTTTCAAAAACATCACAAACAATCAACAATTAATCTACACTTACCGAGTGCCAAAACAAAGCTATCTACATATTAATCATGAACTTGAACTTTCATAAAAACTCGTAGTAACTTGGTAGTGTGTTTAGTAGGTTTAGTTACCCTTTAAAGTGTGTTCACTTCTTTAAAAATCTCATTCTTGGAAGATTTAGGTGTTTACAACTTACTAGATGATTTTTCCAAAAAACATTCTCTTGGATTCTTCTTGTAAACAATGTATTCTTGTACTTGTTTCACCACTAGAAATATGGTTAGTTTCTTTAAAAACAATGTTTATGTAAATCTTTTATTTAACTTGGTTTCTTTGGAAAACTATTTTTGTAATCATCCACCTTTATGTCTAGTAAACATGTTATATGCTTCATTATTCATAAAATCATTTCCATACTTCAAGTTCATGAAAACATAAAGCATGATGATCTTGGTCTTTCACAAGATCATCACCTTAACTTACTAGATCATGTGTCTAATCACAATCTAGTAGGTTTCTTATGATTTCTAACATCATTAACACAAATCATCAAGAAGCAAATCATCACTAATCAACAGGTATTCATATGTTAAATAGCTTATGTTAAAGTTTCATGATCAAGTTCTTTAGTGTTCATTAAGATTAACATTGTTCATCATCTATTAACCATCAAAATATGAAGTAAGATCAAGTGATATGAAGCTTACTACTAGCACAAAGGCTAGGGAAGAACACAAGATGTTGATGATGACAAATGGGTTGGATAAAAGCTATTGGAAGAGGTCCTTCAAGATCCACGAGCTCCACACCTCCTTAGACACCTTCTTACACCTTAGGATGATCTTGGAATGAATGAACAATGGATGAAAATGATGGTGGTGTTTGGGTGGGTTTCGGCCGAGAGGAGAGGATGGAGTGGTGTGTTAAGTGTAGGTGATTTTGAGAGATCATGTTCCACTTATAACCACTTAATCCTTTTAACCAATGGGCCTTGTGTTCCATAAGTACACTACATGATCTTTTAGCTAAATCTCACAAGATTAGGGAAATCAAGAAAGATTATGAGTGGGGCCACACCTTGTGACTGTCCACTTAAGGGGGGGGGGGGTCTTGGTTGTGATTAAATGGATAGTTAGGTAATCTAGTTAGAAGTTAAGTGTATTAGTTAGTGTTCATGTGTAACATGTGTTATATAGTGTGTTAGGGTGTTCGGGGATCATAACTAGCTCAAAAACACTAAAACAATGCTTCTAGTATAATTTTGGTGTTTCAGGTAGTGTCCGGTTGTTCGGTTAGATACTGGTTCGTTAAAGTGTCAAACTATTCCGTTTAGTGATCTTTATGTACCCCTTTTGTGACACTTTAAATTCCCGACACTTAGGAAAGCATTCAGGACCATTTAGTCATATTTTTACATGAAACTAGCGTGTTAAAAAGCTGATTTTTGCTGAATTACGCAAAATTCTGCACTTTATGTGGGTTTTAGGCACTTTCCGGCACTTTAACTATCACCTAGAAAAGCAGTTTTGTGGTCCTTACTTCCCTACACACTATACTAGTATAGAAATTGGTTTCTGACTCATACTGGGTCTCAAAACACTGTCTGTCTATGTACTGAACTCCCGTCAGTGCTTTTAGTTTGTCTGATAATGGTGCCAATTCTGTTCTGTGCATTATTAGAATTATATCGTGTTGCATGTAGTAATGATAAAAGTCTTGCAACATGAAATGCCATTGTATGTATATAACAGTAATCAGAAATTCATTTGTCTCGTAAACTATACCATGCACAGTTCTTAAACACAGAGTACTGTCTAGTTATTGTACGGAATGTACGGAAAAGTGACAGTTGTCACAGTTTCTGGTCTGGACAGAGTGACATATTCAAGAGCTCCCATTAACTAAAGATATTTGGCAGGACCAGGTAAGATCAGGCTATCCCCAAAAGATAATTGGTGTGTCGAGCTCATTGGAGAGAACACTAGTTTGCATTTAGTAAAAGTTGTGCGATAAAGAATACCCAAAATGTATTTATTTTGTGATAACAAAATATTCTTGCTCTGAGGCACCACTTTAAGTCCGAGAAAATAGTTAAGTGAGCTAAGATCTTTAACAGCAAAGACATGACTAAGTAGTTGTATGACGCAAGTGACAATAGGTGACGGAGTGCTATTGCCTGTAATAATTATGTCATCAACGTAGACTACACATGGAGAATTATGTTGTTCTATTTGTAAATGAATAAGAACGATCCTTCTTAAAAGCCAAAAAGCCATGTTTGTCCAAAGCCTTGGAGAGGCGATGAAATTAAGCATGTGGTGCCTGTTTAATACCACAAAGGGCTTTACACAAGAGAAATATGTGATCTGGATGTTTCAGATCAGTAAAACCTTGTGGTTGTCAAATGTAGACAGTTTCATTGAGATTGCCAAGAAGGATGACATTCTAAACATTTTCCATGTAGAGTTCCAACGGACGGGCATGTCAAAATGTGCGCTATAACATTTATTTTTTAAAGTTCTACACCATTTTCTATAATCTGAATATCTTTTTTACTACCTATAGAAACGTCACATAACATACCTTTTAAATTTTCTTTAACTTCTTTAACATACTCAACATTTAGCCCGTCTGGCACAACCAAGTTAATGACGTGCGCAACACATCGACTATGATAAAAATCCCAGCAACAATTTGCACTGCGGTTGTGTTCTTCGACGCATTATCAAAAACAATTGAAAGTATTTTATTTTCTAACTTATAAGTTTCGTAACATCATCTAAGACATAAAATATATTTTCCCACATAGGTGGATAACCAAATAAATCAAACATAATTGTACGTTTCATCATGTTCCACGAATTGGGATCAATCCAATGTGCGGTAACACAAATGTAAGAATATGGTAAACCAAATGGATTCGACCACAAGTCGGTTATTAAATTAACACCGGTATTTAATTTTTCAAAACCTAAAATCATTTCTTTTTTAGCTTTTACCCACATTTGTAAACAATCGCGTCTAAGAGTTGAATGACTTAGGTGAGTCTAACGTGGTTGAAGCGTCTCTTGAATCAACTTAGTCGAGCGCAGATTGTCAAAGTGACCGAACAAAACGATTCTTGAATAACAAATTGAGCCATCCTTTAACGAACTGCCTCCGGATCAAAATTCCAAGTATCCAAACATTGTGATATTTGGGCTTGATCATTAGTAAGATTTTTTCAACGCCTTGCAATGTGACGCCAAATGTGCTCTCAAAGTAGAGTTCGATGACGCCGCAAGAAACGATCCGCTATTTTTGCACCACGCCTTTTCTTTACCATTCGACATCTCGCATAAGTCAAAATTCACCCATAGTGTTGGATCCTTATTCGTGCTCAAGATCCTCTTCACAACCAACTCACTAGAAGAAGCACCAACACCAACCGAACCATGAGCACTCGAACTAGCCATTTGAAAGGTATTCAACTTGCGTTTTTCGATTTGTATGTGTGTTTTTTAGCTAGAAATAGGATGTTAATACTCTAACACTTGACTCTATTACCTTGACCAACCAAACCACTTCTTTTTTATTCCCTCGTAATAGTCTATTCTATTGCGCCTCTCATTCATACATACCAAACACTACCTTAAGATGTGAGAGGGGATAAGGGATAGGATGTTAATACACCAATACATTATTTATACATGTTTTGGGGCTTAAAAACTAGCCAAAAAAACCAACCCCAACGACTGGAAAATGATAATATTACGTTTTTTTTTTACTGCAATGGCTAGGAGAACAATTCTGCAGACCTGGGCGATTTTTGTGCTTGATTGGACTCGTTATTATTCATTAAAAACCGGTTAGTATTCCAAATATCCAAACCGGTTAGGAACCATTGGTCTTTTAATAACCCAAACCAGTTATTTTAATATCGGTTAAAAACCGGTTTCGATTTAATGACCGGGTTTTTAACACCTATAATGGGTGGTTGTGGTAGCGGTGGTGATGAAGGGTGACAAAGGGAATAGAATGAAAAAAAAATAATGGAGTTGGACGGAATGAATTTGAGGTTTTTAGAGGTAATGAAATTCCTTATGTAATGGATGACTCCATTACCTTGACCAACCAAAGAGTTTCTTTTTCATTCCCTTGTAAAAGTCTTGCATCTCTCATTGCTGCATACCAAACACTTCATTGAGATGTGGGAGAGGATAAGGGATATGATGTTAATACTCTTATATTTGGGTCTTTATCATTATCTTCACAATTTATTTGTTTCTTTTAGTTTGCATCTACATCACACTCTCCATCTCTAAATTTTAGAGTTTCATGAATAGTGATTCTCCAAATATATAGATTCACTATTTATAACCTTTATAATTGTTTGTGAGTATCTAAGCAAGAAAAAAATAATAAAATAAATGTTCGTGGGTGAGATAGAGATAAAGATGAAGAATGAGATGTGGTAGGTTAAACAAAAACATAATAAAATAAATATTTGTGGGTGAGATAGAGATAAATAAAGAAGAATGAGATGAAGATAAAGATTCTAAGAGCAATCACACCCCATTCTCCTTACCTGTCTACGTAATTTAACTAAAAACATATTTTTCTCTATAATTTGTATATGTTTAACCCCCCCCCCCCCCCCCCTCCCCCCCTCCGCTAATCTCATTTTATATCTCTATCTTTATCTTACTCATAAACACTTTTTTATTATTTTTCCTCTTTCTTATACACTTTCACAAACACTTATTTTATTATTATTTGTTCTCTTTCTTATACACTCACATGAATTATATATAGATGAATACTAATACTCCAAATATAATTGGTTATTATTCATTATATAAAACTTATATCTAAAATAGAAAATGGAATGTGAAAGTGTTTTGATTATTTTTTCTGCGTTTTAAGAATGAGATGTGAATACTCAGTGAATTTTTTACATGTGTTTGTATTATACTAGTAGATAGCTAACTACTATTCAAATGACTAATTCATCTAACTAAGTAACTAGTGCTATATGTATTCCTAATATTTCTCTCAAGCTAAATGTCAGCTTAAACGAATTCACATAGTAAACAATGGACAGAATGAAATACAAATGATAGAAACTGAAATAATGTCCTAAAACTAGTCTATCGTAGAGGTGGCCCAAAAACAAATAAAGTGAAGCCCAAATCCAAGTGAAGGCTTGTTAATGGACTGGACGTTTGGACTGTAAACTTATTTATAAATTCAAGTTAGGGCTCGTTTATTAAACAAGTTTGTTTTTAAACTTGAGTTTCGACTTCAGCTTGTTTAAGTTTAACTCATTTCGAATCTTTATTGAGTCGATCTTAGGTAGCTCAGAAGCGGCTTAACTAATTTACAATCCTAGATGTTTGTAAATCCTTTAAGGGAATCTTAAATGACATGTTTTGGGGGCAAAAACAAAAAATCACAAGGCGTTATACATTTTCTGATTTATAATCTCAATAATTAATTTTTATGTCAATCTTAGTTTTCGTTTTCTTAATAATTTGTCTATCATCTCCTCGTTGACGAGGAAAATAAAATTCATAATCACATTTAGCGCATACATTTAAGGGAAATTGGATTTAAATAATCCGAACTTTCACATGTTGGCCAATAACACTCCGAACTTTCAGTTTGGCCAGCAGCACTCTCAACTTTCATCCTATTTTCCCAAAACACTCCCAAACTAGGATGAAAGTTGAATCGTATGCAATTGGTGTATGATATCATCGATGAACACCAATTTCTGTTGAATCGTATGCAATTGGTGTATGATATCATCGATGAACATCGATGAATATGTTAGTTTGGGAGTGTTTTGGGAAAATAGGATGAAAGTTGAGAGTGCTGCTGGCCAAACTGAAAGTTCGGAGTGTTATTGGCCAACAGGTGAAAGTTCGGATTATTTAAATCCAATTTCCCTACATTTAACATAAAAATGTACAACTTCAAGCTACATTTTACTAATGTAAATACACATAAAAAAAATACTTCCAATTATAGTTTTTTCATTGCCTTTTTTTTTTTTTTTTTTAAAAGAAAACTTCATTAAAAAACGGCCGGCCTGACCCAAAAAAGCAGGACCGCACCACACCAAATTACAACATATACAACGGGGATTTACACCATTCTACCCAATCTAAATCCTTACATTTAGATCTATGTTTAAACCAAAAAAACTATAGGACTTAACTGCCCCGACAATCTCTAACCATCCTTCTTTTCCTTTAGTGAAGATCATTTCGTTCCTCGCTTTCCATATACACCAGCAGGCCGTAATAATAATCCCACGGATAATCTCCTTCGCTTTAGCTCCACCTCCCGAAACAATAATGTCTTCCAATAAGTCTTTAAAACTGAACGCGAATATAGGAGGAACATTGGCCCAAACCGAGATGCAGTTCCACACTCTAAGGACGACGAGGCAAGCCGTAAAGAGGTGATCAACAGATTCTTGCACTTCGAGACAAAAAGGACAGGAATTAGGGCCTGCAATAATGTTTCTACGAACCAAAGCCTGTTTGGTAGGGATACGATCGAGTCCTGCTCTCCACATGAATATTCTACACTTGAGAGGCACCCATTTACAATCTTTAACGAGGCAAACGGCAGCAGCAGAATCGGACCGATCATGTAAAAGGTCCTTGAACGACTTAACCGAGAAAGAGCCATAAACATCCGCAGTCCACCTCCATTTATCCGGAGCTGGAGAAAGAGTCACTTCCGAGAGAAGAACAGCACTGTCGGCTAATTCACAAACCTCCGACATAGTAAACGGGACTCGAGTCCATTCCGAGTTAGGCGAAACCCTTCCATCCTGAACACGTTGCATCACCAAACACGATTTATGTTTCTCGATTGCAAAGAGATTCGGCCATCTATACATCAGAGGAGAGTCTCCAACCCAATGGTCAATCCAAAACCGTATGCTATCACCATTCCTTAACACCCCTGAGATGAGATTACTGAACCTTTTACCGTTAACCATCAACTTCGATTCCAACCTGACAATATTCAGCCAAACACCTGTCAAACCCTGCTTAGAAGGGAGGCAAGACCACCTCCTTTTGTTGTCGTGAATAGCTGAGATAACTCTTCTCCATAGGCTGTTTTCCTCAACCTTGAATCTCCACATCCACTTAACAAGGAGAGCCTCGTTAATCGACTTCAATCTGCTAATGCCAAGTCCGCCCCATTTTTTTAGGCAGAGACACAACATCCCAGGCCACCCAGTGCGTTTTCTTGACTCCCACCGAACCGCCCCACAGGAAGTTCCTCATAAGGGACTCCAATTTCTCTATAATTTTGCAAGGGGCTTTAAAGATTGACAGAAAGTAAATAGGGAGACTCTCCAAAACGGATTTGATCAAGACAACCCTCCCCCCAATGGATAAAGATTGGCCTTTCCACGAGGCAAGGCGATTATTGAACAGAGCAACAATCGGTTCCCAATTAGAAACCCTATTCATATTAGCGCCCAGGGGATCCCCAAATAGGTGAAAGGAACATTACCTTTAATACAACCCAAAGAGTCCGCCATCCGGGATATTTCACTGTCATTAAATTCACAAATTTAGATGGAAAGTTTTCCAATTTCATTGAAATTCACGAACCAAACAATCCTTTATTTGTAGAGATAAAAAACACATGATGCCACTAAATCAAAAGATAAAGAGCTTGTAAATATTACAAGACTTGTCAAGTTTTGAATCTATTTTAGTGATAGATATTATAGATGTAATAATTATTAGTAAGTTGTGTGAATACAACTTTGTAAATTTTAAACTAAATAAATAGAATAAATAATCTATAAATATAAGGTTTATCGTGTTGTTGCTAAATTTTGGACGTAAAACAAATTCGCTAACCAATCAAACAAAATAAAGATGTGTGAAGTCTTCTAAAGTCTAAATTGCCAAAAAGTTATAAATAGACAAACCAACATATCGCATTTTGAGTTTTATGGCATTGATATTGTAGGATTGTAGTTGGGATTTCATGATCAACTAGACACAACATGTATAATCAGGAACCTTTTTCTTTTGTTAGGGGAGGGGGTGGTCATCACTTGCAAAAATTCTATCACTCACAACATCCAATCGAATTCCGCCATGTCATCAACCATTATTCCATCACTCACAATTTTTTTAGTGGAAATGATCATCACTCACAACACTCAACAATAAACCCTCACACCCCTCACATCCATTTATCACTCAATACCCTATAACGTGTGAAAAACATCACGGAAACATCTCCATCACCCGTGATACTTGTTGGTGGCGGTGGGAAGTTGTTGACTGAGATAATGGTTAAACTCGATTGATTTGTGCAAGATACAAAGGGAAAATATATAGTACAACAGCAGCTAAAGTCTAGGAGAGGGTGTTTCTCTCTAAATACAGAAATGATACAAGTATGACTAGGCTATGATTGAGGAGAGATTGAAGATCTTAATTTATGCTAACACCCCCCCCCCCCCGGTCAATGCGAGCTTTGAGGTCCTAAGTAAAGCATTGTGCGAAACTTTTCAAAAAGCGGCTTCGGTAGACTCTTGGTAAAAATATCGGCCACTTGTTGATCTGTTGAAATGAATTTGGTGTTGAGGCGACCAGCGGTGACTAACTCACGAACGAAATGGTAATCAATGTCGATGTGTTTGGCTCTTTTATGCGAGATAGGATTTTGACTTATGAAGAGAGCACTTTTGTTTTCACATAGAAGCGTTGGTGGTCCCGGTGGAAGAGCATAGAGTTCGCGCAGTAGATGGGTGAGCCACATGATCTCGGCCGCCGTATTTGCCATGGCTAGGTATTTCGACTTGCAACTTGATCTTGATACGGTTGGTTGTTTCTTGGCACTCCACGAGATGAGGTTTCCTCCTAAGTAAATGCAATAGCCATAGGTAGATCTTCGAGTGTCAATGCATCTTGCCCAATCTGCATCAGAGAAACCTAGTAACACAGGATTAGAACAACGATTAAATGTTAGTCCATAAGAGATTGTGCCTTTGATGTATCGAAGGATCCTCTTGACAAGTTGAAAATGAGTTGTGGTGGGGTTTTGAAGGTATTGGCTAGCTAGGTTGACGGTATATGAAATATCCGGTCGGGTGATGGTTAGGTATTGAAGAGCACCGACTAGCGAGCGATAGAGGGTAGGATCATGAAAGGGAGAACCGGTGGAGTTGAAGATGTCTTTGGTTGTGAGTGGAGTGGAGACGGGTTTTGATTCCAAGAGGCCGGCTTTGGTTAAAATATCAAAGGCGTATTTTGATTGAGTTAAGAACAAACCGGTTTTGGTGTGGGTGGCCTCTAGACCGAGGAAAAAATTTAGTGGACCAAGGTCTTTAATTTGGAACTCCCTGTGAAGGTCTTTGGTAAAAGAGTTAATGAAAGTTTCATTGTTACCGGTGACGATTATGACATCAACATAAACAAGAAGGTAAACAAGGGTGCCATTGTGATGATATATGAACAAAGAGGGGTCTGCCCTGCTACATTGAAAGCCGAGAGTGATGAGAAAAGCACTTAGTCGATGAAACCAAGCGCGTGGAGCTTGTTTTAGGCCGTAGAGGGCACGATTCAGTTTACACACATGGGATGGATGAGTGGTACTTACAAAGCCGGGATGTTATTCCATGAAAACAACTTCATTGAGATGGCCATTTAAAAAAGCAGTGTTCACATCTAGTTGTCTTAGAGTCCATTGTTGAGAAGTAGCAAGACTTAGGACCACTCGAATTGTTGATGATTTAACTACCGGGCTGAATGTATGTGAGAAGTCGATACCCGGTACTTGAGTGAATCCTTGTGCCACTAAACGAGCTTTGTACCGGTCAAGTGAACCATCGGATTTGTATTTGACACGATAGATCCACTTTGAACCGATAACATTTGTGTTTGATGGACGGGGAACAAGGCTCCAAGTGTTGTTATGTAACGCTTTTAATTCTTCATGCATCGCATGAGTCCATTTAGGATCTTTGAGAGCGGTTTTGAGGCCTTTGGGTGGATGAGATGTGTGAAGAGATTTTTGAAGTTTGTTTGTGAGGAGGTGCGAGAGATTAGCATAATGCTTAGGTTAAAAATGTTATTTTTGGATCGAGTCGTCATAGGATGCTGATTTGTGGGCTGAGGTGAAGGAGGAATAGATGTCGAGTGGTGTGTGGCGGATTGGGTGGGATTTCGGCTCGGTGGTGGACTGGGAAGTTCCGAAGAGTTGGACAGGTTTGGTGTCGGTGGAGGAGTGGAAGGGAGTGGGGTCGATGTTGGGCTGGAGACTGGAGTGGGTTGGTTAGCGGCTGTTTCGGAGGTGGTGTTTGGAGTGGGCTGGACGGGTAATGGGCTTGGGATGGTTTGGTTAATGGGCTGGACTGTTTGAGGAAGGAAGGTGGGACAATGGGTACACGGTTGGTGGGAGGGAGATGTAGAAGAATTGTGTTGTGGTGTAGTTGATGAGATGATGGGTGGTGTAGGTAAAGTGTCATCAAAATTGGTAATTGGAAGGATGTTTGTGTCGGATGAGGAAAGACTTTCTTTGAAGGGAAGAATGTCTTCATCAAATTTTGCATGGCAAGTAGTGTAGATGCGCCCATTTGTTGGATCTAGACACCTAAAACCTTTGTATTTAGGACTATATCCAAGAAAAATGCAAGGCGTACTACGAGGGAGGAGTTTATTTTTATTATAGTCCCGAAGGTATGAGAAAACTCGACATCCAAAAATTCGTAGGTTTGAGTAAATTGGTGGTTGATGAAATAAAATTTCATATGGTGATTTGTTGTCAAGTGTAGTAGTGGGAAGGCGGTTTATGATATAGATAGCAGAAGTGAAATCATCGACCCAAAGTTTTGGTGGGGCATTGGCGTTGAACATCATGGCTAAACCGGTTTCGGTTAGATGCCGATGTTTGCGCTCCACTCTACCGTTTTGTTCCGGTGTGTAAGGGCAAGACAAACAGTGATGTATGCCATGTTGTAAAAAACATTGTTGCACCCGTTGATTTGTGAACTCGGTGCCACCATCGGTTTGGAAAACTTTTAACTTTGCACGAAAATTGATTTTGTACAAAATTTAGAAAAAACGATTAGGATATTATAAAAATCCGATTTGGCTTTCAAGGGGTAGAACCAAGTAAAACGGGAATGGTCATCGACAAATATTGCATAATATAGATAACCATCCGTTGACATGACGGGTGTGGGTCCCCAAAGGTCACAATGGATGAGGTCTAAGACATGTTGGGCACGTTTTGTGTTTTCATGAAAAGGTAAATGCTTCGCTTTAGACATTTCACAAGAAGTATATAAACCGGGTTTAGGCAATAATGAAGTAACAAAAACATGACCTCGTTTATTTAAGCTCGAAATAGTATCGAAAGACACATGTCCTAAACGACTATGCCATTTATTAAAGGAGGTGTGAAGCGGAAAGAGCGCCAACGTGCGACTTGTCACCTTGGGTGAGAACGTAGAAGCCATTCTCACAGATGCCTCTAGCTAGAACTTGACTCGTTTTTCGGTCCTGTATATGAAAATAATTATTAGAAAATAATACGTCAACAAGTGAGTCGTTTGTAAGTCTACTAATTGAAAGTAGATTTTTGGTGAGATTAGGAACAACAATGACGTTTTGTAAAGTTATATCATTGTTTAAGTTTGAGTTACCGACATGTGTAACGGGTAATGATTGACCATTACCAAATGTTACACGTAAGTTACCGGATTGTGGTTGAGAATTATTTAAACCGTTTTCATGACGAAGCATGTGGGTCATGGCACCTGAGTCGGCAGTCCAATCCGGGATGTCCGAGCCAATGGTGCATTGAGCATGGAAGGCGTGGGCTAGATTGGCATCAAGAGGAAGTTGTTTTTGAGCAAAAGAAACAAAGCTCGGACATGTGGTGGCATAATGCCCTTCTTTTCGGCATAATTGGCACAGAGGAGGTCTTTTAGTATAGTTTCTTCCTCGGTGTCACACCCCGATTTCCATGTGTCACCGGTGGGCCCGGTGGGGGAGTATCGTGAGGTGGTTGGCAACGTAATAGTCAAACAACACAATATTTAATATGCACAGCGGAAGCAAATTTAAAAGATGTAATACAACCGAATAAATTATTGTAATATCAAGTATCACAACGTTCGGATGTTTATCCACAGAACGGATCGAAATAAAATATGAAACAATAGTTCAACAGACTTCAGGCATCTTAAGCTTGCGAGACTTCTAATGATGCTAAGGAGAAATCCCAGCCAATTTCGCTTAGTACCTGCATTTAATCTTTTTGGGAAAATACGTCAGTTTACACTGGTAAATACATTCAACTGACTCATTTTGGAAAATGATTGAAAATTGGTTTGGATGCACGTGGCATAAACATTTTTATTTTAACTTGGGAGAATCATTTAACATTATAATCTTGTGAACGAATTACATGTTCCTTGTACGTTCAGTAGCCCGAATCTTGTCCGGGTTAAAGATCAATAGACACACCACAATAATGAGTTATACACTGACAGGTGTACGCCTACACCCCGTGCTCAGGTCGTGGCCATCTCGTAAGATTATGCCGAGGATATCCGGGACATGGTCATTAACCCCCCAAAGGCTTTAAGTAACAAGACTGTTTAAACGAGCCGATTAAATTTATTCAACTACCCACTCAATCGGTGGAGAATTTGATGCTCGATCAAGCGGTATGCTATATACCGTAACCCAAGCCCGTATAGGGAAAATAAGTTAAAAGTATTTACCTGAGCAATGTATAAATCACAATAAGCAAAATGCACGTAGCTTTTACTGGTTCTCCTAATCTGGAACGAAGGTTTATAATAACCTATTAGAATCCTAACGGGTCTTTAATTAAGCTTAAGCTTAGACCGGCTAGTTTCAAAGATACGGTTCGTACGCACGATTAAGCGAAGACCGGATAGAATGCGATTTAGACCCGACAAGTTCAGAGACTTGCTTAATATGGGTTTACTATTCATATTCTGGATTTTGAGATAAAACCGATAAGGTTTGACCCGTTTCGGCTAATTTATGTAAACTTGTTACATAAACCGAACCGTACGCGTAATAAGCGTGACGGGTATTCATGAGAGCTATAGACAGGTCTCCTAAGTTAATTATGCCTCAAATATGTTGTGACATCAGTAAGATGTCTTTCCCGAAACGTGTTTAAACACAAACGAGGCCCCGTAGGGGTAGTTTGGTCATTTAAAAGTTTATAAAAGAGTTTAAATGCTTAGCTGAGTTACAGGTCTGACATAATCAGCAAAAATACTTAGTTTACTGATTTATAACAGTAAGGTACTTTAGATATGTGAAATTTATCAATTATAACCAAACTACGCCCCGTAGGGGTATTTTGGTAATTTCACATAAGCCGAAAAGCTCAAAATTGAAGTCTGAGTTTATCAACCTTTGCTTACTGTTAAAATACCATAATTTACTTCCAATATCAGTAGGTATCAACCCGGGTATGATTAATATAGTTTTAATACATACTATGCGTTAAAAACGCTTAATAAGGCGATTAAAGGTCATTTCCGGGTTCGATACTTAAATCTGATATTTTTATATTTCCAGAAGGCTTAAAATAATTTATTTATCATAACTAATCAGTAGCAAAAGTTTTGGAGTCGTTTTGATATGTAAAACTCATTTTATGGCCCGTAAGGGCAAAACCGACATTTACCGGATTAAGCCTACGACTACTAGTTATGCTCAGCCTAAAATTAATTAAAAATCTTTAAAAATCCCAAAATAATATATTACATCAGTGGGTATTAAGTTTGATACCAAAAAGTAGGCTTAACTAGGCTATGCGCTAGTTACGCCATTTTATTAACATAAAGCTTTAAGTTTGCGATAATGAGCATAACTCTCAATCTACACCTCAAACTGATATCAAACTTTTCATACAAGTTTATATATCAGTAATTAAAGTTTCTACTCTTTTACTTTTGCAAAAATCACGTTTTAAGGTATAAAGGGCATAATGGTCAACATATGAGCAATTAACAGAATCATGCGTATTAATTGGATAACTAATGATCCGAGGTGTATGATCACAGAGGGTTATTCTAACATGTAACCTAATCCAAATTAAAGCTCTGAGGCATTTCTAAAACATGCCTAAACGGGTCAGAACGGAAAGTCAAAGTCAAAGTGAAAGTCAAACTATGTGACTTTCGGTTCCGAACCGGGTCTAAACAGGAAATTGTCGGGTTGAACATCTTTAGACATGTTCTTACACTTATTACCAAATTATAACAATGATCCAACAGGTTGTATATAATCTACAATGTTAATCATGCATAAATGGCATTTTAGACTTCCTGTTGACTTTTTAAATATAAGTTTGACCCGACTTTTGACCTGGTTAGAGTGGTGATCAGGGGAAACCCTTTTGAGGTTTTATTACCCACATAAATACCAACATATAACTACTTTTAATTCGAGATATGACTGAGCCATTATTGACTAATCTCGAAGTCAAACCGTAATTACGATGGTTTGACTTTTAGCTAAATAACTAAGCTAAACTTAATTTAGAAAGGTCAAGCAGACTTAAAAGTGTTTAATGGATGATTAGGAAGGTCTGGAGGATGCTCTTGTGCTCCACAATTGATCAGAAGATGTTGAGGAATGAATGATCAAGTGTTGCACTTAGGAGCTCCTTATATAGTGATCAAGACACCACAATTTGTTGACAACTTAGTCTAGTACTGACCACAACATTCCCACATGTGTCCTACATGTTTAGGGGTTGTTTAGGGGCCAAGATATATGAGGAAAGTCGTTTAAATGGGCTGCACACGCGCCAAACAGCAAACAGCAAAATCTGTTCGAACTGGCAACCCCTTGCGCACCGCAAGGGGTATGCTTACGGTGCGCAAGCACCTTGCAGAACCCAAAAACTTTTGATCTTTCAGCATTTCGAAAGGGCAACCACTTTTCCGACTTTGGGACATTCTTTTGTCAATTTGGGGCCTCTATTATGGTTCTTAACTGTAACACCTCGAAAATTTACGTCCTATAATGTGTTGACACGTGTCATAGGTTTGAACGGGTGAAAGAATGTTCTTGAAGGACTAAAATTGACAAACAGTGAAACTGTGTAAATATAAGGGTTCAAAGTGTCAACAATGAATAAATATACTTTACAATAACCCTACATGATGTTTATAACCTTAAACGAATGGATCATGGATCATACGAAGCGAATTGTGAAAGAAAGTGAGAGATTACAAACTACTGGGGTTAAATGTGTCAACATGTTAAGTTATACCTCTGAGTGACCTTTTAGCAAACCCGAAGCCTTGTAACGATTAATTATGCTCACTAGAATCTACCATAAAAATTTCACCAAGTTTCGTTACCGTATGAGAAAGTTATTATAAAATCCGTGTGTGAGGGTTAGAATCGTCAACATTGAAATTTAGGGCTTTTCGGGTGATCACAAGGTTACCCGAGGACTTAACAAAGATGGTATAAGCCCTAAAGCCCCATATGTCAAATATAAAGTCTTAAAATGCAAGAAAACCAAGTGAAAACGACCTTTCGGGGGACCAGGGACTGAAATTGCAATTAATGAAACTTGCTGAGCTGGTCACCTATACCCTCGCGTAGCGCGAGCATGAAAGACCTTGGCATTCGCGCTACGCGACTGCCTTGTCTGAACAGAAAACATGCACAGATGTCCTGCATGTTTGTTAACCGACTTAGATCGATTTTTGGCATACCATGGGCTTCCCTAAGGTGGTTTATAGGCTGTAGAGGGCACTTGTATTCATCCTTGATCAATTGTAGACCCATTTGTCAACCATCTAAGGTGTTGGATCAATTTATAAAGTTCCTAAAATTGACAACTTTGAACATTCATTCCATACTTCATCTCTGAGCATTTCTGGAACTCAAGACCATCTTCCAAGCCTTCCAAATCGTGCATAAGACTTGTGTAAGTACCCTTGATCTTTCTAAATTAAGTTATGCTTAGATTATAGCTTAAAAATCAAACCGTCGTAACTACGGTTTGACTTAGCGATAAAACACAAACGGTCCAGGGGTTTGTCGAAACGAAAGTTGTTATAAGTTGGTAATCATGTGGGCTTTAAACCCTTAAAAGGGCACCCACTGATTCCATTCTTAACTAGGTTGTTTGTCGAGTCAAACTTCTTTCGAAAAAGTCAACAGAATCGTTAATCATGTAATTAACAATATAAAAGGCGTGTAACCTATTTTATCATTCTTATAAACTGATAATAAGTATAAAAACTTGTCTACGCTTGTTTGATTCGACAACTTTCTGTTTTGAACCGATTCGGAACCGAAAGACGCAAAAGTTTGACTTTTGCTTTGACCTCAGTTCTGACCCGGTTTAGATAGTTTTAGACATTCCTTAAAGTTCCATTAGGACCTATTTACATGTTGGTATAACCCTCTGCGTTTATACCACATGAATCCTTAATTGTCCGATGTTTCCGTTAATCGCCTAAATATTGACCATAATGCCCTTATGATCATAAGACGAGATTTTTGGAGATATGAAATTAAAATAATCTTAGTTACTGATTATTAGACATGTCTGTAAATTTTCACATCAAGCGGAGGTCCAGATTAGGAGTTATGCTTAATGACGTAATTATAGCGATTCTTAGTAATTAAATGACGTCATTAGTGTAACGCCTATCTAAAACCCATTTTTGGCACCAAACCTTTTACCCAGTGATGTAATATAATATTTTGGGATTTTTGAAGATTTTTAATTATTTTTAAACTGATCATAAGCTAGGATTAGTGCCTTAATTCGGTTAATACCGAATATACCCTTTTTGGCCATAAAATGAGTTTTACAAATCCTTTTGACACCAATCCAATTGCTACTGATTTTAAATATTAAATAGAGTGTTTTTAACCTGTTTAACTGACCAGGAAACTCAAAATCCTATTTTAACCCGTACGTCGCTTAAAACGGCTTTAAACGCGTATTATACGCATAGTTAGGGTTTAACACTATTTTGACATATAAGACTTATAACCAAAAGTTATAACCTGTTAAAATAAACTAATTTAATGATGTATTCAGACCCGGTTCACAGAAATGTAATTAATCCCTTTTATAATCTTTAAAATGACCAAAATACCCCTACGGGGCTTAATATGCGATTAAACTCGTTTTGGGCATAACGGAAGGTATCCTACTGATATCATGACATATTTAAGGCATGTTAACTTAGGAAACCTGTTTAGGACTCTTATGGTTACCCGTTACGCTTCATACGCGTTCGGTTCGGTTTATGTAACTAGTTTACATAAATTAGCCGAAACGGGTCAAACCTTATCGGTTTTATCTCAAAATCCAGAATGTGTATCATATACCCATATTAAGCAAGTCTTCAAACTTGTCGGGTCTAAATCACATTCTATCCGGTCTTCGCTTAATCGTGCGTACGAACCGTATCTTTAAAACTAACCGGTCTAAGCGTAAGCTTAACTAAAGACCCGTTAGGATTCTAATAGGTTATTATAAACCTTCGTTCCAGATTAGGAGAACCAGTAAAAGATACTTGCACTCGCTGATTTTGATCTATACTTACTCAGGTAAATACTTTTAGCTTACTTCCCTATACGGGCTTGGGTAAGGTATATAAAATACCGCTTGGTCGGACATTGAATCTTTAATTGTATATGGTTAAAGTATTGAGATGTTTTGTTTAAATTGTTTTGTTTGCTTAAAGCCTTTGGGGGGTTAATGACCGTGTCCCGGATATCCCTGGCATCATTTTACGAAATGGCCACGACCTTAGCACTCAGGTGTAGGCGTACACCTGTCAGTGTCTCATGAATAAAGTGGTGTGTTTATTGATCTTTAACCCGGCTCGATCCGGGCTACTGAACGCATAAGGAACATGTAAATCCTTTACAAGTTTATATATTTAAATAATTATCCAAAGTTATAAAAATATTATTTGTGCCTTGTGCCTTAAATGCATTTTCTTAAACTCTTTTCAAAATGAGTCGGTTGATTGTATTTACCAGTGTAAACTGACGTATTTTTCTTAAAAAGGTTAAGTGCAGGTACTACGCGAAATAGGCTGGCTTGTCTCCTAGCATCCCCAATAAGTCTCGCCAGCTTGGATGTCATAAACTGTTGAACATTTGTTTCCTTTTATTTTGATCTACCTGTGGATTTATATTCGACTAATTGTGATACTTAATATTACAATATCTTTCGGTTGAAATGAATCTATACTTTGCTTCCGCTGTGCATTTATATATTGTGTTGTTTGACTATTATGTTGCCAACCACGTCACGATACTCCCCTACCGGGCCCACCGGTAACACGTGGAAATTTGGGGTGTGACAGGTTGGTATCAGAGCCAACACTGAGTGAATTAAACACTAGCCTTTTTTGTTTAATCTCAGTTACACAATTGCACATTCCTAAATCTTCGAGTCTAGACAAAGAACTTAGGAATAATCCAAAATTTTTATTTTAATTTAAATTTTGTCTTTTATATTTTTCCTTGTCATTACCTTTGTTATATTAACAGGTTAAGCAATGCCGCCAAGATTTAGACGAGGAGATCGAGGAAAGGCGCCGATCAGCGCCCCTAACGACCATGAGGCCGGGCCTTCAGGCTGGCGAACTCCTTCAGTTACAAGGAGTATAGATCCGCGAGAACCTTGGAGGGTCTATAAGGAGCCTGCTAGACAATCCACATCACATAGCTCCACGCCTCCATATTTTCACTCTTTTGGGCCTCAGTCTGAGAATGAGCCCAACAACCCGCAACCATCATACATACCGTTATAGCGATCCTCATCGCAAGATTCCTTCCGCGACCCTACTCCTGTTTTTCGGGGTCAGTTTAACCCAGCAGAGTATCTACCAGAACAAGTGGGCTTTAACCCACTAGGACCGGAGGATCACTTTTCTGGTGATCAAGATATGGACGAGGACACAGATCCCGTCGAGGCTTCAACCGGATCCTTGAACCATCCTTTCGTGATCTCAGACGGTTCGTCTTTTCACGGAACACCATACCAGGGTCCGGATAGT
This sequence comes from Helianthus tuberosus, assembly GCA_030545235.1. Taxonomy (NCBI): domain Eukaryota; kingdom Viridiplantae; phylum Streptophyta; class Magnoliopsida; order Asterales; family Asteraceae; genus Helianthus; species Helianthus tuberosus. The sequence continues at coordinate 190,541,139 of CM060409.1, forward strand.
CACATGGCACGGTTCGAACGGTGTGAGTGGTACTATACACCATCTGAACACTCATCACCTCACCAGCAGCCGCCCCAGCAGCAGCAAGATCCCTCTGGGGATCCACGTTACGTACAGCAGAATCCCTCTGGGGATCCGCGTTATGAGGCAGTCACGCCACCGCCTCCACCGCCACCAGTTCAACTAGAGCCTCCAGAGCCACCAAGACGTAGGAGGACTGGCGCACGGATATCAGCACGGGAAGTGGATTTTCGTCTCAACACCCCTCAACATTCTAGCGGCAGCCACTACCCGCCTATATATGAAGGCCCACAGATGGGTGGACCTTCAGTTCCAGTTTCGGAGGTGAATTCGGCACCTATTGCACCGCCATCACCGGGTTTTGGCCACCCTATCCCTGCTTATACTGCTCCGGCAGCTTACAACCCTTACAGACCGCCATCATACCATAACTATAATTATGCCGAGGCCGACCCATACCTAGTGGCAGCAAACTACCTTGCCCAAAACCCTGAGGGACCATATGGAACCCCTTGGGGAATGGGACATCCAGCTCGAGGGTATCAAGTACCTCCTCAGCCACCGCCACAGTACCAGCCACCACGGTTTTCTCCTCCAGAGCAGGAGGATCTCCGTCAAAGACTGGATAAGGTTGAGAGAGACCTCCAGAAAGAGCGTAAGAAGAATGATGGATTCATGAGTGGTTTGGCAAACTTGCTGAAGGGAAAGAAGAAACGGGATCGTTAAATCCCAATATATATTGTTGTTTTTCCTTGTTTAAATCAAGTCCCTACGTGGACATTTATTTATGTGTGTATGTAGTCCCTGCGTGGACATCTACCTTTGTACTTAGTCCCTACGTGGACTTGTCTCTAGTAGTCCCTGCGTGGACATTTACTTTTGTAGACCGTCCCTGTGAGGACATGTATTATATGTATAGCTCCTGCGTGGGCATGTGTATATGTGAAAAGTCCCGTTTAGGGCAAAATGTACTACTTTTAGTTTTAATGGAATGTAAGTTTATAAATTTCATTTTTGCTATGTTATGCATAATTAAATTATATATGAAATAAATAAATCAGAATCATTCTTTTAAAAAAAAAAAAAAATCTATCTGCCTATGCTATTTTAATTAAGGATCTTAAAAGTATAACCTAGCCTGCATGTCATTTTAGGACCTGGCCCAGATGGTAAAACTCGTTAAAAAGATTCAAATCCATGTTAACATCTGAAAACATGTTAACACTCCTGGCAGACATGATTCGTTAAAAACACACGTGTTATTATTATATATGGATCTTTTCAAAGATTCTAAACCCAAATAAATGATCTCTGAATCATGGGTTAAATCATTAATAAATATGATCAGTTCTTTTACCATCCATTGGTAATGGAATGCCTACGGGCCCTTCTCATTTTCATATGAGACAAAAGACAGTATTAGTCTGTGACCCTGTCTGATAAAGGTAATGAACTTTGTTCAAACCTTCATGCTTTGATTCTCTGAAATCATAGCTTAAAAATCTAAATTGTCCCTGTGACTAGGCCTTATGTGCTAATAAAACTGTTATTGTTTTATAATTAGGATAAATTATATTAGAAATCCTAAATTTATGCGAGTAATAAATTAACCATATATGGTCTATGTTTACCACGGTTAATAAAATTGCCATAAAAGACAATTCTATAATAAACTCACCAATAAATTATTGTCGATATGTTACAGTTCAAGATACATGGCAGACTCAAACGAGGTCAACAGTCACCCAGGGATAGTGAATGATAATGCCCGAGTAAACGTAGCGGGTGCAGAATTACAAGCAATGATAGATAATGCGGTTAATAGAGCTATGGATAGACAGCTCCATGAATCAGGTGGTACCCATGCAAGGACCCAATCTGCACCACACTCTAGAACACCCTCCAGGACCCACACTGCCCACAACAGTAATTCTCACCACTCGTCAAACCGAAGGAGTGTTCCATCCCAAAGAGTCATACAGGATCAAGAACCCCGTAATAGGGGTTGCACCTATAAGTACTTTGTTTCGTGCAAACCCAGGGACTTCACTGGGGAAAAAGGAGCTGTTGATTGCATGACTTGGATGGACGAAATGGATACTGTGGTGGATATCAGTGGTTGCCATAATAGGGATATTGTGAAGTTTGTCTCACAGTTTTTCAAAGGAGAAGCATTAGCTTGGTGGAGATCTTTGATCCAAGCCACAGGGAAAGTCCCGTTATACAACATGACCTGGGAACAGTTCATGGCACTAATCAAGGAAAATTTCTGCCCTCAACATGAGGTTGAGAGAATTGAATCTGACTTCTTGGCGCTGGTCATGAAAAACCTAGACTGTCAGGCCTACCTTACCACTTTCAATACTTTGTCAAGGTTGGTCCCATATTTGGTAACTCCGGAGCCTAAACGTATAGCTCGTTTTATCGGAGGTTTGGAACCGGAGATCAAAGCAAATGTGAAGGCCTCCAGACCAACTACTTTTCGGTCAGTAGCGGACATATCATTGTCCCTTACCTTGGATGCTGTCAGGCTGAGGTCACAGAGGAAAAATGATACCGAAAAGAGGAAGCGTGAGGATGACAACTCACGACGTTCAGACAAGAAGCAGAAGGGAAACAATGACCAAAAGAAGGGGTCAGGATTTAGGAAGGATGGTCAGCAGTCGGGTGAAAAACCCAGATGTAAAATCTGCAAGAGGCAGCACTTTGGGAAGTGCAGGTATGAATCGAATTCGAATTCACAATCGAAAGCTTTTGCATGTGGTTTGTGCAAGTCCAAGGAACACAAAACCTTGGATTGCAAAAAGATAAAGGATGCGACCTGCTACGGTTGCAATGAAAAGGGGCACATCAAGAGCAATTGCCCAAAATACGCCAAGAAGCCCGAAGAGACTAGGAAGACCAATGCTAGGGTCTTCAGGATGGATGCTAAGGAAGCCGTCAAGGACGACAATGTGATAACAGGTACCTTTCTCGTAAATGATGTTTATGCGAGAGTGTTATTTGATTCTGGCGCTGATAAGTCGTTTGTAGATAATAAGTTTTGTGAATTGTTGAAACTACTTGTTAAAACTTTAAGTGTGAAGTATGAGGTGGAACTAGCAGAGGGCACTTTAGAAACCGCTTCAACCTTATTAGATGGATGTTTCATATCCATTAAGAATCACTCTTTTCCTTTGTCCCTACTTCCTTTAAAACTAGCCGGTTTCGACATTGTTTTGGGTATGGACTGGTTATCTCATAACCAGGCCCAGATTATTTGCAATAAGAAGCAAGTGATGATCAAGACTCCGTCTGGTGAATCACTTACTATCCAGGGAGATACCCAGTATGGGCTGCCAGAGAAAATGTCTATACTCAAAGACTCTAAGTGTTTGAAGAAGGGTTGTGTCATCTACATGGCACAGGTGATTATTAATGAGCCGAAACCCAAAATTGGAGATATCCCAGTCATTTCTGAATACCCCGAAGTATTTCCTGAAGAACTACCTGGTTTGCCACCAGATAGGCAAGTAGAATTCAGAATTGACATTATTCCTGGATCAGCACCAGTTGCAAGGGCGCCTTATAGGTTGGCACCAACAGAGATGAAGGAATTGAGGACGCAGCTAGATGATTTGCTAGCCAAAGGTTTCATCAAACCTAGTTCGTCTCCTTGGGGAGCACCAGTTTTATTTGTCAAGAAGAAGGATGGATCGATGCGACTGTGCATCGACTACCGTGAGCTTAATAAGGTTACTATCAAGAATAGGTATCCTTTGCCTAGAATCGACGATCTGTTCGATCAACTTCAAGGGGCAAGTTTCTTCTCGAAGATTGACTTGAGGTCAGGCTACCATCAATTGAAGGTTAGAGATGAAGACGTGCACAAAACAGCATTTAGGACTCGTTATGGTCATTACGAGTTCCTAGTGATGCCTTTTGGGCTCACTAATGCACCGGCCGCGTTCATGGATCTCATGAATCGCGTTTGCAAGCCGCATTTAGATAAATTCGTCATCGTCTTCATCGACGACATTCTCATCTACTCAAAGAACCAAGCTGACCATGAGAAGCATCTTCACTGCATTTTGGAATTACTTCATAAAGAAAAGCTCTATGCCAAGTTCTCGAAGTGTGAGTTCTGGCTTCGAGAAGTCCAATTTCTTGGACATGTGGTTAGTGAGCGTGGTATCCAAGTAGATCCCGCAAAAGTTGAAGCTGTCATGAATTGGCATGAGCCAAAGACGCCTACAAAAATACGTAGCTTCCTAGGTTTGGCAGGATACTATAGGCGATTCATTGAAAACTTCTCAAGGATTGCTGCACCCCTGACTTCGCTGACACATAAGAAGATTAAGTTTGACTAGGGTCTTAAGCAGCAGGAATCCTTCGATATTCTGAAACAAAAGTTGAGCAATGCTCCGGTACTGACATTGCCTGATGGAATAGAGGAGTTTGTAATTTATTGTGATGCATCACACACCGGGATAGGATGTGTGCTTATGCAGAAAGGCAAAGTCATTGCCTATGCTTCACGTCAGTTAAAGGTGCACGAAAAGAATTACACCACCCACGACTTAGAGTTGGGTGCCGTTGTATTCGCACTAAAACTGTGGAGGCACTACTTATATGGAATAAAATGTGTGATCTATTCTGATCACAAAAGCCTTCAACATCTGTTCAACCAGAAGGACTTGAACATGAGGCAACGCCGTTGGATGGAAACTCTGAATGATTACGATTGTGAAATAAGATACCATCCCGGCAAGGCCAATGTAGTCGCCGATGCCTTGAATCGGAAGGAGAAGGTGAAACCCATCCGAATCAATGCCAAGCGCATGGAAATAAAGAACAATTTGATAGAAAGGTTGTTAGCTGCACAGAAGGAAGCTGTGTTGGAAGCTAACTATCCTAACGAAAAGCTAGGAGTAACTGAGGAACAGTTATCTCTTAGTAAGGATGGAATTCTTAGATTGAATGGACGGATATGGGTTCCAATTTATGAAGGACTTCGAGATGTTATCCTCCAGGAAGCCCACAGCTCTAAATATTCTGTTCATCCTGGAGCTGATAAAATGTACCAGGATCTAAGGGCAAACTATTGGTGGATAGGCTTGAAGAAGTCTGTAGCTACCTATGTAGCTAAATGCTTGACGTGTGCGCAAGTCAAGGCAGAACATCAAAAACCGTCAGGTTTGCTACAACAGCCTGAACTTCCACTTGGAAGTGGGAAATGGTAACTATGGATTTTATCACCAAGTTACCCAAGACAAGGAAAGGAAATGACACCATCTGGGTGATAGTTGACCGACTGACTAAGTCAGCACATTTCCTACCCATCAAGGAGACTTACAACTCTGATATGTTAGCCCAACTGTACGTGGATAAGATTGTAGCTTTACATGGCATACCTGTGTCTATTATCTCTGACCGAGATACTAGATACACATCACATTTTTGGAAAAGCTTCCAACAATCTTTGGGCACACGTTTGAACTTTAGTACGGCTTACCATCCACAGACAGACGGTCAGAGTGAGCGTACTATTCAAAGGTTGGAAGACATGCTTCGCGCATGTGCAATTGACTTGGGTGGTAGCTGGGATAAGCACCTACCATTAGTTGAGTTCTCCTACAACAATAGCTACCATACCAGCATCAAGGTTGCGCCTTTTGAGGCATTATACGGTAGAAAGTGTAGATCGCCCGTTTGTTGGGCAGAAGTTGGAGATGTCCAATTATCTGGACCGGAGATAGTGTTCGAGACGACGGACAAGATTGCCCAGATTCGTGACCGTCTCAAAGCTGCTCGGGATAGGCAGAAGAGTTACGCTGATCCAAGTCGTAAGGATTTTCACTTCGAAGTAGGTGACAAAGTCCTACTTAAAGTGTCACCCTGGAAGGGAGTGATGCGATTTGGTAAGAAAGGTAAGCTAAGCCCGAGATACATAGGACCTTTCGAGGTTATCGAACGTGTCGGGTCAGTTGCCTATAAGTTAAACTTACCTGAAGAGCTCAGTAGTATACACAATGTGTTCCACATCTGCAATCTGAAGAAGTGTTTCGCTGACGAATCACTGGTTATACCCCATACAGATGTGCATATAGATGAGAGCTTGAAATTTGTAGAAAAACCTTTGTCGATCAAAGATCGACAGGTAAGGAAGCTTCGAAGGAAGCATATACCATTTGTAAAGGTCAAATGGGATGCCCGTAGAGGTCCCGAGTATACGTGGGAGGTTGAGTCCACGATGAAAGAAAAGTACCCTTATCTATTTCAGTAAATCTCGAGGTCGAGATTTCTTTTAAGGGGGTGAGGATGTAACACCTCGAAAATTTACGTCCTATAATGTGTTGACACGTGTCATAGGTTTGAACGGGTGAAAGAATGTTCTTGAAGGACTAAAATTGACAAACAGTGAAACTGTGTAAATATAAGGGTTCAAAGTGTCAATAATGAATAAATATACTTTACAATAACCCTACATGATGTTTATAACCTTAAACGAATGGATCATGGATCATACGAAGCGAATTGTGAAAGAAAGTGAGAGATTACAAACTACAGGGGTTAAATGTGTCAACATGTTAAGTTATACCTCTGAGTGACCTTTTAGCAAACCTGAAGCCTTGTAATGATTAATTATGCTCACTAGAATCTACCATAAAAATTTCACCAAGTTTCGTTACCGTATGAGAAAGTTATGATAAAATCCGTATGTGAGGGTTAGAATCGTCAACATTGAAATTTAGGGCTTTTCGGGTGATCACAAGGTTACCCGAGGACTTAACAAAAATGGTATAAGCCCTAAAGCCCCATATGTCAAATATAAAGTCTTAAAATGCAAGAAAACCAAGTGAAAACGACCTTTCGGGGGACCAGGTACTGAAATTGCAATTAATGAAACTTGCTGAGCTGGTCACCTATACCCTCGCGTAGCGCGAGCATGAAAGACCTTGGCATTCGCGCTACGCGACTGCCTTGTCTGAACAGAAAACATGCACAGATGTCCTGCATGTTTGTTAACCGACTTAGATCGATTTTTGGCATACCATGGGCTTCCCTAAGGTGGTTTATAGGCTGTAGAGGGCACTTGTATTCATCCTTGATCAATTGTAGACCCATTTGTCAACCATCTAAGGTGTTGGATCAATTTATAAAGTTCCTAAAATTGACAACTTTGAACATTCATTCCATACTTCATCTCTGAGCATTTCTGGAACTCAAGACCATCTTCCAAGCCTTCCAAATCGTGCATAAGACTTGTGTAAGTACCCTTGATCTTTCTAAATTAAGTTATGCTTAGATTATAGCTTAAAAATCAAACCGTCGTAACTACGGTTTGACTTAGCGATAAAACACAAACGGTCCAGGGGTTTGTCGAAACGAAAGTTGTTATAAGTTGGTAATCATGTGGGCTTTAAACCCTTAAAAGGGCACCCACTGATTCCATTCTTAACTAGGTTGTTTGTCGAGTCAAACTTCTTTCGAAAAAGTCAACAGAATCGTTAATCATGTAATTAACAATATAAAAGGCGTGTAACCTATTTTATCATTCTTATAAACTGATAATAAGTATAAAAACTTGTCTACGCTTGTTTGATTCGACAACTTTCTGTTTTGAACCGATTCGGAACCGAAAGACGCAAAAGTTTGACTTTTGCTTTGACCTCAGTTCTGACCCGGTTTAGATAGTTTTAGACATTCCTTAAAGTTCCATTAGGACCTAGTTACATGTTGGTATAACCCTCTGCGTTTATACCACATGAATCCTTAATTGTCCGATGTTTCCGTTAATCGCCTAAATATTGACCATAATGCCCTTATGATCATAAGACGAGATTTTTGGAGATATGAAATTAAAATAATCTTAGTTACTGATTATTAGACATGTCTGTAAATTTTCACATCAAGCGGAGGTCCAGATTAGGAGTTATGCTTAATGACGTAATTATAGCGATTCTTAGTAATTAAATGACGTCATTAGTGTAACGCCTATCTAAAACCCATTTTTGGCACCAAACCTTTTACCCAGTGATGTAATATAATATTTTGGGATTTTTGAAGATTTTTAATTATTTTTAAACTGATCATAAGCTAGGATTAGTGCCTTAATTCGGTTAATACCGAATATACCCTTTTTGGCCATAAAATGAGTTTTACAAATCCTTTTGACACCAATCCAATTGCTACTGATTTTAAATATTAAATAGAGTGTTTTTAACCTGTTTAACTGACCAGGAAACTCAAAATCCTATTTTAACCCGTACGTCGCTTAAAACGGCTTTAAACGCGTATTATACGCATAGTTAGGGTTTAACACTATTTTGACATATAAGACTTATAACCAAAAGTTATAACCTGTTAAAATAAACTAATTTAATGATGTATTCAGACCCGGTTCACAGAAATGTAATTAATCCCTTTTATAATCTTTAAAATGACCAAAATACCCCTACGGGGCTTAATATGCGATTAAACTCGTTTTGGGCATAACGGAAGGTATCCTACTGATATCATGACATATTTAAGGCATGTTAACTTAGGAAACCTGTTTAGGACTCTTATGGTTACCCGTTACGCTTCATACGCGTTCGGTTCGGTTTATGTAACTAGTTTACATAAATTAGCCGAAACGGGTCAAACCTTATCGGTTTTATCTCAAAATCCAGAATGTGTATCATATACCCATATTAAGCAAGTCTTCAAACTTGTCGGGTCTAAATCACATTCTATCCGGTCTTCGCTTAATCGTGCGTACGAACCGTATCTTTAAAACTAACCGGTCTAAGCGTAAGCTTAACTAAAGACCCGTTAGGATTCTAATAGGTTATTATAAACCTTCGTTCCAGATTAGGAGAACCAGTAAAAGATACTTGCACTCGCTGATTTTGATCTATACTTACTCAGGTAAATACTTTTAGCTTACTTCCCTATACGGGCTTGGGTAAGGTATATAAAATACCGCTTGGTCGGACATTGAATCTTTAATTGTATATGGTTAAAGTATTGAGATGTTTTGTTTAAATTGTTTTGTTTGCTTAAAGCCGTTGGGGGGTTAATGACCGTGTCCCGGATATCCCTGGAATCATTTTACGAAATGGCCACGACCTTAGCACTCAGGTGTAGGCGTACACCTGTCAGTGTCTCATAAATAAAGTGGTGTGTTTATTGATCTTTAACCCGGCTCGATCCGGGCTACTGAACGCATAAGGAACATGTAAATCCTTTATAAGTTTATATATTTAAATAATTATCCCAAGTTATAAAAATATTATTTGTGCCTTGTGCCTTAAATGCATTTTCTTAAACTCTTTTCAAAATGAGTCGGTTGATTGTATTTACCAGTGTAAACTGACGTATTTTTCTTAAAAAGGTTAAGTGCAGGTACTACGCGAAATAGGCTGGCTTGTCTCCTAGCATCCACAATAAGTCTCGCCAGCTTGGATGTCATAAACTGTTGAACATTTGTTTCCTTTTATTTTGATCTACCTGTGGATTTATATTCGACTAATTGTGATACTTAATATTACAATATCTTTCGGTTGAAATGAATCTATACTTTGCTTCCGCTGTGCATTTATATATTGTGTTGTTTGACTATTATGTTGCCAACCACGTCACGATACTCCCCTACCGGGCCCACCGGTAACACGTGGAAATTTGGGGTGTGACATTAACAGTTGCATACCCTACCATTATGTATTGTTTCATTTGAATTCATTTTGAAAGTGCCTTAAACGACGGTTTACCGTAGGAATTCTATCGGAACCCATCTAGCACTATGAATTTAATTATTGTCAACAGAATTCTGGGTTTAAATATATATTAGATGTTTAATATACATATACTTGGGTCTTGGGATTTATAAATGAGGTCGTTCAGAGGTAAAATTAACATAACGCCACTTTTAAATCCTGCCAAAACATCTTTATTAAATCCAAGTTTATAACGCTTTTTGTCTTACTCGACACGTGTCGTTATTTTATTTAACATGAATTTTCGAGGTGTTACATCCTCACCCCCTTAAAATAAATCTCGACCCGAGATTTACTGAAACAAATGAGGGTATTTTTCTTTCATGGTGGATTCAACCTCCCACGTGTATTCAGGACCTCTACGGGCATCCCATTTGACCTTTACAATAGGTACATGCTTCCTTCGAAGCTTCTTTACATGTCGATCTTCAATCGACAAAGGTTTTTCAACAAATTTTAAGCTCTCGTCTATATGCACATCTGTATGGGGTATTACCAGTGATTCATCAGCGAAACACTTCTTCAGATTGCAGATGTGGAACACATTGTGAATTCCACTGAGCTCTTCCGGTAAGTTTAACTTATAGGCAACTGACCCGACACGTTCGATAACCTCGAAAGGTCCTATGTATCTCGGGCTTAGCTTGCCTTTCTTACCAAACCGCATCACTCCCTTCCAGGGTGACACTTTAAGTAGGACTTTGTCACCTACTTCGAAGTGAAAATCCTTACGCTTAGGATCAGCGTAACTTTTCTGCCTATCCCGGGCAGCTTTGAGACGGTCACGAATCTGGACAATCTTGTCCGTCGTTTCGAACACGATCTCTGGTCCTGATAACTGGACATCTCCGACTTCCGCCCAACAAATAGGCGATCTACACTTTCTACCGTATAATGCCTCAAAAGGCACAGCCTTAATGCTGGTATGGTAGCTATTGTTGTAGGAGAATTCGATTAATGGTAGGTTCTTATCCTAGCTACCACCCAAATCGATCGCACATGCACGTAGCATGTCTTCCAACGTTTGAATAGTACGCTCACTCTGACCGTCAGTCTGAGGATGGTAAGCCGTACTAAAATTCAAACGTGTGCCCAAAGATTGTTGGAAACTCTTCCCAAAAATGTGACGTGTATCCAATACCTCGGTCAGAGATAATAGACACATGTATGCCATGTAAGGCGACAATCTTATCAACGTACGACTGGGCTAATATGTCGGAGCTATAAGTCTCCTTGATGGGTAAGAAATGTGCTGACTTAGTCAGTCTATCAACTATAACCCATATTGTATCATTCCCTTTTCTTGTCTTGGGTAACTTGGTAATAAAATCCATAGTTACCATTTCCCACTTCCACGTAGGAAGTTCAGGCTGTTGTAGCAAACCTGACGGTTTCTGATGCTCGGCTTTGACTTACACACATGTCAAGCATTTTGCTACATGGGCGGCTACAGACTTTTTCAAGCCTATCCACCAATAATTTGCCCTGGTAATTGAACTTACCAATTTATCGCCCCTACAATAGATGTTTATCATTCTATCTTTACAGGGTCTCTAAGGGAGCAGCCTTGATGCTTACATATCAACTATCATAGACAAGCTTATCTTAAGGTGAGGTGGTTATTCCAACCACTACTTAACAAATTTTAAGGATTAGTTGATCCTTGTAGTTAGCCGAACAAATCGACGATTCAGAGCAGCTGATGGCAAATTCTTAATTGTTGCCTAGTTAGGGTTGCGGTAATTAATGCATAAGCAAAATGAACCGTCTTTCTTATTTAACAATGTCAAAATTTAGGAATATCAAGTTAGGCTATATGAACCCTGTATTTTAAAACTTAGTAAATCAGGGTTTCGATTCTTCCAATGATGGTACTAGCCGTCTTGGAGATTTCATAATAATACAGCCTTAAATGGGATATAAATCTTACTTCTACCTGCCTTCCAGGAGGTAAGCAGGGAAAACTTATGAGAAGATAATCAAGATGCAAGGAGACTACAGAGATCTTCCATATCTCAGGCTCCAGTTCATCCATCATTGCTCGTGTCAAATAAGTGACACCTTTATCTTACTAGTTTACGAATTCCTTAATCGGGAACATTTATTTGGAAAAATCCATTCTGGATATCTTCTTTGAATACTACCAGTCGACTTTAGTACAATATGATCCTTGGGATATCTTAGGGGTTCCATGTATTAAACCTCCATACTGATCAGGCATGGAAGTAATCTATGGGACACACTAGAATACGCCAATCCTCATATGGCACTTTTATCAAACATAGTTTGGCATTCGCAGGCGATAGAAAAACAATGAGAAAAATAATTAAAATAACATATGTTGTCGTACTCTATGCGAAGAAAGAGTACTCTTAGATTTTTCGGAAGGTTTTTCTTGCCGATACGAGAAGAATCGGTTACTATGGTTTCCTTGGTAATTTATACCGTGTGGATAATATAAAAGTTTGCTAAGCTTATGGTTTATGAAGATTTATTATTGCCTGTATTAAATCAGGACGCTTAGCAGAAATTATCATTGGTAAATGATAAGGGATGTACTTGATGACACCGTGAACTGCCTCTTGGCATTCATCAGGTGAGTTCAGGCATTTCTTCCTTTAGCCTTTCCAATGTTTAGTCAACATAAGGAGGATAAGTAGGTGACTTATTGTAGGAAGTAAGGAAGTTATTGTACATGTGCTTATATTTAACCAAAAATGGAAATTTCACAAACTAGGCACCTAGCTCGGTTGGCTAGGCGCGCGAAAGGGTGTGGCCTAGACCCAGGTTCGATTCCGGGGACGGCCGGTTCCACCATTTTTTTTCATGCCTGTTCTTGCTCTTTTTCTTAGATTTCTGGGAGTTATCTTCCTCCTTTGGTTCATCCTTCGTATACGAAGTGTGAACAAAACTTTTCTCATGAGAAATTGAACAGGGTTTTGAGTGAAAATTAGAGCGAGAAGCATTCGGCTCTTTGGATTGTTTCATGACCTTTTCTATGGTCCTTCCAACTGCCGCGTCAACCACAGCCTGGAGATTAACTCCATTAGTATTGAGGTTTACGTTTGTAGTTTTATTAACCTTCGTCGCATTAATAGCATTGCGACTGTCGTCTACCTCATCCGAGTTTTCCATACTTGAAACTTGATACCAATCACCAAGATTTAACATTTATTAGTCATCATCCTGATGACCTGTCTTAGATTAGCCACGACATTCATAAACCGTATGGGCCATTATGTTCCGAACATTCTTAATGAATGCTACTTGAATGTATATCTATTACATTTAGCTTAGGTCGCAAAAGGACTATCAATGGCATTCAAGGTTTGGAGCGTGTCCAATACCTGCTTGACAGGGGACCATAATGTCACAACTGTCTTTGTCACAAGGACGATTATAAATAGCTCAAAGGCTAGCCTTACATGACTTTGGTTATATATATATATATATACATAAATGGCACAGAAGCCTGTCGCGAGGGACGTAGAAAGATATGGCAATAAGCCCAGTCATGAAGGACATAAGTAATCATATGGCGCGAAGGCCTTGTCGTAATGACATTTAGATGCGGCACAAACGGCCTTGTCTCTAGGACGTTATAGGATATGGCACTAAGGCCTGTCACCAGCGATGTTAACATTTAGTATGTTAACTTGTCACAAACGACGAATTATAGCTCGGAGGCTTGTTATGGGTGACTTGAAATATAACTTGTGGATTTGCCACAAGGACATCAATTCATAGGCTGCAAATCTTATTAGATCAGGAGTCTTAAGGCTTGAACATAGTTCTTCACCTTTGGACAGGGAGTCATAGACTACAACTGTCATCGTCTTGAAAGATGATTCATTTGGCAGAAAGGTAAGCCAATCAACATCACTAATGGGTGTTTATATATAACCATCGTATTTAATGATATTAGTCATGATTACATCGATCATATTGACTATTAGGTTCGGGTATAATCACACCATTTTGAACAGGGGATCATAAAGATCACTACTATCTTTGTCTTACCGATACTAGAATAAAGTATAGCCCGTAGGCATTTCATCACGAGGGATGTTAATATTATGATCATCATACTGATGATAATAGTCAGGATCGCAATGATAGTATAGACTATGGGATCTGAGTATAGCTCACCCCCTTGGGCAAAGAATCACAAGAGATTACAATTGCCTTGTCTCAATTGGGCAATATAATATAGCCCCTAGGCAAAACATCATTAAGGATGTTAAAATTTTTAATCATCGTATTGATGATTTTTGTCATGATCGCATTGATCATATAGACTATTTGGCTTGAGCATAGCTCACCACCTCAGACAAGGAATCATAAAGATAACAATGTCAATGTCTCAAATGGACAATATATTATAGCCCGTAGGCAAAACATCACTAAAGGATGTTAAATAATATGATCATCGTATTAGATGATATTAGTCATGATCGCATTGATCATATAGACTATTATGTTTGGACATAGTCCAACATTTTAGACAGGAGGTCAAAGACCACCACTGCCATTGTCTTATCAGACAACAATTTAGCCCGTAGGCACTTCATCACTTACGGATGTTTATAATATGATCATCTTATAAGATGATATAAGCCATGATTTCTAAATCATAAGGCAAATTAGAAATTTAAAAGTTTCCAATATAGGGATGACTGTTGTGATTTTCTCGAATCACATTTGTCGAGAGTGCTAACACGTTCTTAGGTGTTAACAAGGATCTGAATCCCTTGAATAGGTTTCACCATCTTGGCCGCGTAGGCTAGGTTTCACCTTTAAGATTCTTTTTAAAATGCATACTGGCAGGGAAGGAAGGATATTTATTTTATTCAGGATTTTTATCATAATCCAAATTTATAAGTTAATAATAGCACAAATGGCCTAGTCGCGTAGACAAGTTAAATTTTATAAGCCATGATTTCGGAGAATTGAGGCATTAAGGTTTGAATCAAAGTCCATTACCTTTTCTTGACAGGGAGTTGTAGGCTACCACTGTCTTTAGTCTTAGAGGACATCAACTATAGCCCGTAGGCACTTCCCTTCTTAGGGATGTTTATTACGGAATTGCCCCTTAGGGAAATTCATTAACCATGGTAAGCAGAGACCATATTTGGTTAATTTATTAATCATATTTATTTAGGATTCCTATTATAATTTATCCTAATTATAAAACATTAACAGTTTTATTAGTGGCACCAAATGGCCTGGTCACATGGACATTTATAAATTATAAGCTTATGATTTCAGAGAATCACAGCAACAATAACAGTTTTATTTAATAGCACAAAAGGCCTAGTCACAAGGACAATTTTTAAACCATAAGCCATGATTTCAGAGAATCAAGGCCCTTAAATATATTAGCACAACAGGCTTAGTCACAAGGACAATTTTAAATCATAAGCCATGATTTCAGAGAATCAATGCCCTTAAATATATTAGCACAACAAGCTTAGTTACAAGGACAATTTTAAATCATAGGCCACGATTTCAGAGAATCAAGGCCTTTAAATATATTAGCACAATAGGCTTAGTCACAAGGACATATATAAATTTATATGCTATGATTTCAGAGAATCAAAGCATTTGAGGTTTGAACCTAGTTCATTACCTTTTTCTGACAGGGAGCCATAGCTACCCCTGTATTTTGGCTCATGTAGAAATGAGCAAGGCCCGTAGGCACTATATTACCACGTATGGTTAAAATATGATCATCTTAATTGATGATGTAAACCCAGGATTCAGAGATCATTAAACCGGGTTAGGAATCTTTTGAAGAATCCTTAATAACGTGTGTGATTTCCAACGAATCACATCTGCCGGGAGTGTTAACATGTTTTCAGATGTTAACTGGGATACGAATCTTTTTAAACAGGTCCAACCATCTTGGCCAGGTCTTTATAATGACACTCAGGCTAGGTTTCACTCTTAAGATTCTTTTTAATATTTATCGCAGAACAGTTTTTAAATTGAAATGTTAATAAGGATCTGAATCTAAATTGAGGAACTGCCATCTTGGCCGGTCTTAATATGACCCGAAGCTAGGTCTTGTCCTTTTTAGATTTTGCCATCTTATTATAATGGTAGATCTTGCAAAAGGAAATGTTATTTTTCCATTTAGTTAATATTTCTTGTTTAGAATGAAAGTTTAAACTTAATCATTCCACTATATAAAAATAAAAGTATAAAGTTGCCCTAAGCGGGACTTGAAAGGAATAGTGTTGTCCTCGAAGGGACTAAAAAGATAAATATGTCCTTATAAGGACTATTGAGGAAACGATTTTCAGCAAAGGAGTTTCTTCTTCATTCAATTCCTGAATGCTTTCTCCTTGGTTGCACGTCTCATCTTGGTCGCTGTACGAAGCTCAGCATTTCAAGGCTCCGGGTGTGGAGAATCCCTAGTTCAGCTTCCTCGCTTGGCGACGTATCCAATAATAATAAAAATTGGAAGCAAAAATTCCATATTAGGATTAAGATTATTCCTATGTTAAGTCTAGACTCAGAAGGTCAAGGAATGTGCTACTGTGTTATTGAGATTAACCACAAAAATTTTAGTGTTTAATTCACTCAATGTTGGCTCTGATACCAACCTGTCACACCCCGATTTCCACGTGTCACCGGTGGGGGAGTATCGTGACGTGGTTGGCAACGTAATAGTCAAACAACACAATATTTAATATGCACAGCGAAAGCAAATTTAAAAGATGTAATATAACCGAATAAATTATTGTAATATCAAGTATCACAACGTTCGGATGTTTATCCACAGAACGGATCAAAATAAAATATGAAACAATAGTTCAACAGACTTCAGGCATCTTAAGCTTGCGAGACTTCTAATGATGCTAAGGAGAAATCCCAGCCAATTTCGCTTAGTACCTGTATTTAATCTTTTTGGGAAAATACGTCAGTTTACACTGGTAAATACATTCAACTGACTCATTTTGGAAAATGATTGAAAATTGGTTTGGATGCACGTGGCATAAACATTTTTATTTTAACTTGGGAGAATCATTTAACATTATAATCTTGTGAACGAATTACATGTTCCTTGTACGTTCAGTAGCCCGGATCTTGTCCGGGTTAAAGATCAATAGACACACCACAATAATGAGTTATACACTGACAGGTGTACGCCTACACCCCGTGCTCAGGTCGTGGCCATCTCGTAAGATGATGCCGAGAATATCCGGGACATGGTCATTAACCCCCCAAAGGCTTTAAGTAACAAAACTGTTTAAACGAGCCGATCAAATTTATTCAACTACCCACTCAATCGGTGGAGAATTTGATGCTCGATCAAGCGGTATGCTATATACCGTAACCCAAGCCCGTATAGGGAAAATAAGTTAAAAGTATTTACCTGAGCAATGTATAAATCACAATAAGCAAAATGCACGTAGATTTTACTGGTTCTCCTAATCTGGAACGAAGGTTTATAATAACCTATTAGAATCCTAACGGGTCTTTAATTAAACTTAAGCTTAGACCGGCTAGTTTCAAAGATACGGTTCGTACGCACGATTAAGCGAAGACCGGATAGAATGCGATTTAGACCCGACAAGTTCAGAGACTTGCTTAATATGGGTTTACTATTCACATTCTGGATTTTGAGATAAAACCGATAAGGTTTGACCCGTTTCGGCTAATTTATGTAAACTTGTTACATAAACCAAACCGAACCGTACGCGTAATAAGCGTGACGGGTATTCATGAGAGCTATAGACAGGTCTCCTAAGTTAATTATGCCTCAAATATGTTGTGACATCAGTAAGATGTCTTTCATTATGCCCGAAATGTGTTTAAACACAAACGAGGCCCCGTAGGGGTAGTTTGGTCATTTAAAAGTTTATAAAAGAGTTTAAATGCTTAGCTGAGTTACAGATCTGACATAATCAGCAAAAATACTTAGTTTACTGATTTATAACAGTAAGGTACTTTAGATATGTGAAATTTATCAATTATAACCAAACTACGCCCCGTAGGGGTATTTTGGTAATTTCACATAAGCCGAAAAGCTCAAAATTGAAGTCTGAGTTTATCAACCTTTGCTTACTGTTAAAATATCATAATTTACTTCCAATATCAGTAGGTATCAACCCGGGTATGGTTAATATAGTTTTAATACATACTATGCGTTAAAAACGCTTAATAAGGCGATTAAAGGTCATTTCCGGGTTCGATACTTAAATCTGATATTTTTATATTTCCAGAAGGCTTAAAATAATTTATTTATTATAACTAATCAGTAGCAAAAGATTTGGAGTCGTTTTGATATGTAAAACTCATTTTATGGCCCGTAAGGGCAAAACCGACATTTGCCGGATTAAGCCTACGACTACTAGTTAATAACAAACACGAAACAAGAAATTTACCGGATTAAGCCTACGACTACTAGTTCATGAACCGTTCGGCGGGAAGTTCGTTTGTGTTCGTTTGTTTAATAAATGAACAAACACGAACAAGAAATTTCGTTCGTTTAGTTAAACAAACAAACATGAACAAATGCCGTGTTTGTTCATTTATGTTCGTGAACGTTCGGTAACGTTTTCGTTTATGTTTGTTTATGTTTGTTTGGGTTCGTTTGTTTGTTAGTTTATTAAGGATATTAAGAATTAATTTTTACTTAACACATCAAAATTAGCATTGATATATTATTTAATAAATAAACTATTTAATATAAATGATAATGTATAAGTCAATTATATCAAACGTGAAACCCTATTAAAATAATTGCCGTTCTCCCGCTCTCATTCCAAGCTTCGAGAGAAAGACTCTTCCACTCCTTGCTCTCATTCCAGTCCCATTAGGGTTTTTACTTCATCATTCCTTGTGCAATATAGGTAAAAATAACTTATTTTCTTTGAAATTCTTACTCCGTTTTGCAACGATCTTCCGATTTCTTGTTTAATAGTTGAAAATTCGAGTATGATGCTACTTAGTTTTATCATTCGACTTTATAGTTTCAGTAAATATTTTAAATAATGTATTTTTAGATGTCATTAACCTCCCCAATCATAAAAAATTGAGAAGTTTTATGCCGCATCGATTGCTTTAATATGGTAGTTTTAGTATTTGTATGTTCAGTGATATTGCAAATTGCAGTCTAAATTGGTTGTACCTAAGAGGTCTCTTGTTTGTTGGTTACTTATTTTTAGGGCTGTAGTACAGTTGGTATATGATTTGCTTGTGCAGAGGCTGTATGTGTTGCAGATAGTGAATTCCAAATATAATTTACCCGTGTTAGTTTCAAATATAGTTTAGACCGTAGGGTATGGTGGGGCGTGGGTTGGGGGCATGGTGCGACACGTGGACTATGGGAGGGTTATTGACCCACATCGTTCTTGTTTAGGAACTAAGACGGTAGATATGCTAATATGTGGAGCCGATTGGTATCGTCATTACTATGGGTTAGAAAAAAAAGAAAGCCAAGGTAATATTCTTATTCTATCATCTTTATTATTTGTTTGGTTATGAATGATGCTTATTCTCTTTAATATTGTAGGAAAATGATGATGTCGTACGTGTTGAGCTTACTTGATTATTGTTCAACGAGCTCGAGTTTATTTTGGTTGGATTAAATGAAGACTTCGAGTTTATTTTGGGTGGATTAAATGAAGACTTCAAGTTTAATATGATATATTTTTGAAACATTATTTTTTGGTAATTTTGTGTATCAATCTTATGTCAATTATGTTTGGATAAATGGTTAGTATATCTTGGGCAGATCTATGCCATGTTTATGATGAAAGATTTGTGTTAGTTTTTGTTAACGAATGCTTGTTTGTATTCGTTTACGTTCATTAGTGTTCATGACCGTTCGTTTGCATTCGCATTTGTCTAACACCTAAAATTCACAAACAAACACAAACAAACATGAACATGTTCATTTCCTTAACAAACAAACACAAACAAAAAAGCTCGTTCGGTAAGTGTTCGTGAACAGTTCATGAACACCTATTTTCCTTAACAAACAAACACGAACAAGGCCTTGTTCGTGTTTGTTTGGTTCGTTTGCAGCCCTACTAGTTATGCTCAGCCTAAAATTAATTAAAAATCTTTAAAAATCCCAAAATAATATATTACATCAGTGGGTATTAAGTTTGATACCAAAAAGTAGGCTTAACTAGGCTATGCGCTAGTTACGCCATTTTATTAACATAAAGCTTTAAGTTTGCGATAATGAGCATAACTCTCAATCTACACCTCAAACTGATGTCAAACTTTGCATACAAATTTATATATCAGTAATTAAAATTTCTACTCTTTTACTTTTGCAAAAATCACGTTTTAAGGTATAAAGGGCATAATGGTCAACATATGAGCAATTAACGGAATCATGCGTATTAATTGGATAACTAATGATCCGAGGTGTATGATCACAGAGGGTTGTTCTAACATGTAACCTAATCCAAATTAAAGCTCTGAGGCATTTCTAAAACATGCCTAAACGGGTCAGAACGGAAAGTCAAAGTGAAAGTCAAACTATGTGACTTTCGGTTCCGAACCGGGTCTAAACAGGAAATTGTCGGGTTGAACATGTTTAGACATGTTCTTACACTTATTACCAAGTTATAACAATGATCCAACAGGTTGTATATAATCTACAATGTTAATCATGCATAAATGGCATTTTAGACTTCCTGTTGACTTTTTAAATATAAGTTTGACCCGACTTTTGACCTGGTTAGAGTGGTGATCAGGGGAAACCCTTTTGAGGTTTTATTACCCACATAAATACCAACATATAACTACTTTTAATTCGAGATATGACTGAGCCATTATTGACTAATCTCGAAGTCAAACCGTAATTACGATGGTTTGACTTTTAGCTAAATAACTAAGCTAAACTTAATTTAGAAAGGTCAAGCAGACTTACAAGTGTTTAATGGATGATTAGGAAGGTCTGGAGGATGCTCTTGTGCTCCACAATTGATCAGAAGATGTTGAGGAATGAATGATCAAGTGTTGCACTTAGGAGCTCCTTATATAGTGATCAAGACACCACAATTTGTTGACAACTTAGTCTAGTACTGACCACAACATTCCCACATGTGTCCTACATGTTTAGGGGTTGTTTAGGGGCCAAGATATATGAGGAAAGTCGTTTAAATGGGCTGCACACGCGCCAAACAGCAAACAACAAAATCTGTTTGAACTGGAAACCCCTTGCGCACCGCAAGGGGTATGCTTACGGTGCGCAAGCACCTTGCAGAACCCAAAAACTTTTGATCTTTCAGCATTTCGAAAGGGCAACCACTTTTCCGACTTTGGGACATTCTTTTGTCAATTTGGGGCCTCTATTATGGTTCTTAACAGTTGCATACCCTACCATTATGTATTGTTTCATTTGAATTCATTTTGAAAGTGTCTTAAACGACGGTTTACCGTAGGAATTCTATCGGAACCCATCTAGCACTATGAATTTAATTATTGTCAACAAAATTCTGGGTTTAAATATATATTAGATGTTTAATATACATATACTTGGGTCTTGGGATTTATAAATGAGGTCGTTCAGAGGTAAAATTAACATAACGCCACTTTTAAATCCTGCCAAAATATCTTTATTAAATCCGAGTTTATAACGTTTTTTGTCTTACTCGACACGTGTCGTTATTTTATTTAACACAAATTTTCGAGGTGTTACACTCGGCCCCGAGATGACGAAAACCTGCCACGTCCACGAGAGGAGCTGGTGGAACGGCCACGAGTGGACTGATTGGCATAGAAAGCAGCTTCAGGAGGAGTGTTTCCATGGAGTTGTTGGACAAAAATCTCCTGATTTTCAGCATTTGTGAGAAGGTCATGGAAAGTCGGGGCTGGATGAATAGTTCTTTGGGAGGTAGAAAAGTTCTCATAGGAGGCGCCAAGACCACATAGGAACCAGTGGCGCTTATCCTCGTCGCTTACGGGGTGCCCGATAGTGATGAGTTGATCCGCAATGGCTTTAAATTTTCGGCCAAATTCGGATACGGTTGAGGTTCCTTTTGGAAGGGTTCGAAGAGCATCTTTATGATTGTGAATTCGCTCAACGGAACAATGGCTGTATGCGTTGGCTAGAGCTTTCCAGACGGAGTGAGCCGTGGTGTGTCCGATGGTTTCGGACATTGCTTCTTCGGTAAGTGTTGAGTTTATCAGCAATAGAGCTTTCTGATCAGCAGCTCTCTAGATCGTGTATGCAGGGTTCACGACTTTTTGGTCATCTTTTGTGATTGTTTCGGCTGGACAGGAAGTTGTGCCATCGACATGGCGGAGCACAAGAACGATATGTTTTTCCCAGGTCAGGAAATTTTGAGAGGAGAGTTTTATGTTGACAAGGTGAGTCAAGGAGTGAAGAGGAATGGCAGATGAGTCTGTAGCCATGGTGCTGATCAGAAGAAAAAAAAAGAGGAATGGCAGATGAGTCGGACAGAGAAGAAGAAAAAAAAAGAACAGAGAAGGAAGAAAGAGGAGGGGTGGGTGAGGATCTCAGGCTGATACCATGAGATAATGGTTAAACTCGATTGATTTATGCAAGATACAAAGGGAAAATATATAGTACAACAGCAGCTAAAGTCTAGGAGAGAATGTCTCTCTCTAAATACATAAATGATACAAGTATGACTAGGCTATGATTGAGGAGAGATTGAAGATCTTGATTTATGCTAACATTGACATCAACGCGTGATAGTTGTTCTGTCACGGACAAATTGGGCACCGCCCCTAGTCCCCTTATATGATGTTTGACATTCTGACATCTCTGTTTCCTAAACTCATAATTCTTATCATATGCTTTTAAGTTACTTAACAATTTTGATAGGATTCCAGTTTTTGTATTAAAAACATCTTTATTTTTTTTAAAGTGAACTGGAAATATTCAATATATTTTATATGAAAAGTATTGTGTTACTTAAAGTTTGGTCCCAAGTCTAGTAACTTGTTGAGTTGACGCTAAGTCTCACACTATATACCAATAAGCAATAGCTCTACTTTATGTAAGATTTTACTAGTTCCATTCATTTGTTTATACTCTAGTTTATTACTTTTAAAATAGAGTTAAATGCAATTTGCCTTTCTATGGTTTGGTGGCGGAAGCAATTTGCCTTCCGGATAATAAGTTTTTACACTATGCCCTCTCGTGGTTTCCATCTTTAACAATTTGCATCCTTGCCATCACACGGGAGTTAATTTGACCGTTTAACTAATGGGCAAATTTGTAATCACACCATCCATTATTCATTATAACCCAATTTCTTCATTCCACCACCATCATCACCACCATCACCTACCGCCTTTATCACCACAATCACTACCACAACCCACTACCACTGCCATCACTACCATCATACAGTTGGGTTCCACAACTGGAGTTGCACTTCTATCATCCACTACCACTGCCACCACTACCAAGACATAGAATAATTATTACATCCACAAATAGAATTGCACTTCTAACCTCAAAACATTATTGCTATGTACACATGCATATAAGATTCATTTTGAAAACTATTAGGTGGTTTAGTGTATGTTCATCATAACTAGAAGCTTGACTAGTAGGTCATATATAGGTCAAGTGTAAGACCACCCGTAATCGGGCGTTTTTCATCAAAAAAATTGCCCAGATACGCCCGATCATGCCCCGGTGCCGCCCCCTAGGCGTTTTCCGGTGTTATTTGCGAAAAAAAGGGACGTTGGCGTGATTTAAAACACGCCTGAACTTGATGTCTTTGCCCAATATGACCTTGCCATGTGTGTATACTTAGTTTTAATTAAAAAAAATAAAAGAAATTAGTTTTAATTAGATTTTGGCAATTGTTTTTCTTGAAGTTTAAGTTGCAAGTGGTTGTTGTGGGTGAAAGGAATAAGAAGGTGATTTTTCATTTCAGTCCCTGCATTTTGATTGTATATAAAAAAAAGATTTAAACTTCAAAAGTCCTTAAAAAAAGGATTTTGCATTTCAGTCCATAAAGTTTTAATTAGATTTTGGCAATGTAATTTTTTTTTTACTTTTTTCTGGTTTTTTATTTTTAGTATTGTATTTTTTTTAATTTAATGAAGTATTTTAAGTTTGTAATTAAAAAAATAATAATAATTGTGTAATGATTGGAAGGGGCGTTATTGGACATTATTCTCACTACGGCACTTTTGCAATAACGCCCAATAATGCCCCCATGCTGACTGGACTGCCACATGACAGGAAACGCCCCAGGGTGGGGGCATTATTCATCTAACGACTACGCATGGTCTAAGGTAAAGTGTAACCATTTAACAACATAATTACTTCTTATTTTTTTATATAGTTTGTGGGTTTAGATTTATAATGTATAAATATGTTATATGTTTATGAGTTTGGAATTGTGAATATGGATTTTTTTAGGGTTAACGCTAATGGAAATTTAATCTAAAATAAATTTACGTTCGCGACCCGACCCGACTCGAAAATGTTAACGTATAGTTGTGAAAATTTGACCACCCCAAAAAAATGAACCCATAGGAAAAAAAATCCTGAATCCGCCACTGGTGTTATGAGTAGTAGGCCTGTAAACGAACCGAACGTTCATGAAGTTGTTCGGCGGGAAGTTCGTTTATGTTCGTTTATTTAATAAACGAACGAACACGAACAAAAAAATTTGTTCGTTTAATTAAATGAACGAACATGAACACACCTTGTGTTCGTTCATTTATGTTCATGAACGTTCGTTTAAATTTTAGTAAATACATAAATAGTTAGATTTATATAAATATTAGGTTTTCTAACTACTTATGTTAATATGACTAATTAGTATATTTATGAACTTTAATTTAGATATGTTTTCGGATGAATTGTAATATATTAGACTTGTTTGTTCAATCATGTTAATTTATGTTTGTTTTTGTTTATTCAAATACGTTTAGTTAATTTTTTTTTGTTTATGTTCGTTTGTGTTCGTGAACTGTTCGTTTAGGCTTTAAACGAACGAACATAAACGAACACGAACATGCCCAATTTCTTAATGAACGAACACGAACAAAAAAATGTGTTCGATTATATCTCCATGTTCGTGTTCGGTTAAAATTAAATGAACGAACATGAACATGCGTATGTTCGTGTTCGTTCGGTTCGTTTACAGGCCTGGTGAGTAGTATGTAAATTAACCGAAACACTAATATATATGCTATGAGAGAGAAATATTTGGCTTAATCTCCTACACCATGTGCGAGGCAAAAACTAGTAGAAAATAAAATGCAATTTCGGTGAGGGAACATTGCACCATCATTCCATATTTCCATGTGATGTTTTTTTTTGTTTAAAATTAGGAAACATGAGAGTCGGCTGGCGTGGTCATTTTTTTTTGTTCGACTCTTTTTAATTTTATATTATTAAGTTTTTAAATTAAATAAACAAATAATTAAATAAAAAAAAAAAAGCTTAAAGGTCGGCCCCTCACGTGTTGCCACTCAGACCATTTTGTCCACGTCCTGCTCCACTCTCGCTTATTTCCAGCCGTCTGTTTTACTTTGTACGATGTCGTATTGCCTCTATTTTAGTGTTTTCCTTCCTCTACAAGTTTTCTAATTTCTTTATAATATTTGAAAGTTTTTTTTAAAGGTGTTAATTATTAACTAATGTCGTGAGCTTTAACATACGTTATTTTAACTGGGTTTACGTTAAAGAGCCCCTCGCATAATAGATCCACAATTTAAACACCCTCAATGAGAAACCACTATCACCCAGACTCGAACTTGAGACCTGGATGAGAAAACTCGACCAATGATAATTTTTATCATAGTTGTAAAAATCTCGATTAGGCGCTAATTACTCTCTGATCAATCACTAATTTATCTTGATTAATTGCCGATTAATCCTTAGTCTCCACCCATCGATCGACTAGTGACTAGCGATTTCTATAACCAGACTTTCGCTATAAAAGACAATCTCACTCTAAAAAAAACTATGTATGCCCCGAAATTTCATTTATGTCATTTTAAATTAAAATAATTATCCTACATATACAAAGAGGAGTTGAGGGAATAGTGCCAGGCAGCTTGCCTGGCACTTTCGTATTGGACCAGCCATTTTTAATTTAATTTTATTCTCAGCCTAAAATTACGGTTTCGTCCTTTGTTTAAAATTACGTTCTTATTTTTGCCCTGGCTCAAAATTTACGCTTTTGCCCTCAGTTCAAAAACCCACTTCTAATTCTACTCCCAGTTTACATTTACGGTTTCGTCCTCCGTCTAAAATTACGCTTTGCCCCCCCTTCAAAATAAAAAAATGTTTTTGCCCCTAGCTCAAAATTACGATTTTGTCCCCAATTCAAAATTAAGTTTTTGCCCACAGTTCAAAATAAAATCATGTTTTCCCCCATAGCTCAAAATTATGATTTTGCCCTCAGTTTAAAATTATGATTTCGCCCCAGTTCAAAATATTTTTACGATTTTGCCCTCTGTTCAAAATTATGATTTTACTCCCATTTCAAAATTTACGATTTCTCCCCCAGTTAAAAATTATGATCTTGCCATCGTTTTACTTTTTTTTTTTGCAAAGCTATAGTACTGTTTTATTTTGCTTGTTTGACTCAATGTAACTTTTATTGTGTCAAACAATTGTCTAACACTCGCTCATTGGTCCTAACAAATTAGTATTTTACCCCCAGCTCAAAATTACAGACCTCGCAGATCTCTTGAACATGTCATTTGATGAATACATGAAGCATACTGCTGCTAATTTTTTTTAGCAAAATTATGGTAGTGTTTTCGTTTAATTGGTTGTCTCGATGTATTTTTTTTAGATCGTGTTATAAGTAGTATGTACAAGTAACCTAAATACTTATGAAACTAAGAAATATTTGATTTAACGCCCTGCAACGCGGACGGGCATAAGTGTAATTTCTATTCGTTCAGACATGTCTGGTATATGCTCATTTATCCTGAAAAATTTCAATTTTATTAAAATCCATAAAATCATGTGTATATCGTATACATGTATTTTGTGCATGTATAACTTTGTATACATATAAAAACGCCTGTCAACATGACTCTTCCTTCCGCAGCGAGCTGAGTCTAGAGAGAGAAAACAACCAAAAAGTGTATAATACTATATAGAGAGAGAAGAAGTAACTCCCAACTCAATTAATTAATTAATTAATTTATTTGTTTTCTCACTGTTTGTTATCAGATCCACCTCTCTGCATCAACAAGATTTCTTTTCTTCATCTTCTCCAACAGAACAGAATACTCTGCAATTTCACACTCTTCTTACTGATCTGGGCCTGTTTACTTTTTCATGTTGTGGCTGCTGGATGTCATTCTAAAACCCTAAAACCAAACCATAATGTTTACAGAAGGGTTAGATACCAATGCGCTTAGATGGGTTAAAGAGGTCAGCTTTCTTTCTTTCTTTTATCCCTAATCTTCAATTAAAGTTTTCATTTTTCATATGGGTTTACTTGCATTTTCCCATTTTATGTGTTTGCTGCTTTTATTTCTTTATTGTTCAACTTTTTCTTGTGTTTCTTGGTTTGGAATTTTTTGTTTATTAATTTAGATTGATTGCAAATAGCTGAACTTATTCTGTTATGGAATTTCTTTTAGTATATTCACTTGGAACTTTGAGTTTATGCTTCTTTATTATGAATAAAATAAAATTGCTTATTGTGAACTTGAAACCCTAATTTTTGCTATGGAAGAATGGTTACTGAAACATGCAAGTATGCTTGTTTTTCCCCAAATTGGAATAGGGTTTTTGTTAATTTTCTTGTTCTTATGTTGAAAAATATAAAATTTTAGCATTGGTTTATCAGTTGCAATGTAATTTGTTAAATTTATATATATACATATATAATGAACTTTTTAAAATTTGGGATTGTATATTTATAATCCAAGAAGGAAATTTATTCTGGACCTTCTTTGATAAACACTAAAGTTTGAATTTTTTTTCCTCGAATTAGCAATGGATTTTCTATTAATTCCCTTCTGTTATGTTTAAAAGTCCAATCTTGTGTTATAAATTTGTGTGAAAGTTATTAATATGTAACTTGATGCTATCAAAATTCAGGGGTCGAATAATCCCAAGAAGGAAGTTCCTAACTTTGTCCCAAGCCAACGGCCTCGAATCGATCCCGTTCCATCACGGAACGGAAATCGAGGGTTCGGATTACCGCCTACTTCAAAATTCAGAAGCGGGCATCTACCCGGGGTTATTCCGATATCTCAAGTATTACCCGGAGAAGATACGAATTCAGCTTCTGAAAATGACATTTCCACTGATTCAGAGGAAGAGGTGTACGGTGGACGTTACTCACTAGATTCCTCTCCTCAAAATGATATAGTTTTTCCTAGTAATAGGTCCTATGATCCTACGCATGTGCGCCCACGGTATCATGTGTACTCGAGTGATGTCAGCTCTTCGGTTGAAACAATGGGGGCTAGAAGAAACGGCACAAATCGCGTTAGAAATAGTTGTATGTATGTTGAGGATGAATCAGATGATTCGAATGGTAGCTCTGAGTTCTCGACAACTCAAGTGCCATCACGGGAGTTCTCGACAACTCAAGTGCCGTCACGGGTCAACGGAGATACTTCTAGAAAGGTACAAGTCAACTTTGAGCTTTAATCTTTTGATCTTTTCTTACTTGAATGTTATTGT
This sequence comes from Helianthus tuberosus, assembly GCA_030545235.1. Taxonomy (NCBI): domain Eukaryota; kingdom Viridiplantae; phylum Streptophyta; class Magnoliopsida; order Asterales; family Asteraceae; genus Helianthus; species Helianthus tuberosus. The sequence continues at coordinate 190,569,528 of CM060409.1, forward strand.
AAAGTATTAATTGTCGATGATTGTGAATTTTTATGCCCAAATTATCGGTTTTGCATGTTTGATTGTAAAGGTGCAATTTTGACCCATTTATAGATAGATTGGTTGATTTGGGTTATAATTTTTTTTTTGTAACAAATAAGACTATTTTTTAGTCAAAATAGAAACAGGTCAAACGGGTTGCACAAGTTTTCATTAGCAAACATCCCATTTGAATAATCTTATATTGTAAGTTAGAATTAATATATTACATTTAGATTTTTCAGATATAACGGGGTACGGATTTAAGTAAATATTCGGACTTTAAATATCCATTTACATAGGTAAGTGGTGCATATATTACTTGTAACATGAAACATCATAAGGTGACTAAATTTTTGGTTCATTTCTCCATATGTAAGTTGTTATTAGACATATATGAATATATGATACATAAGTATTCTTCCATGATCAAACGTTTTACCTTTTCGTATCATCTTTACTTATTAAGATCGACCGTCACAGGATCATAAGGCCTCATTTGATGAAGATATTCCGAGTGCACCTCCATTTTTGGGTTCCGATGTAGAAAGCAAGCAACAAGAATACCCCCAACCCTCCAAGTCGAATCATACTCCATTGAGAGCTAATTCTCGTGATTTTGAAGTTAAACCTGCTATCGAAAGGAAGACTCCTAGTGTAGATTTGAAGAATGATCACAAAAACGAGACTTCAAAATTGTCAAATAGGTTTGTTTATGCTTCATAAATACCATGTTACGTACTTACGTCTTCTTGTTGGCATTTATTCATATCTTATGCATTCTTATTACTAGAAATGTTCGTGCCAAAAGCGGGCCCTCTTCAGGATCGTTTCATGCGCGCCTTCCCACATTTCATGCAAGGTACGTTACAAAGTGAATTACTAAACGTCGTCTACAACTTTCGTTCCTTTTTATATATCCTTTTAGCTAATACACTCTTTTCTCTTAAACTTAGTTCACTTGGGCCTTGGCATTCGGTGATCGCGTATGATGCATGTGTTCGTCTTTGCCTACATGCTTGGGCCAAGGGCTGTATGGAGGCCCCCATGTTTCTTGAAAACGAATGTGCTTTATTAAGAAGTACTTTTGAGTAAGTTCATTTTTTTTCTTATGTGTTTTATGCGTATATTTGGATCTTTCTAATTGATGGTTGATTTTTGCGTTAGCTTGCAACAAGTGTTACTGCAATCGGAGGGAGAACTGCTTGTGAAACGATCTTCAGAAGTTGGTAACAAAGGAGGTGCAGCAAAACCTAAAAAAATGGTCGGGAAAATGAAGGTTCAAGGTATTGACTTGGTCAACATATTTGCTCCTCATTTTTTCTTAATAAAGAGAAGTGCTTAAATTTTTATAATATAAAATCAAGAGTTACATGGTTTTTACACAAATTTTAATCAGTTTATAAATAACGTTTCCTTTAAATAGGCTTCCACCATTCATACACTCTAATGTCGTATTCACACACCCAATCATGTTTACGACTCATATAGGTTTATATGTGTCGTATAGTAGTAAGAGAATGAATGTCACAGTGTGTTTGGTTGGGCAAAGTATACATGGATAGGACATAGGAGCCTTATATACGACCCATAAACATGTATAGCCTTATGTACAACCCATAAACATATACGCGCCATATATACGACCAGTATACATGTATACGAGCCCTATATACAACCCATAAACATATATACAAGCCTTATATAGGACCAGCATACATGTATGCAGGCCTTATATACGACCCATAAACATATATACGAGCCTTATATACGACCAGTATATACGTATACGAGTCGTACTTTACATGACCAAACACACTCATGACATTATCTTATTAGTATACGACCAGTATATATGTATACGAGCTGTATACTTGTATATGTCCCGTATATAGGGTGTCAATATAAATTTTGGGGTGTACCTTTATTAGCTCCCTTTAAATATATTGGAGTGAATATCCGTGATTTTTATGGATGCAGTTCGTAAAGTGAGAATGGCATTGGACCCACCAACAGGATGCAACTTTTCATCGTTTAAACCACCAAAAGTTAAACTGGAAACCGTTAAACGACACTGTTCCACCGTACAATCCAAACTGTCATCTGGGTGGCAAGCGGTTAGAAGAATTCCCTTTTCACCTCGTGAGCCCATCAACGGCTCTTTTTCTCAACAGAGCTTGGCTTACATGCAAGCAAGCACACAATATATTAAACAAGTTTCCAGCCTTCTTAAAACTGGTGTTTCAAGCTTACGTAGCACTTCATCTGCCAATGAAGTTTTGCAAGGTTTGTAGATTTTTTTTATTATTCATTTCAATAGCAAGAATCAGTAGGACTTATATTGATTATCTAGTGTTACATGTGAATAGAAACATACTCGTGTTTGCTAAGGCTAAAAAGTTCGGCTGAAGAGGATACGGTTCGAATGCAACCTGGTTCCAGTGAAGTTCATATATTGTATGTGTATTGTATCCTTTTATTTATGTGATTTATTGATTAAAGTTAGTTACTAACCGATGAAACTGCAGTTTGCCAGATAGTCTCGGAGATGACTTGATTGTCGAAGTATATGATTCAAAGGGGAATCATTATGGTCGGGCCCTAGTTCAGTTGGCTACAATATCCGAAGATCCGGTAAATTTTTAATATGAATTCGACTTTCAACCCGTTTGACCAGGCTGACCAATTTGGCCTTTTTTTTCGATAAAACACAACCCACATCGACCAATGGTTTTAGTAATGATTTGAGTTAATTACGTTTTTTGTTCCTGTGGTTTGTTGAAAATAACCATTACAGTTCATTTGTTTGGAAATTGCCAAAACAATACCACTACTTTCACTTTTGTAACAATTACACTCCACCTCCGTTAACCCCATCCAAATTACAGTTAAGACTAAAATACCCCTCATTTAAAAAACAATATATAAACAAATGAGTTAATTACATTTTTCGTCCCTGTGGTTTGTTGAAAATAACCATTACAGTCCATTAGTTTATAAATTGCCAAAACAGTTGAATGACCAAATTCAAAAGTGAAGTGAAAGTGATCATTATTTATTGCAATTATGCTCTCAACTTCTTGTTCAAAAAAACTTATGTATACTTATTTTAGAATGAGAAACTACGTTGGTGGTCTATATACCGAGAACCGGAGCATGCGCTTGTTGGTAAAATTCAACTTCATATAAATTATACAACAAGTTTAGATGATAGCATCAAGGTTAGTCATGTTAAAAGTTTTTGAATCTGTTATGTTTGACCAAGAAAACTTTGATAATTTGACCAAGAAATCTTGTTTGGCAGTGCGGTTCTGTAGCCGAAACGGTGGCATATGACATCGTTTTGGAGGTTGCGATGAAAGTGCAAACCTTTCAACAAAGAAATTTATTGTTGCATGGTCCATGGAAATGGTTACTCATCGAATTTGCATCGTATTATGGGGTTTCTGATGCTTACACTAAACTAAGGTTCGATGTTGTAAAAATTGTCAAATATGTATACAAAACTTGTAATTTTAAGTTTTAACCTTTTAGAAAAATGTTTTCAGGTACCTTTCATATATAATGGATGTTGCTACCCCAACAGCTGATTGTCTCTCTTTGGTGTACGACTTATTATTACCGGTTATGATGAAGGGGCATAGCAAGAGCACCCTTAGTCATCAAGAGGTTCAAGCTTTCCCAATTTATTTGTTTGTATTTACAATATCTTGCATTTTGTATCGTAATCTAAGGTATTGTATTGATGATTTTACCAGAATAGAATATTGGGAGAGATTGTAGAGCAAATCGAACAAATTCTTGCTCTTGTTTTTGAGAATTATAAGTCACTCGATGAGCAATCACCATCCGGCATTATGGACGTTTTCCGGCCTGCTACGGGAGTAGCTGCACCGGTTTTGGAGCATGCTGTTAAACTTTATAAACTCACAAATGATATATTATCGCCTGAAGCACAAAATAAATTATATAGCTACTTCCAGGTTCACAATTTCACACGCGTCAATATTAGCCTTTTCATGGTTCAGTAAAATGACCATAATACCCTCGTCATAACTAGAAATAAATTGTTGTGGTTATTAGGCTGCTGCTAAAAAAAGATGCAGAAGACATTTGACCGAAACCGACGAGTTTGTTAGTGGGAATGGTGAAGGCATTATGATGGATTCTGTTGCTGTTTCTACGGCTTATCAGAAAATGAAACATGTTTGCCTCAACATAAGAAACGAGATATTTACGGACATCGAGATCCACAATTGCAATATACTCCCAAGGTGTGTATTCTTTACTGCATTCTATTTCAAAACATTGACTTGAATAAAAGATATCTTACTATTGTTATTAATTTTTATTTTTTGCAGTTTTATCGACTTGCCGAACCTTTCATCAGCGATATACAGTGCGGAACTCTCGAGCAGATTAAGAACATTTCTTGTTGCTTGCCCTCCGACCGCTCCTTCGACTCATGTTACTGACCTTGTTATTGCGACGGCAGACTTCCAAAAGGATCTTGCCAGCTGGAATATTAAGTAATATTTGACCAAGTTATGTTAGTTGCTAATTGTTGACTTTTTGTGGATTAATTTGTTTTTTTTTTTAAATTTATTTTGGCAGTCCTGTAAAAAATGGGGTCGATGCAAAAGAATTGTTTCATTTGTATATTATGATCTGGATTCAAGATAAGCGTTTATCTCTCTTGGAGACATGTAAGCTGGATAAGGTATGCTCTAATCGTATATGACATTTTATTGTATGGATTACAGATACACACATACGTATATATACATATGTATATTTATTATGCATTTATGAACATATTATATGCAGGTGAAATGGTCTGGAGTGAGGACACAACATTCAACTACTCCATTTGTGGATGAGATGTACGACCGCTTTAAAGAGACATTAAACGATTATGAAGTTATAATATGCCGCTGGCCCGAGTATACCTTCGCTTTGGAGAATGTACGTCTCACTTTTACCTGCAAACATTTTTTGTTCATTTTTTTTACTCTTTCAGTCTTTCCCCTATTTTGGTTTTGTTAAATAGGCGGTTGCTGACATTGAAAAAGCGGTAATCGAAGCCTTAGACAGACAATATGCAGATGTTGTAGCGCCTTTGAAAGAGAACATGACACCCAAGAAGTTCGGGCTAAAGTATGTACAAAAACTCGCCAAAAGGACCACACATCCTTATGTGGTGCCACACGAGGTTTGTATTCTAATTCTAGTATTGCGTATAATTAGAAAAAGTGTCATCTTGACATGTGTTACAATTATAATTATTTTTATTGTTCGGTCATATCTATATCAATTTATATTTATAATTTAGTTTTTGTTGTGGGTATAGCTTGGCATTCTGTTGAACTCGATGAAAAGAATGCTCGATGTTTTGCGCCCTAAAATTGAGCTACAACTAAAGTCATGGGGTTCATGTTGCATTCCTGATGGAGGAAATGTAGCACCCGGGGAGCGGTTAAGTGAAGTCACGGTGATGCTTAGATCGAAATTCAGAAATTATCTCCAAGCAGTTGTTGAGAAGCTTGTTGAAAATGTGAGTGCAGTGTAGTTTATTATTTGCTGCATTTTTCTTCTATATTTAGGTCAAATAATGTGATTTTGGCCCATTTACTTTTGAAAAGTTTGAATCTTAATGGTAAAATAAAAAAATTAACTAGAGTCATCAAAAATGATTTTTGATGCAAAACTTCCTAAATCTTTTTATTCAAAAAAGTAGATTTTATTTACAATAATGTGATTTTTTTAAAAGTTAAAAAGCACTCTAGTTTTCTTGGATTTTTTTCATCTCTTGTATCAAACAAGATTACAGGATGTTAAAAAACTCAAGAAAGTTATTAAATTATTAAATCATCTTAATTTTAAAGATTAGATTTTTATTAAATTATTATAACTATTTAAAGCAGACAAAAAGTCAACTGGTTTGACCCAAACCCGTTTTCCTTTTATCCAACCCACTCGTACCAGCTAAATTTGTTGGATTATTTTTCATCTGGTGCAGACAAGATTACAAAGTGGTACAAAACTCAAGAAAATCCTTCAAGATTCAAAGGAAAGTGTGGCAGAATCTGAGATTCGATGCAGAATGCAACCGTTGAAAGATCAACTTACAAATACAATAAATCATCTCCATACGATCTTTGAGACCCATGTTTTTATTGCAATATCAAGAGGATATTGGGACCGAATGGGGCAGGTGAGTTAACATTTTGATAAAAAGGAAAAAGAAAAATACAATTTTTTTTAACTTGCATGTTTATATGTTTTTGCAGGATGTTTTGGGTTTTCTTGAGAACAGGAAAGAGAATCGTTCATGGTACAAAGGTTCAAGAGTTGCTGTTTCTGTAAGTTGCATTCTGTCCCATGAGTTTTATTAATTTCGACTTTTACGTACAAATTGCTAATCTTATTTGTTTAGATATCTATACTATATTATAATACATGAGGGAGGGGCATATAAATACACCCCCAAAATGAGGGTAAGGTCTTTTAAACAATAATTATATTTTAGCCCCCCATCTTATTACACTTAAATCCTTTAGTTTTAAGATAATTATGGGTAATTAGTTACACTTTTCCCCCTCCCCAACAAACTTATAATTCTTTTACGTATTCTTGCTATATCTTATAAACTATCTTTTATACCTCCATTTCATATATTTCATATCTCCATTTCATATATTTATACTTTCATTTCATGTATGTATACCTCAATTTCATATATTTCTAAGCAAAAGTTTTAGCCCAAGTTTGGTTTTTGCTATTAACTGAAATTGAATAAACCAAACCAAAAACCGTCAATCTAACTGAATAAATCGAAATGATTAACTGAAAACCGATTGATTAATAACCGAAGCAACTGAACCATGCACATCACAATGAAATGGATTACCTGATTACTTCGCTTGTGATGTATATCCATCACAATGATACTACAATAAATATTATATGAATAAGAAAAGTACCAAAAACGAGTATCGTAATGCGATGTGTCGCTCCCACCGCATCGCGCGGGCATGCTGCTAGTATATATAATATGCAGTTGATATCGGTGATATATCGGTCCCCTAGTAAAATATTGGTACCAATATTATCCGCGATATTGACCGATTGATCACTGAATTATTATTAGTGTTAAATTGCTATATATATAAATTCTACATGATATTAAAATTACCGATATCTCACTGAGATAACCTATATCTCAAATATCGGTCCTTGACCGATATTATATATATGTTTTTAAAAAAAATTCGGCGCTTTTCTTTGTAAATACATGTAGAAGCATTTTTAATATAAAAATCAAAAACTAAAAATATAAAAAAAATGTTTAAGAAATGCTTCTACATGTATTTATAAGGAAAAGCGCCGGAATTTAAAAAAAAAAATTGATTTTTAATATGTTAAAGTTGAATTTTTAAGAGTGTTCCCCGGTTCCCCATTTTTTTTGTGTTCTCCAGTGAACCCTCCCTTTATATATTATATATTGACTCAACAATCAATCTTTTTGTTGTTATGATATTTTAAGTAACTTGTATTTTGAACACACAGATTTTGGATGATATATTTGCGTCACAAATACAACAATTGCTTGGTAACGCACTTCAAGATAAGGATCTTGAACCACCAAGATCCATAGTTGAAGTGCGGTCAATGCTCTGCAAGGATGCTGGTAGTTACAAGAACGATACTTTCTACTATTAGAAACCGTTTTGCATATACATTCGGAAAGCAGGCTGATGGTGTTGGCTGTTGAAGTCAAGTTTTGTGTTCATCTCTTGAGGGTGTTATAATTGGTTCCATTTGTGTAGTTACATCTAACGAGTATATAAATTAATTTCTTAATGGTTGCATTATAGCGAATGTAGTAGAGATCATGCGAGAGCCCTTATAATTTATCATATGATAGCGCGACAAGCATTTTTTTGTTTGTGATCTTTTTGATGTGGTTGACTTATACAAAACATGGTCTTTGACCAGGGACAGTATATACCTTTTACCAACAGTTTATGCAACACTCAAATTCAGTGGAATGTTGCATCACAGAATCAACAACTGTGAACAGGTGTTCATACTAACAGTCTATAGGTAATTACTTGCGAGTTTTGGGTAAATCCGTTAACTAAAAAAATACCCGTTGGATATACTTGACCCAAAACCCGCTGGGTACCTATCGGTAACTACTAATCAATTACATTTATGATTATCACTATAAAAATATGCTAAGTAACTACAAATTATATAAACAAAATATCAAAAAATATAATAAAAAACACTCAAATGCATAGATGACAAAATAGTGTACGCCAGTAATAATGATATCATACATATACATAAACATATTTAAAAAATAAAAAAAGATTCTATCGGGTATACAATTGGGTAAACGGGTACACTTTATCAAATCAGGTCGGGTAAACTGGTATATCATCAAATCCCAAACTCGTGAAAAATAAAAGCTAATCCCAAACCCGGTCTCATATCCAATTACCTGATCCCAAACTTGTTCCAAATGTGTTGGATTTACTCATCGAGTTCAGGTTCGACTGCCATCACTTAGATCGGAGTTGGCAGGGGCTACGGCAAGAAAATGAAAGGGGTTGGGTGTCTATATTATTTTAGTTTTGTGTATCTTTAATTATAAAGCTATAATGGCCGTTTCACGTGAAATTAATATATTTTTCAATGATAACTATTGAAAAGGATCAGATGTGTTACGATTTAGTAAATAGTCAGTATCTTATGCAGTAGTGTCTCTGTAGAAATGAACAAAAGTGAAATTTGACTTCATCATATGAACAATCTTTGTAGTCTACTCTTGTTTTCACTAATGGAAGGTGTTTATACTTATAAAATTGTGTAGCATATACTTTTTAATCAACGTTGTCGATTTGTTTTAGTTTTAACCTTATGTACCTATATAAAGTTACAATATCTTAGCTATAATATACGCCAATACAATTGACCTATCATGATTAAGGCATGATGTAACCTAATAGTTATAAGGATATGGACATCATGACTTTGATAATGGATCATTAACATGTAACTACTAAAAATAGTTCAACCAAAACTACAAAATGATATGAAAAAACCCATAAGTATTAAAAATATTCAGTCAAAAACATTAAATATTAAAAATATGGTGAAAGTCCTAAATCATACAAAGATTTATTACATGTCGGTTCGGTTTTGTTATGGTGGGTATGGAAAATATGATAACCATAACCGACCCGCTACTTTCGGTTTTCAAAAAACCATTAACCGACCCACCGGTTTTTTATTTGGTTCGGTTTTTTTGGTTCGTTTTTATCAGTTAATTCGTTTATGGTTCGGTTAATTCGGTTTTTTACACACCCCGGCCCTAATTGTTAGTGTTTGTTCAAGTCGGGTCGGGTTGTACCGAACCAAAACACCGACCAAAAAAGTCATTGGAATTTAAAACACGTTTATTAAAATAAAATAATATTCCTCCCAATTGTGTGGCCAAGTTTCCGCGACCCGATGAAAAGAGGATAAAAACTGGCACATACTGCGCACGTTAGTCGATACCACCTCTCCCTTTCCGCCACGTCAGTGAATCGTTCAACATCTTTATCCAAACAGTAGTCATTCTCTTCTTCTTTGTTTCCTCAACTCATCGGAAAAATCTCCTTCAACACTCTTTCCTCGAAGCTCCACCGTCGCCGGAGGATCTTCCTTTAATTCGTCGAAATCTCTCTCAGATCTCTCTATCTGTGTTCGTTATCAGGTTAGTTATCTGTTCTATTTGATGTATTTGTTGATTATTGTTCGTTATCTGTCAATTTAGGTTTAGTTGATAGCTATTTTGGCACCGATATGTGATATTTTCTAGTTGTTTTGGATGCAACTAGTTTAATTTGATGCATTTGTTGATTATTGTTCGTAATCTGTCAATTTTAACTTTAGGTTTTTAGGAGGTGTTAATTGTATCGATTTGTTTGAACCTTTTTTCGTTTTTTAAAGTGATTACAGTTTGTTATTGATATGTGATATTTTCTAGGTATTTCGGATGCAAGTAGGTAATGGTTAAACTATGGTTCAGTAAATATATTTTTTGATAAGAGACTTTTTTGGTTCTGGTTTCCATAACACATCCACTTTTGGACAGTTCCGGAGAAAATTACTGATTTTGTTAGGCTTCTGTTTTAATGATTTTGCCTTAAGCAAGGGTTATTCATTTGGTAATAAATTATAATGCTAGACTAATACAAATTTCTTATCTCAAAATGAGGCAGAGCGGAAGCACAAAAGAAGTATACACTCTTTAAGGGCAAAATGATTTATTACTGAATGAGAAAACCTAGTACATCAAGCATACAAGCTTCTCTAATCGATAAATTCATAATTTGGTAGGTATTGTCAAATCTTGGGCATGGTTTAAAAAGGCTTTCCGAGGCCCGCCTCGAGGCTTACGCCTCGGCTGAGGCTATGAAAAAACGCCTTAAAGGCTTAGCCTCATAGGGGTCAACTGAAACCTAAGCCTCGGTCATTCGAGGCTTTCCGAGGCTTTACGAGGCGGTGAGGCTTAAGCCTCACTAGACCTTGTGAAAATTGAAAAATTTTAGGTTTTCTGGACTTTATGTTAGACCCATTTAGTGTTTATTGGGCTTAATTGGTGGGCCAACCCAATAGTTCACTTAAAAACATCTATTAGGTTAAAAAAACCCTATTGGATGATGAGTGGATAGCCAACCCGAGTGGGGATGAAGATGGCATTGGTGGAGTTGGCGGGTCAAATGAGGAAGAAGGTGAGAGTTCATCATCTAGGAGGAAAAGGAAAAGAGTTATTAATTTGGTTGATGAAGATGACAATCTAAATACACCAGATGAAAACTTTGTGGATGATGATGCGGAGGAAAACGAGTTCTATGATATTTAGATGTCATAACATTACTAATTTAAGTTGTTCGAACTATTTTATACTATTTTATGATGTTTGTTTTATGTTAAACCTTGTTTGTTGAACTATTTTCTGTTTATGATGTTTGTTTTGTGTTACTTTGTGATTTTATGAGAGATATATATTTTTTAAATATTTTTAATAATGTTTCGAGGCTTACGCCTCGACCTGCCTCGAGGCTTACGCCTCTTGAGGCTAAGGGAAAACGCCTCGATACCCATTTCCGCCTTTTTAAACCTTGATCTTGGGAAATCCCTCTTGGAAATCCAGTTGGCAGTCTAGATTCCCAACTAAATGGCTAAATAGACTTATGCGTTAATAAGTTTTATACAATAAAAAACTCAAATTGAAATCAATCAAAATCATAAAATTTGGGATAATCTATTAAAGTCATAATCAAGCCTTCAAGGCTCCTCATGGGGGATTTTGGGTCTGGGTACAAAACCTAGGGCAGCTTGTCACAACGTCCGCCCATTACGCCAGTTTGCGTTCATATTTTTACAGCCTGTAGCTACAAACAGATCAAAAGTTACTTTTACTGTACTTGCTTTTATCAGGTTAGTCCAACTACAAATCTGCCAGTTCTTGGATCATCCCGCTTCAGAAAAGTATTAGGTGTGACCCTTTATAGTTAAAGAGTATTCCGTTCCACAGAATTGAACGTTTCATTTGAAACGGCGAACAAATTAATACACTGTGTTACCTACTACTTTACATGTGGTACTCAAATATTCATTAGTATGAGTGGTTTAGTCAATGATCGTTATGGTATATAACTTAAAAAAATTTAAGATCCAGGTCTGCTTCATTCCTTGATTATTCTCTTTGATGGCTTCTTTTTATTGCAGGATCCAGGTCTATATCACACCTTCATTTTTGGGTGAATATTACATCTTTTGTGTGTGTTTGTACAATCTATCCTTGATGGCTGCAACTGGTTCTTTGCTGTTTTATCGAGAATCAGGGATCAATAAAAGTTTTGTATATAGCAGCCAACCCAAGGTGCACGGTTTTATCCATAGGGCATTTCTTATTTTTTGCTCATAACTGATTAGTTGCTAGCCAAATATTAATAAGGAACTATAGAACTTCTACGATAAATGTCACATAATATGTTCATTAAGTTGTTCCTTATTATTTTTCACCAGGGAAAGAGATATATAGGATACACTCAGTTTTTTCCTGCTACTCTTTCTTCCCATACCTCGGTATGTTCCTAAAGTTATTAAAACACTTTTGTTAGACTATGTATCTTGTCAAACGGACCTGACATTTGTTTTGGGATGGATGAAGTGCTTTTTATGCGTATGCCATTTGGCATTAACAACTCTTTAAATCTGTTTCCTGAAGACTTACTATAGTATACAACTATACATGAGGTCAAGATTCAAGATTATGATTTTCTGTTGCATCTACAGTTACAAGAGGCTTGGAGTGTACATCTTTTGAGCATACGGAAGCCAATAAAACCAGCGCCAACTAGGTGTAAGATATTAGTTTGTCGATCTCTTTTCTCACCCAATGGTGGAAACCAAATTCCCATATTAAAAACAGCTGCTTCAGTTTTGACAAGGTGGGTTTTCCTCTTTATTTGTTTGCATATCTAACTCGTAACCGTTTTCATTTCCCTTTTACTATGCTTTTAGAGTTATGTAGCCAAATTAATATCTGTTTTTCATTTCTTTTTTCTGAATTTGGTTAACATACATGATTAACTTTTTGCTTATATATGTATGGCATACTTGCAGGTCATTTGAAGCTTTCCATGGCCGGTCTCTTGTAGTGCAGTTGATTCCAGCTGTTGGAATAATTGCTTTTGCTGCATGGGGTCTTGGACCTTTATTGCGAGTGTGCAGGGTCCTTTTTCTGCAGGTGTGTGTGTGTGTATTCATCAAATTGGTTTTATGAGCTTGAATTGCGAATAGCCTAAATTCATAATTACATGATACAGAAAAATGATAATAATTGGGACAAGAGTAAAGAACACCAGGTGATGACATCTTATATTCAACCTTTATTGCTATGGGGCGGTGCTGTACTTATATGCAGGTGAATGTAACATCATTATAGAAGCTGTTAATGCCTATAAGTTTATAATATTGCCAGTTTTCCCTTTTATTGACAATAATTGATCTTTGCAGAGTACTGGAACCGGTTATCCTACCTTCTGCATCAAGCCAAGCTGTCAAGCAACGGCTTTTGAATTTTGTCCGTTCATTATCTACAGTATTGGCATTTGCATACTGCTTATCAAGGTAATAATGATTAATCTTGGATTTTTTTTTATCTTTTCTGTTTAAGCTTAAGCAAAAGATGAATGGGTTGTTGATTACTGATTGATATCTAGTAGAGGTGGCAATTTCGACCTATGTAATTATAGATGACTTACAGATGATGCTGTATTTTGTTTTGGCAGCTTGATACAACAAACACAAAAGTTCTTTGCGGATAAGAAGGACCCCAGCGATGCAAGAACTGTACGACTCCATGAATCTAGCATATCTATTTTTTATTTTTTTTTTGTGTCGATTTGGGTTATGTTTTCACGAATGGTGGTAATATCAACCATTTACTTATAAATCGGTCGGTTCAGGTTATGTTTAATCTGTAATGGGTCAAACAAGTAAAATTCGAGTCAAATGAAACAGGTCGCCCACAATGTATTATTAATGCATAGCACCTAAATCATGTATTCAAAAGTTCTATTATTGAATTTGAAACAATGTAATACTTATGAATCATCTTTGGCACATTTATTTTCCCGACAGTTTAATAAATAATTTGTAGCGTAATAATATATGGTTGCTTTAGTTTGATGGCATGATAGAACTAGTAATTTGCTATTAATTTTTTTTTATATTCATTGATTTACAGATGGGTTATGACTTTGCTGGAAAAGCTGTTTATTCTGCAGTGTGGGTTGCATCTATATCCTTGTTCATGGAGTTGCTGGGGTTCTCAACTCAGAAATGGGTCACCGCTGGAGGGCTCGGTACTGTATTGCTCACACTTGCCGGTCGTGAGGTAAGACCAACCTTATTCCCCTAAAATGATAAAAATATAATTGTTGTAAATGGTGGCTATTTAATTTAGTTTTCATGTAGATATTTACAAATTTCCTTTCAAGTGTAATGATCCATGCAACAAGACCATTCGTACTAAGTGAATGGATTCAAACAAAAATCGATGGGTATGAAGTCTCCGGTACAGTTGAGGTACGTATTTCCTGTAAACTTCTAACAATAAACGAAAGATGTCAGCGGGTCCACTCAACCCGTTTTGAACATTTCGTATTTTTGTTTGCTTCAGCATGTGGGTTGGTGGTCCCCAACAGTTATAAGAGGTGATGATCGTGAGGCAATTCACATCCCTAACCATAAGTTCACAGTAAATGTGGTACGGAATCTGAGCCAAAAAACACATTGGCGTATCAAGACTCACCTTGCTATCAGCCACTTGGATGTCAACAAAATCAATGTGAGTAGCATATTTCACTTAAAGCATATACGAAATTACTTTAGGATACGTATCTGGTTTCAAATATGCTAAATTCAGCCAAATGTCTTTAAATTTTTTGAAAAAACAGAATTACTTTTTATATAAAAAAGCAATGATTCTATGCAACAGAACTGGGGTGTTTTGGTCATTTTACAATATTCGAACGTTTTTTTTACAGATTTGATATAAGATGAAATCAGATACATACTTGGGTGAGTGGTTTTATTTCTTGCATGTTATAGATTATTGGCTTATATTTGGGAACAGATTATTGTGGCTGATATGCGAAAGGTTTTGGCCAAAAATCCTCAAGTGGAGCAGCAAAAGCTACATAGACGAGTGTTCCTAGACAATGTTGACCGTGAAAATCAAGCACTTCTGGTAAGTTATCCATCAACTGAATTAAAATGCTATTTATTCACATTAGAGGTGGTAACTTTGACCCATTTACGATATAACATTAGCATTGCCTTATTTACGTAAACTAGCCATTGCATATATACATCTGACACAAGGATGGTATTTATTAAATGCTAATGTTATATCGTATGCTCTTGTTTTTGTTTGACAGATACTGGTTTCTTGCTTTGTGAAAACATCACATTTTGAAGAATATCTTTGTGTGAAGGTAAGAGTTATCTGACTCTTGAAAACATCAATTATTCTTGTTGTACTTATGTTAAATCTTAAAACAGGAAGCTATCTTGTTGGATCTACTTAGAGTGATCAGCCATCACCGGGCCCGTCTTGCCACTCCCATTCGTACGGTCCAGAGAATCTACCGTGATGCGGATATCGATAATGTTCCATTTTCTGATGTATTCACTCAAAACCGAGCAGCTGCAAACCGTCCATTCTTACTGATAGAACCTTCTTACAAAGTCACCAGTGACGATAAAACTAAACCTTCATCTCGACCGTCCGTCAACCCAGAAGAAAAAGAGGATAAGCCTGTAACATCATCAGAACTCACCACCGATCCCATCTCAAAACCCACCTCTGAACCGAAAACCTCAAATGCCACCACGTCACCACCACAACAACCGCAACCACAACCACAACAACCGGCTCGGTCAGCATTGGAAGATAACATTGTACTAGGTGTGGCTTTAGAGGGATCAAAACGGATGCTTCCGATCGAGGATGATGAAATGGGACCCGACACCTCATCTGAGTCAAAGGAACTGGCTGGCTGTTTAAATGGGAATGGTGGACCGACTCCCGCTGTTGGAAAAGACCAGAAAGATGAGCAGAGCGGTTCTTTAGCAACCGCGACTAATGAGCAAAAAGAACAAGAAAAGAGGTAACAAGCTGATTTTTAGTAGGCTTGATGTATTTATCTCACAAAATCCCACGATTTGTATATCATTGTGGAGCTAGGAGTTTGTTGCATTGTGTAAATTGTTAATTGCTTTGGGTTCTTCTCCCATGATCATGGAGCTGGAACCTGATCCGTTCGAACTAACATTGATAAGTACAAAGTATTTCAACCAGAAAACAGAATGTACTTCACGTGTTCAGTTTCGGTCTGTAGCTTAACGTGTTAACCAATGATTCATAACCGGACCCATTGTCGAATTTGTGAAGCATCATATTTGGATGTTCTCTAGTAAGCGAGGCCAATTAATTAAAATGTAACATGTCAAACTAAGCATGGGTGATTGGCCGGATTGATTTGCTAATGTTCTTTTATCCAGATTATTTTTTAATATAGATATATAGCTGTAAAACTTGTATATTTTTAGACACTTAGTTTAAGAAAATTGTAACTGAATTAGACCAGCTTGAACTGTGAATAAAATCCAATCAGAATGAATCTACTTTTATATAAATCAAAACTCTCCATCACACTTTACAACCAAAAGATATACTTGAAACAAAGAATGAGCGTCATAATTGCACCATTATTGCCTAGAAATTGATAACAAGGAAAATCGTACAAGTATATATCTCTTAACTAGAAATTGATGTACAACCATATATCTCTTAACTAGAAATTGATGTACAACCATTATTGCCTAGTGAAGATTGATATGACTAGGTGGTTCTACTGATGACACAATGATACTCCAGTGGTCCGTCACTTATCTAATTTGCCGTTAAAAAAAAGTTAATTCATCATTGATTCCTTTCGTATGGTAGCCTTAATGGGGAATACTAGCCAACCAGAATACGAGAACCATTGCTTGTTTTATCCATATCAACCACCTTAACAACAAATAAACAAGATCAAGATCCAACAATCAAAGACTAATTCAAGAAATGGATCAAATATTCATTAAGTGGATGGATCAAAGCTTACCAAGATAAATCAAATGAATAAAGTGAACCCAAGTAGAAGTGTCAAATGAACCAACTAATTGATGAAACCTTTGACTTATTGCAAAATAACAATTGGATAAGTAACCATATGTATGTAATTATCATAATACAAGTTCCCAAGTCTTTGTTTCGTTTAAAAAGAAAAAAAAAAGACATTACACTTAAAACTTCAGTCGATACAACACTTCTTATTCCTTATAAACACCACCGCCACCACCACCACCACCACCACTGTCACCACTTCTTCCTTCCAAACATGATGACCACCACCACTGCCACCAACGCCTTTGACTTCATTGCTCTCCATCATCTTCCATGATGGTTTGCCATTTTTAGTTAAAAGGTAACCTGATTTTACATACATAATATATATATATATATATATATATATATAAATATTAACAAATGGTTCAATCAAGGTGTATATGTTAATAACAAAGAACTATGTGTAATGAGCGAGCTTACGCTAGCCTAAGAGACGTATCAGAGCAATCGTCTTCAGGAGGAGGTCCACTGTTGCAACTACATATCACAGAATCTGATGATTGCCCTTGATCTTCGGTGTTTATTACCAAATTATCGCACTCGATTCGTGGCCTCTTGCCATTCGAGTTTAAATTTATCAACTACAAACAGAAGCCATTATATTAACCACTCATAAGCCATTAAATTAACCATTTTCAATAATACCTATAAAATATTAACAATTTATAAGAAACAACTTAATTCTACAAATTCTTTTATACCTTTAGAAAACAATGCTTTGGATTTCTTGCAACTAGTTTGATCAAAATCAGTTATGATCAAGAGAAAAAATTAAGTTTTAACTTCAAAATTCCTACATTTCATTAATGATGTGATGAGTTGTATATAAAGACCATGCGTAGTGGTAAGGGTGAATAATGCCCCCACCCTTAGGCGTTTTCCGCCATGTGGCAGTACAGTCAGCAAAGGGCATTATTGGGCGTTTTTCTAAAATGGGTGTAGCGGGGATGTGAGCATTATGTTAAAAGGGTGTAGAGAATTAAATAAAAATAAAAAACCCAACAAAAAAGCTATTGGCCAAGAAAAAGGAAGATTAAATGTGATTGGTCCTTCAAATTTGGACAAAGCGTTATTTAAAAAACGCCTAGGGGGTATTTTTGATCAATAACTCCCAATAATGCCCAGGGGGTGGGGAGGGGGCGTGTTTGGTGGCAAATTTTGAAAAAATAATGCCCACTACGCATGGTCTAAGGGGAGGATGCAATGGTAAAAAAGAGGTTGTGAGTCTTTACCTAAAACATTTAAGAATCTTGTCAGTTTTGAAGTCAATCGAATCTAGTATTACGAGTGTTGGCATGGGTATAAAAAGTTAAAAACACTAGCATAATTGTAACCTTTTGTTGAAGACTCGCTATCAATTTTTCAAACTGTTCGTCCTGAGAAAAAAAAAAAAAAAAAACAAGAAAACAAGAATTACAATCTTCAGTCGGATTATATTCTAATATCCAAGGTATCACTTAGCTAAATGAAAGAACACCACAAATTAAGTTGTAGATATTGTTTATTTGTTTTTTTTAAGTGTATTATATTTTTTGGTGTAGGTGGTAGAACAAGAACATGAAAGAATGTAACAAAAACCTTTGTTCGACTCACACAATGGAGCCTTCGTTCGAGCAAGGTCTCCAAGCGTTGAAGTTCCTCTAGAGTAAGTCCTTGAAGGTCCTCACCGCGTAAGTGACTGTTTTCCGTCATGATAAAAATCATACATTTAGCAACAATGTTTATTGTGCTATAAACCATGTACTGATTCAGTGAATCAATGTGATAAGAGTAGGTACCTCAGTTCCTGAGTTTTGTCAAACAACTCTTTTCCCATCCTTATTTCATCACTTTCCTGGATCTACAGATTGAAATACAATCAGAAAGAATCATGCTTATCAAATAAGTTGGTTATATGAAGATCAAGAGATGAAAACCTGTAGATCGAGTGAAGGTTCGTCAACTTTATCCAAGTTATTTTTCGAGTGATGCTTATATTTCCCGAGTAACTCTTGCATGCTTCACCACACAAACAAACAATATTAAAGCTAGCAAGAGAGAACAACGAAATTTTAAACCTTTGTTTGTTAAAAAAATTAAAATATGACCGCGAATGAACACGGTTCCATTGCATATACAATGTACAATATGGTCATATATAATAGACATGTTGAAATAAATACTCGTGTAGTTATTTTAAGCAAATCTATGATTTCAATGTTAAAACTTAAATCATTGCTATTCACAATGGAGCAATGTTTTTGTATTCCAAGTGAAAGGATAATGACTTTAGGAGCTCGCAGGTCGATCGACTGGGGAGTTGCGAGTACTCAGCCTAGCCTAGGCGGAGAGTACTCGAGAAGTACAAAGACATGTTAAAATATAAAGAAATTAGTTTTCGGGAAATAATATATGTGTTAGATACATGAATACCAATATAAATAAAAAAAAATACATGTTCAAATATTGATATTTTTTTTGAAAGGTGAACTTCTTAATGGTGACCATTGTCACATCCGCACATCGCGGACCCTCTCCAAGAACGTGGGCCCAGATAGCGGGGCCAGCGCTGGGTTAACCAATCTTGGGTCGAAGGCTTTCCCCCGAAAACCGTACTGCCTCCACACGAATTTACTCGCTGGAGTAACAGCCGGATGAAAACCGGAGTGACCCTCAGGATCAAACCCTCCTCGGTGGATTTTTCACCATCATAGCGCACATGTCACACCGCCTTTGCCGGGAATCGAACCGGAGTCTCACAAGGAAACAACCGGTCCAACAACCAGCTGAGCTAGAGGGATGGACATTCAAATATTGATATTAGTTCCTTGAAAACTGATATTCATTCTTTAAATACGATAGACTAAAAAAATATATCTGAGAGAGCTTAGTTTAGAAAAGTCATGATAGGATAAACTAGATCATGAGGTGTTAGAATAACATCAACTATATATACAAAAAAGAGAAAAGTTGTATAATGACAATGCATATATACAAATAGGGATGACGATGATAGTTGTATCAAAATCGAATACTCACCATATATGTACGTAGTGAAACATTCAGATCATGAACATGTATACGAAGTGCTTGCGACATGTAGAGGTTTTCATAAGTAGGTGATGAGAGTCCAAAAATCCTTGTGGCTAGTTTACTTACACAGTTTATTAAGTGAGATCCAAAAAATCGTGTTCAAATCCGATTGGTAGGCCAACAACGAAACACAACCAAATGGTATTTGAGTTGAAAACTAAACTAACATGGATCTTTTTATTATGTACATTACAACCCTTGTATCAAGCTATAAAACCAACTATGTTTAGTTTGTGCATACAACTAAAAAGATTTCAAGGGGCCTAAGTCCCATTCTTAATAAGAACAAAAGTATTCGTTTTGGATTGGGGTATGTTGGGATTGATGGGCGTGGTGATATGAAGGTTAAACATGCATATGGATTTCTTAATTTCATATTTGGATCAAGTGACCATGGATTGGGTAAAGATTAGAATGGTACTTGAAGTGGGTTACAATTTACAAAGGGATAGTGGTGGGTTATAAAGGGATTGGGTAAAGATTAGAATGGTACTTGAGGGGAGGTGTAGGAAATGGATAGTGGTGGGTTATAAAAGGGATCGTTGGATCTTAATAACATTAGAGTGTTTCAACTTATTAGGCACTTTCTTAGGTTATGGCTGAGACACAAGAATATGTCGAGACATAGCAGATGGATCGAAGGAAAATACTAACCAAATGTCACATTAATTATACATAATATTAATAATGATAAGTTTAATTTATTATCTAATGATGCCTTTCTCCCTTTTTAGTTCTCATACTTTGTCACTTCTTTTTCTTTTGATTGTAGTCGATGAATCTATAACTCTAGGCTAGGGTTTCCATCAGAGCTACTAAGTTATAAGGGTTGTATATAGAGTTTTTGGAGGAAACAGTTGAGGTGATTTTCAAGAGCCCATCTTTGATTTATGGCAATTTGAAAAAGAAGGTAGGTGTTATACCAAATGTGGTTGCTATGCCTTCATAA
The DNA here is from genome assembly GCA_030545235.1 of Helianthus tuberosus. NCBI lineage: Eukaryota > Viridiplantae > Streptophyta > Magnoliopsida > Asterales > Asteraceae > Helianthus > Helianthus tuberosus. The sequence goes on from CM060409.1 coordinate 190,590,374, forward strand.
TTATGACGACGCGATGATGACAAGGATATGAACAATGACATTGATGATTGTGGTGAGTTGTGTTTTGAATTTTGAATCCGATGATTACTTGCATCTTGTCTAGCTTGGTTTATGTGTTTAGCTTTGTGTTATGTGTTTTATATGAAACATGGATGGTTTTTGTGGGAGGAAAGTGGATTTTATTAAATTAGTTTGGAAAAAAATGATGCGAGGCTGATAACTCGAATGTCCGATTCGTTTGTGAACCAATGAAAATGCGGAATAAGAGTAAAAAGGATTTATAACTCACAAAATATTCATTGTAAAACTTTTAAATTAAGTATTCATTGTAAAACATTTGTATTTCTTCACTAAATTAATTCCTTTATAAACATAAGTAATGATACAAAATCTAGAAAACTCATTAAGTTGATCTTCAAAAGATTCGACAAGACAATGTAGGCCTACAAGTCTACAACCCACATTTAGTTCTTAGTTACAATCAATATACATAACTTTAAAGAAATTCAAAATCAGTTTATAAAAATTCGGTAATTCACTCTCGTTACATCAAGATTTCTTGATTTCATCATATGGAAAATGTTTAATTTCTTGAATCATATAGTCACAAAACAATACGATTTGTTTGTATATATATTTATCATATAATGCAATGAGTGTTTTACTTCACTTCCAAATGCTTAAAACCCTTAAATCAACGGACAAAAAAACCACCCAAAAATAGAAAGATTGAGATTGCATGACCTAAAACACAAATCTAGGTATGTGTATAACCTTTCCATAAGTAGGAACTTTATACAAACAACAAAAGAGGTAAGATAGGGTTTAATATATAGCACACACTCAACACACACACACACACATAGTACCTGGAACTAGCATACTCAAACAGTTTTCCAGTGGCCGAAAAGATGATCAAAGCAACATCGGCATCACAAAGTACAGAGAGCTCTTCAGCTTTCTTAAGAAGCCCTCTTCTTCTCTTGGAAAAAGTCACTTGTCTCGCAGCTATATTATCAATTCTCCTTATTTTTATCTTCTCTCTCGCCATTTTCTGCACATCAAAAAGGATGTTTCTTTATTTATGCAAGCTTTAGATCTAAAACACAAATCCCATAACAACAAATCAAACACACCCACAACCCTAGTTTTACTTTGATGTTTTTATGATTAATATGCAATGATGCTAAAGAAAGAAAGAAAATAGATGTTTTTAGGGCAGAAGATCAAGATTTTGACCTTTTTCTGGAAGGGAAAAGATGGATTAAACTTTGGGTTAAGTTCTTGGAGAAAAAAGAGATGAATGTACAGAACCAAGAGCCAATAAAAGAAGAAAGAGAAAAAGAAAAAGAGTGTGTGTGGTGTTCCAAGAAAGGGAAACCATAGCCATAGGCCCATAGCCTTCCTCAAAATAGCAAACCTAATCTACTTTAACCTCAACCACTAATTATCACATTGATCAAAACAAGATTAATAAAAAAAGGGGTAAATTGGGTTGAGTAGTATTACGAAGAACCTGCAAATGGGTTTAGGATAGGTATGGTTTGTTTGAGGCTAGTGGGTATGGTTGATGGATCATCCTTGAGGATGATCCGCCACGTATGCGTCACGTCATCATCCTCCCAAGATTGGTCCATCCTCCAAAACTAGAGGGCATGGTTAAGTTGGTCTTAGTCATCATCCTCCACCACTTTTATGTTTTTTTTTTTTAATCTTCCACTTTTTTTAACATTTAACAAATAAAGTAACAAAATATTTTCATTAATATTAAAAAACATTACATAAACTTAAAAAAAAAAAAAAACAAAAAAAACATAAACTTAAAAAAAAAAAACTTAAAAAAAAACTTAAAAATATCCTAATATATTAAAAGAAGCAACTAGTCTTCGTCTTCCATGTCGTGGTCGGGTTCGTTTTGAGCGTTGTTCCAAATGTACTCCACCAAAAGCCCGTTCAATATCTTTTCTCGCACCCTCTTGAAACTTCGCAAACTTTTTTCTTTTGTCGTCTGTCGGGTGCGGAATAGTTTTAACGATTGTCGAGTACTTTGGGTATATCCCATCGCCTAGGTACACGGGTTCGTCGGCAAAATAATCGGCTAGTAGTTTAGCGTGGCCGGCTATAAATTTAAAACGAAACATAAATGAAATTAATTATAAAATACATTTTCAAATCTATATAAAACATAAGGAAAAAAAAAGTAAAATACCTTCTTGGTCTCGGTTATATTTTGCTCGTCTAGTTACCCGTTGGGACGACCCTTGATCAGCCGCCATGAAGACTTGAGCCGCGTTCATAATCATGTTGTGCATAATATCATCCTCTTCCGAAGATGATGAATACCACGCAGACGAACCCGATGAAGACATAGAAGAAATTGAAGAAATGGAAGACATGGGTGAAGCCATGATAATTTTTGAGCGAGAAATGGGGTGGTAGTGTGTAAAAAACGGTATAAAATATGATGAGTTTTTATAAAAAGGGAAGAGTGGTTTATAAAATGTGAGAGAGATGGGGTGGTAGTGGGTGAAAAGTTGTGAAAAAAATGGTTAAAGATGTGAGTATTTATAAAAATGGAAGTGAAATGGGGTATATTTTGAATTATAACCGTTTGAATATTTAATGTTTATTAGAAAATTAATTTTTTTTTTTATTTTGAACGGTCACAATGGATCGGGGCCCCACCACTTAGCTTCGTCGCAAACGTCTAGAACCCGACGTTCAAGACGGGACGGGGGGGGGGGGGGGGGGGCGGCGCGGTGTTTGGATCGTCGCCGACCCAGGATGATCCGGGGACGAACCCCATGCCGACTAGCCTGAGTTAGGGTGTTTGAGTTTTCTCTACCCAATGATAAAAAGTCATGTCAACTCTTCTTCACTCTCTATTTTCTACTCAAACACTAGGTATGGTTTAAACACACACTCAATTAAATAATAAAAAATTTTGATTGGTTGTTCTCTCCCCTCTCTCTCCTCCATCACTTTTCTCCACATTCGGTGACTATTCACCGATTTCTCTCCCTCTCTCCTACTCAAACACCCTAACTCAATCACCACGGTATGGTTCACCGATCGGTGTGACCCCCTTCCCCAAATGAGTCCCCGCAACCATACCGCTTACCCTTAGTAGTATATGATGTCTCTTGGGTAGTCCAAATGGTTACGTTAAAATTTCTTATATTTCAATGATCATACATGTGTAAGAATTATTAAAAAGATAAGAAAAGTTTAGTCAAGTTTTGGTAAAAATATTAAAAACCAAAATTATATTTAATAAATTTAAAAAGCACTTAATTCAAACCTTCAACATGACCGAAAGACGTCTAGACCAAAGCTTGGGTTGGTAGTGTACTTTTAACATTATTTCTTTTAATAATGTTTTCTATCACTACAAGAACGGACCACATTTAGCGGCGACAGCTGTCGCCGGTATTGATGGTTTTTGTCGCCGCTATTGACTTTTAGCGACGACATCTCGCCGGTAAAGGGTCGCCGGTATTGATCGGACGCTATTGGCCTGTTGTCGCCTCTAAAGGTGAGTGTCGCCGGTATTGATCTTATAGTTTTAGCGACGACAGCTGTCGCCGGTATTAACCATGGCCGGTAAAGGGTATAGGGCAATAGCGGCGACAGGTGTCGCCACTAAAAGTCTTTTTTTTTTTTTCTTTTTTTTTAATACAGCAGCTGTATATACAGCACCCAGCCAGTTTTACGGCCGAAAAAACAGAACCTGCCTATTTCAAACAACACAAACATACGCCATTAACATATACTAAAGGTAATATAATTAAAAACGACGTTTAAGTCGTACATTATAATCCTACAACGTTTAATTAAATCATACATTAAAAACAACAAGTCACTCGTCGTCGGATTCATTATCGAATAAGTCATCAGAATCGTAGTCTTTTGACTTTCCTTTTCCTTTTTCCTTTTCCTTGTGAAGCAAGATAGTTGTTAAGTTGGTTAAAAAGGACGGGGTTTGGAACAGGCTGTTAACAAAGTCACGATCAAGAATAGGTACCCTTTGCCCAGAATCGACGATCTGTTCGATCAGCTTCAAGGGGCAAGTTACTTCTCCAAGATTGACTTAAGGTCAAGCTATCACCAATTGAAGGTCAAAGATGAAGATGTACACAAGACTGCATTTAGGACTCGTTATGGTCATTACGAGTTCCTAGTGATGCCTTTTGGGCTCACAAATGCACCTGCCGCATTCATGGATCTCATGAATCGCGTCTGCAAGCCCTACTTGGACAAATTTGTCATCGTCTTCATAGACGACATCCTTATCTACTCGAAGAACAAGGCTGATCATGAGAAGCATCTTCGATGTATTCTTTCATTACTTCAGTAGGAGAAGCTCTATGCCAAATTCTCTAAATGTGAATTCTGGCTTCGTGAAGTCCAATTCCTTGGACATGTGGTTAGCGAGCGCGGAATCCAAGTAGATCCCGCTAAAGTGGAAGCTGTCATGAATTGGCAAGAGCCAAAGACGCCTACAGAGATTCGTAGCTTCCTGGGATTGGCAGGATATTACAGGCGTTTCATTGAAAATTTTTCAAGGATTGCTGCACCCCTAACTTCCTTGACCAGGAAGAAGGTTAAGTTTGTTTGGGGCCCTAAGCAGCAAGAATCCTTTGATATCCTAAAGCAAAAGTTGAGCAATGCGCATGTGTTGACATTGCCAGATGGAATAGAAGAATTCGTGGTATACTGCGACGCATCACACACTGGCATGGGATGTGTGCTTATGCAGAAAGGCAAAGTTATTGCCTATGCATCACGTCAGTTAAAGGTGCACGAAAATAATTACACCACCCATGACTTGGAGTTGGGTGCCGTTGTATTTGCACTGAAGCTATGGAGGCACTATTTGTATGGAATCAAGTTTGTGATCTATTCTGATCACAAGAGCCTCCAGCACCCGTTTAACCAGAAGGATCTAAACATGAGGCAGCGCCGATGGATGGAGACGTTGAATGATTATGATTGTGAAATCAGATACCATCTAGGCAAAGCAAATGTGGTTGCTGATGCCTTAAGCAGGAAGGAAAGGGTGAAACCCATCCGAATCAATGCCAAGAGCATTGAGATAAAGAACAGCTTAAATGAAAGGTTGTTAGCTGCGCAGAAGGAAGCTGTGCTAGAAGCTAACTATCCTAATGAAAAGCTGGGAGTCACTGAAGAGCAATTATCTCAGGGCAAAGACGGAATTCTGAGATTAAATGGAAGAATATGGGTTCCAGTTTATGGAGGACTTCGGGATGTTATCCTCCAGGAAGCCCACAGCTCTAAATATTCCGTTCATCCTGGAGTTGATAAGATGTACCAGGATCTGAAAGCAAACTACTGGTGGATAGGCTTGAAGAAGTCTGTAGCAGCCTATGTAGCTAAATGCTTGACGTGTGCGCAAGTCAAGGCTGAACATCAAAAGCCGTCAGGTTTGCTACAACAGCCTGAACTTCCCACTTGGAAGTGGGAAATGGTAACTATGGATTTTATCACCAAGTTACCTAAAACAAGGAAAGGAAATGATACGATATGGGTTATAGTTGATAGACTGACTAAGTCAGCACATTTCTTACCCATCAAGAAGACTTATAGCTCCGACATGTTAGCCCAACTTGTAACACCTCGAAAATTCACGTCCTATAATGTGTTGACACGTGTCATAAAGTCTGAACGTGTGAAAGAATGTTATAAAAGGACTAAAGTTGACAAACATGGAAAGTATGTGATTTTTACGGGTTCTGAATGTCAACAGTGAATAAATATAATGTACATTAACTCTACACGATGCTCATACCTTCAAACGAATAAATCATGGATCATACGAAGCTAAAAGTGAGAGATTACAAACTACGGGGGTTAAATGTGTCAACATGTTTAAAGGTATACCTCTGGGTGACCTTTTGACAAACCCGAAGCTTTGTAAATGTTAATTATGCTCACTAGAATGCACGATTTAAATTTCGTAAAGTTTCGTTAACGTATGAGAAAGTTATGATCGAATTCGTGTGCGAGGGGTTAAAGCGTCAACGTTGAAAAATTAGGCCTTTTCGGGTAACAATAAAGTTACCCGGGGACTTAACGAAGTGGGTATATATCTTGAGGCCCTTATAGATCAATATTGAGGGTCCATATCGCAATAAACAAGTGTCTGTACAAGATTTGAAGAGCCAGGGACCTATACTGCAAATTACAAAAATTTGTTGGAGGATGCTGAAGGCTCGCGTAGCGCGAGCACCTAGCCACATGCAGTGGCGCTACGCCACTGCTACATCTGGACAGAACTTTGATTTTGTTTGATTCTTTGTCTGCCAATTCACTTGGATGCAACTTTGATCGATCTTGCCCCTTCATTTGGCCCCTAAAACACCCCCTAGAACATGTAGGACACTTGTGGGATTGTTGTGGTGTGTGCTAGACTTATTTGTCAATCAATTGTGGTGCTTGATTCACTATAAAAGGCCACCTTCAAGTCACAACACTCCTCACATCTTCATCTGGCCATTTGGAGCATTTGTGAAACTTCCAAGCACCCCCCAAGCCTTCCTAATCATCCATTAAGCACTTGTAAGTATGCTAAACCTTCTCTAATCATGTTTAGCTTAAGTATTTAGCTTAAAAGTCAATATATCGTAGTTAACGTTTGACTTCGAGTCTAGTCAACAATGGCTCAGTAATATCTCGAATTAAAGGTAGTTATAAGTTGGTAATTGTGTGGGCTTTAAACCCTTAAAAGGGCATCCACTGATTCCCATCCTAACTGGGTCATTTGTCGAGTCAAAGATGATTAGAAAAAGTCAACAGAAATGTAATCTTTCGTTTAACGCATAATTAACAAGGTAAAAGGCGTGTAACCTATTTTATCATTCATATAACTTGATAATAAGCATAAGAAATTGTCTAAGCTTGTTTGATTCGACAACTTTCCATTGTGAACCGATTCGGAACCGAAAGTCGCAAAGCTTTGACTTTTGCTTTGACTTCAGTTCTGACCCGCTTTAGTATGATTTGGAAATGCCTTAGAGTTTCCTTAGGACCAGGCTACATGTTAGCATAACCCTCTGTGGTTGGTTCATTGATTGACCCATTCGTTTACGCGTTTCCGTTAATTGCTCATATGTTGACCATTATGCCCTTATTACCTTAAAACATGATTTATGAAAATGTAAAAGTGTAGAAACCTTAGTTACTGATATATAAACTTGTATGCAAAGTTTGACATCAGTTTGACTTGTAGATTAAGAGTTATGCTCAATATCGCAAATTTAATGCTTTATGTTAATAAAACGGCGTAATTGGCGTATAGCCTAGTTAAGCCTACTTTTTGGTATCAAACTTAATACCCACTGATGTAATATATTATTTTGGGATTTTTAAAGATTTTTAATTAATTTTAGGCTGAGCATAACTCATAGTCGTAGGCTTAATCCGGTAATTGTCGGTTTTGCCCTTACGGGCCATAAAATGAGTTTTACATATCTAAACGACTCCAAACCTTTTGCTACTGATTAGTTATGATAAATAAATTATTTTAAGCCTTCTGGAAATATAAAAATATCAGATTTAAGTATCGAACCCGGTAATGGCCTTTAATCGCCTTATTTAGCGTTTTTAGCGCATAGTACGTTTTAAAATCATATTGGACATACCCGGGTTGATACCTACTGATATAAGAGGCAAATTATCATATTTCAACAGTAAGCAAAGGTTGATTAACTCAGACTTCGGTTTTGAGCTTTTCGGCTTATGTGAAATGACCAAACTACCCCTACGGGGCATAGTTTGTGTTTAATTTCATTTCGGGCATAATAAAAGACATCCTACTGATGTCACAACATATTTGAAGCATATTAACTTAGGAAACCTGTATATGGCTCTTACGGATACCCGTTACGCTTATTTCGCGTTCGGTTCGGGTTTATGTAACAAGTTTACATAAATTAGCCGATACGGGTCAAACCTTATCGGTTTTATCTCAAAATCCAGAATGTGTTTAGTTTACCCATATTATACAAGTCTCCAGACTTTTCGGGTCTAAATCACATCCTATTCCGGTCTTCGCTTAATCATGCGTTTTGAACCGTAAACCTTTCCTTAAAACTAACCGGTCTAAGTTACGACTTAAATAAGACCCGTTAGGAATTTAATAGGTTAATAAAAACTTCGTTCCAGATTAAGAGCCCCAGTAGAAGTACTTGTGCTTGCTGATTAAGATATACGGCTGAGTGTAAGTTGCATTGCTAGCTCAGGTAAATACTTTTAACTTATTTTCCCTATTACGGGCTTGGGATACGATATTATAAAAATACCGCTTGGTCGGGTGTAGAAACCTTTTAATCGGAGATGATTAAATTGCATAATCCCGTTTTAATCTGTATTGATTGATAACAAATAACATTGGGGGTTAATGACCGTGTCCTGGATATCCTTGGCTCATTTTAAAAAGTGAATGGCCACGACGTAAGCACAAGGTGTAGGCAAAACACCTCCTGTTGCATATGTATAACGTATACTCACTCGTAAGGGTGTCTTCTTGTGAGATTATATTTGTGGTGTGTCGATTAATCTTGTCCGGCTTGTATTGTATAATCACCGGCCCTAAATGTTGGACAACCATGTAAATCGGATACAAGATTTTTTATTAATAAAATTGTCCCAAGTATAAAAGATTAATTTTGCCTCTGTGCATTTTAATCAATGTGTCATGATATTTTGTGCCGTTTGCACTCGAATCACTTTTCAAACTCTTTTTCCAAAATGAGTCAGTTAATTGTATTTACCAGTGTAAACTGACGTATTTTCCAAAAAGGTTAAGTGACAGGTACTATGCGTAATTGGCTGGGAGCTCAGGGCGTCACTAGGGAATCTTGCAAGTTCTAGATGCCTAAAGTCTGTTGAACAGTTTTCTTTTATTGATCCGCCTGTGGATCCTTTACCTTCCGTTGTAATACTTTGACATTACTTATATTCGGAATGTAATATATTTATCTTTTGCTTCCGCTGTGCATTATTATATTGTGTTGTTTGACCATGATGTTGCCAACCACGTCACGATACTCCCCCACCGGGCCCACCGGTGACACGTGGAAAATCGGGGTGTGACACAACTGTATGTAGATAAGATTGTAGCTTTACATGGCATACCTGTGTCTATTATCTCTGACAGAGATACTAGATACACATCCCATTTTTGGAAAAGCTTCCAACAATCTTTGGGCACGCGTTTAAATTTCAGTACGGCTTACCACCCTCAGACCGACAGACAGAGTGAGCGTACCATCCAAACATTGGAAGACATGCTACGTGCATGTGTAATTGATTTAGGTGGTAGTTGGGATAACCACCTACCATTGATTGAGTTCTCATATAACAATAGCTACCATACCAGCATCAAGGCTGCGCCTTTCGAGGCTTTATACGGTAGAAAGTGTAGAACGCCCGTTTGTTGGGCAGAAGTTGGAGATGTCCAACTGTCAGGTCCGGAAATAGTCTTTGAAACAACGGACAAGATTGTCCAGATTCGTGACCGTCTCAAAGCTGCCCGAGATAGGCCGAAGAGCTACGCAGATCCAAGGCGTAAACCTATGAAATTCGAAGTAGGTGACAAAGTGTTGCTTAAAGTATCACCCTGGAAGGGAGTGATGTGATTTGGTAAGAAAGGCAAACTAAGCCTGAGATACATAGGACCTTTCGAGGTTATCGAACGAGTCGGATCAGTTGCCTATAAGTTAAACTTACCGGAAGAGCTCAGTGGTATTCATAATGTATTCCACATCTGCAATCTGAAGAAGTGTTTCGCTGACGAATCACTGGTCATACCACATACAGATGTGCATATAGACGAGAGCTTAAAATTTGTGGAAAAACCATTGTCGATTGAAGATCGACAGGTTAAGAAGCTTCGAAGGAAGCATGTGCCTATTGTAAAGGTAAAATGGGATGCCCGTAGAGGTCCCGAGTACACGTGGGAGGTTGAGTCCACAATGAAAGAAAAGTACCCTCATTTGTTTCAGTAAATCTCGAGGTCGAGATTTCTTTTAAGGGGGTGAGGATGTAACACCTCGAAAATTCACGTCCTATAATGTATTGACACGTGTCATAAGTTTGAACGTGTGAAAGAATGTTCTGAAAGGACTAAAGTTGACAAACATAGAAAGTATGTGAATATACGGCTTTAAAATGTCAACAGTGAATAAATATACTTAATAATAACCCTACATGATGCTCATACCTTCAAACGAATAAATCATGGATCATACGATGCTAAATATGAAAGAAAGTGAGAGATTACAAACTACAGGGGTTAAATGTGTCAACATGTTTAAAGTATACCTCTGAGTGACCTTTTAGCAAACCCGAAGCTTTGTAACGGTTAATTATGCTAACTAGAATGCACGATATAAATTTCATAAAGTTTCGTTATCGTATGAGAAAGTTATGATCAAATTCGTGTACAAGGGGTTAAAGCGTCAACGTTGAAAGTTATGACTTTTCGGGTAACAATAAAGTTAACCGAGGACTTAACAAAGTGGGTATATGTCTTAAAGCCCTTATAAGTCAATTTGGAGGGTTCAAAGTGCAAGAAATAAAGTCGAAGCAAAGTTTCCAAGAGCCAAGGACCAAAACATAAAAATCTGAAAGTTAGATTTGGTGCAGGAGGGCGTCGTGCGACGCGAAGGCCCAGGGGGGGCTACGCGTCACGCCTAGGGTCTTCTGATCCGATTTTGTTGGGTTCTTGTCTTCCATTTGCATTTTAACCGACTTATAATCGATTTTCCACATCTTGCACGACCCCTAGGCGACCCCTAGACATTTAGGGACATCTGGAAGTGATCCATGGCCTTGGTTAGACTTGTGTGTCAATGATCCATGAGTTCTTGAGCACTATATAAAGGGCCAAGGTTGCAACCAATTCTTCACACCTTCCTTCAGCATTTCTGATCATTTCTGGAGCTCCAAAGCAGGCTCAAGTGATCACTAATCGTGCATAGGACTTCGGTAAGTATGCTTAACCTTTCTTAGTTAAGTTTTTGCTTAGTTTTAGCTTAAAACTCAAACCATCGTAATTAACGGTTGACTTCACGATTAATCACTAATGGTCCAGTGATTAGTCGAATTGAAAGTAGTTATAAGTTGGTAATTATGTGGGCAATAAACCCTTAAAAGGGCACCCTCTGATTCCCGCTCTAACTAGGTCAAATGTCGGGTCAAACTTGTTATTAAAAAAAGTCAACAGAATGCTTATTTTCTAATTTATGCATAATTAGCAATGGAGAACCCATACAACCCGTTTGATCATTAATATAACTTAGTAATTAATGTAAGAACATGTCTAAACATGTTCAACCCGACGATTTTCAGTAGAGACCCGGTTCGGAACCGAAAGTCCCATAGTTTGACTTTTGCTTTGACTTTCAGTTCTGACCCGTTTAAGCATGTTTTAGAAATGCCTTAGAGCTTTAATTGGACCAGGTTACATGCTAGTATAACCCTCTGTGATTATACACCATGGATCATTAGTTATCCAATTAATATGCATGATTCCGTTAATTGCCTATATGTTGACCATTACGCCCTTTTCACCATAAAACGTGATTTTTGAAAATGTGAAAGAGTAGAAACCTTAGTTACTGAAATATAAACTTGTACCCAAAGTTTGACATCAGTTTGAGGTGTAGTTTGAGAGTTATGATCATTAGCGTAAATTGAAAGCTTTATGTTAATTAAACGGCGTAATTAGCGTATAGCCAATTTAAACATACTTTTTGATATCAAACTTATTCCCCACTGATGTAATATATTATTTTGGGATTTTTGAAGATTTTTAATTAATTTTAGGCTGAGCATAACTTATAGTCATAGGCTTAATCCGGTAATTGTCGGTTTTGCCCTTACGGGCTATAAAATGAGTTTTACATATCTTTTCGAACCCAAACCTTTTGCTACTGATTTTATATGATAAATACATTATTTTAAACCTTCTGGAATGATAAAAATATCAGCTTTGTATATAGAACCCGGAAACGGCTTCTAATCGCCATTTTAAGCGTTTTTAACGCATAGTATGTACTAAAACTATTTTAAACATACAAGGGTTGATACCTACTGATATTTTAGGTAAATTATAATATTTTAACAGTAAGCAAAAGTTGTTTAACTCAGACTTCAGTTTTTAGCTTTTCGACTTATGTGAAATTACCAAAATGCCCATACTAGTTTGGTTATAATTGATAAATTTAACATATATACTTTACCCTACTGTTATAACTTTTTAAATTGAGTATTTTTGCTGATTACATCATACCTGTAACTCAGGTTAATACATAAACTCTTTTATAACCTTATCAATGACCAAATTACCCCTACGGGGCATAGTTTGTGTTTAAATTCGTTTTGGGCATAATGGAAGGTATCATACTGATATCACAACATATTTAAGGCATATTAACTTAGGAAACCTGTAAATGACTCTCGCGGTCACCCGTTACGCCTCTCGCGCGTACGGTTCGGCTTATGTAACTAGTTTACATAAATTAGCCGAAACGGGTCAAACCTTATCGGTTTTACCCCAAAATTCAGAATGTGCTTAGAATACCCATGTAAGGAAAGTCTTCAATCTTGTCGGGTCTAAATCACATTATAT